>JAHDVF020000515.1:0-659079 GCA_022606425.2 Lepidostoma basale | reverse complement strand
TTTAATGTTCGGCAGCTAGAACAGTTGTCTTCTATGAACTCCCTGATGTCCCTCCACTTTACCTATTAATATCAGTCGAAGGAGGTGGTATTTTTCTCCCCTTAGCACATGACCCAAATATGAGACCTTTCTAATTTTCACACTCGACAACAGCTCTCTATTGGCTCTGGCTCTCTGTAGTACTTCTGCATTATTGACCCAATCAGTATACGGAGCATTCTGCGGTATATCCACATCTCGAACGCCTCCAACCGGTTCATTACATTCACTTTTAGAGTCCAGGTTTCGCAGCCATATAGTAGAATAGACTATATATAACACATAATCATTCTTTGTTGGAGTTTCAAGTTAAGATTATCATTGCAAAAGAAGGTTCTCATTTTATTAAATGCAGCTCATGCAAATTTAATTCTGCATTTTATTTCAATGTCCGGGTCAAGCGCTTTAGTGATAATGCTGCCAAGGTATTTAAATTGGTCGACTATTTCAACATTCGCACCATTCAGTTGCAGAGTGGATGTAGAATAATTAAGTCGCCCAAATGTCATCCATTTCATCATCATCATCAGCCGTCTGTCATCCACTGCTGAATGTAGGCCTCTCCCAAAGCCCGCCACCGCCCCCTATCCATTGCCGCTCCCATTCATCCATGTCCAGCAATCCTCTTCAGATCGTCGGTCCAGCCGGTAGGGGGACGTCCAACTCTACGGAATCCTGTACGCGGTCTCCACTCCAGAACCCGTCTTCCCCATCGGCTGTCGGTTCTCCGACAGATATGGCCAGCCCACCGCCACTTCAGCCCGCCTATCTGTAGAGCCACCTCAGTCACCTTGGTTTGTTGTCGAATAAATTCGTTTCTAAATCTGTCCCTCAAGGTTATTCCAAGCATGGCTCTTTCCATGGTGCGCTGGGCAACCTTGAATCTGTAGACTAGACCTTTTGTCAATGTCCACGTCTCGGCTCCGTACGCCATGACTGGCAAAACGCACTGGTTGAAGACTTTAGTCTTGAGGCATTGTGGTATTTTGGAAGTGAGAACATGAGGTAATTTCCCAAAGGCCGCCCAACCCAACTGAAATCTTCGGTCGGCTTCTTTCTCGAAATTGTTTCGTCCTAATTGTATGTCATCCATTTAGTCTTAAATAATAATAATAATTCTGATGATCTGTGAGACAGATATCATGTCTACTGTGATGATGAGGTCCAACTGTCTTTCCATCTCTTAGGCAGTCTTCCAAGTGAATGATGGTCCAGAAGGGATTGTTCTGCATCTGAACCATCGAAGGATTACTAGCAGGTTATTTGAACCCTATTACTGTATACAATTTTTTAAGCTATAATACTCATGACATGTGATGGTGGCTGTTTTGTTTAGAGGTAAGATACATATTCAAAATGAAAAAAAAAACACATTAAAATAATGTTAATGTCTATGATATTGGCTTTATTTAATAGATAATTTTATTGCATTATTGTTTAAATATGATTCCCGCATATGAGCGCCACGGCTAGCTCGAATTTTGACAATTGTCGTCTTTGTGGATGCGTATTATCTACTAGAGTGTAATGTGGTGCAAAGACGATCCATGGTCTTCCGAATAAATTGCTCGGATGGACGATTATGTCGACCGTAAAATGGACATAGTGCACTTTAAGTTTGGCGAACCGAAAAATAAAAAAAATTCTAAATAAATTAGCACAATTTGCACGCGCTGTTCTGATTTCAGTCTATTCATGGGGAAATGGCAAAACGTACTGACTACAAATCAACTGTCAAATTGACAGTCTGTAGAAACAATGTTGCCAGTTTAACCCTCCCTTCCCTATGATGGGAATCTTCTACACGTTGCTTCTAAAAACCATCAATATCTCTATAAATATAATAAATACAAGGTTAAGATTTTAGGTATTCCTCCATAATATATTTACGCATTGATTTAAAAAATAATATTAATAATAATCAGAATTTATCGGGTACATCGGAGGTATTTTGTGAAAATCGAAAACAAATTTGCGTATAAACAGCGATTTGAGTGCGTCACACTATATTCGCATCTCATTCTTGCATATGTTCTAGCTCAATGTTCTCACTCTCGCCGTCGCGCCGTAAGGGAAAGGTTAAAAACCAAACCTCTAAAAAAAACACCCTATATGTCGCCATTTTTATTGTCACATGAAATCAACCAGATTTTTTTTCTCGCATTTATACCGCCTGGGAATCGAACCCGGGACCTTCGGTGTGGTGGTCATAGATGCCGCTCTGCCATGAAGGCTGAACTTACCTGCAGATGTGTTAATAAACTTGGACTTGGATTTTCTGGCTTACAAAGGTTCAGCTCTAATGGCTATTCCTCTTACGTCTGTAGGAAACATTGTTGGAATGTGATTTGGTAGTTGTAGCTTTCGTCCAGCTTGATGGAGACAAGCTGACGATGAAATGAACTGTCATCGTCAGCTTGTCTCTATCCAGCTAAACGTAAGCTTCTTCACTCCCACGCTATCCCTCTCGGTCTCTCGCCAGTGTTCTCCAGGCCCTTCCCGCCGTCCGCACAATATCATCGCTCCATCTGGTCTCCTGACACTTCTCGGGCCCAACCTTACATCACTCCTTCCATCAGGGATCAAGCCTTTGCGGTAGCTGGTCCATCAGCTTGGAACAATCTCCCTTCACATCTGACAGATTTCAGATCTAAGCTGAAAACCCATCTTTTTGTATTTCATACCCAACTTAAAACTTGTATATTTTGTTCTATTATATTTTCTAACCGATTGCAAATATCAGATGCAGTGTTCAGAGTGTGACCGATCCACTGCCATTTGCGTCTAGCGACTTGTTCTCTAATTGGCCTTGCCTGTCATAGTCCAGAGAATGGCATTTGACACTGTTTGGGGCCAATAGATCTTGAATATTGAGCGAGAACACCTATTTATAAACACCTGGAGTTTTCCAATAACGTCCGCGGTAGATTTCCAAGTCTCACATCCGTACAGCAGTAACCTTTTAACGCTACTGCTGAATATTTGGAACTTGAGCTTTCTCGAAATGATACTGGAACAATATACAGGGCGAAGCATAGCGAAAGCTCCCCTTGTCTTGTTGAGTCTGCTGGCTACATCTCCATGTTGTGATACATGGCAATTAGTTGTTCGTACCTGGCCATCATGAAGGGCCCGAGGGTGGGCATGAAGGCGGCTATGACGCTGAAGACGGCGTTGACCCCGAGGCAGGAGAGCAGCGTCCTCCGCCGCCCCATGCGATCAGACAGGTTTCCCCACACCATGGAGCCGCACGCTATACCCACCAGAGTGATGGAACCTAACAACACACCATTCACATTTTATTATTATTATTTTTTTAATACATTTGGACTTTTGATGCTACCCTCACACTAAGAACTTTTTCTATAATGGCCATCATTTTGTGTAGTGGATTCCCATTTGAATATTTTTTTAACTAACTAACTAACCATCACGCCGTCTCCCCGAAGGGGTAGGCAGAAAGAATGGACCGCCACACTTCTCTCTCCTGACATATTTCTCTTCCTCAACATTAATACATAGCGTCAAGCTGACTTTTCTAAAACAAAACAAAAACCCCCAATTTTTTTTACCCCTTGCAAGTCGAAATCGAGCCCTAAGGGTCAACTTTGGGAACCACTGCTCTAAAGTTAAGAGTATTTGTCATCTGAACGTACTTTCACTAATATGAAAGAAGTCAATCTCCGAGGTGATCTTGTTCAGCAGATTGATTGCTCTTTCCACCGGCATTATAAGAGGCAGGTTCGTTCTTGCGGCCGGAAGAAAGAATAATCTATGCTGGCGCTGTCGGAGATATCTGTCGGGAACAAAAAGACCTAAACCCTCCAGCACGGCTGAGTTCTCAAAATATCCCCTAATTAATTTAAAGAAATGGGTTATGAGAAACCCATTTCTTCGAAGCTGCAGATAATTGGATAGCTTTTACCAATCTGCCACGAAGGTCGTCATTTGTAAAACCATTGAAAAAAAATATGACTCATAAATGCCTGAGATAAATAGAGCATCTCGCTCGCGTGTTTGTACAGTCAAGCAAGAGAGAAAGAGAAAGCTCACATCCAGTGGACGGTCTGCGCTTTCTTCTTCCATATGCAGACAATGAAGTATGTATTGTAATACTTTCATTTTTATTTATTCAAAATTAATTATTGGTAGTATTTTGAAGAATATCATCAGAACTCACCGAGCCACCACCGCTGTCTAGAAGTCATGCAGAACTCCACATCGGCGGAGGGCACCACATACGGGATGGAGGCGTACTCCACGCCCGAGGCGGCCAGGGCCAGCCCCAGCACGCCTCCCATCATCAGCTGGTGGGTGCCGAACCCTGCCTGAGAAAACACACAAGACAAATTATTAATATATATTAAAGCATCTAAGGTCGGTCTAAGAGCGAGGTCGACAGCCGTATACGAGTACATCAGGCTAGGCTTGCATTTAATAAAAGGTCGAAAATAATATAATCAAATAATATAGACCTAAAACTGAGAATACTCCTCATCAAGACCTGTGTACGGAGTATCTTGATGTACGGCTGCGAGACATGGTGCCTATCCGAAAGAGATAAACGGAGACTAGAGGCTTATGAAATGTGGTCCTATAGAAGACTATTAGGAATTTCCTGGAGAGACCACATTACAAGTGAGGAGGTTCTCCAAAGAATCGAAGGAGGAAGGCACCTGCTCAGGACCTTGTCCGAAAGGCGTGCAAGATGGATCGGCCATGTAATACGACAAGAAGGCCTCTGATATGCCATAATGGAGGGTATGACCGAGGGGGCAAACTCTAGGGGACGCCCACGCCGAGAGTACCTGGAGGACATGTTGGTGGACGTGCGCTGCTCATCATATACAGATTTCCAAAGGAGCCGCACAAGACAGGGAAGAATGGAAGAGAAGAATAGAGGAAATTGCTGCAAATCAATCCCAGGATTGAAACCAGAGAGAGAGATTAAAGCATTACATATCTAATAAGCGAAATTTAACTAACTAACCATCACGCCGTCTCCCCTAAGGGGTAGGCGGAAAGAATGGACTGCCACACATTTCTTTCCTGACATATTTCTCTCGCTTCCTCAACATTCATACATCGTGTAATGCACGTGCGTCGATTTCTCTGACGCCTCACATGGCTGACATTCAATATTTGACTGTGCCACGTTTTCCTCGGTCTTCTTCTATTTCTGGTTCCATTTACATCGTTAACATATAATTTTTTTTATCATTCTTTCCATATATCCCAACCATCTTAATGATCCTTTCATTATTTTGTTTATAGCACCATCATTCACACCGCATTCACTTCTTATATTTTCATTCGACACTCTATCATACATAGAGTATTGACACATTCGTCTAAGAGTCGTCATTTCTACTGCATTTATTCTACTTTCATCCTTCTTTTGACAGTTCCATGCTTTGCTTCATTTTCATTTTTAATAATACCAAAATTCAAATAGCCAAATTTCATTTTCAATAATACGCAATTTGGCTTAGTTTAATCGCACAGCATATTAGACTTGGATCTTCTAGCTTACAGAGGTTCAGCTCTTGTGTTTATTCCTCTTACGTCTAATGGGAACATTATTGGAAACGTGATTTGGTGGGAGTTGGTTTATGTTGGGGGTTGATATGTATGGCCAGGAGTGTTCCTCTGAAAGAGGATCGATTTTGGGCGCTTGTGGAGGCTGGGGGTGATTGTGTCGCAATTTGAGAAGTTAGGATGGATAATTGTGGGGTTTGGATGCAAAGAGAGTCCTTTAAGGGTTTGGTTAATTGATATAAAAGATATGTCACTTATATAATTAAATAGATTATATAAAGATCATAATTTTTAATTAAAGTAAATTATACTTTGTCATTGGGTGTAGTAAGTCTTTCACAGGTTTTCATTTGTATTAATTATTTAATATGGAATAATAAATAAATAAAACGATATTTTTAACTACTTCCAATTTTGTATTTTGTTATTAAACACGATTCATACAAAAATAATATTAAAATAATTATGTAAAATTTACTGAATTTAAATATTGGTATTAAAGTTATTTAAGAGAATTCTGTTTTAAATACGTTTGTGTCACCAGTCTGTCGATGCCAGCGAGCCTGGTGAAGCCGGTAGCTGATAAGTAAAGACAAATGTGGAAATAGTTAAAAAAACATTGTTTTATTTAATTATTATTCAAAAAGAATTTTCATCAAGAGATTTCAGTAAAATCTTTCGATGTAATGTGGAGTTTTTTTTTTAAGAAACAATAAATATAATGGAAATAATAATAATTTCTGAGGCAATGGTGAATGAAATAGTAATGTTGGTATTTACATTGTTAGCGGTGGAAAGTTTGAGAGTCAAGTATACCTGTCTGATGGCATCCTCGTGGAACTGGGCCAGCACGTTGACATCCTGGTACTGGATGAGCTCTCCGCTGTCCCCCAGTTCGGGGGCCGCGGGCTCTTGGGGGGCGGGTGGGCCGGGGGCCGTCTCGGGCCCCCCGGCGGAGCTGTAGGTCATGGGGGCGCGCGGGATGCTACCGAACCCTAAAACGAAAGTTCCATTGTGTATAAATAGACCGTCATAAAGAAATAAGAATAGATGCAAAGAAAACAATTAAATTATTAAACTAACCCATCACGCCGTCTCCCCGAAGGGCTAGGCAGAAAGAATGGACTGCTACACTTTTCTTTCTTACATACTTTTCTCGATTTCTCAACATTCATACATCGCATCGTGCACGCATGTCGATTTCTGTGACTCCTCACGTGGCGAACATTCAATATTTGATTTATTTGATTGTGCCACGCTTTCCTCGGTTTTCTCCCGGTAAACCCATACTGAGAGGTTGATAGCTTAGTAAGAGAATGGCAACAGCTATGACTGTCACACTGAAGGTCCCGGGTTCAATTCCCGCTTACGACAGTGTGATCTATCTTTGGCTTTTGTAGAATTCACGTGATAATACAATGGTAATAGATTAGCTACCTATCACATGTCATGAGAATCAATATAATAGCTATACCCTCTACATTGATTTGGCTCACGCTGTAATGATGAAAAGAGCTATTTAACATAATAATAATAACAGATAAACTTGAGGCGTTAACAATGTGAAATTCAATATTGACAATTTTTTTATGAATTAAAACACTGTTTTTTCCATTTTTGAGTTTATTTTTCTTGACATGTTTCATCATCGTGAGAACGAGATAAACTCAATATATTGTTTACGGCGTTCTTCCGATGATGAAGGTGTAAACCTTCGAAACATGTCAAGAAAAGTAACCTCAAAAGTGGCAATAACAGTGTTTGAATTCATAAAAAAATAATACTTATAATCTTTTTGGCTATACCTGATGAAACCCTCCCGGAATTCTCTGAGTCGGATCTGGCCCTCACCAGACAGGCCTGCTCCTCTGAAGACATGTCGGCAGGGCGCGGGAGGACGGAGAGACGGCGGTGGACCGCGGGCAGTGTGTGGCGCTCGCTGGAGACGAGAAGTGGAGAGGTGCGGCAGGCAGACAGACACTCACATGGCAGGACGACACGTTAGGCAGGGTCACTACATCGGGTGATGCGTGGAGAACACTAACGAGGGACATCTGAAAGCAGAAGGAAGGAGATTTGAAAATACCTTTTAAATTAAAATCTCCAGGTGGAAACTGTGTATTAAAATACCTTCTTCACCATTCTCTCATCACTCATTCTTTCCATGTCGCACCGTGAGTGTAAAACCGACGTAAGTGCAAATATACAGTTTGGAGATATGGGAGTTTAAACATTTCAAATTGCCTAGAAAGCTGTTTTTTTAAATAAACCAATGATTTTCGGTTTATAGTAATATACCTATAAACCAAAAATCATTGGTTTATTTAAAAAAAAACATTTTTTCCAAGCAATATGAAATCTTTAAACTCCCATATCTCCAAACTGTATATTTGCACTTACGTCGGTTTTACACTCACGGTGCGATGTGTCCAAACCATATTAACGACCCTTTCATTATTTTGTTCATAACACTTTCATTCGCACCGCATTCACTTCTTATACTTGCATTTGACACTCCATCATATACAGATTTACCACACATTCGTCTTAGAGATTTCATTTCTACTGCATTTATTCTACTTTCGTTCTTCTTTTGTCAGTTCCATGCTTCACTTCCATACATAAGGGTCGGCACAAGAACACCATTATGCACTGCCATCTTAGCTTTTTTGGATAGGCTTTTGTTTGTGATGACAACTTTTAGTGCACCATTTACTCTGTTGCCTGCCCCAACCCTTCTTTCAATATCCTTCTCCACTCTCCCATCCTTTGCAAATATACTTCCTTGATAAACGAATTCGTCCACTTGCCTTATATATAATTAAAATAGACATATTATAAGAAACAAAATAAATCAGTAATATTTTTAAAAATCTAATTGAAATTAGTTAAATGAAGATTTTTTTATAATTATAATACTTAAGTTTTGATTTTAAAAAAATCACTTGTTTATTAAGAATTGAAAACACGTACTTTGAACTAAGTGATAAATAATCATTCTTTATCAAGATTAAACATGTTTGCGTTTTTATATTATAAGGAATCCCAACCCAAATGGTCGTATATTGGATGAATTATAACTAAAAGTATGCATTCAAACACATTCTTTTGTTTCTTAATTAGATTTGAATCAGTTTAGTGACGATTCGCATTTGTTTGAATCGAAATCGAACGTACACATTATCATTTAAATGCTTCAAGCGATGTTTTGGACAGATTTTTATACATGTGTATGCGTGTTCTAACAAGAACAATATCCTCATTAATATCACAATATTTTCGTATAATTCACAACAATGCTTTCTACCTGCACACAGAGCGTGTTGGAATGCGTGTATGGTAAGAATATGATAATCCTAATTAGTCAAATATAGCAGAGCGTAACCAACTATAAGAATCGTAGACGTGTGCGGGTCTTGGGTTGTACCGGACAAAAGCCATTTTCTTTGTATAATTCATAAACATAATTATCGGTTTGTCGTAATTCGTCACAAATGAACAAAAACAAAACGCACCTTGACTGGATGAGATGAATCACACAATTGGGTCCAAATGTTAGCTATATCGGGCTGTCAAACGCGGAGAAAAATCTGCGTTTTCCTACGCACTCCCTCGAATTTCGAACTTTAATTCAATAGTAAGAATAAAATATGATCTCTAGCGACATTTCGTACGAGAGGGGTAGGGAAATTCAGACAATTTTTAGAAATAAACGGACGAACTCCCGACGCGACAGCCGCAACGACAAATTGCACAAACTAAGTGTTGCCAGATGCAGTGGATAGCGGGTTGGGGATGTCTGATAAAAAAATATTACATAAAAATAGCGAAAATATAGCGAGTGTGTACGTACCACGGAACTACTCGGTTGAAATTAGTAGGTACCTACGATCAACCTACCAAAGGATTTTTTAAAAACTTTTGTTAGTTTCCAAAACATCAAATATGAAGGGCAACTTATAAAATATAACATATTGTACAGTTCAAGATTGTTAAATATTTTATATACACGCACACATCATTTAGAAAACAATCGAGAATTATCAACACATATACATATATTATATACAAGTTTCAGCGTTATACGTATTCACCAAAATAATATAATAACATAAAAAATCGAAAAGTTACATATTTTAGATTTGACTCCCTAAATCATAGATCGCTTATATGAATAAATAATATAATAAAATGAGTGATATATAATATACATATCGTAGATTACCTAAATATCAAATAAAACCGCATCCCAAAAATGAACGTACGTATAAATTTGGTTTGACTAGAATCCAATTAGAATTATTTTGTGCAGATTCTTCTCAAGAGAAACAAAATGATACAAAATGTTTTGATATTATAAATAATTTACATGCATAATTGAAAGCATGAACGAAATTGACGTTTATACAGATCGATTTAAAAAAATAATATATCATTTAAAAAATCATCAAACGTTTTTCTTTTCTTTCTATTTAGCAAGGCGGTGCGGATTTGGCATGAATATGGAAGAAGCGGAGAAAACTACAA
This sequence comes from Lepidostoma basale, assembly GCA_022606425.2. Classification (NCBI taxonomy): domain Eukaryota; kingdom Metazoa; phylum Arthropoda; class Insecta; order Trichoptera; family Lepidostomatidae; genus Lepidostoma; species Lepidostoma basale. The sequence continues at coordinate 648,975 of JAHDVF020000515.1, read as the reverse complement.
GAATTATAGTGCTATGTCTCACCAAGAGTCAATGTTCCCCAATTATCATTAGATTAAGCACTAATATGGAGGAAACACTCTAAAATTGCGTCAGAGAGGGCAACCTTTGTCACTTGTGGGCATTGACATTTGCCGCCTAAACTTGGGCCGGCCGAAAGGGGGCACAATAGACCGCGTAGAATGAACATCAAAGTATCGACTTGGTCTATTTGATGTTTCGGAAGGTCAAACTTACCCTCTGGGGAGGGGGCGTAAATGTAGCGTAGCACTACGCTACAACTTCTTAATTTAATAAAGTATAAATGCAATATTTCCTAAAAGTAGTTCTAATAATCCGAAGATTTTTAATTTTAATTAAAATTTCCTAATGTATTCTTCTTCTTCTTTCTGTGTCCTGTCAGGTCTCCCTAACATTGACTATCACCCTTGAGTAGGCTTTCATAGTGATAACCTGTGGGAAAATATCCAGAGTGATATCCCCTTGCCTTCTCTGGAGGATTTTCTGTCGGGGTTATCTTCCCTTAGCTGGGTGTATTCAGTTTTATGGCGCTGGAAGCTCGCCATTCGTCCTCTCTCTATCTGCTATGGCACTAAGTAATATGTGCCACATTGCCCGGGGTTCGCGGGGTCTTAAAAAGACCTCTCGTAGACGCTAGAGAGTTGGATTTGATAGTAGTATTGCTGTTGTAAATGCAACATGGCGCCTTACGACATTTTGTAGAGGTATGGCGCCTTACGACATTTTGTAGAGGCATACTTTATGTATTAAACATTTAAAATTTAAAAGTATCATAATTGTGAGGTATCCAATTATAAAATATATTTTTTTAGCCAACGTCGAGATTAGAAGACGCAACAGGGTCACCGATATAGAAATACACATTGCGAGGATGAAGTGGCAATAGGCTGGACATGTGGGCCGACGGGATGATGGAAGATGGAGCCAGAGGGTTGCTGAATGGAGGCCAAGGCTGGGCCGGAGAAGTGTCGGGAGACAGCCTACCAGGTGGAGCGATGATATTGTATAGACGGCGGGAAGGGCCTGGCGAACACTGGAGAGTGACCGAGAGGGATGGCGTGGGGGTGGAGAGGCTTACGTCCAGCAGTGGATGGAGACAAGCTGACGAAGAAATTATACATCATTATATTTATTGTTCTTTGAACAATAATGTAAAACTTCATATTGAATAATAAATACGAATGAAAGCGTCGGTTTTTTAACAGTTTAATTTAATTAAAAAAAAAATTATTTAATAGAAAACGTGATACGATCAAATCAATCAAATATTAAATGTCGGCCACGTGAGGAGTTGGAAAAATTGACATGAGTGCATGACACGATGTATGAGTGTAAGAAATCAGAATAGGAAGTATGAGAAGTATATCTGCACGATGGTTAGTTAGTTAATAGTATCTACGAGTAAGTATGTAAGTGTGTCTGAGTGATCTTTAGTTAGTTTATAGTATCTATGGACCCAGATATGGAAGTGAAGTGCAGGATCGAAGCAGCCCGTAGTTCATTCAACAAAATGAGATCAATATTCTGCAATGACAACTTGAACTTGAAACTAAGGCAGAGAATGTTGAAGTGCTATGTCTGGTCTGTATTACTCTATGGCTCGGAGACTTGGACCCTGAAAGTGCACACTATGAACCGGCTGGAAGCATTCGAGATGTGGTTGCACAGGAGAATGCTTCGCATACCGTGGATAGATTTCGTCAGCAATTTGGAGGTTTTGAGAAGAGCTTGTAGTAGACAACTGCTAGAGGACGTTAAGGTCACATTCTGCGGGGAGATAAATACAGTTTGCTCCAACTAATACTGATCGGAAAAATTGAGGAGCAGCGTGGTCCTGGTAGAAGGCAAACGTCTTGACTGTGCAACATAAGAGACTGGACCGGGATGAGACATGTGGGGGAGCTGTTCCGGGTTGCACAAGATAGAGAAGCCTTCGCCGGAGTGATTGCCAACGTCGGGGGGACCTGATACGGCACGCGAAGAAGAAGATGTTAATGCTCTAAATAAGTCCTAATAGTACAACATATAATTATTTTGACCGGAATACGAAGTGCACAAAAATCAAAAGATTCTAAGATTGTTTTTTTTCATCACTTCTAAAAATGTATTTTCTTTACTACCTATGTACCTATACTATATATTATGTGTTTTTTTACTATTATATTTATGTATTTTTGTTTATTAATTGCAAAGTGACTCGATCTGATAACCATATTCGACGAACTTTGATACTTTAGGCGTATACCGGAATATCGTATCGTTTTATCTTAGTACGGAAAAAAAATGTTAGATTTGGAATAAATTATTTGGTAAATTTATAAAATTTAACTAACTAACTAACTAACCATCACGCCGTCTCCCCGAAGGGGTAGGCAGAAAGAATGGACTGCCACACCTTTCTTTCCTGACATATTTCTCTCGCTTCCTCAACATTCATACATCGTGTCATGCACGCGCGTCGATTTCTCTGACTCCTCACATGGCCGACATTCAATATTTGATTTATTTGATCGTGCCACGTTTTCCTTGATCTTCCTCTATTTCTGGTACCATTTACATCATTAACATATAATTTTTTTACCATTCTTTCTTCATTCATTCTTTCCATATGTCCAAACCATCTTAATGATCCTTTCATTATTTTGTTCATGACACCATCATTCGCACCGCATTCACTTCTTATATTTTCATTCGACACTCTATCATACACAGAATATCCACACATTCGTCTAAGAGATCTCATTTCTACTGCATTTATTCTACTTTCATCCTTCCTTTGCCAGTTCCATGCTTCGCTTCCATACATAAGGGTCGGTAGAAGAACACCATTGTGCACTGCCATTCTAGCTTTTTTGGATAGGTTTTGTTTGCGATGACAACTTTAAGTGCACCATTCACTTTGTTGCCTGCCCCAACCCTTCTTTCAATATCCCTCTCCACTCTCCCATCTCTTGTAAACTTACTACCTAAATACACAAACTCAACTACTTGCTCAAGTTTTCACCATTCACGCTAATGTTGCAGACTGTCGTGGTTTCGTCCTTTTCAAAAATCATTACCTTGGACTTATTAACATTCATCATCAGATCATTTCGCATGCATACCTCATACATACAATTCACCAGGACTTGTAGTTCATGCTCGTTGTCAGCAAGTAGGACAGCGTCATCACATACAAGAGACAGCTTACTGACACTCCGCTCATTTTGGCACCTACATCCAACCCTTTCAGCTCTCTCATACAATTGTCCATATACAGATTAAATAACCGCGGGGACATTACGCAACCTTGTTTGACACCTTTATTGATATCAAACCAGGCTGTAAGATCTCCATTTACTCTGACACTAGCAGTGCTTTCCGTGTATAGTGACTTAATGGCCGTGATCAGTTTTGTACTTATTCCATATTCAGACAATATTTTCCACAACTTTTCTCTATTAACGTAATCATATGCTTTTTGTAAGTCGACAAATGCACGTATAAAATTTAATAAAAAGTTAAATAACGGCTACGTCTAACGTTTCATTCGCATTGATATATTCTACCATACAATCGCTCAGAATTCCCTGGAAAGACATGGTTACCAATACCGAAGTCCTGAGGCGAGCAAGAGTTGACAGGGAGCTGTTATCAATTATCAAGGTTCGGAAGATTTCACATCTGGGTCATGTACTGCGGGGGAAATAGTACCACCTTATATAACTGATATTGGAGGGGAAAATTGAGGGACGCCGAGGGCCCGGTAGGAGACAGATGTCCTGGCTGCGGAATCTGAGACAGTGGACCGGTATCTGAAGTGTGGACAAGCTGTTCCGAGAAGGGACAGGTTCGCCGAGGTGATCGCCAACGTGGGGGGCACCAAACAGAGAGATTGAAAAAGAAGTTGATACATTTATATATTTTGGACCGATATGATTACAAACACTGATGTATTACGTAAAGCCAATGCAAATAGAGAATTGTTCACCACTGTTAAGCTAGGTAAAATATCATATTTTTGGCCATGTAATGAGAGGCAACAAATACACCAAACTTCAGCTCGTCATGAAGGGTAAGATTGAGGGTCGCGGAGGGTCGGCAGAAGACAGCTCTCCTGGCTTCAAAACATACGAGAATGGACCGGCGTCAGAATTGTGGGGGAGTTGTTTCACGCCGCTCAGGACATAAAAGCTTTCTCCCAATGTTCGTCAACGTCGGGTGGACGCGGCAGGACACGTGAAGAAGAAGATACATTTAAAATTGTTTTTTAAATGTATCTTCTTCTTTTATTTAATTTTTTAAAAACTTTTCGATCTTATGTCGAGTCACACTCGATATCGATTTGTTTCTCGGGGTTCAATGCCGAGTGTGACTCGATTTAGGACCCATAGAAAAAAGTGTATTTTAACGTCAGGACGTTACAGTCTATATTGTGTTGAATTAATTTTGTTTGATGTGAGTGTTACTATGTGTAATGTAATCACCAAGAGATGGCGCTCTAGTCTGATAAAATGGCCCTTGTCAATTGTCACGATATTACTGCACTTATATTCAAAGAAACATTGAAATCTTCAATGGATTTCATTGTTAAACATCACGTATTTGGAGAAATCATCATCATCATCATCATCGGCTGTCCCTCGTTTACGAGGAAGATTGTTTTTCGCGGCTGCGGGTCCTCGTGTGACTAAAGAGTGCAATCCTGGACCCACGCAATCTGGGACATCTAGAGAAGGGGAAGACGTTGGAAGTGGAGCCGCTACCGTCTTCCGAAGGTCTCTCCTTTCTCCTTCTCCTCCTCTCTGCGCTGTGCTCCAAAGACCTACGTGCGTTTATGTATTGTTTTTCTCTAGGTCTGTCTTCTGCAGTCTTTTACCAGCATTCACGATGGATGTTAGTCCTTTGGAGTTTCGCTTTTAGGGAGATCTTGAAGCGTTTTTTCTGACCTCCGTGTGAACATTTCCCTGAGGATTGATTGACTAATTGACAGTGATTTTCTTCAAATACACAAAGCTCGCGTACTTTAAAAAAATCACGTCGTTGGATGGCATAAATGAATTGATATCAAACTTCGATTGTATTTGTTTAATTTATATATTATGTAAGCGTCTGCTCGAATATAGCAATCCCTTCTCCGGTCTCAATCTGTAATGATTGGTCTGCAGCAAGGCGACGCATCTCCTCTTCCACTCCGCTCGGTCCTCGGCAACTCTCTTCAACTCCGCATAAGAGGTGCAGCCCATATCTTGGCAAATCTGGTCTAGGTACTCTTGGCGAGGTCGTCCTCTGCCAATCGATCCCTCGACCATTCCCTCCAACACATCATGCAGGAAACATTCGTGTCACAACATATGACTAATCCATCTTGCGCGTCTCTCCACTATGGTGTTTAACATGTGCCTACTCTCTTCAACTCTGCTGAGAACCTCTTCATTTTTAATGTGGTCCCTCCATGAAACATGGGCAACTCGTCGGTAGGTCCACATCTCAAATGCCTCTAGCCTATAGCAATAGCGAAGCTTTATCAGGCCAGTAATAAATAAAATAAGAAAATTTAACGTAGCGCCCGTGAATAGGTGGGCGTGGCGGCCGAGAGTTGGCCACTATGTCCTATACATATTTCGCCATGACGATGACGCGAAGGGGTCAAAACTTGCCTAGACGCGAAAGGGTAGAATCGCCTACGTCACTTCCCACCTGAAACAGTGTTGGTGCTGCGCTCAACGGCAGACCGCACACTGAAATACATTTGAAAACGAAACGTTCTTTCTCCAATCTGCGATGAAAACAAAAGAAAAGCGATAAGGAACGTTTTTTTAAATATATTTTTAAACCTATTCAAAATCAACTGTTCTCCTTCTCCTATTTGTGAATGCGGTGCAAATGGCGATCTTCAAACATTTAATTTTTCAATGCCCTCTTTTAGTAGAGCGGGAAAACTTTCTCAAAGAAATCATTAGTGTATTTTTCACATTTTCCATCACCATAGAAGTATTATTGTCATCACAATCAAAACCTGTAATTATATCATTAAATCATTTTCTCTAACTAACTAACTAACTAACCATCACGCCGTCTCCCCGAAGGGGTAGACAGAATGAATGGACAGCCACACTTTTCTTTCCTGACATATTTCTCTCGTTTCCTCAACATTCATACATCGTGTCATGCACGCGCGTCGATGTCTCTGACAATTCAATATTTGATTTATTTGATCGTGCCACGTTTTCCTCGTTCTCCGAGGAGATCGCGTTCAGCAGATTAATTGCTCTTCCCAACGGTGTCACCAGAGGAAGGTTGGTTCTGGCGGCCGGTAGGTAAAATAATAACTAACCATCACGCCGTCTCCCCGAAGGGTTAGGCAGAAAGAATGGACTGCCATAATTTTCTTTCCTGACATATTTCTCTCGCTTCCTCAACATTCATACATCGTGTTATGCGTGTCGCGTCGATTTCTCTGACTCCTCACATGGCCGACATTCAATATTTGATTTATTTGATCGTGCCACGTTTTCCTCGGTCTTCCTCTATTTCTGGTTTCATTTACATCATTAGTACTTGAAATTTATTTATTGATCATTTACCAAGTACATGGTTTTAATACCTCCCAACTGGGGTAACCCGTTCTAGGGAGGCATTCCTAGTACTCTATATAATTTCAATATATAATATAATTTACAAATTTAGGGAGCAGTTAAGGGAAGCAACACATATCCTAAAGTGTATAATTTAAAATTAATTGACTTATATATTATATAACACTACTAGCTGACCCGGCAACGCTTCGCTATTGCTATATTAAAGTATATAAATACACCCAATATATATTAAAGAAATACAATTAAAGTTCAATATCAATTATTTTATTGGATAAAATGACATGTGTATAGGTGTAAGAATGTGTGTATCCTAATTCAGTTCATATCTTTAAAACATTTGTTTAATCCAAGCAAACTTGCTGTGAACTTGAATAATACTAATGTGAATTGAACAATTGAAGGCTGGGCATTACCAAGGTGGCAAGTTTACAAAAAGTCTGAAATGAGTTTTTGATGCCAATTGGTCTTAAACATAGCTGTGCAAAAGCGCGTTATGATTTAATAATATAGTGTAGTTAAAACGTTACCCTAAAGATGCCACCCAAAAAAAGTTAATATTTATCTTTTTCAGCTTTATTTTTAAACCATTTTTGTAACGTCCAGTCTTAATTTTTTCCTTAATATTTTAAGTGAAATTAAAAAAACAAAAATATACTATATCACATTTGCATAAAACATTCATACATATACCATTCAAGGTCATAATAATGCTCTTAGAAATACAATGTTTAGAGAAACAAAACTCTTGATTTTGATGTCCATTAGATGAAGCTAATAATGCACATTCACTTAACCAATGACGAAATTTGTAAATTTGTGTGATGTCTGGAAATATACATTGAATCAATTCTCCTTTGGAGTGTGATTCTACAGAAATCAGTTGATAATTTAAAGCATTCATTCCATACAATGAACTTTCATTGTTGCAGAATTTTACCCATTCCAGAAATATTTAAAATGTTGCATGTAGGTGTTTCAATGTTTTGTATCATCATCATCATGAGCCTATATCCGTTCACTCCTGGGCGTAGGCCTCCTCCATCTGATTCAATGTCTGTCGATCCTGGGCAACACGCATCCAATGTCGTCCCTCCATCGAAGTTGAGGACGTCCTGGGTTTCGGGTTACAGTTCATCTATCATCAGGGCTGCGAGCGGCATGCCATTTTAGCGCTGCCACTCTTCCGATGATGTCCGACACTCCTGTTCTGCCTCTAATAGTGGAATTAAACCAATTAATCCAACCTGTACATACCATTTCAAAATTAGTTCATAAATATAACAATCTGTCTTGCACATATCGAGGTGTGGGATCCATACATGCCAGTATCTTGCGTTGCGTGCCCCATCTCACGACATCTTCCACCTTGGAGATATCGTGGATAGCCGTGTTCCTCACCCTATCTCAAAGAGTCTTTCCTGGTATCATCCTTAGCGTCGGCATCTCTGCAAAAATCAAATAATTATATTAAAATGAGCAGTATATTAAAAAAAAAGCACTCGAGGCTCTTGATCGATCATTGTAAGATTGGCGTGGGAACATCAGACCATTTGGAAATGTTATATTACTGGATTTTTCCAACTGAGGCAGCTAATGCTGTATGTAAGGATATGTTTACCTATCACAGCATTTTTTTTTCAGAGAAAAACTAAAACAGCTGAAGTAAATCGTCTAATCCAAAAGATATAGGTTATCGCCCTGCCAGAACAATTTTACATTAAAATAACATTATTAAAATAGATTATACCAATTCATAGAATTGTTACTTAGAATTTAACGTTTTTCCATGTAGAGTCATAACATAACCTAAAATAATACGTAAAGTAAAACGATACATAATTTCATTTCTATTCGATATAATTTAGAACTAAAACTTTGAAATATGTAATGCGGAAATATAATCTGTATTCATTTCAACGGCAAAATAGAATAAACTGAAGATATATATGAATTAGAAATATAAATATTTTACTTACAAAACACTGCGCTGCGACGCAAATCTGACAGTTCTGAGATAGGGATGTGCGATCCGCTCACGAGTCGACTCAAAGATTCGAATCTTTTTGGTGAGCGTGTGAGCGATGATCCATAAAAAAAAGAGCGGCAGCTCAATGATCCGCTAGATCAGGGGGGTCGGCAAACTTATTAGCCAAAGAGCCAAATGCGTACTTTACAACGATTTAAAAAAAATTGAGAGCCAAATATGTTTATTGATTTAGATAACCTTTATTATAATTTTTGCACTTCATTCAATTACGGGTACACTGAATAAAACATTATTTCATACTTCTTCCTGTGATGAAGGCGACCAGCCTTCTCTCCATCTCTTTGGTGGTCATCCTGGTGGTCGACGGCCCTCTGGAGTCTCTTGCATCACGATATTAGGAATTCTTGCTGGATCCATTCTCTCGATGTCTCTGCCTACTCCATCTCACTATGTCTTCAATGTTGCGGGATTTGCGAATTTATTCGTTGGGTATCCTATCTCTAACGGTTCTCCCCACAATAGGTCGCAGTCTGGTTCTGACAGTGTCTGCTCTTGCTTTGATTCCGTAGGTTATTATGGGCCTGATGCATGTTTGTTTGTTGTTATTCTTAATTTTAGGCACAATTCCAGGTTCTCATCAATAAGACGACTTCGTAGTTTACTCTTGTTAAAATTCCGGTGAATCGTATATTATTGCAAAAGAGTCGACTATTTTTAAGGGATCTGAGTAAAGTGAGCTGATTCTTCTTGATAATTATCGAGTCGTTTGTCAAAAAAGTTGTTTGTCGTTGTGAAATTTTTTTTTAGCTCATCGACAAAAAATTTATCCTGGTGAATTTTTTTTTTTACCGGAATCAACTTTTTTGGTCGAGGAGCAAAAAAAAAAAAAATTTCAAACTTTGAACGACTCAAAATGGTGAACCGTGGATCGTTAAAAAGAGTCGGCTCACTTTGCTGAGCGGAACCGTTCAGATCAGATCCCTGAGATGAGTCGTTTTGCCCATCCCTATACGTGCGTATATTTTTCAGTTCAAAAGAGCGACTAATTTCATATCTGACCACGCAAAGAGTCAAAAAAGCCACTAATTTGCATCTAATCACGCCAAGCGAATATAGACTCTAAAGATCGATACTCAGGTGATACGAACATGAAGGTCTATACTCGCTCGCACTACGAAAATTTATAAATTTACAAAGTTAATTAGAGCTCGATTAATAACAAAAAATATGCCTATGACGACCGGGATACTCCATTTAGTAAAGTGTATAACTTGGAAAATGATCAGCTCAGGAATAACCTCAGAAATAGTCCACACACACAACCAAAACTGCCTTTTATTTATATAGATATAGATAGATAGATAGATAGAAGATTTAAACACTATATTGTCTTATATGACACTATTTAAACTATTTACTTATTTTTAAAAATTATACTACATTCAAGCCGTCCTTTTTTTAATGTCTCCGTAGTTACATGTTTTTTGTAATTGTGCATTGTCATTTTTTACATATAATTTTTTTACCATTCTTTCTTCATTCATTCGTTCCATATGTCTAAACCATCTAAATGATCCTTTCATTATTTTGCTCATGACACCATCATTCGCACCGCATTCACTTATTATATTTTCATTCGACACTCTATCATACACAGAGTATCCACACATTCGTCTAAGAGATCTCATTTCTACTGCATTTATTCTAATTTCATCCTTCTTTTGCCAGTTCCATGCTTCGCTTCCATACATAAGGGTCGGTAGAAAAAACACCATTGTGCACTGCCATTCTAGCTTTTTTGGATAGGTTTTTGTTTGCGATGACAACTTTAAGTGCACCATTCACTTTGTTGCCTGCCCCAACCCTTCTTTCAATCATTTTCTCTCTGTTAATAATTTAAAATTATAGAAATTTCACGATTTTATAATGTAATTAATCTATATGTTAGTTTTCTCTATTCTTTTGTCACATAATTATTAAGAATATAATAAATATTTGTTAATTTAATCTGTACAATTATGTTAGTCAATGATGTTATTTTTAAATGTACTAATTGTTTGTATATAAATATGTAACCTTAATGTATTATTACTTGTATCAACAGCTGTTTCTCCTACCAATATTAGCATCATTAGATGCTACAAACAACTCAAGTTTGACAGTTATTAATAAAATTTATTTATATAATTATAAATAATGTTATATATTGCAGTGCATATGAATGAGAACAATTTGCAATCAGTATTTCTATTGATTGAACTTTATCCTGTAGTTGACGCATTCCTTTCGGTTTTATTATCCTGTCGGTTTTCCTACAGCGTATGACTTACGATTTAAAAAAAATAAACATCTACAAATGTTAATTACTAATACAACTACACAATAACTGTACAGATGAATTTTTCGCATTGGGTCATAATACCAACACAAGTGCAAAAAATTACCTATACTTACGTAAGTAAGTATCGATAGAAATGCTAGCAAAAATAATTAAGTAGGTACTTGCTCACTTTATACTGTAATCCGATAAAAAAATCGCGAGTACTTACCGAGTAGCGTTATAATAAAAATTCAATTTGAAACGCACTTTGATAGAACTTTGATTTCGTTATTTCTGATTTAAAACTCACCTTACATTGCATACATATGATCTTAATAGATGGCGCTAGTGTAGATTGACTTAAAACAAATGAAGTGTTTCTAACATAGTAGCATATATACATCTTTCAAAAATTTGTCAGACGTGGTGGTCGTAAGAAGGGCGGAATGGGGAATGTTGTTAACATAAAGCGATCGCTTAACCCAACCAATGATAGGTCATATGTCCTGTAAACGCCTCGACTACCATATTCTGTTTCCAAAAAAAACAATTTACGTCTTCGCCTCTATTGAGATACAATGAATCCTAAAAAATGATTAACCAGTAAAGGATAAAATCCAGTATTTGTCTACAAGTATTTATATACATTAAAAAAACAAAACCTTACATCGTTTTAATTTCAGGAGAGACAGGCAGAGATGAAGTACTGCAATAATTTTCTAGACCTCTTTACAACCATATTACGTTTTAATTTATAAAATGTTTATATTGTAATATGTTTGACTTGTTCGTATCATGTTTTCTTCGACCGTAATTGAAGTTATGGTCGAATTTTTAGAACAGAGTCCCCACGAGGCGAGATACTCGCTCATGTTAGAAAGGGTTCAGAAAATATTTCTGAGATATCTCTACATGAAGGAATTTGGTGGCTATCCGTGACTTTATCCCACTGCATTCCTCTTGGGCATGCTGGGGACCAATAGTTTACAGGTAAGGAGGATGGGTTCATCTTACCCATTTCTTCAGACTTGTCAGAGAATTCTTTTAGAATTCTGTCATCTTGGAAGGTATCCATCTTTATGTTCCGGATAGTTATCGTCGACAGCATCAGCACAGACTGTTTTATGTCCCAACATGCCGGTGGGGAGAGCAATCAAACTGCTGAACATGATCGTTTCGGAGATCGACGTCTTTCATATTAGTGAAAGTACATTCAGAAGACAAATACTCTTGACTTTAGAGAGTATCTTGTGTTGCTAAAGTTGAACCATCTCTCATGCGTTCCTGGTATTATATATTATATTTTTACCTGTTCTCAATAGATGCCTTAAATTATTAATTGTTGTTTACTTATAGATATATGGATCTACATAAAAACACAATTTGGAATATTATAACAGCTTTTAAAACTAAATAACTATTACGCTGTCTCCCCGAAGGGGTTAGCAGAAATAAAGGACTGCCGTACTTTTCTTTCATGATATACTTCTCTCGCTTCCTCGACATTCATAAATCGTGGCATGCACGAACGTCGGTTTCTCCGACTCCTCACGTGGCCGACATTTAATATTTTATTTATTTGATCGTGCCACGTTTTCATCAGTCTTCCTCTATTTCTAGTTCCATTTACATCTTTTAAATATACCTACGTTTTTTTACCATTATTTCTTAATTCATTCCTTCCATACGTCCAAACCATTTTAATGATCCTTTCATTATTTTGTTCATAAAACTTTCATTCGCACCGCATTCACTTCTTATATTTTCATTTAACAATCATACACAGATTTTCCACACCTTCATCTAAGATATCTCATTTCTACTGCATTTATTCTACTTTAATTTTTCTTTTGTCAGTTTCACGCTTCGCTTCCATGTTTGTATTTATATTTAATAATATATTAGTAATCGGATGTTTCGCTCGTAGTGGCATTAAACTAATATAAATAGCAGTAATTTTAAAAGTCTTGTAAGATTCCATTTAAAAAAATTAAGTATATAAAAAATATAGAAGCTTTTTTTCCAAATGAAATAAAATAAATATTCTGAATTTAAATTCTACCAAGTAAGAACATAATTTTTATAAATAATAAAATTTCTATGAACAATGTTAAAACTTCGAGATTAAATTTATAATTTCACTATTTTTTATCGTACCTACCTAATTTACATAGAAAAATAAAATATATAGATAATAATACCGATGACAAATAATTTAAAAAAAATTTCATACGTTGAAATAATCTCTCACACGCCTCATCAATTCGACAAACAATTATTTTTTTAAAATATTTACGATATCACGTATCTATTTATATTTCTTGATTTCTAATGATCACATTATTTAAAAAATACATATAATTAATCATAATATCGGAGAAAGCGTACTGAAGCAAACCCTTTTTATACAATATTATTGTTATCAGAAATGTTTAATTGTTGTACATTAAAATAATTTCTAGAAAAAACATGTTGACATTTACGATTTAATTACAATTCAATAAATTAAATATTAGTTCAAGATAATTACCATTATAATACACTCATATTTCGGCTGAGAATCTTGTTTGGCCGCGTAAAAAAAACAAAATACACTAATCACAAATTTTAGCTTTCAAAACAAACGCGAAACTACACTGAAAACCATTTTATTAACGTCTAAAACACACGTTCGTATCACGACATCATAACGATGTCAAAACAAACACGAAAAGATAAGATTTGTGTGAAATATTCATAAATCAAACAGAAAATGATTACTTTTCGTGTGTGATTTGCCGCCCGCGACGTTAAAAATATTACTGTCAAATGTTTCAAGATGGCGACCGTGAATATTTTCCCTCTTAAATCGTATTTGCGTAAAGTGCAATACGCCATCGCGGGATATCGCACATGTAATAAATTCATACATTCATCATGTATTGAACACAGGTAACATTGGATTTGTAATAGTTTCTCTATGAGATTTATACAATTCTACTATGCCGTTACGTCAAAATCGCGGTCGTAATATGACCGGCGGCGCCGCGGGGTTGCTAGTTGCATCTCTTTCTTATTACAGGACTACAAACGTGCGGAAAAGGAATGGAATATGTTTAATTTGCATAGAATTATTGATTTACAAAAGAAAATTTACTTTTCACTGCGCTTGCGTATTGCGCATAGCGATTTTCATTGAAAAAATTCAACCTCTTAAAATTGATCTATTTTTATGCCACAATTGTAACGATTTTCGATTACGCGTTTTTCAATAATATTTTTCATTGTACTACAAATGACACAATTGAAATATGTCTGATTATAAATTCAAAGAAAAACATTTTCATTGATGTTTTTTATTACTATTTCTTACAAAGGTGACAATTAAAATATAGATGAATGTTGCTAATATAGGAACAGTGGATTACAGTTGATATATAGAGTAAAATAATCGTAAATATTGGTATCATATATTGTATGGAACCAAACATATGGAACAGGTGTTCGTAAATGTACTACAGAAAGCGTTTATACAATGTGTTAAATTTGAAATGTGGCTCTATCGCCGAATGCTCAGAATTCCTTGGACAGACATGGTTACCAATACTGAAGTCCTGAGGCGAGCTAGAGTTGACAGGGAGCTGCTATCAAGGTTCGAAAGATTTCACATCTGGGTCATGTACTGCGTGGGGAAAAGAACCACCTTCTCCAATTGATATTGGAGGGGGAAATTGAGGAACGCCGAGGGCCTGGTAGGAGACAGATGTTCTGGCTGCGAAGCGTGAGGGAGTGGACCGGCATCCGAAGTGTGGAGGAGCTGTTCCGAGCGGCGCAGGACAGGGACAGGTTCGCCGAGGTGATCGCCAACGTTGGGGGGACCCGACAGGGCACTTGAAGAAGAAGAAAAAAATGCTTATAGTTATTTTAATTTTAAACGAATTTGATTAATCTGTAATTTTAGAATTTTGAAAATGTAAATTAAAATTTATATTTAAATTGAAAATCCATATCCAAACAGCTAAAATGCCAGTGCACAATGGTGTTCTTGTACCGACCCTTATGTATGGAAGCGAATCATGGAAATGGTGTATGATAGAGTGTATGATAGAGTGTCGAATCAAAATATGAGAAGTGAATGCAGTGAGAATGAAAGTGTCATGAACAAAATAATCATTAACCTAGTTTGGGCACATTAATTAAGAAAGAATATGTTAACGATGTAAACGGAGCTAGAAATAGAGGAAGACCGAGGAAAAAAACGTGACACGATCAAATAAATCAAATATTGAATGTCGGAGAAGTCGGAGTAATTGATGTGCGTGTATGACACGATGTATGAAAGTTGAGGAATCGAGAGAAGTATGTCGAGCTAAACATATTTTAGAAAACACAGCATTTTGTATATTCAATCAATTGATTTAAGTGAGAGCAAATTGTTTCTAAATTGTCAAAAAACACATTTTTGATGCGCTCTGACCATGTGTTGCTCTGCCTAACCCTTGATAGATAAGTCATGAGGTTGTTTCAATGCAAAAACAAATTAAGCATTCAATTATTCACGTGACTTGCAGTTTCAACGATTACATTTGGGGTTCAATCTAATTGAATCAATAGAAATACAAAATCGATTGGTATTTACTATGGCGCAACCGTAATATGATGTAAATACCATAGGAAAATTATGCTCGAGAATACATATTTTTTGTTCTGAGGCAAATATTAAAAAAATAAATATGATAACAAATTATTATTATTATTATTTTGTTGAATCGCTCTTTGATGACAGCATGAGCCAAATCGATGTAAAGGTATTATTATAGCTATCATAGTGATTTTTGTGACATGTGATAGGTAGCTAATCTATCGCCATTTTATTGTCACGGGAATTCTACACCAGACCAAAGACAGCGTGACAATCACACTGCCCTCGCCGGGAATCGAACCCGGAACCTTTGGGGTGGCAGTCAATGCACTTACCACTCGGCCGCGAAGGTCGTCGTCGAATAAATCTAAAGCTATAAATTTAAAACGCTTATTTAAGTAACACAAAACGGAGTCATGATGCTACAGATATAAAAAAAAAAAAAAAACAGTCTTCAGTCCGTCGATGCCAGCGAAGTAGTTTAAAAAACATCGTTTTATTTTTGTATTATTATATAATTAAATAAACAAACGTTAAAATATATTTTTTTTACAATTATTTTTTAATTTCATCAATTCCGTGTTTCCAAACCTTCTTAATGTTCCTTTCATTAAAATTAATTAATTTTCCTTATTCCGATATTGTAGTAATTTTCGAATCGTCGTCTATTTTAGAAGCTACTGCCGTATACCCCGCCTACTAAGACCCAGGAACCAATCAGATAGCGCTCTATAACCAATTTATAAGGTGTTACTAATACTATTACAAATCATCTCCCTGAAGTGATTAAACCATACGCATGCCATACCATTAAGATATTGAGACCTTAATCCTATATTAATAATACACTTTTATTAGATGAAGGTCCTAAGATCAATTACTGGAAAAACCTTCCGAGATCGTGTCCGCAACGCAGACATAAGGAAAACCTGCGAAATAGAGGATATCGTTCAGTGGAGTAGATCCAGAAGAAGATACTGGAGGGACCATGTAGCCCGAATGAATGGTGACAGACTCGCGTATACAGCCGCCTATGAAATCCCTTCCGGACACCGACCACCTGGAAGACCGCCTAAGAGATGGAGGGACAGCTGGATCTCATCATCCGACGAGATATGATTTCTGTGTCACAGATCGTCAGATCTATCAAAAGAAGAAGAAGAAGAAGAAGAAGACTTTTAGTATTTGTATCAACACCACTTTATTTGGTAACACTAACCGGTTTCGCTCCCCCCGGAGCTTCGTCAGGTTGAGAGAGTATAATAAATACAAAATCAGAGAACAACATAATATGTTCATATTATGAAGAAAGAAATATAAACTGGAGGGGAGAAAGAGGGGTAGGAGAAAGTGCGCGCGAGGACGAATAGAATGTTAGAACGGTGAGTCATGTTGATTAGGGGAACGGTGAGTCATGATCATTATGAAAATTCCCCGGGTCTTAAATTAGATAATTTGAAAGCATTAGAAATTAAGAAAGCCCTAAATAATAATGTACCCTTAATTAATAATCAAACTAATCTTTCCCATAGTCCAATTTTAGCAATGTTCCCATTGAAAATAATTTTAATATTCCCATGAAAATAAAAATAAATACTCCGCTGTCCGCCATTAAAATCTGAATCAGAAATTCTCCATATTTTTTACCCAATGAGCATGACTCACCGTTCTAACATTCTATTCGTCCTCGTGCAAACTTTCTCCTACCCCTCTTTCTCCCCTCCACTTTATGTTTCTTTCTTCATATTTTGTTCCCTGATTTTATATTTAGTTTACTCTCTCACTCAATGTCAAACCACAAATTAAGTACTTCATCTTCTTCTTCTTCTTCTCTGCTAGCCTTCTTCCCTCCACTGCTGGATATAGGCCTCTTCCAATTTCCTCCACTCGTTTCTATCCTGTCCTCTTTGTATCCAATATTTTCCAACCCTTTTGACAATATCATCGGTCCATCTCATCGGTGGCCTTCCGACACTTCACCTATTTGCCCATGGTCTCCAACTGAGTATCCTGGGTGCCCATCTGTTGCCACCCTGTCTAGCCAAGTGTCCAGTCTATTGCCATTTCAATTTTGCCACTCGGTCCATGACGTCAGCAACCCTGGTGCGGCGTCTGATTTCTTCATTCCTTATGCGGTCACGCAAGCTCACACCAAGTATCTGTCTTTCCATGGACCTCTGTGTACACTTGAGCCTGTGGACACTTTTTTTTTTCTTTTTTTTTTTTTTTTCTTTTTTACGTATACAACAGGTTGCTTGAACCCAATTACAGTATACATTTTTTTAAGCTGATATATTGATTCTCGTGACATGTGACAGGTAGCCAATCTATCGCCATTTTTATTGTCACGTGAATACTACGCCAGACCAAAGACAATGTGACAATCACACTGCCATCGCCGGGAATCGAACCCAGAACCTTCGGAATGGGAATCAGAGCTCTTACCACTCTGCCACGAAGGTCGTCGTAAGAGTTGTTGTCTCTAGTCCGTATGTCATCATGGGCAGTATATACGTGTCGTAGACCTTTCTATTGTAGTATTACTTCATACGAAAGTTTAATTTTTCTATTCTAAAGTCATATAGCAACGTAGCTTAGCAATGATAGATAGAAAGCAATGGCGATTGAATACAAGTAAAATGCGCATACGTTGATTCAATTGAATTGAAAACAAAACGAGGCCAGGCACCTAACGCTTTGGAATTCAGAAAAACATTCCTTGTGTGATAGAACTCAATTACATCCATTCGACACACATACATTGTTTATTGCAAATTACCTGTAATTCTTCTATTTTCTTGTTATGTGAGAGTATTTTAAAGTATGAGAATGTTCCTTCTTCCCAGTTCTAACCCTTACCACTCCATTATTTTTTGATATTGTTTGACAGCCAACTCTAATTTAAATAAACAAACAAACCATCACGCCGTTTCCCCGCAGGGGTAGGCAGAGAGAATGGACCACCACACTACTCTATCCTGGCAAACCTCTCTAGCTTCCTCCACATTCATACAACGAGTCATACACGCACGTCGATTCCTCCGACTTCTAACATGACCAATTTGATTAATTTGGTCATGCCATGTTTTCCTCGGTCTGCCTCGACTCCGTACCCCATTTACATCATTAACGTATACTTTCTTAACCATTCTTTCTCCATCCATGCGTTCCATATGTCCGAACCAACGCAGCAATCCTTTCATAATTTTGTTCATAATACCTTCTTCCGCTCAACATTCCTTTCTTATATTATATCAGTTATCTAATTTAAATAATGTTATTTTTTTATTTATTGATAAGTAGTTACAAAAAAAATCGTTAAAAATTAATTTGTAATGATTTATTCTTAAAATAAAAAACAATTTACAAAAAACATTATGGACTACTTATAGTTTTGCATAGTATGGTACTTTTTAAAACAATTTCCAGGATGGAAACCAGGTTTTCTGGAACAGGTCTCACCACACTGTTTCCGGTCTTCCCCCTGGAATCTTTCTGTTACTGCACACAGTACAGTCTTTAGAACCTTAGTCCAGTTTCGCAACGAAGTGGGGCTTGTACTCTAATCGCTCCTCTGCATGACGTATCACTCGAAGTTCCCGCCATTTTAGGTTATGTGAATTTGCAAGGATTATTTTATAGTAAAATAAAAATGGAAAACAGTCAAAATCTTAATAAAACGTTAAATTATATGTTTTCAATAAAACGAAAGAACCAACGACACGTGTCAAGTTTTGTTTTATCTTGTCGGCCGCCAGCCGACAACTGAGTTGTAGCGTACATATAGCGATGTCGGCTGGCATTCGACAAGGAGTGGTAAGGGATTGGTTTGTACCGAAATCTTGCACCTCGTCCTCTTCTGCATTTGGTCTTCTGCATCCCTTGAAGGAGGCAACTTATCAAAACCATTGGGGATAAACAGGATCAATGAATCGGCTGAACGTTAATAGCTGAAAGGGTTGGATGCAGGTGCAAAAATGAACAGTATGTCAGGAAGCTGTCTATTTTATGCGGACGACGCTGTGCTACTTGCAGACAACGAGCATGAACTACAAGCCCTGGTGTCTAGTATGTATGAGGTATGCAAGCGATACGATTTAATGATGAATGTGAATAAGTCCAAGGTAATGATTATCGAAAAAGAAAAAAACATGACAGACATCAGTGTGAACGGTGAAAATCTGGAACAAATGGATGATTTTGTTTATTTAGGAAGTATGTTTACAATGAATGGGAGAGTGGAAAAGGATATTGAAAGAAGGGTTGGGGCAGGCAACAGAGTAAATGGTGCACTTAAAGTTGTCATCGCAAACAAAAGCTAAGATGGCAGTGCACAATGGTGTTCTTGTGCCGATCCTTATGTATGGAAGTGAAGCATGGAACTGGCAAAAGAAGGATGAAAGTAGAATAAATGCAGTAGAAATTAGATCTCTAAGACGAATGTGTGATAAATCTGTATATGATAGTGTGTCAAATGCAAATATAAGAAGTGAATGCGGTGCGAAAATGTAATGAACAAAATAATGAAAGGGCCGGTAAGATGGTTTGGACACACGGAAAGAATGAGTGAAGATAGAATCGTGAAGAAGGTTTATGTAAACGATTTGAATGGAGCTAGAAATAGAGAAGGGCCGAGGGAAACTTGGCACGATTAAATCAACAAAATATTAAATATCGATCACCTGAGAAGTCTAAGAAATCGACGTGCGTGCATTACACGATGAATAAGTGTAGGTAGATGAAGCGAGAGATGTATGTCAGGACAGAACAGTGTGGCGGTCTATTCTTTCTGCCTACCCCTTCGGTGAGAGGGCGTGATGGTTAGTTAGTTAGACAAATGTAGATATTAAATGTGAATGTAATATAAAAGCGATTTAATGGTGGATCTTAAATATGTAAATATCTATAAGTTTTATTATAAATCAAAGTTTTGACAGTGTTATATAAAATCTCCATCCAAATTAACACTAGAAAATCTTATATATTTTTTTACAGGTTTATTAATCCATACACGAACATTAGAAAGTTGAGTAAAATCAACTTTAAAACAGTAAAAACATTTCGATTAAACGCAATTTCCCTTACAATGGAAAAAATAAGGCATTTTGAGCACTTATGAGAGCGGTTTCTTTGAATTATCTCTCTATTATACTCTCCAGGGCATATTACCTTTGCCATTCATTCAAATCTAATTTTAAGAGTTGTTTGTCTATGTAATAGATCCTGGAGTTGAAGTTATACATACATGTAAGTTAAATAAAACATTTGTCGGTATTAAATTATAGAAGTAAACACGATGTCAAACAGGGTTGCGTAGTGTCCCCGTGGTTATTTAAACTATATATAGACAAGTGTACGAAAGAGCTGAAAGGGTTGGATGAAGGTGCCAAAATGAGCGGAGTGTCAGTAAGCTGACTCTTGTATGCGGATGACGCTGTCCTACTTGCAGAAAACGAGCATGAACTACAAGTCTTGGTGAATAGTATGTATGAGGTATGCATGCGAAATGATCTGATGATGAATGTTATTAAGTCCAAAGTGATTTTTGAAAAAGAAGAAATCATGACAGTCTGCAACATTAGCGTGAATGGTGAAAATTTGGAGCAAGTAGATGACTTCGTGTATTTAGGTAGTATGTTTACAAGAGATGCGCGAGTGGAGAGGGATATTGAAAGAAGGGTTGGGGCAGGTAACAAAGTGAATGATGCACTTAAAGTTGTCATCGCAAACAAAAACCTATCCAAAAAAGCTAGAATGACAGTCCACAATGGTGTTCTTCTACCGACCCTTATGTATGGAAGCGAAGCATGGAACTGGCAAAAGAATGAAGAAAGTATAATAAATGCAGCATAAATGAGATCTCTTAGACCAATGTGTATATACTCTGTGTATGATTGAGTGTCGAATGAAAATATAAGGAGTGAATGCGGTGCGAATTATGGTGTTATGAACAAAATAATGAAAGGATCATTATGATGAATGAAGAAATAATGGTAAAAAAAATACTTTAACAATGTAAATGGAACCAAAAATAGAGGAAGACGGAGGAAAACGTTGGCCATTTGAGGAGTCAGAGAAATCGACACGCGTGCATGACACGATGTATGAATATAGAGGAAGCGAGAGAAATATGTCAGGAAAGAAAACTGTGGCAGTCCATTATTTCGCCATACCCTTTCGGGGAGACGGCGTGATGGTTAGTTAGTTAGTTAGTTAGTAAACACGAGTTTAATTATATTTTATATGAATGACATGTTTCGCCTTGCTAAGGCTATCATATGTTAATCTTTTTCACCCATCATGACATATGGGATCGAGTGCAGGGCGGACACCACAATCACAAAAAAACGCGCTCAGAGTGTCAGAAATGAAGACGCCTAGACGATAAGATATGCGAGGTCGAGGATGTCGTTAGGTAGGGAAGGTAAAGGAGAAGATACTGGTATACACACGTGAGGAGAATGGATCCATCCAGACTCCCCTTCATTGTGTTGCACGGCCACCCCCAAGGTAGACCACCAAAGAGATGGATCGACAGCTGGGAGTCGACTTCGCAGGAGGCCAATTCCTCTTAAGAAACAGACCATGGGCCTACACTAAGAATAATAATAACAAGAAGAAGATCTTTTTCAATGTGTTGGTTGGCGAATTTCATTTGGAATAAATTGATTTGAATATTTATTTCTGTTATCGTTTCATTTTTAAGATTTAAAATGGAGTCGGATCCTGAACTCTTATTGGCTTTAAACCTGACCAATAGAACGGGTTCTAACCTCCCAGGCGGCTTCGACATTAACCTAGAAGTCGAGGATACCAATTGGATTCTGACGTCTTCGTTTATCATCTTCACAATGCAGACTGGTAAGAATATTCTTCGCAAGTATAAATTTTAATTCCAAGGAATTGTTGGTTCTTGGAATGTCACTTGGGCCTTTAGTCTAATAGGTTCTCGATCCTTTCCACACTGGTATACAGCAGGTTATTTGAACCCAGTTACTGTTTATAATTTTTTGACTATTGATTCTCATGACATGTGATAGGTGGCTAATCTATCGCCAATTTATTGTCACGTGAATTCTACACCAGACCAAAGACAGTGTGACAATTACACTGCAATGGCAGGGAATCGAACTGGGGATATTCGGCGTAGCAGTCATAGCTCTTGTCACTCTGGCACTATCAAATCAAATCATAATTATTCCATTACAAAATTAAGGTTTAAGGCATCTATTGAGAACAGGTAAAATAATACATTGTATATAGAATACTACCAGAAACACACAGGAGATGGTTCGACATTAGGAAGACAAGATACTCTCCAAAATCAAGAGGAGACCGCGCTCAGCAGATTAATTGCTCTTTTTATCGGTGTCATCAGAGGCAGGTTGGTTCTGGCGGCCGATAGGTAAAACAATCTATGCTGTCGCTATCGGATATATCTATCAGGGACAAAAAACCGAACTCCCTCCAGCACGGCCGAATTCTCGAAATATCCCCTAAGTAATTCTAAAGAATTGGGTTGAAGCTGCAGAGAGTTGGTTCCAAGCGTTTCCAAAAGAAATGCCGTGGAATAACTACCATATTCCCTCATGAAGAGATACCTCAGAATTTTTTTCTGAACCCTCTCCAGCATAACGGAATATCTCGCCTCGTGAGGACTCCATATCTCAGAACCACTTTCGAGTGTGCTCTGATCCAATGCGTTGTATAGGACTCTGAGCTCATGAGGATCTCTGAAAACTCTTCCGGTCAGGACGATGAAGCCCAACATCCTTAGTATAGTGCCACAAATCCTCTCGACCTGTGCACACTACCAACATGGGAAGCCAAAATTTTGGTGAAGGCCTGCCTAAATGGAATCCACTCTCGTGGACTTCTTGCAGGTTGGAATCGATCTCTGGGGGTCGATAGAGAACACTTGAAGAATGACTGGTCTAAAGCGTAGTAAAAAGTTTATCGAAATATATTTTCCGTTATAAGAGGTTGCGTTTGGTTCATTATCTAATTCAGAGATAATATTTCAGGATTTGGAATGCTGGAATCTGGATGCGTATCAGTTAAGAATGAAGTGAACATCATGATGAAAAATGTTGTGGACATTGTGTTGGGGGGTAAGAAACTTAAAGTTTTTTTTTCATCTTTTCTTAAACTACATAATTTTATAAATGACTTTTTGAAACATTACAATTTCACACGACCTGAAGACAATCTTCATTTAGTTGATTTTTTTTTCATCTCAGTTGATTATGTACCAGCAAGGCGAAACTAATAGTCGATAATAAAACAATAAGTCATGTCTTCAGCCAGTCTTTTTTTGTATTCTGCGCATGTGTCCATATTGGCATCTCTTGGGGGATCTCTTCAGTTTAAAATATTCCCACTGATGAGTTTAAAACACTTGTAACAGCATTGAATTCATCATCCCTAAGAAACAAACGGATAAATTTCAATCTGTTTTTTTAATGAGGCAGCGCAACTTTTAAAGGGTTTTTAAAACATTTAACGGAATGGCACCAGCTTATATATCTGATCTCTGTATTGCTGATACCCTGATTTGGTGCCATCTACGTGTCGATCAGCAATATCCAGATTAGCTAATTGAACCAAAGCACAATCCCCGTACTCTTTTCGGATATCAGACTGCCTGGAATATGCCCTCTGCACGCCATTAGATGCATTACCAATCCGACTGATTTTAAATCTAACTTAAAAACCCACCTTTTCAAGATATCGCATAAAACATAAACAACCAACCTCTGATCGCTACTGTCAGATGCAGCTTCCATGATGAAATAACATTATCGCATTGGCGCTATACAAAATAGCCGAATTATTATTATTATTATTATTATTATCTTAAACTTATTGTAAATGGCCTCTGATTGCGTTTCAGGAATCACTTACTGGCTTTTCGGGTACGGGCTCTCGTACGGCGAAGGGCCCTTAAGCAATGCCTTTATAGGTATTGGGGGCTTCGCCATTGATAGGTCCCCGGAGGATGATAGGCTGGGACCAGAACTGGCAGCCTTTCTCTTCCAACTCAGCTTTGCCACGACTGCCACCACCATAGTCAGCGGAGCTATGGCTGAAAGGTAGGCTAACAGTCATTTTTGCAGGTCCAACTTTCCAATTTTTAAAACTGTTGGAAGAAGCACTGATCCACCCAAGTTACAATTTATTAGTTTTTTTTTTTAATCTGTTTTTTCACCCATATAATC
The DNA here is from genome assembly GCA_022606425.2 of Lepidostoma basale. Classification (NCBI taxonomy): domain Eukaryota; kingdom Metazoa; phylum Arthropoda; class Insecta; order Trichoptera; family Lepidostomatidae; genus Lepidostoma; species Lepidostoma basale. Next base: position 624,229 of record JAHDVF020000515.1, on the reverse strand, counting down.
GATGTTATTCGAATTAATGTAGATATAAAAATAGAGTTTGCCCAGTTTATGGACACCACCAAACCTTCTTATATTGCACTACATAATCAGTGTCATTGGAGTCGTCCTCGTGGAAGACCTCCTAAAAGATGGAAGGATAATGGGAATCCACTTCACAGAAGAACAACCCTCTGGAAAACAAACCACATAGGTCTACAGCGAGGAAAAATTAGACGAAGCCAACAAATTAAGATTAGTTCAGAAAGTTATGGAAAGAGCAATGTTGGGGATCAGTGTAAAAAACACTATCATTAGAGCTATAACAGGAGTGTCGGACATCATCGGAAGAGTGGTAGCGCTAAAATGGCGCTGGGCGGGCCATGTCACTTGTAGCTCTGACGACAGATGGACAAAATGCCTCCTTTGCTGGCCTTCTAGGACTGCGACCCGAAACCCAGGATGTCTCCAACATCGATGGAGGGACGACATTAAAGAGACTGCTGGTACGACATGGACACATGTTGCTCAAGATCGATAGACATGGAAGCATATCGAAGAGGCCTAAGTTCAGGCTGACGGATGATAAAGCATATTTTAACATACGTTTTTATTTCAGATGTGATTTTCTGTCATACTGCATGTTTTCCCTCCTAAACACGGCGGTTTACTGCATCCCTGCTGGCTGGGTGTGGGGGGAACATGGATTTCTATACAAATTAGGAGCGGTCGACATCGCTGGATCGGGGCCGGTCCACCTTGTTGGTATGATCTTGTCAAGTTAACTCTGTAAAAACACAATCCAAAGAGAATCATACTCCCTATAACAATTATCCCAAATCCTTACGATTTCAATGTACGATGGTTGTCCGTAAAATGATTTTCCCTGTTTGCCACGGGCGCGCGGATCGCTGTTCTCATTGAGAAGTTCGGATGGAAAAACGTCCTACAACCACCATACAGTCCGGACTTGGCCCCGAGCGACTACCATCTCTTCCCTGATTTGAAGAAACATCTCGGTGGAACACATTTTGCAAATGAAGAGGAGCTGAAAGAAGAGGTTCTGAGCTACCTTCACGGCCTGGCGGGAGACTTATGACCAGGGAATCGAAAATATGGTGACCTGCATGAAAAAGTGCATTGCAGTCAAAGGGGACTATGTAGAAGCTGAAAATCTAAGCTTTCCAATGGTGTATTGCTCGTTGTAAATAAAAATGGTTTTCATTGTGAAAAAAAAAAAAATAGGGAAATTTATTTTACGGACAACCCTCGTAGGAAAAAATACTACTTTTACAAAGACTCAACTCAGGATGAAATTTAGTATCTATAACAAATTTGTGGCTTTAGTGGTCAAATAGTTTTTCAATAAGGACGCTCACACTTTGATAGCATATAGCAGCCATTTTCGTATAGCTGTAAAATTTGACAAGAATATTGATTTAGTCTTGACATTTCACTATGAAACGCTACACGATTCAACAACGCGTTGAAATTGTTAAAATTTATTATCAAAATCAGTGCTCTGTTCGCCAATTTATGGCATTCGTGGCCGTCCCGCATAGTCCACTATATGTATTTTAATGCATAAATTTAAGACTCTTGTGGCTTGTGGATACTGACAACATATGGTTCCATCAGGACGGCGCTACGTAGCATAAAGCGCACGCCACGATGGACATTTTGTGGAAAATGGAGTGTCCATATTGAGAGACTCATTATTTCTCTATGCATTTTTTTCATATGTCCAGATTATCTTAAAATTAGTGTTATGAAATTTTTAATCCACAACACAAAGTGAAGGCTTATATAAAAAAGTAAACTTGAATTGATTATTAATGTTGTTTAGGAGGCTGCGCTGCCTTCGCTTCTGCATATATGTTGGGCCCACGCTTGGGGCGGTATTCTAGGGGCCGCGCCCCCTTGCCCCCGGGATCTCCTGTCAACGCTGCCCTGGGGCTCTTTGTCCTCTGGTGGGGCTGGCTTGCCTTCAACTCGGGAAGCACCAATGGAGTAAGTACAAGATATTGTGGGGGTGAGTGGTGAGAGTTGAAAGACGGCGGAGGTTTCAGCGTTTATTGCTGATCACAAGTAATTACACGTAACTGTATGATATACTCGTGATGGAGCGTGGCTGGATGTCTATAGCAGCGGGGCGGAGTCCGGGTGGTGAGTCGTAGAGGATGAGGGCTCGCTGGGCGGTATCGTCGAGTGGCTGGAGCGAGGCGTCGTCGGAGGTTTCTCGTACGTAGACTGGGTAGTGGGGACTCGTGTCTCTTCGAGATCGCGATACTGGCTGACGTTTAGAGTTGACTGACGTTTAGAGTGGACTCTTCCTTTTGGTGCTCGGGAGTACTGCTTTTATATGCTTTGGTTTCGTCATCCGATGACCTGATCCGATGACCTGACCTAGTGACCAACTTGAAGAATTCGGGGCCCACGAATCATCAAATTTGATAATTAGGTCTTGGGTCAGCGTTTTTGTGTTTATTCGTGTCATATATTTCTTCATGAAATATGTTTAACTGGGTTATGCATTTAACCCCGACAATATCATTACAATCATCTGTACAAGTCCGATTTCATATGAAAACGGTTGAATTACGACATTACTTTGATTTCAAAGAGCACATTTTACCGTGAAACAGTTAATTGTTTCACATGTATTTGTTCAATGCCTTCATTATAGTATTTTCGGTACCCATCTAGTACTGCCCTGTCTGGCTTTATATCCAACCCGTTGCCACTTCAATTTAGCTGTACGATCCATTTTGTCGATAACTTTGGTTCGACTTCGAATTTCTTCATTTCTTATTTTATTCTGAAGACTCACATCGAGCATTTACCTTTTCTTGTTAGTTTATGATAGACAGAATAGTGACAGATTCGCATATTTTTATTGTTTTTTTGTTGAATCGCTCTTTACATCATGAGCCAAATCGATGTAAAGGGTATTATAGCTATCATAGTGATTCTCGTGACACGTGATAGGTAGCTAATATATCGCTATTTTATTGTCACGTGAATTCTACACCAGACCAAAGACAGTGTGACAATCACACTGCCCTCGCCGGGAAGCGAACCCGGAACCTTCGGAGTGGCAGTCAATGCACTTACCAATCGGCCACGAAGGTCGTCGCATATACAGCCGCTAACGAAATCCCTTCTGGACACCGTCCATCTGGAAGACCACTGTAGAGATGTAGGGACAGTTATATTTTATCATTCATATTAATTGTTTAAATACAATGTTATTACTACACAACAACAACTGGTCCTACTACAACAACAACAATTGGTCCATGGCAGGCGAAAAGCCAATTAGAGAACAAGTCGCTATACGCCAATGGCAAGTGATTGGTCACACTCTGAGACGGAACCCAGCCTGCATCGCTCAGGGCGCACTAGACTGGTCCCCTATGGGGGAACGAGAAAGCGAGGCAGACCTAGAGCCACCTGGAGAAGAGCCCTGCAGGACGAGGTTAAGGCAGCAGGCCTCACTTGGGATGATGTTAGGCATCAGGCATGCGATAGAGTCGGGTGGAGAAGGTTCCTTGAGGCCCTAAGAAAAAGAACAGACGTTCGATAATGCCTTAGCAAGGCGAGCCGTGTCATTCTCATTACAGAAATAAAATACTTGTAGAAAATGGATGTTTTCATTCGTATTAATTATTTAAGTACATTGACAGAGAAGTTTCTGGCCAAAAATCGCAAACTTTTCTGTGCATTTGTCGACTTACAAAAAGCATATGATTACGTTAATAGAGAAAAGTTGTGGAAAATATTGTCTGAACAAAACTGATCACGGCCATTAAGTCGCTATACACGGAAAGCACTGCTAGTGTCAGAGTAAATGGAGATCTTACAGCCTGGTTTGATATCAATAAAGGTGTCAAACAAGGTTGCGTAATGTCCCCGTGGTTATTTAATCTGTATATGGACAATTGTATGAGAGAGCTGAAAGGGTTGGATGTAGGTGCCAAAATGAGCGGAGTGTCAGTAAGCTGTCTCTTGTATGCGGATGACGCTGTCCTTACTTGCTGACAACGAGCATGAACTACAAGTCCTGGTGAATTGTATGTATGAGGTATGCATGCGAAATGATCTGATGATGAATGTTAATAAGTCCAAGGTAATGATTTTTGAAAAGGAAGAAACCATGACAGTCTGCAACATTAGCGTGAATGGTGAAAACTTGGAGCAAGTAGCTGAGTTTGTGTATTTAGGTAGTATGTTTACAAGAGATGGGAGAGTGGAGAGGGATATTGAAAGAAGGGTTGGGGCAGGCAACAAAGTGAATGGTGCACTTAAAGTTGTCATCGCAAACAAAAACCTATCCAAAAAGCTAGAATGGCAGTGCACAATGGTGTTCTTCTACCGACCCTTATGTATGGAAGCGAAGCATGGAACTGGCAAAAGAAGGATGAAAGTAGAATAAATGCAGTAGAAATGAGATCTCTTAGACGAATGTGTGGATATTCTGTGTATGATAGAGTGTCGAAGGAAAATATAAGAAGTGAATGCGGTGCGAATGATGGTGTCATGAACAAAATAATGAAAGGATCATTAAGATGGTTTGGACATATGGAAAGAATGAATGAAGAAAGAATGGTAAAAAAATTATATGTTAATGATGTAAATGGTACCAGAAATAGAGGAAGACCAAGGAAAACGTGGCACGATCAAATAAATCAAATATTGAATGTCGGCCATGTGAGGAGTCAGAAAAATCGACGCGCGTGCATGACACGATGTATGAATGTTGAGGAAGCGAGAGAAATATGTCAGGAAAGAAAGGTGTGGCAGTCCATTCTTTCTGCCTACCCCTTCGGGGAGACGGCGTGATGGTTAGTTAGTTTTTAATTATTTAAGTAGGTCCAACCTTGGCCCTGTTGACTTGATTTCAAAGTTTTATTGATTTTTCGTATTCGCCGGTGCCTACTTTGTGCATGCAAATGCCGTTTGGTTGGTGATTCCGGCTCTAGAAATTATACCAATTATCCGACACGACATTTTCAGTCCTAACCTTGCCCGTATACCCTCCACTTCAAGGCCGGCTTATCTTATCGTTTTAGTTTCCATTGTTATATTTGCACATTGAATATTTACATATACCTATAGATTATTGCATCGTAATTACTGCTTAGTCATTGTAGTAACTAACTAACTAACTAACCATCATGCCGTCTCCCCGAAAGGGTAGGCAGAAAGAATGGACTGTCACATTTTTACTGATGCGGCACTCCATCCTTCTCTTTTCGCCCCGCGGGAGACGCGGTGTGATGGGTTGGGAACCTCATCGCCACCAATAGGCATCTCCCGCGCACACTTGGATCGTCCAAAACCCACAAAATAAATCTAAAACAAATAATATAAAATACAATGATATAAAATAATATAACAAAATAAAAATAATTTAACACAAAATGTTCTTTTAAGATGGTGCACATATTGACTATTTAATTTACTAACTAACTAACTAACCAACCATCACGCCGTCTCCCCGTAGGGGTAGGCAGAAAGAATGGACTGCCACACTTTTCTTTCCTGACATATTTCTCTAGCTTCCTCAACATTCATACATCGTGTCATGCACGCGCGTCGATTTCTCTGACTCCTCACATGGCCGACATTCAATATTTGATTTATTTGATCGTGCCACGTTTTCCGCGGTCTTCCTCTATTTCTGGTTCCATTTACATGATTAACATATAATTTTTTTACCATTCTTTCTTCACTCATTCTTTCAATATGTCCAAACCATCTTAATGATCCTTTCATTATTTTGTTCATGACACCATCATTCGCACCGCATTCACTTCTTATATTTTCATTTAGCACTCTATCATACACAGACTATCCACACATTCTTCTAAGAGATCTCATTTCAACTGCATTTATTCTACTTTCATCCTTCTTTTGCCAGTTCCATGCTTCGCTTCCATACATAAGGGTCGGTAGAAGAACACCATTGTGCACTGCCATTCTAGCTTTTTTTTTATAGGTTTTTATTTGCGATGACAACTTTAAGTGCACCATTCACTATTTAATTTATGTTCCACGAATCCACCGATTTTTTAATTTAGCACATAATGTAATAACACATAATGTTTTTTTTCGATGTTGCACATGTTGACATGGACGATCCGGACTTTTGTGTTTATTTAATTTATATGCACGACGCCGTTCTCGTTGCGGATAGTGCGGACGAATTACAAGTCTTGGTGTCGAGAATGTATGAGGTATGCAAGTCGAACGATTTAATGATGAATGTCGGAAAGTCAAAGGTGTTAGTTTTTGAAAGGGAAGAGCAAATGACAGTTTGTAATATAAGTGTAAATGAAGAGAACTTGAACAGGTGAGGGAATTTGTGTATTTAGGTAGCATGTTCACAGCGGATGGCCGAACGGACAGTGATATTGAAAGAAGGGTTGGTGCGGGTAACAAAGTGAATGGAGCTTTAAAAGTAGTTTTTGGAAACAAGAATTTATCAATGAAAGCGAAAATGGCCGTTCACAATGGAGTTCTGGTTCCAACCCTTATGTATGGAAGCGAAGCATGGAACTGGCAGAAGAAAGATGAGAGCAGAATAAATGCGGTAGAGATGAGGTCCCTAAGACGTATGTGTGGTAGAACGATGTACGACAGAATCTCAAATGCTGATATTAGGAAGGAATGTAGAGCGAAATAAGGTATTATGAACAAAATTATGAAAGGTTCGCTGCGTTGGTTCAGACATATGGAGCGCATGGGTGAAGAAAGAATGGTTAAAAAAGTATACATTAACAATGTAAATGGAGTAAGGAGTCGAGGTAGACCGAGGAAAACATGGCACGACCAAATTAATCAAATATTAAAAGTTGGTCATGTCAGAAGCCGGAAGAATCGACGTGCGTGTACGACTCGATGTATGAATGTGGAGGAAGCTAGAGAGGTGTGTCAGGGTAGAGTAGTGTGTCGGTCCATTCTCTCTGCCTACCCCTGCGGGGAAACGACGTGATGGTTTGTTTTTTTGTTTGTTTGTTTCCACGTATCCACCGTTTTTTAAATTAGCTGTAATTAGGCACTTAACCAGCAAGAACTTATAAATAATATTGAAGAAATTATTCAAATTGTCATTGGAACAAATCTTATCGTTTTAGTTTCTATTGTTATATTTGCACATTGAATATTTACATATACCTATAGATTATTGCATCGTAATTACTGCTTAGTCATTGTAGTATGTTACGTATTCGAAACAAAATACAAATTCATGTGACACATTTAGGGATGGGCAGACTTGAATTCGAACATTTCAAATCATGAGTGTACCTACCTAAAATAGTGTGAAATTATTGTGTTATTTTCTTGAATAGCTTTTAACATCATAAACAGCGCGAGTCAAATCGATATTAAAGGTGGGGAAAAGGAACATCTAAGGAAATCATATCAAAAGATAATGAATTTTAGATAAAATTAAGGCGTTAACACTGTGGAATTTCGTAATGACGTTTTTTTTTATGAATTAACCACTATTTGAACGTACGTGATACGTTCACTGTGACTACCATTCTGCGCTATCCCGGAACCTTTTCTTGTCAATTCAGGGGTACCACAAGGTTCAAACCTAGGGCCACTCCTCTTCACTATCTTCATAAATGATATTGCGAAGGTGATAAACTTCTCGCGATTTCTTTTATTTGCCGATGATCTGAAATTATTCCTAGAAATTAACAATCCCGACGACTGTCTTCGCCTCCAGTCTGACATTGATAATATTGTTAACTGGAGTCACAGTAATAAAATGTACTTCAATGTCTCTAAGTGCGCTATGCTATCGTTTACTAGAGCATTGAGAACTGTGTATTATAGTTATATTAGTATGGTAGTTATCCGTGGCTCTATCCCACGGCATTTCTTTTAGGAATGCTCGGAACCAATTCTTTACAGCTTCGAAGAGATGGGCATCTCATAACCCATTTCTTTAAATTAATCAGGGGATATTTCGAGAACTCGGCCGTGCTAGAGGGTGTTGGTCTTTTTGTCCCTGATAGATTTCTCCGACAGCGACAGCACAGATTGTTTTACCAACCGGCCACCAAAACCAATCTGCCTCTGGTGACACCGGTGGGAAGAGCAATTAGTCTGCTGAACGCGGTCTCCTCGGAGATCGACGTCTTTTATATTAGTGAAGGTACGTTCAGGGGACAAATACTCTTGACTTTAGAAAGTATGTTGTCTTCCTAATGTCTAACCATCTCTAATGCGTTCCTGGTACTTTGTTGTATTTTTATAATATTTTACCTGAACTCAATAGATGCCTTAAACATTTTCCTGTTTGTAATGTCTTTTGAGTGAATAAACTGATTTGATTTAATTTGATTTGATCACGTACGCGCTTGAGAAAAAGTAATGTACCTAAAATGAACAAACTGTTAGGGATACGCGCGTGTGCCAACAACACTTGAGTACAAGTCTTCATAAATATGATAGTTTTACAAGGGGCAGGCGAAGTGTGCGGCCGGGAATTTGACGTTTCGGATTTAAAAAAAATAAAATTAATATATAATTAAATTTCATTATTAAAAAACCTGCTTTTTTGCACGTTTCTCGGAAAATTACCTGAAGGTAGGGCGGTTAAAACACTGTTTTTTCCACATTTGGTTTTTTTTCTCGACATGTCTCGAGTTTATATCGAATCGGTCGATCGAACCCACGTTCAACTCATAAACCATGCGTTCCGTTCCCTAGACCGTCACCAGGGTAAGGTGATAATTTTTTAATAAGATTTCATTAAACCATAGATAAATCTAACAATAACAACAAGAATGGCGTTACAGCCTACTATGGACCTCGGCCTCCTCCAGAATTCTTCGCCACTCTCCCCGGTTCATCGTCCGCATTCTCCAGTTTGTGACACCAATTGCCCTGAAGTCCTCCTTCACACCATCCATCCACCTCATCTTTGGTCTTCCCACACTTCGATTTCCATTTCGTCGTGTTTTAAGAATCTTCCCTGGGATTCGATCCTCTTCCATTCGCTGGAGGTGTCCCAATCATCTAAGACACTGTATTTTTATAAACTTAACTATGTTGGACTCGCAAAGTCCTTCCAGCTCCTGGTTATACGTCACTCTTTCACGTTCTCACGTTTTCTCTTCCATCTCACACTCTGTCTCATCCTCACCGTCATGTACGATATTTTGCTCTGTTTTGTGAGATTGGGACATAGAAGTGAATTAAAATTATACTAGATTAAATGTGGTCTGGTGACCCCTTTGCCTTTTGCTTTCTTTCTGGAATGGTGCATTCCCCAGTTAATAGATGGGGGCGAGCCTAGGGATTGTAGTTATAAGCGAAGTTAACGAAAGGGCGCCTCTGCGTCTTATAACAGCTTCGGGTAAGCGGTGGGTAACCTTCTAAGTCTTTATTTAACTGTTGGTTTGTTCATTTGTATGTGTATTAATTATAGCTGTATGTACCCTACAATAAATACTCGTAAATAAATAAATATACCTCATTCTTCACTCTCCATAAATAACTCTAAAATGTATAAAAAATAATCGTATATCCTTTTGTTTAATTCGAAATTTAAATTGGCAGGTTAGCGGCTCCAAGTGGCAGTACGCTGTCAGGGCAGCTGTCATGACGATGATAGGTTCTTTCGGTGGAGGCTCTTTTGGCATCTTGTAAGTAAACTTATTCTTCCAGTGTCAAGTCAGGTCCCCTGAAGTTGACTGTCACCTGTTTAATTGAACTCGACTTTCTGGCCCTAAACCTCTGTAATCGTAGAGCACTGCCTTCTTGATTTCTGTAAACTGACAACTCCTCAGTATTTGTTCTGTACTCATCGAAGGTGGTCCATTTTAGATGGCAATGTTTCACAAACGTAAATATAATGGCCTTGATTTGAGTTCGAAACTAAAATTAATCCGAAAATTAGACACCGGTAAATCTCGCGAAGAGTCGTGCAAAATTTTTAGCGTGTGAAACAGGCCCATATAACTGATTTTTTCAAGCCACAATAATTAATTTTATTGTTTGTATATGTATGCACGTATGTAAAATTACAATTCACTCATTAAACTTTTATTACATTTTTATTGATTGTTACAAAACCTGGTTAAAAACCAAAGCACAATCTGGACCTGGAATGAAAAACTGGATTATTGGAAAAACTAGTTAATTGAACAGCGTAGGCCTAGTGCCTTGGAATGCCAATTATCCAGGTTCCACTGTAATTACACCCCGTAAAATATACACAGAAGTAAAGATTTTCTACCCTTTAAAAACTTGGTTCACTATACAATCGTAATCAGTAATAAGCTTTAACTTTTCTTGTAAATATTTTTTTTCATGCACGTTAAAATTTCACAATTAACAATACCAAACTGTACTCCTTTTGTTTTCTACACTTTTGTTATACAACAATAATGGAAACAAAATGCAAAGAAGTATTCCTCTCTCGCTCTCTTGTGTTCAAAATATACTCGTAATTGTTCTTGATGACATCCGAATTTTTTACTTTTAATATTATGATGTTTCTTTTGTAGATATTCCTTCATACGATTCAAGGGGAAAGCAGATCTCATGGATATGATAAACAGTATTCTGGGATCTCTGGTGGCTGTGACAGGTAGTAAAAAAAATCAAACAGCATGTATCTTAGAACCAAAAACCAATTAAATAGCTTTCTACGAGTATAACCAATTTAGGAGGTATTTCTCACACTATTGCAAATAGTTTCCATGAAGTGAATAAACTAAATATACCTTCCAACAGGGTATATCCTACCGTATACTGCTGGACAATCTTCAAAGCGCTACATGGAATTGCTCCAAATTATATATCCGAACTCTGTATAACGGACAGCCTAAATACAAGGAAATCCACACTTCGCTCGGCGAACTCCTCGGCAATAGGAAGATTAGTTGAGCCAAATCGTTACCCTAGTACAAATTTCGGGGATCGAGCGTTTGCGGTAGCCGGCCCATCAGCTTGGAACAATCTTCCTTCACATCTCAGATGCATAAATGATCCGACAGATTTCAGATCTAAGCTGAAAACCCATATTTTTCTAATTTCATACCCAATTTAAAACTTGCATATTTTGTTCAATTACCTAATCGATCGCGAATATCAATCAGATGCATCGTTCACATTTAGATTTAAAACACGTCTTAATGCGCCCTTGAGGTGATTACATCACAAAAACGGTGCTTTAAAAGTTAGCATATTATTATTATTATCCCTTCGAGTCATTCGAGCCAATGGGATTAGAGTGATATTATTATACAAGGTGTCTCAAAAAAATGTATATGTTTGAAATCAGAGCATTACGTAGAGATGTTAGACACCTTCTTGATGCCTGAAATGCAAAACTTTCCTGGCTATAACCAAAGAATATGGTTCCAGCAGTATGGAGCAACGTCACACACGTCCAATACGTCTCTGCCACGAGTTCGTGAAATTTTCCCTGGCAAACTGACCTTCAGGAGAGGTGATATAAATTGACCTCTACGTGTTTTTAATTTAACCCTTACGAACTTTTTCCTGTGTCATCATCAGCCGTCTGTCATCCACTGCTGAACGTAGGCCTCTCCCAAAGCACGCCACCGCCCCCTATCTATTGTCGCTCCCATTCATCCATGTCCAGTAATCCTCTTCAGATCGTCCGTCCAGCGGGCAGAGGGAGTCCAACTCTGCGGAATCCTGTACGCGGTCTCCACTTCAGAACTCGTCTCCCCCATCGGCCGTCGGTTCTCCGACAGATATGGCCAGCGCATCGCCACTTCAGCCAGTCCATTGCCAGAGCCACCTCAGTCACCTTGGTTTGTTGACGAATAAATTCGTTTCTAAATCTGTCCCTCAAGGTTATTCTAAGCATGGCTCTTTCCATGGTGCGTTGGGCGACCTGGAATCTGTAGACTAGACCTTTCGTCAGTGTCCACGTCTCGGCTCCGTACGTCACGACTTCCCTAGCACATTGACTTGTCTCCCAACTATCTCTCCATCTCTTCGGCGGTCTTCGGCAGGAATCTGATGCGCCACAGCGTGTGAGATTCTGGTGGGATCCATCCATGCTGTTGTGTCCATTGTGCATCACGATCTGAGGAATCCTCGCTGGATCCATACTCTCGATGTGGTCCCTTCAAAATCCTCTTTTCTGCTTATTCCACCTCACTATGTCTTCAATTTTGCAGGATCTGCGAATTTCTTTATTAGCTATCCTATCTCTAAGCGTTCTCCCCACGATAGGTCGCAATGTTTTCATTTCTGCTAATCTTAGGAGATGTTTGGTTCTGACAGTGTCTGCTCTTGCTTCGATTCCGTAAGTCATTATGGGCCTGACGCATGTTTTATAAATACTATTCCACTAGCATATGCTTATTGTCCCAGACAGTGTCCCTCAGGCACCCGGATATAACTGCTGCTTTATCAGTCTGTTTTTTAACTTCATTATACAGATGGCTGCAATTAGATATCTCCATACAGAGACACCTTGTAATATCCTTTTATTTGTCTACTTTCAGCCGGATGCTATTTGTATCACGCATGGGAAGCATTGTTAATCGGAGCTATTGGTGGAGCAATCACCCTCTTGACCATGCCGCTAGTCGACATGATGAAGGTGGATGATCCGGTTGGGGCCTCCTCGGTACACGGATTCGGCGGAATATGGGGTAAAACCCAATTATTTAGATTAATCAGGGGATATCTCGAGAACCCAGCTGTGTTGGAGGGTGTGGTTCTTTTAGTTCCCGACAGGTGTTCTTTTGGTTCCCGACAGCGCCAGCATAGATTGTTCTTTCTGCCGGCCGCAAGAACCAATCTGCTTCTGGTTATGTCGATGGGAAGAGCAATTAGTATGCTGAACATGATCACCTCTTAGATCGACGTCTTTCATATTAGTGAAAATACGTTCAAATGATAATACTCTTGACTTTAGAGAGTATCTTGTCTTGCTAAAGTAAAACCATCACTCATGAGTTCCTGGTATTTTACCTGTTCTCAAATATACGAGTATGTCTATAATTATGTTTATAACGTCTTTTGAGAAAGTAAAGTGATTTGATTTGATTTGAGAACACATAATGAATTCATCAGTATGAAAAGAGAAGATAGTGGACCTATTTAATATACTCGTATTTAAAAAAAAAAACATCAATTTATAATCAACTCAATTCACGTGGCCATTGACAAGGCTATGTTCCCACCAAGCGTCACATTTTAAAGGGTTGAATGTAGGTGCCAAAATGAGCGGAGTGTCAGTAAGCTAAAGTCAGTAAAAATACAACATACAAAAATATGATACTCATCAAACGTATATAAAGAGAAAAAGAAAGATTTCTCGACACACATGTGAGTCGTTGCATAAAGAAGAAGCATTCCAGGACCAAGGGAATGATATCCAGAGAGGTTTCTTCCAGAAATTATCTGTTGAGGTTGCCTTCCTTTACCCGAGAGAATCAAGTTTATGACGCTGGAAATTCGCCCTCTTCGCACTCTTCGCCCACTTTCTATTTGCTATGATACTGATGGCATTGTCAGTGGCCACATTGCCCGGGGTTTGCTGGGTCTAAGAGACCACCTGTGAACGCTAGAGAGTTGGACTTGGTAGTAGTGTTGCCGATGTCTTTGCAACATGGCACATTACCACATTTTATAGAGGTATACCTACTTCTTGGCAGAGCATAATTATTCGTAGCTTTACTACCCATCAGAACCATTCTTCTTCAGCCTATTCCACTCGTCACTCTGTCTTGTGCAGACTGCATCCAGGTTATTCCGACATGTCTGTTCAGGTCATCCTTCCACCGCAGTTGCGGTCGCTCTACACTTCACTTTGCCATTTGCCGTCCACGGTCTCCAAGTCAGCAGTCATCTTGTCCATTTTTCGTCTGAGCTTCTGGATACGTGACCTGCCCATTGCTACTTTAGAGTCGCTACCCGATGGATAATGTCAGTGACCTTTGTTTTTTCTCCCACCGTGTCGTTTCTGACTCTGTCTGTTAGGCTTATTACTAACATGGCTCTTTGGGTCACTCATAGTTTCTTGGCACTTTGTTTGGACAAGGCTATAGTTTCAAGACCACAAGTAGCAACTTTTCCGGTTTTTAAGGATGTAACCCATTTTTACGAAAGCTGCCCAGCTTAGTCCCATTCATCTCTTGAGCTCTGCGGTTGGGTTTTCTCGGCCCAATCGAATTTTGTGTCCCAGGTCATCAGAACCCATTTTATGTCTATTGTTGTATTAAACTATTTTTTTAGGTGTTATAGCAGTTGGCCTGTTTGCTGATAATCCTGTCCCGTTGGACACTACCCATGGTCGGCGTGGATTATTCAAAGGTAAAGCCAAGAATAAAAACTATCCAACTAACCTTCAGGCGGTCTCTCTAAGGGATTGAAATAAATAATGGACCGCCACACTGTTCTTTCCTGACATACTTCTCTCGCTTTCTCATCATTCATACATCATGTCATATTTGTGAAAATTGTTGTTAAAATACAGTGATTTTCAAAAGTTATTAAAATTAAAAATACATGTATATTATTCTGGATCTTCCATTGGCACATTACCGTTGTCCGAAATGGTCACTTATTTCTAAGATTTTGCATGATGATTCAATCTAGCAGTATCAAACCCATATTTGTTATAGCTATCCCATTTTTCAGGAGGTGGTTGGTATCTCCTAGGAGTGCAGAGTCTGACTGCTGTTTGTCTCGTGGTGTGGGGGCTATTAAGCACCTCATTACTCCTTTGGCTGATTAGTCTCATCAGGAATATCAGGATGAATGAGCTGCATGAGCTTCTTGGAGGGGATATAACTGAACATATGATAAGGCATGATTCGGTAGGTTCCCATATCTCAATATTGCAACATTAACCTATCCGGTGTTATGGCAGTACCGGTACGGTTGCGCCTACAAATAATTAATTACATTTTTTTTCCGAATTCCGAAAATCTAAAATCAATACATTTTCAGGAAGATCTTTGTGCAGTGTTAAATACTTTGGGAAACTATATGGATGTTAGTGAATATCAAAAGATGATACCCATTGGATCGAACCCAGGACATATTGCATACATGCTGGAGAAATACCCTGTAAGTATATTTGAATTAGAATATATATTAACATACTTACAAATTAATTTGACATAATACAACAAAAACAATTTTCAGAATGGTATTCCTGTGATGGATCCAACAACTCAAAAACGAGTGAAAACCAATGCAAACGAATTCCAAACACATAATCCAAACACAACCATGAAATTAAGTCCTGAAATGCAAAAAATCACGTTGAAAAATAAACCGCTTTCATCCGGCAATTTAGAGCGGGATTCGAAAATAACTATTGACAGCGACAAAAGCGCCAAATTCATGGACAACAGTGACATCTATCGCGTGATTAGGTTACCGCGGGTGCGCGAGGTCCGGAAGCGATCAACAGATGTCGGTAACAGAAAAGATCGACATTATAATTTTAAAACTAACAAAATATATTATGACGATTCTGGAAACAGATTAGATATATCTCAAAATGGATGGTTAAATTAATAAATCTATTAACTGTTGTGTAATTACAGTAGAAAATATTATGAACGCATGATTTGTCTATTGATGTATTATTCGACAAATCAGAAATAAATATAAAGTCTAGTCATTTTTATTCTAAAGAGCTATTTATTTATCGTTATAGTGCTTCATTAATTTAGTAATAATGTTTTTCGTTATAGTGCTTCATTAATTTAGTAATAATGTTATAATTTAAATGTTATTTTTCACGAAAAATATATATATATACGTTAGTGACATCTGTGTTTAAATTTATATACTAAAATGAAATGTTTCAATATCAGTGAGACAAGCAAAATTCCTACTAGACCCTGTGTACCGATTTATTTATAGCAGCAATGTTTGCCTAGAATAAGGGGTATTAATCAATCGCTAGAGATCGCAGTCTTCACTTGTTGGCAAAAAATAATGTTTTATTTATTATTTATATTATAATTATATCATGTAATATAATAATACTACTTATGTTATAATAAGTTTAAAGCTCTTTAATTTTTCAAGTAGTTTATTCAAGAATTAATTTATTATATATATTTCAATTTCAATTTATATAAAAAAACACACATTTCAGATATAATATTTTCCGATTCCATTCAATACAAGTGATTGGTTTGCAGTAAAATATAAATAACATTTCTTTTGCTGGTTCTTGGGATACTACTTGGGCCTTTATTGTGGTAGTTTCCCGTTGCTTTCCACATTTGTTTACAGCAGGTTATTTCAACCCAATTCTGTACACAACTTTTTAACTATTGATTCTCATGACATTTGATAGGTACCTAATCTATCGCCATTTTATTGTCACGTGAATTCTACACCAGATCAAAGACATTGTGACAATCACACTGCCATCGACGGGAATCGAACCCGGGGCCTTCGGTGTGACAGTCATAGCTCTTGCCACTCTGCCACGAAGGTCGTCATTGGACGGAATTCCTTTATAATTGCAATATAAAAATATAAAACGAATTGTTAGATAGATGAGTAAAACGAAACAATATAGTAATAAAAATCTTAAGACAAATAAAAAAATAAAAGAAATAAGCAAAAAAGTTACAATATAGTATTATGCAATTACAGAAACAAGAAAAAGAAATACTAAATTAATACACAAGAGATAGATGCTTTCTGGGAGTAGACTAACTATCGTGAAAAATGTCCACATCCGAAGAGATGCGGTTTAGAAGGATATTGCCCTGCCCACGGGCATCACCTTAGGTAGATTGGTTCTACACAGTGGCAGGTGAAATAATCTATGTTGCCGTTGTCGCAGATAGTTGCCAGGAACAAACAAGTCAAGTCATTAAAAATATGGCTTAAATATAACTCTATGGCTTGGCAATATACCTATAATATAATATCTGGTGTAGGATTCACGTGACAATAAAATGACGATAGATTAGCTATCTACCATATGTCATGAGAATCAATATAAAGGTATAGACACCCTTTACTTCGATTTGACTCGTGCTGTAAGGATGTAAAGGGCTATTCAACAAAATGATAATAATATTTTACATTCCACTATACTCCACTCGTATATCCACATTTCCCAAAAACCAAAAACACCTAATTAAAGTTTCAATCTTAGGGATTGGATTACGATACTTTTTATGGCCATACAACCCTTGAAGAGATTTAGCCTCCTTTTTGATTTTTACGCCAAGCTCCTCGATCCTGAGACTTTTGCTCCCAGCAGTCAGATTCGCCCAACCTAGCCAGATCAGCCTGAACATTGTCCATTAGGCGCTGTCTAGGCCTTGCTAGAGGTCTTACTCCAGTCGGTCTAGACGCGTACAGGGTCTTGATTGCTCTGGTCTCTTCGGCTCGGCACACGTGCCCAATCCATGCTAGGTGACCGGCTCTCACGGTGCTCGTTATAAGGGGCTGCTGGGTCATCGTACGGATCTCTTGGTTGGTCCTATGCCTATTTTAAAACTTTGCTCGTTTTTGGGATGCCATTTGGGCCTTTAATGTGATAGTTACTCCTTACTTTCCACATGTTTGTATTTAACAGGTTATTTGAACCCAATTATTGTAAACAGCATTGTAGCTATTGATTCTCATGACATGTAATAGGTAGCTAGTTTATCGCCATTTATATTGTCCCTTGAATTCTACCAAACCAAAGACAACGTGATATTTTATTTCACACTGTCATCGCCGGAAAGAGCCATGCTTGGAATAACCTTGAGGGACCGATTTAGAAACGAATTTATTCAAGGTGACTGAGGTGGCTCTGAGGATGGGTGGGCTGAAGTGGCGATGGACTGGCCATATCTGTCGGAGAACCGACGGCCGATGTGGGATACGGGTTCTGGAGTGGAGACCGCGTACAGGATTCCGCAGAGTTGGACGTCCCCCTGCCCGCTGGACCGACGATCTGAAGAGGATTGCTGGATATAGATGGATGGGAGCGGCAATTGATAGGGGGCAGTGGCGTGCTTTAGGAGAGGCCTACATTTAGTAGTGGATGACAGACGGCTGATGATGATGTCATCGCCAGGAATTAAACCCGGGACTTTAGGTGTTGAAGTCATAGCTGTTGCTACTCTGCTACGAAAGCCGAAATACTATCACATTATATTATACTATTTTAATTATGCATGTTTCAAAAACAAGCAATACGTATTATGTGGTTCAAAGAATGTTGTTATTTACTCAAAGCAAAATTTCAAGTTTCCAAGTTGCGGGGGTTGATCCAAAGCGGGGGTGAGAGGGCCGAAGGGGTGGCGGAAAATGAAGGGGAAGGGAAAAGGAGGTACTGATGGCCAGGGGGGGAGAAGACTAGATTAAATTCCCGGCTAAATCTCAGAGGTATAGCATATTATTACTCGGGCGAACACTGGCGGAAACCTTATTCCGAAACTCATTTCTTTTTATTTCAGTATACGAGTATTGTTACTTATTTTGTCTATATTGCTATTACAAGTCTTGGTGTCAAGAATGTATGAGGTGTGCAAGTCAAATGATTTAATGATGAATGTCGGAAAGTCAAAGGTGATGGTTTTCGAAAGGGAAGAGCAAATGACAGTTTGTAATATAAGTGTGAACGAAGAGAACTTGGAACAGGTGAGGGAATTTGTGTATTTAGGTAGCATGTTCACAGCAGATGCCCGAACGGATAGTGACGTCGAAAGAAGGGTTGGTGCGGGTAACAAAGTGAATGGAGCTTTAAAAATAGTTATTGGAAACAAGAATTTATCAATGAAAGCGAAAACGGCCGTTCACAATGGAGTTCTGGTCCCAACCCTAATGTATGGAAGCGAAGCATGGAACTGGCAGAAGAAGGATGAGAGCAGAACAAATGCGGTAGAGATGAGGTCCCTAAGACGTATGTGTGGTAGAACGATATACGACAGAATCTCAAATGCTGATATAAGAAAGGAATGTAGAGCGGAAGAAGGTATTATGAACAAAATTATGAAAGGATCGCTGCGTTGGTTCGGACATATGGAACGCATGGATGGAGAAAGAATGGTTAAGAAAGTATACGTTAATGATGTAAATGGGGTACGAAGTCGAGGCAGACCGAGGAAAACATGGCATGACCAAATTAATCAAATTTTAAAGGTTGGTCATGTTAGAAGTCGGAGGAATCGACGTGCGTGTATGACTCGTTGTATGAATGTGGAGGAAGCTAGAGAGGTTTGCCAGGATAGAGTAGTGTGGCGGTCCATTCTCTCTGCCTACCCCTGCGGGTAAACGGCGTGATGGTTTGTTGTTGTTGTTTGCTATTAAGAGTAGAGACCTGGACCAATGCCGCGCCGCGCCGTCTCGAAATCTCTGTTTACCAGGCCGCAACGTCGAATTCATTGTGGGGCCGGTTTGATCTGACAGCTGTCAAAGGTCAAACAAATGATAAAAATATCGCAACTTTCTCGAAACAATGAATAAATATAGGTAAGGATTAATTGTATCTCAATAGAGACGATAATGCAAATTGGAAACAGAATATGATGGGCGAGGCGTTTACAGGACTTATGGCCTGTCATTGGTTGAGTTAGCGCACGCTTTATGTAATACAACATTTCCCATTCCGCCCTTCTTAAGACCACCACGTCTGACAATTATTTGGAAGATGTATATATGCTACAATGGTGGACTACACTTCACATTTTTTAGTTCAATCTACACTAGCGCCATCTATTAAGATTGGATTAAGCATTAAGCAGAAGATCTTTATTCAAGCCATTTTTAACAATGCTATTTCAATAATATTGTTGGTTCTTTACGAATCGGGAAGATTCTATAGAGAGGTTAGGCAGCCAAATTGATATACCAGCACTGCGGAAACACAAATTTATTGTATAAAAATAGTTTTAACACACAATAAGAAGTAAAGTCATCGCAAACAAAAACCTATTCAAAAAGCTAAAATGGCAGTGCACAATAGTGTTCTTCTACCGACCCTTATGTATGGAAGCAAAGCATGGAACTGGCAAAACATGGATGAAAGTAGAATAAATGCAGTAGAAATGAGATATCTTAGACGAATGTGTGCATACTCTGTGTACGATATATTGTCGAATGAAAAGTGAATGCGGTGCGATTGATGGTGTTGTGAACAAAATTATAATTTATATTAAAATTATATTAACATTTTATGCAAGGCCTTAAAGACCGTCCAACAGAATTGTTCTGTATTCTTTCTGGACATTTCAGCCAATAGAGCTCCTTAACCCTAAAAGCCTAATCTACGCCTGCGAGGCGTACACGTATTCGAAAATTCTTTGTCTCTTTTTAACGGTTGAAGCTAGCTCCACGTGCTTTTTAGCCAACTCAGTGGCCGATAGGAACTAGCGGAAGGTTCCTGTGTCGTTAAGGTATGTCCCGCCATTTTAAACTTATTGAGGTACTGCACGCCTGCGAGACGTATGTTTAGGCTTTGTGTAACTTTGTACAAGTTTATACGATTTAACTTTTGTTCATTTTTCGTGTATTTTGTATCTTTTTTGTCGTTTTTTTTAGATAACAATATGTCACGGTTTAATAACTTAGACAGTGGCGATATTTTGCAAATTTCAAACGAGGAAGATCATTTATCTTTGGGAGATTCGGCTTCTGAAGTCGAGGATAACGAGATTATTGTAGACCACAGAACCAAACAAGCCGGATAAATACGGCATCAAATTTTCGATGATGTGTGATGCAACCTCCAAATATATTATTGACGCTGATCCATATATAGGCAGGAGCGCAAATACTGGAGGGATGCCACTTGGCGAATATTATATGAAGAAATTGTCGACGACTGTTCATCGATCGAACAGAAACATAACCTGCGGCAATCGGTTAACATCTGTTCCTCTAGCCAAAAACTTATTACAACAACCTTATAATTCGACCATAGTGGGCACTTTACGATCGAATAAACGAGAAGTCCCAGAACAATTGAAAAACTCGAGATCTCGGCCTGTTGGTAGCTCTATGTTCTGTTTTGATGGCCCCCTGACACTGGTA
This sequence comes from Lepidostoma basale, assembly GCA_022606425.2. Taxonomy (NCBI): domain Eukaryota; kingdom Metazoa; phylum Arthropoda; class Insecta; order Trichoptera; family Lepidostomatidae; genus Lepidostoma; species Lepidostoma basale. The sequence goes on along the minus strand of JAHDVF020000515.1, from coordinate 603,229 downwards.
TCGTATAAGCCCAAACCTGCAAATATGGTTTACCTCTTGTCCTCCTGCGATGAAAATCCAGTAATTGATTATTCAAGTGGCAAACCTAACATGATTATGTTCTACAACCAAACCAAAGGCGGGGTAGACTCATTCGACCAAATGTGCTCCTCAATGTCGTGCAGCCGCAAGACTATAGATGGCCTATGGCTGTATTTTATGGAATTTTAAACATGGCCTTTGTAAATTATACTCTAATTTGTGGCCAACATGATCAGGAACAATAAAAAACCGTTGAACAGAAGAGAATTTATAAAGCGACTCAGCACAGATTTGGTCACGCCTTGGATGGAGAAGAGAATTGAAGCACCGACTTTGAAACGATCTTTACGAGACAATATAAGTCAAATTCTCATAAAACCTACAAATTCAAGTAATAAACACCAAGCAAAAGAACCAGAGCCAAAAAAACGTAAATATTGCGCATTTTGTTCGTACAAAAAAAAAGAATGTCAAAATTAGTGTGCCGTAAATGTAAAAAGTCAGTATGTAGCGAGCATAAAGTTGATGTGTGTGTAGACTGCATTTAAATTATTACTAGTCACTTAAAGTCTGATTGTGTTTAATGTGTGTCCTAAGAAGAAGATTTAAAAAAAAATACTGAATAGTTTAAATAAAAAAAATATATGTTTTAGTTGATTTTTCAGAAGTAATTTTTTTTGTTTGAGAAATTAACAATAATATTAAGTTTCTTTATAATAAAGATCTGTGATCGTATTTTAATTGATAACAATGATTTTATTGTTAGTTTATTTCCTAACCTACATTTCCTTAAAATAATTTACCTAAAATAGGTATATTTTTGCCTACAGAGTGTCATTTATATGTGTACGTCTCTGAGACGTATGTTTGGGCTTTGTGTACCTCTTATATAGATAATGTTTCTAGGGTTAAATTGTTGCGTTAATAATAATGCTAACTTTTAGAGTGCCGTTTTTGTGATGTAATCACCTCAAGGGCGCATTTAGACGTGTTTTAAATCTAAACAAAACGCCGCATCTGCTATTCACGATCGGTCAGAAAATAATATCATATATAATAATATCATATTGTGTTTTAATTTGGGTATGAAAGATGAAAAATATAGGTTTTTCAGCTTAGACCTGAAATCGATAATTACAGATAAAAATGAAGACACTGAGGACGATAGGCCGGCAGGCAAGACACTGAGAGATCGCGTGAGGAACACCAGAATAAGATAGATATGTGAGGTTGAGGATATTATAAGATGGAGCAGACAGCGAAAAAGGGATTGGTACGGTCATGTTCAAAGAATGGACACCACCAAACTCCCCTATATTGCATTGCATAATCAGCCTCGTGAGACTTGTCCTCGTGGAAGACCTCCTAAAAGATGGAAGGACAGCTGGGAATCTACCTCACAGGAGGAGCAACACTCTGGAGAACAGATCACATAGGTCTACATAAGGAATATAAAATATATCATATCATCCCCTTCTGGAGGACTAAGAAACTTAACGGATATTACCAGACACCAAAGAATTTTCCAATAAAAATAAATTTAAAAAATGATCTGTACAATCTATTTATTGTTTTTTGAACAGTTATGTAAAACTCCATATTAAATAATTAATACGAATGAAAACGACAATTTTCTAGAAGTTTTATTATATTTAATGGGAATGACATGTTTTGCCCTTCTAAGGCATTATCAAATGTCTATTTGGACTTTATATATCTATTCTTTACAAAACATTTGATAATGCCTTAGAAGGGCGAAACATGTCATTCCCATAAAATATAATATAATAAAACTTCTAGAAAACCTTCGTTTTCATTCACATTAATTATCTGTATAATCGATAGCTCTACGCCACACCCTTTATCAGTCTTGCTGCCGCTTTGAATGCAGACTGTAATAAGGGTTGTTGGAAGCCAAACCCCAGGATTTCAACCAAGAAGAAAAAAATAATTATTAACATACAGCAATTTTAATATATACTCGTAGTATAGAAAAAAACACACGTAGACTATAAAGTGGGGCCAATTATATTAAACGAAATTAAAATTAATTTCTTTAAAATCATATATTTAAAAATGGTGTTCTTGTACCGACCCTTTTGTATGGAAGTGAAGCATGGAACTGGAAAAAGAAGAATATAGAATAAATGCAGTAGAAATGAGATCTCTTAGACGAATGTGTGGAAAACTGTGTATGATAGAGTGTCGAATTACTGAATGCGGTGTGATTGAAAGTGTTATGAACAAAATATCGAAAGGATCATTAAGATGTTTTGGACACATGGAAAAAAAATGAAGAAAGAATGTTAAAAAAAATAGTTAATGATGTTAATGGAACCAGAAATAAAGGAAGACTGAGGAAAGCGTGGCACGAACAATCGAATGTCAGCCATGCGAGGAGTCGGAGAAATCGACGTGTGTGCATGACACGATGTATGAATGTTGAGGAATCGAGAGAAGTATGTCAGGAAAGAAAAGTGTGAAAGTCCATTTTTTTGGATATCCCTTAAAAATAATAATAAGAGTGGAATAAAAACAATATGGTTTCACCTACGCCGAAATGTTGCTTCGATCATTTTATTTAATTACGCTCGTTCAGGTGGATAACATCGATATCACCAAAATGCTTATTTTAGTTATAGCAAATCCAGTACATTGCCGCGCTCTGAGCGTAGTTGGTGCGATAAGCAGGAAGGTGGAAAAAATTGCTCGTCAAATTGTTTTTCAATAGGGAAGCTTAAACTTTGACAGCGTATAGCGGCCATTTTGGTAAAGCTGTCAAATTTAACGAGAATACTTATTTAGTTTTGAAATTTCACCATGGAACACTACACGCTTCAACAACGCGTTGAAATTGTTAAAATTAATTATCAAAGTCAGTGCTCTGTTCGCCAATGTATGGCATCCTGCAGAGTTAAGAATACGTCGTTTAATGCATAAATTTGAGACTCTTGTGACTTAATCTGGATGATATGGATACCGACAACATATGGTTCCAACAAGACGGCGCTACGTAGCACAAAGCGCACGTTACGATGGATATTCTGCACGTCCCTATTGAAAGATCCTGTCCATATATATAATGTCCTAGCAAAGCGAAAAGTATTTTTTTAGTAAAATTTCTAGAGTTTCTCCCACTGATTCTGGCCACCGCTTCTCCGTTCGTAATATTCAATTATTAAACAATAATCCAACGTTTAGGGCGCCCGGGGGAGGCTTCTCACCCTCACCCACCCCCGGCTACAGCCTACAGAGGTCTATCCTCGCCATCTACCTCGGAGGCGCACACCACCCTGTCTTGCGAGCATAGGGGGTGATATCAAATTTCATAATACAGAGGCCCAAAGTCAAAAGTTACTTTTCATATTATAATAAATAGAACTAACTATTTCACATGCTTTCTTTTGATTCATTGATTTATATTATTTGATTGATTTCTACTAGTGAAACGAAGTGCTTAACGATATCAAAAGAGCCGCTCAGATGTAAACTGATCATCGATAACACACCTATTGAGCAAGTCATGCGATTCACTTACCTAAGCATAGAGATCGGTAGCTACAGTGACCTATATGACGAGGTGCGAGCACAAACCAACTAAGCGACAGCCGTGGCTGGCTGCTTGTGCGACACCATATGGAGGAACAAATACAAGCTAACCGAAAGTAAAGTCAACATATACAAGGCATGCGTTCGCCCCATCATGACGTATGGAAAAGTGGTCAGAGGCGATACCAATAGAACTAAGAACCTTCTTAGAGTAGCAGAAATGAGAACTCCACGTTCCATTACGGGCAAAAGCCTCAGAGATCGGATCAGAATTGAAACTATAAGGTCTGTCTGTGGTGTTGAGGACATAGTGAGATGGAGAAGAAGCAGAAGGCACGGAGTGACCACTTGGACCGCATGGAGAATACAAGAAATGCAAAAATTGTTAAAGATAAAAACTCAAGCAGCAAGAGATTACCAGGAAGGCCGCCAAAGAGATGGAGAGATGGCTGGACAACATCATCCCAGGACAGCCCACCGTCACAAACAGGTCACACGACCTAAACTAAGAGGAAAAAGGAGAAGACTTTGACTGGCTAGTGTTTTCTTACTTTGACTATGAACGACTCTTAGGTAACCCCTAGGAGGTCCAATCCTGCGAAATCCCACCCTGAAGTCAATTTACTATGTCGTGCTCTTCCCTTCGGATGGGTTGTTCGTCCTTTTTGCAATCCACGGAATCCTTAGCATGCGAGGCAAACACCAAATATCAAAGGCATCAATCCTGGTGCGGTGACGGGATTTCAGCAGTGTAAAAAAATATTAAGAATATGAGGGTAGTTCACTTATAGCGAAATGAAAACAGACCAAAGGGTTGTAAGTTAATCTATATATGGACAAGTGTATGGAAGAGCTGAAGGGGTTGGATGTAGGTGCCAAAATGAGAGGAGTGTCAGTAAGCTGTCTCTTGTATGCGGATGACGCTGTCCTACTTGCAGACAACGAACATGAACTACAAGTCCTGGTGAATAGTACCTATGTATGAGGTATGCATGCGAAATGATATGATTATGAATGCGAATAAGTCCAAGGTAATGATTTTTGAAAAAGAAGAAATCATGATAGTCTGCAACATTAGCGTGAATGGTGAAAATTTGGAGCAAGAAGATGAGTTCGTGTATTTATGTAGTATGTTTACAAAAGATGGGCGAGTGTAGAGGGATATTGAAAAAAGGTTTGGGGCAGGCAACAAAGTGAATGGTACACTTAAAGTTGTCATCGCAAACAAAAACCTATCCAAAAAAGCTAAAATGGCAGTGCGCAATGGTGTTCTTGTACCGACCTTTATGTATGGAAGCGAAGCATGGAACTGGCAGAAGGATGAAAGTAGAATAAATGCAGTAGAAATGCGATCTCTTAGATGAATGTGTTGATACACTGGGTATGATAGAGTGTCGAATTTAAATATGAGAAGTGAATGCGGTACGAATGATGGTGTTATGAACAAAATAATAAAATGAATATTAAGATGGTTTGGACATATGGAAAGAATGAATGAAGAAATAATGGTAAAAACATTTTTATATGTTAACGATGTAAATGGAATTTGAAATAGAGGAAGACCTAGGAAAACGTGGCACGATCAAATAAATCAAATATTGAATGTCGGCCACGTGAGGAGTCAGAGAAATCGACGCGCGTGCATGCTTGAGGAAGCCAGAAAAATATGTCAGGAAAGAAAAGTGTGGCAGTCCATTATTTCTGCCGACCTCTTCTGGGCGACGGCGTGATGGTTAGTTAGTTTTTTTATATTTTAATTTTAATTTTATTTTTATTTAATTTATTTTTTTAATAACCCAATTGGGTTATATGTTTACATTTTTAGATCTTACCATTAATTATGTATTGTTTCAGATATTTTTTTATATAGAGTTGTAGTGAGATTCCTTGTGTCTTTTGGTAGTTCATTGTAAAGTTTCAGTCCATTGTTCAATATCCTTGATTGTCCTGTCTTAGTTCGTGCAATCGGTATGTGATATCTGTCATAGTTCCTGGTCCAGTGTCTGTGTATGTCTGAATTTTTACTTAATTTGTAGCTGCTGTCTGTTGTCTTTTCCGTGGTTAGTAAGTTAGTTACTTATTTAAATAGAATATTCTTTATATACGAGTGTTACAATTTCTATTACTGTTCTGTATGAGTGTCTATACGAGGGGGAAATGTATCACAAGCCGCCGAATAAGTGTTCAATCAGTCGGCTTATTGGTCTCTTATGAACACACACATTACGCCGCTTAAATGTAATGGCATTTTAAAACTGTTAACTGTCTTCCGACGTCACTCGCCACAATTACAGAACGAAATTCTTTACTGATTTATTGTTACTTGGAACATTGACGAAATATTACATATAAATTCTATAAAATTAAAGAAAACGTACGTTTTATAGTAGTTTTACTATTCTCTTATAGAGTGACATGTTTCTCCTTGAACTAGATGTGAGCAAATAACTTCTAGAAAACGTACGTTTTATAAAAGTGTTACTATACTGTACGGATGTGAGACTAGGAAATCTACCGCGGACGTTATTGGAAAACTTCAGGTGTTTATAAATAGGTGCCTTCGCTCAATATTCTAGATCTATTGGCCCCAAACAGTGTTAAATTCCGTTCTCTGGACCATGGCAGGCGAAAAGCCAATTAGAGAACAAGTCGCTAGAAGCAAATGGCAGTGGATCGGTCACATTCTGAGACGGAACCCAACCTGCATCGCTCGGGGTGCACTAGATTGGTCCCCTATGGGGGGAAAGAGGCAGACCTAGAGCCACCTGGAGAAGAGCCCTGCAGGACGAGATTAAGGCAGCAGGCTTCACTTGGGATGATGTTAGGCATCAGGCATGCGATAGAGTCGGGTGGAGAAGGTTCCTTGAGACCCTGTGCACCATGGAGGTGTGACAGGACAAAAAGAAGAAGAAGCAGATGTTTTATGCAGTGACATATTTCATTTCAAACAATGACTAAATATAGAATAAACTCAATGTGATAAAAAAAACTTAAATAAAAGTTAGAAAGGGTCACTAAGATGGTTTGGATGTAAGGAACGAATGAATGAGGGAAGAATGGTTAAAAAGATATATACAAGTATTGTGAATGGAAAAAGAAGTCGAGAAAGGCCAAAAAAGACATGCCATGACCAAATTTATTAATTATTTAAAGGCCGCCATGTTCGAAGTAGGAACAATCGACGAGCGTGCATGTCACGATGTGTGAATGTAGAAGATGGGCAACAGTTACGTCAGGATAGAACAGTGTGGCGGTCTATCCTCTCTGCCTACCCCTTAGAGGAAACGGCATGATGGTTAGTAAGTTTGTTAGTCGAAACATATTTATTAAAAATTAGTTTTAGAACTGTTTTGTAATTTTCGTTTCACTAAAGGAAATGAGTGAAAAAATCTTAATTAGTTTGGTACCTACCACAAAGAGCACAAAAACAGACATCACACATAACACTAAAATATATAATATCTATACTCACTCTGTATACAGGGGGATTTTTCATAATTGTATTTTTTATTTCTTCTATGTTCGCCATACTTTGTGTTGTTAATGTTTAATTTGTCTTTTTGTTTTTTATTATTTATTTTGTATTATATATACAACACTAACTTAAAAAAAAAATTAAAAAAATATATCAGATATGTTTCGGACAACCGGTCCTTCCTCAGTGATATTATAAAGATACATATTTAAAATATTATAAAATTGTTTACAAATATGATCAGTTTGTACAGATGTTATAAAGATTTATTTGTGAACGTTTATACTTTTGTTATAATAAATATTATGAATCAATTTAAATTTAAAAATAATAATTTAAAGTTCTTATTGGGGTTCAGGTAATTACTTACAACAAAGGAAATAAATCAAAGATTGGACTTGACGTTAAATTTATTTGATTATTTGTAATATTTTCTTTATTTTTATTTCCTTTTTTAATTTCTAAAATTTCGAGATTGCTCAAAGTTATATTCCTATAATTAACATGCTAAATTTCAACGACACTATCTTTATTAAATGAATGATCTTTTTCAATGCGGTAAATTAATAGAAAATAATAAAGACAAGACATAATTTTAAATTAAGATTAAAAGAGCACATAAGATGTCTCTCTAATAATAATTTTTCTGACTTTGCTAACCACCTCATTGAAAAAGATCATTCATTTAATAAAGATAATGGCGTTGAATTTTTGCATGTTAACTAACTAACTAACCATCACGCCGTCTCCCCGAAAGGGTAGGCAAAAATAATGAACTGTCACACTTTTACTGATGCGGCACTTCATCCTTGTCTTTTCGCTCCGCGGGAGACGCGATGTGATGGATTGCGAACCTCATCGCCTCATCATCGCCATCGATTTTTGCATGTTAATAATAGAAATATAACTTGGAGCAATCTCGAAATTTTTAGAAATTAAAAAAGCAATTAAAAACAAAGAAAATATTATAAATAATCAAATAAATTTAACGTCAAGTCTAATCTTTGATTTATTTCCTTTGTTGTAAGTAATTACGTGAACCCCAATAAGAACTTTAAATTATTATTTTAAAATTTAAATTGATTCATAATATTTGTTATAACAAAAGCATAATCGGTCCAAAATAAATCTTTATAACATCTGTCGGATCATGTAAACAATTTTATAATATTTTCAATAGTTATGTATCTTTATAATACCTATCACTGAAGAAGGACTGGTTGTCCGAAACATGTCTATATAATTTTTTTTTTAAATATGAGTGTTGTATATAGGTACCTACAAAGTATATAAAAAAAGAGAAATAAAGCATTATTTATGACGACAAGTCAGACTATGGGATATCATCATTATCATCGGCTGTCTCTCGTGTCTTAGGAAGACTCTCCTTCACGGTTGAGGGTCCGCATGTGACTGAAGAGCCCAATTCTGGATCCACACACTTTAGGGCATCTGGGTCAGGGGGAGGCGCTGGTAGTCTACTACGGTAGACTACAGTCTCTCCTTTCTCCGCCTCCTCCTCTCTGCGGCGTCGTCCCTGCATCATCATCAGCCGTCTGTCATCCACTGCTGAACGTAGGCCTCTCCCAAAGCACGCCACCGTCCCCTATCCATTGCCGCTCCCATCCATCCATGTCCAGCAATCCTCTTCAAATCGTCGGTCCAGCGGGCAGGGGGACGTCCAATTCTGTGGAATCAGAACCCGTCTCCGACAGATATGGCCAGCCTTCGGTAAGACTTGATGGTTAATTAGTTAGTTAGTTAGATATTTGATTATGATAATACATGATGTTTTATAACGCCTTAGCTTGGCGAAACTTGTAGTTCCTGTATAATAAAATAAAACTTGTAAATAATAGACATTTTTAATCTTGGACTCGGATCTTCTGGCTTACAGAGGTTCAGCTCATGTGGTTATTCCTCTTACGTCTGATGGGAACATTGTTGGAAGGTGATTTGGTGTGTAGTTGGTTTATGCGGGGGGATGATTTGTGTGGCCCGGAGTGTTCCTCTGAAGGAGGATCGATTTTGGGCGCTTGTGGCGGCTGGAGGTGTTTGGGTCGTTGAGAGGTTTTTTCAATCTTGGACTTAGACTTGGACTTGGATTTTCTGGCTTAGGTTCAGCTCATGTAGCTATTCCTCTTACGTCTGATGGGAACATTGTTGGAAGGTGATTTGGTGGGTTGTTGGTTTATGAGGGGAAATGATATGTGTGGCCCGGAGTGATCCTCTGACGGAGGATCGATTTTGGGCGCTTGTGGCGGCTGAAGGTGTTTGGGTCGTAAATTGAGAGGTCTTTTATTGTGGGGTTAGGATGTGAAGGGAGTCCTTTGTAAAGTATAAATATGTATGTATGTATATTTTCATGAAGAATTCCTGACAAATTCAATGTCACGAATCAAGTACCGATACCCTGTATATGCACATATGTATATAAGAGCTATATATGCATGCATATGGCTTGTTAAAACGCGCATTAAGAGGCGGAACTTAAAGAGGCATTTAAAAAGATAAAACTCTCTAATTTACATCCCCTAATTTCTTAAGTACCTACCTACCCCGTATGTGAGGAAGTGATTTTTTACTCATATTTAAAATAGGTACCTACTAGTGATGGGCAATCAGTTAAATGAAATAATCGAACAGTTCGATTATAATTTTATATTCGAATTTACAAAATATATTGAAGATATAATTGCTCATCTACTTCTTATTCGAGTGCCCTGTCGGGTCACCCCAACGTTGGCGATCACCTCGGCGAACCTGTCCCTGTCCTGCGCCGCTCGGAACAGCTCCTCCACACTTCGGAAGCCGGTCCACTCTCTCAACCAGGACATCTGTCTCCTACCGGGCCCTCGGCGTCCCTAAATTTTCCCTCCAATATCAGTTGGAGAAGGTGGTACTTTTCCCCACGCAGTATATGACCCAGATGTGAAATCTTTCGAACCTTGATAGTTGATAACAGTTACCTGTCAACTCTAGCTCGCCTCAGGACTTCGGTATTGGTAACCATGTCTGTCCGAGGAATTCTGAGCATTCGGCGATAGAGCTACATTTCAAATGCTTACAGTATGTTCATTGAGTTGACTTTTAAGGTCCACGTTTCACATCCATACAATAAAACAGACCACACATAGCATTTGATCATTCTCTGGCGGAGTTTCATGTTTATGTTATTATTGCAGAAGAGTGATTTCATTTTATTAAACGTTTTATCTCTACATCTGGGTCAAGAGATTGCGTTGGTATGCTGCCGAGGTATTAGGTCCTTACATATGAAATTGGCGTTTTGTATGGGAGGAACATAAAGTTGATTTTTTTTTAAATATAATATATTTATTTAATCAAAATATGTATCATTGCTATCTATGCACTTTTGCCATCTCATTGGTAGTTCATCGATCCCTTTACTAAAAAAACCATTCGGACGGGAATCAATAAAATCTTTGAAGTCGCTTTGGACTGCCCCATCGGAGTTGAATTTTTTCCCTTGCAAGAAGTTATCCAAATTTCGAAAAAAATAATAATCTGTTGGGGCAAGGACCGGAGAGTACGGTGGATGTCTTAGACATTCCAATTGAAGCTCTTCTAATTTGGTAGCCGTCTGTTGTGCAGTGTGTGGTCTAGCGTTATCATGAAGCAGCAGTGGCCTAGAGCGATTAACCAGCCTCGGTTGTTTAGCAGCTAGCTTTTCCATCATGGTTTGCAGTTGCATTCGATTCAAAATCCCTTCATTATTGTGCCGGTTGAGTAATGCAACGCAGCAGCCAACGCGCGTTTGTTGATTTGCTTCACTCAATTCGTGAGGTACCCACCTTTCAAGCTTTTTCACCTTCCCAATTTGCTTCAAGTGGATTAAAACAGTTTTATCACTAACACCGCAGCCTGCAGCTAACTCGGACGTGGTTTGCGATGGATCCGCTTCCACAATAGCCTTCAATTCTTCATTATCAACTTTGGTCTCCGGCCGTCCACGGGGCTTGTTCTGCAGGTCGAAATTTCCAGAACGAAACGTTGGAACCAAAAACGCACTGTGTTTTCTTTTGCGGCACCGTCGCCATACACATCATTAATCCTTCGAGCCGTTTCTGCAGCACTGGTGCCACGGTGGAACTCGTACTCGTAAATAACGCGATATTTCAAGTTTTCCATTTTGTAAACTGAGTGACGCAAAGAAAAAAACAATTGAGGAAAAAACAAATGAATTATAATTTTCGAAACACAAATACTTGAGTAAATAGCTGTATAAATTTGAATTTGGAATTCCTAACCAAAGAGAAGATATTTGAGATCAAAGTTGCCAGTACGGCAAAACGCCAATTTCATATGTAAGGACCTAATATTTAAATTTTTCCACCCTTTCAACATTACGGCCGTTCAAATGCAATACTGACCCACTGTAGTCAAACAGTCCGAATGTCATCCATTTGGTTTTGCTGACATTTATTGTTATCCCCAATCTTTCACCGGACTCGTCGACAAGATTAAGGCTTATGGATCTTATGCTTATGGAACATGTTCCATATATTGTTAAATATATTTAATTTATCACTTACCATTTCATACCGATAAAATGATGAAATACTAAAACTACTGATGAAATATTTATTTTTTCTCGACCAATCATAGGAAACTCAATTTTAAATATTTAATAGAAATACAACCGCCTGTCTAAGTAATTCGAAATGCATACGATGCGCATGCCCGAAAACGTTTCTGGATTATTTAGAAATTTGTTCTGATTATTGTTGTAACAAACATCAAACCAACAAACAATCTAAATGTAGAATTTGGTTTGCTTTCTTGGATGTTTCACGAATTGCAACTAGTAAATAAATAAATTGTCCATTGTTTTGGCTGAAACACTATGATACCTTAACATTTTAAACTGTTAAATTAAATAACTTTGTTTTTTATATCACAATTGTATTTTATTTTACGCGACGGCTGTTTCATCAACCTATGTTGACATCATCAGGTGTTACAATACGTTTGTAGTATTGGTCTGCAAGTGCGGATTGGTCTGCAACAAGCGTCACTAGTTCCCTCCACTCAGTCCCATCTCCAGACAGTCTTTTCATCTCTGTGTATCTAAAGGTTCACGAACATACTACGGAAGTAAGGCGCCCTTTCATTTCAAGGACTTACGGAGGAAATCATTAAAAGTAGGATAAAACGATCTGTAAATATTATTTGAAAATACCGACGTATTAATGTAAGTGTGGGAAATTGTTAAAAATGTAAAACCACGTTTAAAAAAAATAGACTAACTTACTAACTAATTAACCACCACGCCGTCTCCCCAGAGGGGTAGGCAAAAAGAATTGACCGCCACGCTGTTCTGTCCTGACATACTTATCTTGCTTTCTCTACATTCATACATCTTGTCATGCACGCACGTCGATTTGTCCGACTCCTCACGTGACCGACATTAAATATTTGATTGATTTGATCGTGCCACGTTTTCCTCGGCCTTCCTCTATTTCTAGCTCCGTTCACATCGTTTACCTTTTTCACTCATTCTTTCCATGTGTCCAAAGCATCTTTCATTATTTTGTTCATAACACTTTCATTCGCACTGCATTCACTTCTTATACTTGCATTTGACACTCTATCATATACATATTTAGCGCACATTCGTCTTAGAGATCTCATTTCTACTGCATTTATTCTATTTTCATCCTTCTTTTGCCAGTTCCATGCTTCACTTCCATACATAAGGGTCGGCACAAGAACGCCATTGTGCACTGCCATCTTGGCTTTTTTGGATAGGCTTTTGTTTGCGATGACAACTTTAAGTGCACCATTTATTCTATTGCCTGCCCCAACCCTTCTTTCAATATCCTTCTCCACCCTCCCATCCTTTGTAAACATACTTCCTAAATAAACAAATTCATCCACTTGTTCCAGATTTTCACCTGCTGTATACATAAATTATATAAAAATAATAATAATAAATGTGTCAATCAATTCAATATTGAATTTCGGTCACATGAGGAGTCCGAGAAATCGACGTGCGTGCATGACATGAAGTAGAGGAATCGAGAAAAGAATGTCAGGAAAGAATAGTTTGGCTGTCCATTATTTCTGCCTACTGCTCCAGGAGACGGCGTGATGTTTAATTTGTTAGTTAGGAATGATGTTGCGTTCTAAGCGTATCTAATGTTGCCCAAACGCTGCACAATGAACCAGTAAATATCTCTCGAATATGGTTTATTACTCGCAATAAACACATAGAATTTCCGGAATTTTTCTGGTCCGAATATCGGGTCCATCATGCGCATTCATCACCAGGACTACTGTTCGATCCTCTGTCTACGCCCATTGTTGACAGCCGGCGGTGATTTCTGGTTTCGTGTTGCTAAATATTATTTTATTAGGGACAATAACTTACTCCTGCTACAGGGTGACTAGGAACAAACACACTCCTTCAATAATGATTTTTAACCCTCCCTTCCCTATGATGGGTATCTTCTACACGTTGCTTCTAAAAACCATCAATATCTCTATAAATATAGTAAATACAAGGTTAAGATTTTAGGTATTCCTCCATAATATATTTACGTATTGATTTAAAAAATAATATTAATAATAATCAGAATTTATCGGGTACATCGGAGGTATTTTGTGAAAATCGCGTATAAACAGCGCTTTGAGTGCGTCACACTATATTCGCATCTCACTCTTGCATATGTTCTAGCTCAATGTTCTCACTCTCGCCGTCCCGGCGGGCCGGTAGTCGCATTCGGGCTTGCAACCAGAACGGGTCTATGCCCGTTCCGTGAGCATTGCCAGATGTTTTTTTTTAATGTTTTTAGCAATTAAATCTCAATTATTATAATTTTTGACTTCATGTTCCTATTTTTCCGATTTAAAATCGCTAATTTTTTAACGCGTACTGACTACCCTACACCGGAACGCACGTTTTTATTTTAGCAACGTAAGGGAAAGGTTAAGAAACTTTATTAAACAATTAATAGTCAACTGTGAAATTTACAAACACTGATATAAATAATATCACATTTTTTTATTATACACTTTTTGTGAATGTGTTCACACCTTCTTCTTCTTTCCGTGTCCTGTCAGGTCTCCCCAACGTTGACTATCACCCTTGAGTAGGCCTCCCCGTCCTGGACAGTTCGGAACAGCTCCCCCACGGTCCTCAGCCCCGTCCACTCTCGGATGTTCCTCAGCCAGGAAACCCGCCTTCTCCCAACACCTCGTCGACCCTCAATCTTACCCTCCAAGATCAGATGTAATAGTGCTTACTTTTCGCCTATCAGAACATGGCCCAAGTAGGACACCTTACGGACTTTGATAATAATAATAATAAATTGGATAATTTATAAAGCGCCATTTTTATGAATTGATGTTGGTCAGCAACTCTTGTAAACTCTGGCTCTATGCAGAACGTTTGTGTTGCTGACCATGTCAGTCCAGGAGATGCGAAACATACTTCGGTGTATCCATTGGTGTTCACACCAATCAAATCAAATCAAATATCTGTCAAAACTGACCACATTTGTGAATTTTTTTTAATCATTTTGCAATTTTAAAAGTGAGAACAATAATAATTGTAAAAGGCGTTTTAAATATAGAGAATGATACTTTATGTTTGAATGGAGAGGGGCGGTTAACCGTATCGTGAAAGTATCGAAAGATAGTTAGTTGACGGTCACCCTGTGTCGGCATGTTTTGGGGTGCTGTAATAAAGCCATTAGGTCGTTCGTGTTGCTTGTCGTACTGTAGGTGCAAATCAGTAAGGGATACGGGCCAGTTATTCAAACGCCGTTCTCATCTCTTTTACTGTTGCCTTGGTGATGAGCAGAACTTGACATCAAAAAATATATTTATTTATTTATTTTAATGGTTAAGAAAGTATACCTTAACGATCTAAATGGAGTACGGAGTCGAGGTAAACCGAGGAAAACATGGCTTAACCAAATTAATCAAATTTTAAAGGTTGGTCGTGTTAGAACTCGGAAGAAACGAAGTGCGTGTATGACTCGTTGTATAAATGTGGAGGAAGTTAAAGAGGCGTGCCAGGATAGAGTAGTGTGGCGGTCCATTCTCTCTGCCTACCCCTGCGGTGAAACTACCCCTGCGGTTTTTCTTTTGTAGTTACGAGCAGTAATAATAGCTTATTCAGAGACTCGAAACTTAAAGTAAAATAAGTTGAATAAATGAGGCGTATAGAAACAACGGCTATGTCAGCATCTTCAAATTGTTGGTGAACAATGAAAAACGTTTTAATTTAAATCTGTTTAAGGTTATACGATGCAACAATTTTTAAATACTAGAACATAGCGTACAGCTATAATTTGAGAAAAAAATATTTATACCCGTGGTTTATTTTCCAAGATATCTGCTATTTTATAATTGACATTGCCGTTTTTGTTACAAATTTTCTGACACTGCCGGTTTTGTTTTAAATGCAGCATGACATTGCCATGTTTGTTACCAACACCTTTTCATACGAACGACATTTGTATGGGACGCCATCTTGAAAAATGCCATTTCTCGCATTTTGATTGGTTCACTTAGTAACTGCCGCTTTTGTTCTGAAATTTTATTGACACTACCGGGTTTGTTTCAAATCTGATTTTAAAAAGTCGATCAGATTGTAATATTTTTTCCTTATCATACTGAATATTTAAGTCATTTTCCTATTTTCCATGTCATTGACGTCATTGTTTTTATACGCCTCAAATATTGTAACGTGTTTTTAAAAATGTATTATTATTATTTAGTCTCCAAAAAATCAAGAAGAAGAAGCCGCCCAATGGCAACAACAACATCGAAAAGAAGCTGCAACAAGAGAACCTGACAGTGGAGATGAGCCAGGATAGAAAATTTTGGCGTCTTCGTACGAGGAGGGGCGACCACAGATGATGGAAAATGGCATAGGAAAAGAAGAAGATTATTTAGTTACTGTATAAGATGAAAACCCAAGCAGCAAGAGATTATTAGGCAGGCCGCCGAAGAAATGGAGAGTTGGCTGGATCTCATCATCCCAGGACAGCCCACCGTCACAAAAATGTCATACGACCTAAACTAAGAGGAAAAAGAAGTTAATTAAGAAACACAAAAAGTTTTAAAAAATCTTTTAAATTTTTTAAATGCTTTGTTATGATGCGTGTTCATAA
Source organism: Lepidostoma basale (assembly GCA_022606425.2). Classification (NCBI taxonomy): domain Eukaryota; kingdom Metazoa; phylum Arthropoda; class Insecta; order Trichoptera; family Lepidostomatidae; genus Lepidostoma; species Lepidostoma basale. Next base: position 587,038 of record JAHDVF020000515.1, on the reverse strand, counting down.
ATGGTACTTATGAAAATCGTGTAGGTAGGTACTCGTTAAATGATAAAATAATTTAAAAAATTTGAAGTAGAAACTCGCCACGAAAAACCCGGCCGTTCTTTTCTAGTGTTGTATTTTGAAAATGTTGCCATAAATCATAAAGAAGGAAGTCCTTTGAGCCGCCGCGCATTCCGGCCGCCCGTCGCCGATTTTTATATCTGTTTATGACAGCCCTAAATTTGAATTCCGAACGTCCATGAAATTGAGCAATAAGGCGCTGTCAACGCTCGCCGTCTGTGCATGTTTCCATACACTTAAGAGTCATTTGAAATAGGAACCCATAGATTATTTGACAGATCCCTGAATGGGCGGTGCTCTTAGATTGCTACCAAATTATGACATATTATTTTTTTATTGCGAGTAGGTACCTACTTACTTTATTTTGGGGGCACATTTATTATTTAAAAAAATATTTAACATTCAATATTTTTGTCCCTAGAAATTATCCAAGTAAACTATGCATTTGGTAAATCTTTTTTATTTTAATAATTAATACGAATGAAAACGTCAGTTTTCTAGATGTTTAATTACCGTAGAAAGGGGATACTTTGCTCCAAAATTGGCTCCACATTTGTAAAAATTGTTTGCATTTTTCAAATACGAGTATTTTAATCTGGCTATAATATTTAAATGAATAAAATAATTCTTGGCTTTTAACTGAGATGATTTGAATTATAAAAATGAGCAGTTAAGTCACGATTTTTTTTATTTTCCTTTGGAGCAAAGAATGCATTGAAAGCGGGAAACATTGCTCCATGATTTCTTCAACTTGGATTTGCCTTTATTTCTGCCACAGAGCTTTGTTTAACATTACGTTTCTAACATTTCTCCATCCAGAGATACACAAAGTTTAATAATAACACAGTTTTAGCTATGAATCACATGTATTTTTATTGATATAAATTTTAATTGAGCTTTGATTATGCTTAATATTTGAAATTTTCAAATTAATGGGAATGACATGTTTCGCCCTTCTAAGGCGTTATCAAATGTGACAAAACTTTAACTCGTTGCAGTTTATATACACTAGTAAACGGAACAGAATATGGTAATTAACGAAAATTGATGTGACTTTATACATTTTTAATAAAGAATTATTTGGGTAGGTCCAGAAATATATGAAAGTGTTTCTTTTAAGAAATTTTATGACAATGATTACATAGTTAATGGATACTAAATGATATTATATAAATCAAATATAAGTTATTTGAGGTAGGACGAAATAAATTGTTTACAAATGATATTTTTTATTTTATTTTCTTTATTGGTTTCAATAATGTGGGGAGGATGCTGCTCTTTCCGTTACTGATAGACATCTCAACAACTGGCTCGTGGTTATCTCACGGATATTACTAATTATTTAAAAATATTATTCCTCTATTCTGTATTTAATTTCTACCGGAGCTAATTCAGTCAAGCTCTGGGGTCCATGGGCTATCTATATTATGTTCCGACATTCGCCTTACAGCTGAAGAAACCATGGAAAACCTCAAGGATAAAGTGCCGCATCAGTAAATGTGTGACAGTCCATTCTTTCTGCCTACCCTTTCGGGGAGACGGCGTGATGGTTAGTTAATTAGTTTTTTTAGAGTTTCTGCTTTTTGGACCTCGAATACAGGTTTAGTGATTTCACGCGTTCTAAGAATCGTTTTTAATTTGAAATTAAACATTGGAACGTATTTCAAAAATGGGTGTCCAGTCATTGGCCAGTGCTTAATTACCGGGGAAAATGTCTGACGCAATGGTTGGTCAGGTACCCACTTAAGCATGATATAATTTGGAAAAACAACTCGTGATCAGGCATCAGGCTGGCGAGCACTTATCTCATTAAAGGTGTTTGCACACGAAGCCATATCTGCGCTGTTAATTGCGTCTACTTACGTACATGGGCTAAATGCTCTTGTTATATCATGATGATGGGCATCAGCATCACATCTGCATCTTATTCTGCATGAGATTCAAAAATTTTCTTGGCTAAAGGATCGATAATATAATATAGGTACCTAATAGGATAATATGTTTGAAGCCTGTGTTCTGCCAGTTGGTAGGTCTTATGGTCTTGAAACTGTAACATTGTCCAAACAAAGTGCCGAGAAACTACGTAAATTCAGTATATAGGGTAGTGTCTCCTTAAGTCAGCCACCCCCAATAGTCAGCCATGTTTCACAAATCATGTTGTAATAAGAAACCCGTTGAAAAATACATATTTTGAAAGATACCCAGTGGTTAGCCGTCTAATTAAGCTTTTTTTTTTAAATTCGAGAGACGCCTGGTATTAAAATTCGAAACTAATTCCTTCTTACATTCAATTGAGGCCGAGCGCTCGATGCGAAAACAGTCATTTTGATTATTTTGATGAGTGTGTTGAGTGTTCGAAAATAAGGTTTTTTAAAGCTGCCTGAAGAATCTGCTATTCACCTAAGGTTTGTCTTACTTCAGAATACTTTTTTTTATTTATATTTAGTGTATAAACTGATATTCAATTAATTTTACACGTTTTTTTGAGGTGGCTGACTTCAGGAGTCATATTTATCAAACTTCTCCTATTGTCAGCCATATGGCCGACAATAGGATTTTTCTAGTAAGAGTTTAAAAAAAAGTTTTTTGTTGAATTAGAGAGTTTGTGGCATTCTGCATACGAAATAATCAACAAAAGTGTAAAAATATGCTTGGATCCTACGGTCAGCCGCCTTAAAAGTAAAATATTTGTCGGTGGCTGAGAATAGGATTTTTCGACTCCATATGTCAGCCACCTTATATAACGTACAAGTTTATATTGTAGAGTTCATTTTTATTATCGTGAAGAAAATTAGGAAAAATACAAATATATGTATAATAATATCTAGTATTTTTTATGCAGAATGGAACCAAAGAAGCGTTTGTAACGCCAATATGACGAGAATGCAGAATCAACTGCCTTAAAAGACCATCCGCGAAAACAAACTTGGCATTCGAGAGGCAAGTCGAACATTTGGAGTACCCAGAGAAACCCTGCAAGATCGTCTTCACGGTCGTGATGCAGAGGGACATCAACGTATGGGGCCTGATACTGTCTTGACAGAAAAAGAAAAACTGAACGAATGGTGTATTAATCTGACGAAATGTGGTTTCCTTCGTAAGAAAGAAGACGTTTTTAGATACTGTTCAAAACATGATAAAAAATTCAGTAAGGAAACATCAAAAAACGGTCGGCCCGGTAAAAAGTGGTACGCAGGATTTATTAAAAGAAATCCATCCTTGGTTCATCGTGCACCAGAAGGAATCACGAAGGGGCGGGCGACGGTTACAGAAGAATACATTAGAAAGTGGTTTAGAGAACTGGAAGAGTATTTGAAAAAATCTGGAAATGAGGATGTTTTACCTGACCCTGACAGAATTTTTAACGGAGACGAAACATCATTCAGCATGTGCCCCAAATCTGGCAAAGTTATAGCTCCAAAAGGTTGGAAGAATGTATTAGAGGTACAGTTGGGATTGGAGAAGGAAACTATTACAGTTCTTTTAGTTTTTTCGGCAAGTGGGAAAACATCATATCCATTAGTGGTATTCCCTTACAAACGCCCCCCCCCCCCTAAAGAAGTAGTTAATAGCATGCCAAAGAATTGATGTTAAGGGTTGTCGGATAGTGGATGGATGAGGAGCGAGTTTTTTTTTTATATGTGGTAAATGATTTTAACAACTTGCTCATAGAAATGAACATTACAAAACCTTTAATTTTATTTGTAGATGGACATCGGTCACATTTAACGATGGATCTGAGTGATTTTTGTTCTATAAACGGAATTATTTTATATGCACTTCCCCCAAACACCACTCATCGAATGCAGCCCGCCGATGTAAGTGTTTTTAAACCTTTAAAATCAGAATGGAAGAAAACTAACAGATTTTGGCATATGGAATCAGACAACGCATACAAGGTTCTTACGAAATAAGTGTTTTGTCCTCTTCGAAAAAAAGTTTTGGAAATTCCTAATTTTTCTGAAACTATTTAAAACGGTTTCAGGAAGTGCGGACTATTTCCATTGAATCCAGACGCCATAGATTATTCAAAATGTCTTCAACATGCTCTAGAAAATTTAGAATTCAATCGCAAACCGATTGAAATCCTTTCTGTGTCTCACTCTGAAACAAAATACAAACACGCCGAAGAGGTTGTGTCCTTAGCAAAACAGTTACAGCAATATTGCCAGAGATTGTTACGTCATCTTTTTCTGGTCATCTTTTCTGTCCTTCTCCACTCCCAGTCTTTCCACTTCCAAACAGAAACTACCTAGTGCTATATCTTCGAGCGCATGGAAGTCTTTTATGTCCAGCAAAGAAGAAGAGAAAAAGAAAAAAATTGAAGATATAAAAAGTAGAAAAAAAGCCCGCCAACAAGCAAAAAACACTTGAAAAGAGAAGAAAAAGAAGAATACAACTAAAAGAAGATCACTACCTCAAACGATCGATACAGAAAATTAAATCCAAAATCAAACAAAAAAAACTAAAACTACCGGTGAAAAGAAACATTTAAGCCCTAAAAACGATAAAGATTCTGAATGCTCTTACTGCAAGAGAAATTTCTCACAAGATAAATTGGGAGAAGAATGGATACAGTGCATGATTTGTAATGGTTGGTATCACGTTGAATGTGCTGGAGCTGAAAAAGATGTATTCATTTGTGATTTTTGTTCCTTGCATCTTTAAAAAAATGAATTTATAATATACTCCTTTTTTCCTTTTAATAAAATACACTTTTTTGTATAAAAATTAATGTTATAGTAAATAACATAACAACATATAAGTAATATAACAACCATGTACCAAATAGAGCACTTATTGAAAGCAAGTGGCTGGTTACTGGGGCTGTGGTGGCTGGAATTAGGAACTAGGTGGCTGACCATAGGGGAATTGTGTCTTTTTAAATAAAAGTATTTTTATTTTTAATCCGGCGCAAGATATTTTGATAACGAATTTACAATTTCATAGATCATTAATTTAGTTTTGCGTATAAAAAAAACTGTATTATAAAATGTATGATGATATAATTATAAATTGAATTAAGTTTAATCTTTTTCTTAAGTGGCTGAGCACTGGGGCTTTCACCCTACTCTGCTGGACAGTCTTCAAAGCGCTACCTGTAAACTTAAACTAAATCCATCCAAAACTGAATTTCTCTGGACTTCTTCCGCAAAGCGTCAACATCTTATCGATCATTCCTCAATTTCAACAGCTGACAATGATATCGTTCCCAAAAACTCCACAGAGCTCCTTGGTGTTTATCTTGACGCAAATCTGTCTCTAAAATCCCAAATTTTCTAGCGCAAATCTGTCTCTAAAATCCCAAATTTTCCAGCGCTAGTTTCTTCCACCTAAGACGATTAAAATCCGTCAAAAGAAGTATTCCCCATGACACTTTCAAAACTCTTGTAAATTCCTTCGTTGTGTCGCGACTTGATTATTGTAATTGAATTTATGCAAACATTCCAAAACAACAAATAAACAAACTTCAATCTGCGTTCAATGCAGCAGCAAGACTCATTAAAGGCATTCCAAAAAAGTCTCATATAACACAACATCTCAAAGAACTTCACTGGCTTAAAAGTCCAGAAAGAATCCAGTATAAACTCTGCTGGACAGTCTTCAAAGCGCTACATGGAATGGCTCCAAATTATATAGGTATCCGAACTCTGTATAACGGACAGCCTAAATACAAGGAAATCCACACTTCGCTCGGCGAACTCCTCGGCAATAGGAAGATTTGTTGAGCCAAAGCTTTGCCCTAGTACAAATTTCGGGAATCGAGCGTTTGCGGTAGCCGGTCCGACAGATTTCGGATCGAAGCTGAAAACCCATATTTTTGTTATTTCCTGCCCAATTTAAAACCTGTATACTTTGTTCTACTATTATTATACTTTCTAATCGATTGCGAATATCAATCAGATGCAATGTTCACATTTAGATTTAAAACACGCCTTAATGCGCCCTTGAGGTGATCACATCTCGAAAACGGCGCTTTAAAGTAAGCATATTATTATTATTATTATTATTATTACGAGTGACTCAAATAGCCATGTTAGGAATAAGTCTAAGAGACAGAGTCAGAAACGATAAAATAATGAAAGGGTCATTATGATGGTTTGGATACATAGTAAAAAAGTACATGTTAACGATGTACCTAAATGGAACTAAATATAGAAGTAGGAGAAAAACGTAGCACGATCAAATAAATCAAATATTAAGTCGGAGAAATCGACGTGCGTGCATGACAAGAAGTATATGTCAGGACAGAATAGTGTGGCGTTCGATTCTTTCTGCCTACCCCTCCGGGGAGACAGCGTGATGGTTACCTAGTTAGTTACGGTTAGAATATGGAGACTACAACGAAATTCGAAAAGTAAGTCGAGAATGACGAGTTACACAGTTTTTCCAAGGTCCCAAAGAACAAGTTTTGGGTATTTTCGTACCAAAATATTTAATTTCTTTACAGAAAGTCGTTATGAATTTAATCACTTCAAAAACGCTCTCAAAGCCGATAACAAGGCCTCCTATAGAAGTTATTACGTAAATTCCTTTTCTTCAAAACAATTAAACTGATAATGAAAATAAATTTTCCTCCAAAATGGCGGGAAAACCTTCTTCAATTTAATTTTCTTTGACGTCCATTTATGTTCCATAATCTTTCGTTATTCCCACTTTGCTTTGTCTCATTCTAGTCGTAAATTCTCCGGGCTGTGCGAGCGAGACGCTGCATAATTATCCTCATAATCCTTCGGTTATGCCGTCTCCCTCGCACGCGTGCAGCTGAATCCAAATTAAATAGAGATGGAAATAATCTAATTCCCAAGGCAGTTATTACGAATCTAATTTTCCCAACTGATGCCGTCTCTTTTGGGAATAAGAAAATGCAAGGCGTCAAAGAGAGAGCGCGAATAATAATGTCAATAATGATATCCATCCCTCATCCCCTTTTAACGCGGCTTAAACCGCGTGAGAAAGAGAGAAACAAAAGATGCGGCAATTCAAAGGCTCTTATTACAAAACCGCCATTGTTGAAAAAAGAACGCGCTGCGTCTCTTTCGCGTTTCAAGCGAGTGAAGGATATGGAAAACGAACCTTTTTGAAATAAGCCACCTCTATCGCCGCCGAAAAAAATTTCAAGTTTGTGATTGGCCGGCGCTCGCTCGGCGGGCGGGGTTAGCGCGATGCTTTCAGCTGTAGCCGCGCGAGGCCCCGCCTTTTCGAACGCGTTTTGAATTTTGTATATAGAACGCAGAGAAGTGGCAAATGCAATCAGTCGTTGACAGCAGTTTTGGCGGGACGCTTTGACAGTTAATGGATACGTTTTAAAACAAGTTAATTCCGATCGTTTTATAGCTCGACATTAAAATCATTAAAAGCTATCAGTGTTTTCGATTAGCCTACAAACAAATACACTCAAAAGTGTGATCCAAGCCGCTGAAATAGAACTTTTATAAACTTATTTCTGTGTCGTTTTGGAGTGATCTTTCGCGAGTTGGACAAAATGTTTTGAAGTGTGATATCGCTTCGTTATTCCGCTGTTTCTTGACAGTTTTCAAACCCCTTTTTTTAAATAAACATTTTAAGTATGCAAGGGTTTAGGAATTACGGTGTTGATGTGCATAAGAACTCAAATAATCCATCGATTGTGGTCGACCTGCTGCCTCCGCAGTATACAGGAATGGGGTCTCATTCTCCACCCGATTCTCCAAAAAGCAAAGGTAAGGCTTCTTAATCATTATCATCATCAGCTAGTATCCGTCCACTCCTGGAAGTAGACCTTCTACATCTGCTTCCATGACTGTCCATTCTAGCCAACAAGCATCCATGTCGTAACTGGTGATCTCTTTAATGTCATCCCTACATTTATATTTCTTAATAAAACATTATATTAGGTAGGTATATAAATATAAATACAATGTTAAAATGAACAATGCTTTTAATTAATATATTAAATATCAATCTGACGTTTAAAAATAACGGTTTATAATTAAAATACATGTATTATAATCTGATGCAAGTGTACTTTGTATATATGAAGTTTAAATAGTCCATTGTTTTGGCCGAAACACTATGATACCGTAACATTTTAAATTGTTAAATTAAATAACTTTGATTTGTGCAGCAGTGTGTGTGACAGCAGTTTCGTCAACCTATGTTGACATCATCAGGTGTTACAATAATATATCAAATATTAAGTTTAATATATTCAGTTTATATTTTATCTTATTAATTGTTAGTACCTACATTGATTGCTTTATTGTCATTAACTTGATTAAATTGAATTGATGATCGGTTTCAACCTAAGTACCTAACCAATTTAACTTAGTTTACAAGTACCTACCTAGTATCAATAAAATAATATTTTATTATGTAGAAATAAAGATAGAATCAAAATAGTGTCTTAATTGGTATTATAAATTTGTTTAAAAAAACTATAATACAAAAATTATGTATATTAGTAATTATTAAATTAATAAATGCTTATGCGTTTCATGACAGTTAGCTTCAAAAGCTTATTTTATGTTATATTTAATGAGATTATTTATATAGCATTATCTGTTTCTAATGTCGAAACCGAGCAGTATTAGCGCCTTGTTAACATATATATAGTTGATGCTAAAATCTATTATATTCTAAATTTTTAATTGAATAAGTTAACAATTACTAAATAATTATAAAAAATATGGATTTAATAAAAATTCGTTTTTATATTGTGATTACTATTTCTTATTATTTTTAAATACGGTAAAAATATTTATAATATTAAGTTGATTATTTTATTAAACCGTTCTTTAATTAAGTAATGATAGGGCACACTTCATTTTTCTAATGTCAATATGAAAATCATCGAAATGATCATATTCAGCTGTTTGAATTCAATAAAGGCAGGTTGGTTCTGCAAGTTGAATGAAACAGTGTATCTGTATTATTTAAAAAAAAAATCCATAAAATTAGATTTTATTTTAAATTAATTATCAAGTATCAGTTGAGGAAAAAATAATATACTTTAAAATTATTTAAATAATATATTATTTTTCAAATAAATTCCATAAACAAATATTGTTTCGTATTCCAGCCTAGAGGGAACATTTTTCTTTTCAAATGTCTGGTCGCAGTTTTATGGTCCGAGAGAGCAGAATCTTTTTGAAAAAGGAATAATAGAGCTGTCCCACCATAAAGTAAATGAGATTAGGGATGTGCCGACAGACGGAGCGGTAGTTAATTTTTATTGGGGCAATTGTGATCACGTTCACAAATTACCTTCGACAAAAACAACGTTATTGGTCACCTACTCTAAAAGGCCCGAAATTTCCAGTTTTATGTATTTGTGACCCAAGTCCATAATCGATTAGCTTCCAGGAAAATGTGCCCTTTCTTAAAATACACAAAATACTTTATTTTGGTACATATTATATTGATAATCTATCTTAGAATGATAGAATCAATATTTTTGTAGATTAAAATTTAATATGTATGTATGGAAGCGAAGCATGGAATTGGCAAAAGAAGGATGAAAGTAGAATAAATGCAGTAGAAATGAGATCTCTAAGACGAATGTGTGGATACTCTGTGTATGATAGAGTGTCGAATGAAAATATAAGAAGTGAATGCGGTGCGAATGATGGTGTCATGAACAAAATAATGAAAGGATCATTAAGATGGTTTGGACATATGGAAATAATGACTGAAGACAGAATGGTAAAGAAGGTATATGTAAACGGCGTGTACGGAGCTAGAAATAGAGGAAGGCCGAGGAAAACGTGACAGATCAAATCAACCAAATATTGAATGTCGAACATGTGAGGAGTCGGAGAAATCGACGTGCGTGCATGACAAGATGTATGAATGTAGAGGAACGAGAGAAGTACCTATGTCAGGACAGAACAGCTACCCCTCCGGGGAGACGGCGTGATGGTTAGTTTTTATCTATTTTTGAATGACAGAACCAATATTATTGTAGATTAAAATTTAATATGTCCGAACCAACGCAACGATCCTTTCATAATTTTGTTCATAATACCTTCTTTCGCTCTACATTCCTTTCTAATATCAGCATTTGAGATTCTGTCGTACATCGTTCTACCACACATACCTACGTTTTAGGGACCTCATCTCTACCGCATTTATTCTGCTCTCACCCTTCTTTTGCCAGTTCCATGCTTCCAACTCCATTGTGAACGGCCGTTTTCGCTTTCATTGATAAATTCTTGTTTCCAATAATTATTTTCCATTGTTTGGTTCAGACATATGGAGCGCATGGGTGAAGGAAGAATGGTTAAAAAAGTACCTATATGTTAACGATGTAAATGGAGTTCGGAGTCGAGGTAGACCGAGGAAAACATTACATGAATCGGAGGATTCGAAGTGTGTGCATGACATGGAAGTATCAGTGATTAGGGATAGAGAGAAGTATGTCAGGAAAGAACAGTATGGCGATCTATTTTTCGGGCGTGACGCTTATTGTTTTTAAATATCATAATTTTGTGCCCATTTATTTATATTTTCATTGTATGCTTTATCATCCAATTTATAATTTTTACATTTTTATTTATTTATTATTATTATTCAATGAATACGAATAAAAACGTCTGTTTTCAAGATTTTATTATAATTTATGGGAATGACATTTTCGCATTGCTAAGGCATTGTCAAATGGTTTGATAATCCAGAAAACAGACGTTTTCATAGTACCTATTAAAGATTTAATATGGTGTTTAACATCATTGTTACAACAATAATTATTTCTGTTTTTACTTACTAACCATTACGCCGTCTCTCCGAAGGCGAAGGCAGAAAGAATGTACCGCTACACTGTTCTGTTCTGTCATACATCTCTCGTTTCCTCTACATTCATACATCGTGTCATGCACACACGTCGATTTCTTAGACTCCTCGCGTGACCGACATTTAATATTTGACGGATTTGATCGTGTCAAGTTTTCCTCGGCCTTTTTCTATTTTTAGCTCCGTTCACGTCGTTAACAGGTATTATTATTATTATATCAAGCTTTAACTATGTAATTTAATATTATTTTATAGATATCATGATATGGATAACGTGTTAAAATATGTATTAGTTCCCAAGCAATTACCTAGAATCCCTATTTCATCGTAATTGATTTCGCATGAAGGGAGATTTGTGTAATTGATGAACCAAATGCGGCGAATTCCGAACGATTAATTTCCACCCTGACAATAGCATCAACCCCACAGGGGCGCAAATTAGGGGTGTTTATGTACCCCATTGTCCAAATTGTCTGTCATTCGCGCCATAATTGTCGAATGGTTTCTGCGCGTGGTCGCCACTAAGTTCCATAGATAAACTCTTGTCGTTTTAATGGGTTTCGTTTGTAATGTTCCAGATTTAAATAAAAACAAACATCTGTCTATCTAAGCATATTTAACTATCAAACAATCGTGTCGTTTGACCGAAGGGATAAGCAGAATTAATGTGTAGCTAAATTATTCACTAAACTAACGAACTAACCATAACGCCGTTTTCTTGAAGGGGTAAGCAGAGAAGATGGACCGCCAACTATTCTATCCTGACATAACATGGCCGCCTTTCAGTATTTTCTTAATTTGGTCATGCCATATTGGTCTTCCTCGACTTCTTTTTCCATTCACACTACTTACATATGTTTTTTGTCCATTTTCCCCTCATCCATTTGTTCCATATGTCCAAACCATCTTAGTGACCATTTCTTAATTTTATTTAGGATCCTCATCCGCCTTACATTCCTTTCAAACATCTTCATTAGGTATTCTATCACACATTGTTTTTCCGTACATTCTTCTAAGGGATCTCATTCCTACTTTCATTCTTCTTTTGCTAACTCCAAGCTTCGCTTCCATACATAAAGGTCGATACTAGAACCCTATTACACTATTACTCGTATATTTAAAAATATTATTTGTTTATAAATAAATGAAAAAAAAAAAAAAAAAACTTCGAATTTCGAACAATTTGGGCTGTTCGCTGAAACATTTATGGATTAATTAATATTTATTATCGATATATGTTAACATTTAAAGGTCACTACGATCGTATGGACCCAAGGTAATGAATAAATAAATAATGTAAACGGAACAAGAAAGAGATGATGAGCAAGGAAAACGTGACATAATTTAATCAGAGTCAATAAAGCAAGTTTCTACGATGGTGCTTTCAACGTTGCGGGTCTGTTGGCGTGGAATAGCTTCCATGTTAGTATTAAGTACCTATAAGGATATTAAATTAAAGAAACTACTAAAGACTGCAATGTTCAGTCAGTCTTTTCCCATGGAGTAATTGATTTTACAAAACGCGCACTTAAATTATAAATTATCATAAATATTATTATAATTAAGAATAATAATAAAATATTAAAGAGAATCGAAGGAGTCTCAGACTTCGACGAGCGTACATGACATGATGTATGAATGTGCGAATGTGTAAATTATCGAGAGAAGTGCGTAAGAAAATAATAGTGTGACGATTCATTCTTTCAAAACAACATGATAATAAGTTAGTTAGATTTCTCAATATTTACATTTTTTTGTAATATAGTAGACAACACAACAACAACAACAACAAACCATCACGTCTTTTCCCCGTAGGGGTAGGCAGAGAGAATGGACCGCCACACTACTCTATCCTGGAACACCTTTCTAGTTTCCTCCACATTTATACAGCGAGTCATACACGCACGTCGATTCTTCCGACTTCTAACATGACCAACCTTTAAAATTTGATTAATTTGGTCATGCCATGTTTTTCTCGGTCTGACTCGACTCCGTACTCCATTTACATCATTAACGTATACTTTCTTAACCATTATTTCTCCATCCATGCGCTCCATATGTCCGAACCAACGCAGCGATCCTTTCATAATTTTGTTCGTAATACCTTCTCCCGCTCTACATTCTTTTCTTATATCAGCATTAATATATAATATTATAATACAGTAGAAAACACTTAAAAATCAAAACCAGAAAAAAGCATTTAAAATCCAATTTCATAAACACGCCGCTAATTGGGCGGGAGCCGGACTTCCGGTGTTCGTTTTTCAAATTCAAACATCGAACTCGGAAGGAAAAAATCTGAAGATTTAAATTTGGAACATGATTCCGGAGGGAAGAGTTTTAAGTGGCTCCTGCCGGTTCATCGCACACATTAAAATCACGTTTCTTTTACTGGTGATAAAAAAAATGTTAGTGTTTTTTTATGGGCTTTTTTATGCGGTGGCGCTCTTCAAAATTAGCGGTTCAAGTGCTTGTTAATGCGTCGGCCTTTTTGAGTAGGTACATCTGTTTCATGGGAAGAGGAACGCATAGGTAATATTTTCAATTCAATTCAATTTATTTTAAATCATTACAGACTCAATTCAAATCAAACATTACAGTATATAACCAAAGCGCTTATGACTATACAGGTAAAAAAAACTATTTTAAACAGTAAATACAATTAAGAAATTTTAAAATAGACAAAACACAAAAAACACGAGATAATTAAGAAATAAAGACCAAATAAGTAATTAGAAACAATAAAAAGAACAACTCATTATTTAAGAGATAGATGTTTTCTGAGGGTAGCCTCACTATCGTGGAAGATGTCCACATCCGAAGAGATGCGGTTTAGAAGGATTATTGCCCTGCCCACGGGCAAAGGATTTTCTTCCTGGAGGAAGATTTATAACTCGGAACAATAATTCAACAAAAAATTCAATATAGTTATGTTATCACCATTTTTATTATTCAACAAAGTGAATGGAGCTTTAAAAATAGTTGTTGGAAACAAGAATTTATTAATGAAAGGAAAATTACCGTTCACAATGGAGTTCTGGTCCCAACCCTTATGTATGGAAGCGAAGCATGAAACTGGTATAAGAAGGATGAGAGCAGAATAAATGCGGTAGAGATGAGGTCCCTAAGTATGTGTGATAGAACGATGTACGACAGAATCTCAAATGCTGATATTAGAAAGGAATGTAGAGCGAAATAAGGTATTATGAACAAAATTATGAAAGGATCGTTCGGACATATTGAGCGCGTGGGTGAAGAAATAATGGTTAAGAAAGTATACGTTAATGATGGTTTGTTTGTTTGTTAAGATTAAAAATTAGAAAGAATCATAACATTGATATTGCATCCCTGAGGCAACTCAACCTCTCGTGGACGCTAGAGAGTTGGACTTGATAGTAGTGTTGCTGTTGTAAATGCAATTGACGAATACGACATTTTGTAGAGGCTTATTTACCAGCAAAACATACCCCATCTTAGCCCTACTACCCTTTTGAACCCCAAGTTTTGAATACAAAGGATACCTAATTATATTTATTCAAATAGCCTAATTATTATCTGGTTTCAATTGTTCTCGTATTAAGAATTATACACATTTCACACTGTTAATCTAATAATAAGCTAGAATGGCAGTGCACAATGGTGTTCTTCTACCGACCCTTACGTATGGAAACGAAGCATGGAACTGGCAAAAGAAGGATGAAAGTAGAATAAATGCAGTAGAAATAAGATCTCTTAGACGAATGTGTGGATTCTCTGTGTATGATAGACTGTCGAATGAAAATAAAAGAAGTGAATGCGGTGCGAATGATGGTGTCATGAACAAAATAATGAAAGGATCATTAAGATGGTTTGGACATATGGAAAGAATGAATGAAGAAAGAATGGTAAAAAATTATATGTTTATGATGTAAATGGAACCAGAAATAAAGGAAGATCAAGGAAAACGTGGCACGATCAAATAAATCAAATATTGAATGTCGGCCTTGTGAGGAGTCAGAGAAATCGACGTGCGTGCATGACACGATGTATGAATATTGAGGAAGCGAGAGAAATATGTCAGGAAAAAAAAGTGTGGCAGTCCATTCTTTCTGCCTACCCCTTCGGGGAGACGGCGTGGTAGTTAGTTAGTTAGTTTTTTCACACTGTTAACAATTTAAGCAGCGTCGTCTGCACATGTGATTACTTCAAATTCCAAGTATTACACTAGAGACGCATTGTTCCAACATTGGTTTGCCGGATCTTAGTTAGCATTTCGGCGGCTTTCATTGGGCGTTGGTTAAGATGAAGGAAAGAACAGTGGAGAAGTGGGATTCTCCTCCGGCGATCAAAGGGCCGCCCGCTAATGGGCTATTAGGACGGACCTGCAAAGTGATACACACGGTAGCCAGATATGGACCGGCGGGCAGCATCCCACATTATACACACACGTCATATAACGTGTCAGATATGAACCCTAAATAAACGAGCAATAGTAAGACGGTAGTCGAATGAAATATTAAAAAAAAAATATACCTCGTGCCGTCTACAAATGTTTCGTCAATTCTCGATCTTTCGACGTGCGCGTATTAGACCGGGAGCTAGAGGGAGTTGAGTATGCAAAATATGAGGACCGCTTTCTGTTCATAGTTTTGAACTCTGAGAAGCTTGCAGATTATGATTCTGAATGTTGCCAGGAGGTTTGGGGGTCCATTTATTTTTTATACCCCATCCCCTAAGATAACAAGTAAATGGACTGAAAAAATGCTTTGGAACTATTTTAATGATTGTTTCAGAATTTGTTTATTTAGGAAGTATGTTTACAAAGGATGGGAGGGTGGAGAAGGATATTGAAAGAAGGGTTGGGGCAGGCAACAGAATAAATGGTTCACTTAAAGTTGTCATCGCAAACAAAAGCCTATCCAAAAAAGCCAAGATGGCAGTGCACAATGGTGTTCTTGTGCCGACCCTTATGTATGGAAGTGAAGCATGGAACTGGCAAAAGAAGGATGAAAGTAGAATAAATGCAGTAGAAATGAGATCTCTCAGACGAATGTGTGGCAAATCTGTATTTGATAGAGTGACAAATGCAAGTATAAGAAGTGAATGTGGTGCGAATGAAAGTGTTATGAACAAAATAAGGAAAGGGTCATTAAGATGGTTTGGACACATGGAAAGAATGAGTGAAGACAGAATGGTAAAGAAGGTATATGTAAACGGCGTGAACGGAGCTAGAAATAGAGGAAGGCCGAGGAAAACGTGGCACGATCAAATCAATCGAATATTGAATGTCGGACACGTCAGGAGTCGGAGAAATCGACGTGCGTGCATGACAAGATGTATGAATGAAGAGGAAGCGAGAGAAGTATGTCAAGACAGAACAGTGTGGCGTTCCATTCTTTCTGCCTACCCCTCCGGGGAGACGGCGTGATGGTTAGTTAGTTAGTTAGTTTTTTTCAGTGACAATATCCAATCATTTCTTATAATTAAAGATACTTATAACTAGTCAATTGAAATAGAAAAAAAAAGTTTTAAAAAAATACAAAAATTATTGTAATATTCATCATGGATAAAATTAAAAAAGGATCCCTGAGATGGTTTGAACATATGGAATGAATGGATGAGAGAAGAATGGTTAAAAAGTTGTACACAAGCAGCGTGAGTGTAAAAAGAAGCCGAGGAAAACATGGCATGACCAAATTAATCAATTACTAACAGGCAACCACATTCGAAGTCGGAATAATCGACGTGCGTGCATGGTACGATGTTTAAATGCAGAGGAATCCCGAGAGGTATGCCAGGACATAGAATTGTGGCGATCCATCCTCTCTGCCTACCCCTCCGGATAAATGGCGTGATGGTTAGTTATTATTATTATATTAATTCTGGATTAATAGACACATGGAGAGAATTAATGGGAAAATGGTAATAAAGATAATCAACGTTTACAACGTGAATGGAGTAAAATAAAGAAAGAAAACGGGGCACAATTAAATCAATAAAATATGGTAAGATTGAATCGAGAAATAGACGTGTGTGCATGATATAATGATACAATATTGAGAAAGGAAATAGAGATGCTAATAGTAAAGAAAAGTATGTCTGTATAGTATGCTAATAGTAAAGAAAAGTATGTCTGTATATTATTTCTGGCTTTTCTTTCGGATAAACGGCGTGATGTTAAGACGGTTAGTGTATTGTTCCATTGAAACAATTCCTTCCTCAAAACTTTTGACACAAGTCCCATAATATTTACATCAAAATTCAAGCCCTTCAAACAAATGGGGTGTATATTCTCAAGGATTTTTTTTGTGTGTTTTGAAAATATTTAAATCTGTGACCACTTTAAGGTCTCGTCCTTTGTTAGTGACTAATTTGGTCTAGACTTTTCGGCTACCTTGTAAGTGGTTTAAGTGTTTCCCTATGGATATCCGGGATACTGATCCAGGTATATAAAAATATGTATCGATTCATCATAATATTGATTATAATGGTACCTTATCTATTTTCTTTAAACTGTTAAATTAAATAACTTCGTTTTATTTATTGTTTCTTGAACAATGATGTAAAACTCCATATAAAATTATTAATATGTATGAAAAAACGATGGTTTTCAAGGAGTTTTATTATAATATTTATATATGACATGTTTCGCCCTGATGATGTCGACGATGATGATGACGACGAAACAGCTGTCGCGTAAAATAAAATACAATTGTGATACATAAAACAAAGTTATTTAATTTATCAGTTTAAAATGTTAAGGTATCATAGTGTTTCGGCCAAAACAATGGACTATTTAAGTGGTAACTATTTTCTTTCACATTTTAACAGCGTGTCATGCTTGCATATTTATTTTTTCTACTATTTTGTTGGAGGTTGGAATACCAATATATCTATTTCTGGTGGATTCTCAGCTGCCCTTTTATATTTTAGGAGGTCTTCCACGAGTCCCGTGATGCTGATTATGTAGTCCAATATATGGGAGTCTGGTAGTGTCCATTCTTTGGACAATACCGTACCAGTTCTTTCTTGTCTACTCCATTTTATAATTTCCTCAGCCTCAAATATCTCTCTTATTATGGTATTCCTCACACGATCTCTTAGTGTCTTGCCTGTGTTCATTCTTAGTGTCTTCATCGCCCAAGTCCTCAAAACTTGTTTGGTTTCTTCTCTTTCTCATAATGGCCATGTCTTTGTTTTCCATATTCAGGATTTTAGAGCACCATAGATTGCTTGTTGACTTAGGCTTGTATTTCTTCCCGCAAATCTGATCCTCCAATCACGAATATGCCTAGATATCTGAAACTTCTGACCTTGGGCTTATTCTCTATATCCAGGTTACATTTTTTGATTGCCAATTATTTAATTTTTCTAATTTATTCCAGATTGTTCTAGTCCAGGGCCTGACATGCATTCCTCCATGTCTGGTGCCTCCGGAGATCCTAACATCAGAAGATACCGTACCGCCTTCACCAGGGAACAGCTCGCCAGGTTGGAGAAGGAATTCTTCAAGGAGAACTACGTCAGCAGGCCTAGGAGATGCGAACTGGCTGCTCAGCTCAACCTTCCAGAATCTACCATCAAGGTGATTATCTTATCTAAACTAACCAACGCATTATCATTAAAGCTGTTTCGCCATAAAGGCAAGCAGAGATAATCGACGATCACACTCTTCTATACTAACACCCTTTTTAGCACTGGTAAATTGATATGATCATGCCGCAAACTTCAATCATATTCCAACAAACTCCCCAAAATCATACGAACCACCTATAGCGAACTAATAAAGTGGCAAATGAAGCTAGCTGGCATCGATACTAGTATGCAGATGCCAGCGAGCCTGGCGAAACCTAACACTGTCGAAATAAAGACAAAAGTGGAAGATTTTTTTTTAAAAGTCTTAATTATTTCTAAAGACATTAAGAGTTTTCAGTAAAACATCGATAGATTGACGATTGAAATCTGTAGATTGACTGTGCCAAAACGCTCTCCAAGCACAATTTTGGCGACGTAGCTGGTAGCCGGCCCTTTAGCCTGGAACAATCTTCCAGCAGACCTTAAGTGCATTGAGAATCAGAGTTTAGATCGAGACTCAAAACGCACCATTTCAAATTATCTTTTCCTGACAGGAAGGGCTGATCGACTTCGTTAGGTGCAGTCCTCATACTAAATATTATTATTATTATTATTATCTAGTTGATAAAATTGAGCATCTTCTACAGCGCCCTTCAGATGAGTAATTCATAAAAATGGCGCTCTATAAATTATTCAATTTATTATTATATTATTATTAGTTAGTGAGTTTCGTTTGACGATTCATACATATCGCAATGAGTAAAAGGAAATCGCGTTGAAATTTCATTATATTTGATATCGAATTTTACACAATTGCTCAAGTAATTGTGATAAAAAGCTATATAATGGCCAATAAATGATTTCTTGGTAATTTTACGAAATAAAACCCGTCCATACACACTCACACAGCCATAACAAGTTACACACTATAAAAATTTCGGCAATCACGTGTTAAAATCTCGCTAAAACCAAAAGAAATTTCATAATTAACGGATACAAACGCGCCCCGCTCAATTATCACCCTTATGACCGCGCTCACAGAGGCCAGAATTCCATGAACGCCCGCAATAAAAAACACAGGCAAATGTGAGTCTTAATTAGCGATGCAATAAAGATCATAATTGCTGTCGGCCCCTTTGAACGCCCGCGGACGGGCTCGCGACTCTGCTCCATGTGACCGTTTGTATAGAGGTGATAATTGCGTGTATAATGCGAACGGATAAAGCCGTGATTAGCACGTTTTTTTCGAATTAGCGCATGCGTGGTGAAATGCGGTGACTTTTGTTTGAAAATGGAATCTTTTAAAATTCGGTGGCCATAAGACTGATTGCCACTCAACACTGATGCCACAATTGTCATGTTAATAATGGATTTCTCGTACCAGTCCTTTTACGTAGAAATTAACTAACTAACTAACTAACCATCACGCCGTCTCCCCGAAGACAGAATGGACTGCCACACTTTTCTTTCCTGACATATTTCTCTCGATTCCTCAATATTCATACATCGTGTCATGCACGCGCGTCGATTTCTCTGACTCCTCACATGGCCGACATTCAATATTTGATTTATTTATTTTCTCTATTTCTGGTTCCATTTACATCATTAACATATATTTTTTTTACCATTCTTTCTTCATTCATTCTTTCCATATGTCCAAACCATCTTAATGATCCTTTCATTATTTTGTTCATGACACCATCATTCGCACCGCATTCACTTCTTATATTTTCATTCGACACTCTATCATACATAGAGTATCCACATATTCTTCTAAGAGATCTTATTTCTACTGCATGTATTCTACTTTCATCCTTCTTTTGCCAGTTCCATGCTTCGCTTCCATACGTAGAAGTTAATATGTACATAACGCTGTTTCCCCGTAAACGTAGGCAGATAATATATAATGGACCGCCACACTACTCTATCCTGACACACTTCTCAAGATTTATATGTTGTTTGTAACAGCTAATGATGCCAACATCGGTTGGCGAAACAGCTGTCGCGACACTCAAAAAGTGAATAATAAAATTAGTGATATTCGAAAAAGAAATATATCGACTGAAGCAAAGATGGCAGTGCACAATGGAGTTCTAGTCCCGACCCTTATGTATGGATGTGAAGCTTAAAGTTGGCAGAAGAAGGATGAAAGTAGGATAATTGCCGTAGAAATGACGTCACTAAGAAGATTGTGCGGGAAAATAATGTATGATAGAATATCTAATGATGAAGTAAGAAAGGAATGTAAGAATAATTAAAAAGATATATACAAGTAATGTGAATGGGAAAAGAAGTCGAAGAAGGCCGAGGAAGACACCAAATTAATCAATTACCTATTGAAAGGTGGCCATGTTCGAAGTAGGAACAATCAACAAGCGTGCATGTAACGATGTGTGAATGTAAAAGAGGCGCGAGAATTATTTCAGGATAGAACAATGTGGCAATCCATCCTCTCTGCCTACCCCTCCGGGGAAACGGCGTGATGGTTAGTTAGTTATTTATTGCGTCAGCACAGACTGCTTTATCTCCCAGCATGCAGAACCAACCTGCCTCTGGTGATGCCGGTGGGGAGAGCAATCAAACTGCTGAACATGATCGCTTCCGAGATCGACGTTTTTCATATTCGTGAAAGTACGTTCAGAAGACAAATACTCTTGACTTTGGAGAGTATCTTGTATTCCTAATGTCGAACCACCTCTCATGCGCTCCTGGTATTGTATATTTTTTTAGGTTTTATCTGTTCTCAATAGATGCCTTAAACTATAATATAATTGTTGTTTGTAATATCTTTTGAGAAAATAAACTGATTTGATTTGATTTGATTGTTACTAAGCGTGAAAATCTACGCAATTATTAAACTATTTTTGACTTGAGAATTGCGATCTGTATAAATCTGTTTTGTTTAATAGTTGCACGAAGGTTTATAAACGTATAAGTTTTAGACTTTGTATGTCCCATATAATGACTGAAATTCCTCTGCGATCGCTAATATCATCATCTATCCATAAACCGCAATAAAGCGACTATATTAGGTGGTCATATAAACCGGCCGCGACCTGACGATGGCGCGTATCGCGGATGCCTAATGGGAAGACCAAAGACAAAATGCCGCGCTGTTTGTATAGCTCGACCAACGTCGTAAAGCATATAACACTCGGCCTCTACCACCATCCAAATTTCGTCTCACACCTGGTTGAATCCATTGCTTCTAAACCGGGGGACCGCAATCCCAAATACATATTTTATAATTTCAAATTAATTTTAATTTTTAGATAAACTTAAGGCGTTAACACTGGAATTCCATAATGAAGATTTTTTTTAACTTTTCACTGGTTTTTAACACTGGTTTTTCAACTTTTGAGATTATTTTTCTCGAAAAGTTTTGAAGGCTTTCATCAAACATGTCGAAAAAAATAAACTCAATAGTAGAAAAAAAAACTTTGTCAAAATAAATTTTTTTTTGGTAATTTATTGTTTTGGCCAAAACACTTTGCTAATTAAAAAAAATACTAAATAATATCACGATTAATTTAAATGTTGCGACAGCTGTTTCGCCAACCTGTGCTGGCATTTTTTTTATTGTAATAACAGTTGTTTGTAACACCTGATTAAGCCAATATAATAAGGCGAAACAGCTGTCGCGAAAAACTCCTTTAAATGAATCATGATACGTAATAACAGCGTATAAATTAATTTAAACTTAAAAAAAATTCAACGTGTTTCGAAGGTATATTTTATTTATACCTCAGGGTGGATGTGAAAAATATTAGTATTAAATAACAAATTTATAAATAATATTGATGAAAAGTTTTTTTTTAAAGAACTACGTCCATTTTTGTCTTTATTTTGACAGCAAGTCTGGCGAAACCGGTCGCTGTCGAAATAAGACAAAAGTGGAAGTTGCTGTAATTATTATTTAAAATGAACTTCCATCAAGGGATTTCAATATAATCATTATCTTATTATTAGATTATATAAAAAAGCTTTTATAAAATCAAAACCTCCCAAACGCGATTTTTTACCTTTAATTCCCCAATATTTGCATACAAATTTTCTTTATTTTGTTGTTCAAACGTGTGGTTAATTTCTTTCGTTAAATGCTCGTATAATCATATCCAGTTCAGTTAGAAATATTATTGATAAAGCAACGGTAAATAATGAAAAATACCGTTGCATTATCAAGATTGGTTCTACATACCCATTAAGCGGCTACATAAATTAACTCCTCCCAGTTTTAAGGACATTTGCTTAAAGTTTTCGTAATTTAAAGCAATGTATACATATTAGTCAATTAACTTTTGATGTTTGCTCTCCATTTTGTGAGTTTTAAGTGTTTCCGTGCGTATTCGTTCAAGGTCTGTCCGTTTAAGATCCATTATTTCCAGAAAAGTTTAGAAGATTTTCTAAAATGGCGTCAAATCAGTAATCAATCGTTTACGTACAAATTTGTGTGTTTGTCCATATCTACGCAAGATTCGAACGTACTTGAATTTTTTATAGAATTGCTTAAAACAATTTGATTTATAGATTTAAAAAAAAAATGAATTACGTAAGAATAGTTAGTAAAGCATACGGTAATAACTTGATTGAGGCTCGTCGAAAAATATAACGTATGTGCATGATACGCTGTATTATTGTGAGAGAGTTATCGTTAATTTATTTAAAAATATATTAATAAGCTTAAGTTGTTAACAATGTGTAATTGCAATTGAATACAAATTTTATTGAAAACCTCGGTTTTCTAGAAGTTTTATTATATTTTATAGAAATAACATGTCTCGTTTTCCGATGACATTCTATAATCAAGGTGAAACATGTCATTTCTATAAGATATAATAAAACTTCTAGAAAACAGACGTTTTCATGTGTACTAATTTTTATTTACATAATTTTTTTTACAATATTTTATAGGAATGATATATTTTACCTTGCATAACTAACTAACTAACTAACCATCACGCCGTCTCCCCGAAAGGGTGGGCAGAAAGAATGGACTGTCACACTTTAACCGATGCGGCACTCCATCCTTCTCATTTCGCCCCGCGGGAGACGCATTATCATACCATCGTACCTTGCATTATCATACCATTTAATATTGCCTCACAAGGCGAAACATGTCATTCTTATCAAATATAATCACATTTCTAAAAAACAGACGTTCTGCCAAAACGGCATGATAGTTACATTTTAAAAATATTTCTTATTTTTATATTCATTATTTAAAGGCGGGCCACACTGTGATAAACAAGCTGGTTTGAAACCAAAATTTGTATACTGAATGTTATTACTCAAACTTAAACCATGTTCTAGACGTAGTAAAAACGTCGATTTTAGTAAACCATGAGTTAAACCGCGGATGTTTCTGCATACGGTTATCCTTTCAACAAACATGGTACGTTTATCTCTCTTCCTCGCATTATTTTACCCGGCGTAGTACCCGAATGAGATAGAAGCCCTATACAAGACAAATTTTATGTTGGAAACCGATGTTTATCACAGTGTGGCCCGCCTTTTACAGTGAACTTCTACCATGAAATTTCAAATAATAAATAAATAAAAATTAAATGTAAAATATTTGACAATGCTTTAGACAGGCGAAACTTGTCATTCCCATAAAATAAGGTATAATAAAACTTCTAGAAAAAATGCGTTTTCATTCGTATTAAAATAAAAGTGTTTAATAGAAATGAAAACGTCTCTTAGACGAATGTGTGAAAACTCTGTCTATGGAATTGAAGCATGGAACTGGCAAAAAAGAATGAATGTAGAATAAATGCAGTAGAAATGAGATCTCTAAGACGAATGCGTGGAAAATCTGTATATGATAGAGCGTCAAATGAAAATATAAGAAGTGAATGCGGTGCGAATGATGGCGTTATGAACAAAATAATGAAAGGATCCTTAGAATGGCTTGGTCACATGGAAAGAATGAATGAAGAATTAATGGTAAAAAAAAGTATATGCTAACGATGTAAATGGAACTAGAAATAGAATCGGAAGACCGAGGAAAACGTGGCACGATCGAATAAATCAAATACCTTTTGAATATCGGTCACGTGAGGAGTCAGAGAAATCGACGCGCGTTGAGGAACCGAGAGAAATATGTCAGGAATGAAAAGTGTGGCAGTCCATTCTTTCTGTCTACCTCTTGGGAGAGACGGCGTGAGAAACAATATTAGTGAACGAGTGCGACTCTTTATGAAAATGATTCTATGGTTAGTTAGTTAGTTAGTTAGTTAGTCATGAGTGCATTTGGGCATTTAATCACGCGTTTGCTTGGTGCTTAGGTCCATCAGTCGGGCCCGTCTTTTAGCTGCTAGCTCCCATAATTGATAACCCATGGAATGGATTGTTGAGTCCAATTTATCACCGGCGTGTTAAGTGGAGGGCGGACCTTTGATGCAGGCAGGAGCCGAACTTAAAGTGATACATCCAAACAATTTACACCGAAACTCGGTTCTAAGTATTTTGTTCCCATGATTCACTGTTCATCTCCTTTGTGGGCCGTTCGTATCTCTGCATTGGAGCGGCGGTCCTCAAACTTTTTGATCGCCTGTTCCTTCAACGACGAGCAATTAACTAACATAACACTTGTAAGATAACCAAATGATTTTACTGAAATCTCTGGATGGAAGTTCATTTTAAATAATAATTAAATAAAACTATGTTTTTTTTTTAACTATAATACTTCCACTTTTGTCTTTATTTCGACAGCGACCGGTTTCGCTAGACACATCGCTTGCACGACTGGACCAGTCTGTCGAAGCCATTGAGCCTGGCGAAACCGGTCGCTGTCGAAATAAAGACAAAAGTGGAAGTATACTTAGGAAATTGAAAAAAACTTTGTTTATTATCCACATATATTTAAAAAAACACGACATGTTTCGGAGGATACCTCCATCTTGGTGTAAATAAAGAAGAAAGACTAATATAAAAAACGCATTTAAAATCGATACAATAATTTAAATTTAATAATTAACCTGGGCTAATTGTTATAAAGAATCCATTGTATCTCAATAGAGACGAAGATGCAAATTGGAAACAGAATATGGTTGATCAAGGTGTTTACAGGACTTATGACCTGTCATTGGTTGGGTTAAGCGCACGCTTTATGTAATACAACATTCCCCATTCCACCTTATTTTTCGTATGACCACCATGTCTGAAAAATTTGGAAGTTGTATATATGTTAATCTCCGACACCACCCTTTACATGGTAGTATATTCAATCTACACACTAACGCCATCTGTGAAGATTGTATTTTAAGCATTTGTTATAAGTTCTAATAATTATTTTTAATCAGAAAGAACTAAATAATATTTTCATATTTTTGAAGTTTTTTTCAATTTCCTAAGTAAACGAGTATTACTATGGAATTCGACAGTGTTTGCCTTAGCTTTCAATAAATTAAAAGTGGAAGAAGTTAAAAACGATCGTTTTATTTAATTAATATTTAATACACTTAAATATTGCGTTTTTCCACCACTCAACTAACTAACCATCACGTCGTTTCTCCGGAGGAGTAGGCAGAGAGGATGGATCGCCACAATGTTCTATCCTGACAGAATTTTCTCGCCTCTTCTACATTCACACATCGTGACATGCATGCTAGTCGATTGTTCCTATTTCAAACATGGCCGCCTTTCAGGAATTGATTAATTTGGTCATGCCATGTCGTCCTTAGCCTTCTATGCCTTTTTTTCCAATCACACTACTTGTATATATCTTTTTAATCATTCTTCCCTCATCCATTCGTTCCATATGTGCACAACATCTTTTCATCATCTCAGGGACCCTTTCTTAATTTTATTTATCACGCATTCATCCGCCAATTCATGTATAATAATTCAACGAAACCCATTTTTTTAAAGAACCATTTCCACAATATTAAATACAAATGAAAACGTCTAGAAGTTTTAATTATATTTTATGGAAATGGCATGTTTGCCTTGCTAATGTATTATTAAATGTATGATTTAATATTAATTTCAGTTTTCGCTTAAATCATTTGCTTACTTTATTTATGATTTTATATATAGGTATTCAAAAAAAAAACTTTACAACAAGGAAACAAATCAAAAACAAGGATTTATATCAATGGTATTAGAATTTATTTTACAATCTTCAATGTGAGCAGAAAATAGATCATTATTATGAAGAAGGAATCTGGTCGTGTCCAGGCTGAACCCATGCCCCCTGCATCAGGAGCCAAGCGTTCCATCCCCTAGACCACCACCCGGTTAAAATAAAAAACAATACGGATAATAATAATGTGATATTATTTCAGACAGATATTTGTGTGGATGGGACAGAGTGTGAAATGGAAGGGACGAAGTGGAAAGATGAACCAATTATTATTTTCCAAAGAAAATGTAACACAGTAATAATAATTTACGTGTAGAATCAATGTGAAATAATTATATTCACATACCCTATAGTTGTTGAATAGGATTTCCTAATGTAGCCACCATTACAATGAAACCGACCACTTAGGCGTCTTTTTTGAGTCTCTCATCGCTCGTTCAATATTTAATTACAAGGTTTTCACACCTCCACAGGCGCTGGCTCTCCGCATACAAATGTTTAAGGGCATTTATATTTAATAGCTTCATCTGCTTCTGCACTCCTGTTACAGCTTCCATGTAATCAAAAAGATTTGGCAAAAAATAAACAAATAAAAACCATCATATTTCCGCAAAATGGACCGCCACACTAATCTATCCTGACAAACCTCATTAGTTTCCTCAACACTCAAACAGTGATTCATATACGCACGACCTCTAACATGTGCGACCTTCAAAAGTAGATTAATTTGATCATGCCATGTTTTCCTCAGTCTCTCTTACTCCATTCATAGAACTGTTTTTTCCCACCTTTGTTATATTTGTTTGTAAAATTGTCAACACATTTCGCATACTTAATTTTTACTATGACTAATTTAACTAATGATTTTTTTTGCTCTATAAATAGTAAGTCTTTTCATTTGTTACTTTAGTTTATTGTAACACCTGATGATGCCAACATCGGTTGGCGAAACAGCTGTCGCGACACTCTCAGTGAATAAAAATAAATTGTGATGTTATAACAGTGTTTTAAATATTAACAGAAATCCATTCATATCGTTTATTTTATGGGAATGACATGTTTCGCCCTTCTAAGGCTGATGTGAATGTGACATTTGATAATGCCTTAGAAGGGCGAAACATGTCATTCCTATAAAATATAGTAAAACTTCTAGAAAACTGACGTTTTTGTTCGTATTAATTACAATAATATTAATAAATTTAACTAACTAACTGACCATCGCGCCGTCTCCCGAAGGGGTAGGCAGAAATAATGGACTGCCACACTTTAACCGATGCGGCATTCCATCCTTCTCATTCCGCCCCCGCGGGAGACGCGGTGTGATGGGTTGCGAACTTGCGAACTTCATCGCCACCAATAGGCATCTCCCGCGCACACTTCGATCGTCCAACATCCACAAAATAAATCTAAAACAAATAATATAAAATACTTCTTCTTCTTTCCTCTCTCCTCTTCCCGTTACTCGGGGTCGGCTTTTCTTATCATTTGGCGCCAGGTATTTCTTTCGTAGGCATCTTCCTTCTTAAGTCCTAGGACCTTCATATTCCTCTGCACTTTCGTCAGCCAGGTAGTTTGAGGTCTTTCTCTCCCTCTCCTACTAGACACAGAAAGACACTTTTTCACGACATCGTCGTGAGGTCTTCTCTTGATGTGACCATACCATCGGAGCCTTGTTTGTGAACTAATTCCGAACTACAACGATAATATAAAATACAATGATATAAAATAAAATAACAACATAAAAATAATATTCCTTTATATGGTGCACATGTTGTCAGCTGGACGATCCGGACTTTTGTGTTTTACTCAATTTATTTATAATCGATTTATCACACCTTTGTCTAAGGGATACCATTTCCAGCGCATTGATTAGATATACTTTTCCATTGAGAATTATGTTAAACAGTTTTTAATTGCCGTAATAGAGTCTGGTCCACGAATGTTCTTATGAAAGTTGATTAGCTAAGTGCTAAATGAAAAATCAGGATTCTTTTAAAAATCCATTAAAACGAAATGAATTTTATAATTGAAAGCCAATTATTTTAAGAAGCAACTTTAAAATCATCAGCGTGACCTGGTACAACCTTGTGAATTTATTTGCGTATTCGTGGATGTGTAAATTTCTTAAAAATTTTAAATCACGTCATATCTGAATAGTTTTTGCATTTGATGGTGACTCTTTTGTATCATAAAATAATTATTTTCAATGTGTTACATGTGTCTAAGGTATTCATCTAATCTCATTAATGCGGTGCAACAAATGTATAACATTTTTCTTACGCTATTCTCATATTTAATTTTTCTTAAGCTATTGTCACATTTTTCTTATGCTATTGTTACATTTTTCTTATGCTATTGTTACATTTTCTTATGATAATGTCATATTTCATTTTTCTTATGCTATTGTCACATTTTTCTTATGCTATTGTCACATTTTTCTTGTGCTATTGTCACATTTTTCTTATGCTATTGTCATATTTCACCTGACTGGTGAATCCCTTCTTTATCTTTAAGGGTGGTAACATATAATGTTCACTCGATATACAGAGCATTCTTTGGTATATCTACAATTCTTCTTCTTCTTCCTCAGCCTATTCCCGTCCACTCCTGGACAAAGGCCTCCTCCATTTGCTTCCATGTCATTCTGTCCTGTGCAGACTGCATCCAGGTTAATCTACAACTCAAACACCTCCAATTGATTCATTACATTCATTTTCAATGTCCAAATTTCACAGCCATATTTAGAACAGACACGGCCTATACATAGTATTTGACTCTTTTCTAGTTTACACTATCTAATGAAATGTTTTCTTCCTTCACAGGTCTGGTTCCAAAACCGTCGCATGAAAGACAAGCGACAGAGAATCGCCGTGGCTTGGCCGTACGCGGCAGTCTACAGCGACCCCGCATTCGCAGCTTCCATCCTCCAAGCAGCAGCCACATCTGTAGCTCTTCCATACGCTTATCCCGGCCTGGGGCACCCGGGCCTACCAAACCCAGCGCTTCTAGCACACTCGCCGGCGCATTTCACTAACCCCCAGCTACTGAACCATACGGGAAACCTTTTGGGCCATCCAAACCACTTCAGCCCTTACAACCACTACGCGAGATATGCGCCATACCCTATTCCAGCAAATTCTATGAACCCATCACAGAGCATATCCCAGAGCACCACAAATACAAGACCACAAAGTCCAGTAAGAACATCTGCAGGATACCCAGCCAACCTCCTCCATTCCATAAACCTTTCTCATCAGATGAATCCAGCATCACAGACGTCGTATTTAAACCACATTGGGGCATCTGTTAATAGGAATCAAAAAGATTTGGACACTTCCAGAAACTCTTCCTCCCCTGTTACAGTATCTTCGAGCAGAATGAAAAACAACGAGAGTCCCTGCAATTCTGAAATAAGCGTCAATTCAAATCTAAGTCTTTCTCCTGTGAGTCATGTTGGGAGCGGCGGTGAACTTCATTCTGATTCCAAGCCGCACATGGATAAGATTCTCAACCACATTGGACAGAAGACGTACCCTCAGTACAGTGACGTGTTGAGGCAACATCATAACCAAGATTCGTACTCTCTGCAGAGTTCTGGCAGGGATTTGTCAGTCCACAGTTCGCTGCTGGAGTATGAGCAGGGGACAAACCAGAAGTTGGAAGGCCAAACTGGCCTGGTGCAAGAGAAACCAAAGCTTTTTAAGCCATACAAGAGCGAGGCATAATTGTTGTAGCTTATAAAAATTTCCATGTAAATTTGTACATTAATTAGTTGCTTTCAATAGACATGCACTTATAGATTTCATGATTGTTCTTTTGATCCTATGTTTTATTGCTTCAAACAACTAAATAGGATATACTATAAACGGCTCCTTCAGATTGTCAAACATGGCCAAACAAAGACAAAATATGTTATCCTTTATAATCATGATTTTTTTTCAATATTGAATTATTTTTTTAAAGTTTCGCCAAACAGAGAAGAAAAAAATTAAAACTGTTTATTACGAGTATTAATTCAGTCCATAACTTTCAAACACAAGTATGTACATTGTCTTTTTTTTAAATATATAATAGATACAATTATAAGGCTATTTATGAAAAATAATATTTAAACGTATGAAGCAATAACGATATTTTTTATTATATCACAAAATAATTAATTGCCGACCGGTTTCGCTTGTGATCGAAAAGAACTTCATTGAAATAAATCATCAGTTGTTACAAATTAAATAGCCAGCCAAGCTAATTAAATAAACATCACGTCGTCTCTCCGAAGGGAATTGGCAGAAATAATGGATTCTTCTTCTTCTTTCTGTGTCCTGTCAGGTCTCCCTAACGTTGACTATCACCCTGTCCTGGGCAGCTCGGAACAGCCTCTTCATAGTGATGACCTGGGGAAAAATATCCAGAATGGTATCCCCTTGCCTTTTCTGGAGGATTTTCTGTCGGGGTTACCTTCCCTTAGCTGGGTGTATCCAGTAATATGACGCTGGAAGGTCGCCATTCGTCTTCTCTCTATCTGCTATGGCACTAAGTAATATGTGCCACATTGCCCGGGGTTCGCGGGGCCTTTAAAAGACCTCTCGTGGACGCTAGAGAGTTGGACTTGACATTTTGTATAAAGGCATACTTTCATAGAGGCATACTTTCCAGCAAAGCATACCCCATCGTAGCCTTACTACCCTTTTGAACCCCTGAAATAGTGGATTGCCACATTGTTTTTCCTGGCATATTTCTCTCGATTCAAGGATTCATAGTGTCATGCAAGCACATCGAGTTTTCCAACGCTTTTACCATTTATTGTTTTGAATACATATTCACAAGAGTACCTATATAAAAATGTACATTTTTATCACATAATATATTTAACCATGTTTAAATAAATACACTAATCCCTGATCTGAGGTAGCTTACAGATAAAAAAATTATAAATATTCAATTTATTTTATTTTATTAATGTAAATAATATCTGATCTCCAACATGTTTTTTTATCCATATAAAATTAGTATTAGCACAATATGTACATAAAAAATAATTAAAAAAATAATTAATGTTGATATTTTAATTAGTTTTAAGTAGGCAAATTACAAAATGAATTTTTGTTTTTATCAGCATAAACTGATTTCAATTGTTAATTATTTTTAATTTCTTATAATATAACAAATCACACGAATTTTAAGACAGTTAATTAATTTGGATATTATGTATTGTTTATAAAATATTAAAAAAAGAAAAAAAAAGATTTTTTTAAGCAAACCATTTATTATAAAATATGTTTTTTTAATATTTTTATGTACTAATTTATCTACATTTGAAAATTCATAATATTGTATAATGTAAAAATACAATATACCATATATTTTTACTGAAATCTCAATTTATATTTTCATCATGAATTATATGATGCAAAAGATTTTTACTTATTTAAAATTTAATAATGTTGTCAAAAGTTTCATAAACTATTTGAAAATTTCAACTAACTAAAAAACCATCACGCCGTTTCTACGGAGGGGTAGGCAGAATGGATGGACTCTCACACTATTCTATCCTGACATAACACTTACGAATCTTTTACATTCACACATCGTGACATGCACGCTCGTCGATTGTTCCTACTTCGAACATGGCCGCTTTTCGATAATTGATTGTAATAATTCGATCATGTCATGTCTTCCTTGGCCTTCCTCGACTTCTTTATTTTTTAATTATTAAATAAATTGATTATTTTTAAAATATTATATAATTTCGCATTTCAGACAAAATTATGTTGATTTTGACAAAATATGTATTTAATAAGTTATTGTACTATGTGAATAATAATAATATATTCGGATTATATAATCTAAGGTTAGTTTACAAAGAAATGTAAATATTGAAATTAGAATCTTATGTACCAACTTACATATAAAATGTAGAATCTGCTTGATGTTTTAAGATGTATTATTTATTTTATTAACTATGTTTTTTGTACATATTAAAATAGTGTAGATTTTAAGAAAATATAGAAAATGAATTAGAAAATTTAAAATATGTTTTTTTCTACCCATCATCCTTTCTCTACGTCATCGAATCAAATAATATTTCATGATTTAATTGTATCTCAATAGAGACGAAGATGCAAATTGGAAACTGAATATGGTTGATCAAGGTGTTTACAGGACTTATGACCTGTCATTGGTTATTTTACATATCATCGTCTCTATTGAGATACAATTAAATCATGAATTAATAACTCACGGTGGGTGAAATCCAGTGTAGGATAATAGAGTGTAATGGACTACGCATTAGCAGGAGTAAAACCGAATATTTAGAATGTGAATATGAGGACATCGCTACAGATTTGGCTCATGAAAACACAATTCACATTGGCAATACTCCAGTTAACAAGGTGTCGCAATACAAGTATCTCGGGTCGGTCCTTACTGCGGACGCCAACGTAGACACTGATGTCAAACACAGGACAAACACCACCTGGCTCAAGTGAAGGTCTCTATCAGGTGTCCTGTGTGATCCAAAAATTCCAATCAGAACTAAGGGCAGAGTCTACAAGACTGCAGTGAGGCCCGCCATGCTATATGGAGCAGAGTGCTGGACCAACAAAAAAGTCCACGAAAGTCGAGTCCACGCTGCCGAGATGAAAATGTTGAGGTGGGCTGGAGGCGTCACAAGGCTGGACCACGTTAGGAATGAATACGTGAGGGGTAGCTTTAAGGTTGCCCCAATAACGGAAAAATTAAGAGAATCTCGACTCCGGTGGTACGGTCATGTGATGCGAAGAGACAGCGAGCACATTGTCCAAAAAGCCCTCAGCATTCCCACAAAACCAAGAAGAAGAGGTCGCCCAATGGCAACATGGTGGGCCAACATGGAAAAGGAGCTCCAACGCGAGAACCTGACAGTGGAAATGAGTGAAAATAGGAAAGTTTGGCGTTTTCGTACAAGGAGGGCCGACCCCAGATGATGGGAAATGGCAAAGAGAAAGAAGAGAAGAGGTGGGTGAAATCCAGTATTCGTATACAAGTATAAGTATACATTCACAAAAAATAATATTTATTTATTTTTCTTTCCCTAAAAATACCATAAATAATCACCCTGCATGGTGAAAGAACATGTTTATGAACACCAACACACAATTGCCTTGGAATACGGACTTCCCACTAAACATAGAGGATTCCCACCGCTTACCCGAAGCTGTTATAGGCGAACGGCGCCTTTCGTCAGCTTCTCTCATTCAATCCCTAGGCCCGTCCTTCGTCCATGCGGGACTTACGTTAGAAAAAAAATGTATAAAAGAAATCAAGAGGGACCAGACCACATTTAATCTAATGCTATTTTCCTCTATGTCCCGCAAAACATGCAGATATCACTAAAAACACTTGTATTTCTGAACAAAATATATAAAAGGAAAACTAAAACTAACTTACCATCACGCCGTCTCCCCGGAGGGGTAGGCAGAAAGAATGGAACGCCACACTGTTCTGTCCTGACATACGTCTCTCGCTTCCTCTACATTCATACATCTTGTCATGCACGCACGTCGATTTCTCCGACTCCTCACGTGACCGACTTTCAATATTTGATTGATTTGATCGTGCCACGTTTTCCTCGGCCTTCCTCTATTTCTAGCTCCGTTCACGCCGTTTATATATACCTTCTTTACCATTCTGTCTTCACTCATTCTTTCCGTGTGTCCAAACCATCTTAATGACCCTTTCCTTATTTTGTTCATAACACTTTCATTCGCACCACATTCACTTCTTATCCTTGCATTTGTCACTCTATCATATACAGATTTGCCACACATTCGTCTTAGAGATCTCATTTATACTGCATTTATTCTACTTTCATCCTTCTTTTGCCAGTTCCATGCTTCACTTCCATACATAAGGGTCGGCACAAGAACACCATTGTGCACTGCCATCTTAGCTTTTTGGATAGGCTTTTGTTTGCGATGACAACTTTAAGTGCACCATTTATTCTGTTGCCTGCCCCAACCCTTCTTTCAATATCCTTCTCCACCCTCCCATCCTTTGTAAACATACTTCCTAAATAAACAAATTCATCCACTTGTTCCAGATTTTCACCGTTTACACTAATGTTGCAGACTGTCCTGTAAAAGGAAAACAATGGGATTAAATGGGAAGCGGACTCAATGGACACACGATAGCAGGAAATGAAAGGGGAACAGAGGAGGCAAATGCGGAATGGCGTGAGTACGCACAACGTTATTATATAGCGGACACGGGACAGGTCAAGGGAACAGAACACTTCCGACTTCGAATGTGGCCGCCTTTTAGTAATTGATTAATTTAGTCATGCCATGTTTTCCTCGGTCGTCCTCGGCTTCTTTTCCCACTCACGCTGCTTGTGTACAACTTTTTAACCATTCTACTCTCATCCATTCGTTCCATATGTCCGAACCATCTCAGGGATCCTTTTTTAATTTTATTCATGATGCAGTCATCTACCTTACATTTCTGTATTATTTCATCGTTCGGTATTCTATCATACAACGTTTTCCCGCACATTCTTCTTAGTGATCTCATTTCTGCGGCGTTTATCCTGATTTCATCCTTCTTTTGCCAGCTCCAAGCTTCACTTCCATACATGAGGGTTGGCACTAGAACTCCATTGTGTACTAAATGCGAAATAAACAAACGATTGGAGGAAACTGTAAAGACCTGGATAATGAAGAGGGATCGTCAGGGACAGGAGTCTGTGGAGGACTAATTTGGAGTAGGCCAAATCCACACCGGGATCAAAAAATACCAGTCATTAAGTTATTTATTAGCTACAGATAAAATTTCTGAGGTATCTCCACATGAGAGAGTATGGTAGCTTTATCCCACGTCATTTCTTCTGGGTATGCTGGGGACCAACTCACTGCAGCTTCGAAGAGATGGGCATCTATTTCGAGAACTCGGCCGTGCTGGAGGAGGTTGGTCTTCTTAATCTAGATAGATATCTCCGACAGCGACAGTATACACGTAGATTGTTTTACCTACCCGCCGTTAGAACCAACCTGCCTCTGGTGACACCGGTGGGAAGAGCAATTAGTTTGCTGAACGCGGTCTGCTTGGAGATCGACGCCTTTCATAGTGAAATACGTTCAGAAGACAAATAATATTAAAGTCTTGACTTTAGAGAGTATCTTGTCTTCAATATAATGTTCCTCAAATGTTCTTTTATATAATTTTATCTTTTATATAATGTTCCTCAAATGTTCATGTATTAAATATTATGCTTAGTTATTTATTCAATAAAGTACAGCGGAGCATAGAAGTGAGATTGAGTAGATTAAATGTGGTCTGGCACCCCCTTGTTGTTGCCGTATTTAAATTCCTATAACAGCCTCGGGTATGTGGCGGGAACTTCTATGTTCCTTTATAAAAAAAAAAACTATCTTGTCTTCCTAATATCGAATCATCTCTCATGCGTTCCTGGTATTAGATTCAAATCAAATCAAATCAGTTTATTAACTCAAAAGACATTACAAACAGCAAAATGTTTAGGGCAACTATTAAGTACAGGTCAAATATTATAAAAGTACAACATAGTACCAGGAACGCATTAGAGATGGTTCGACATTAGGAAGACAAGATACTTTGTAAAGTCAAGAGTATTTGTCTCCTGGACGTAATATGAATATATTGTATTTGACTGTACTCAAAAGATGCCCTAAACATATTGTGCCTTATGTCTGTTGAGATAATAAACCCAATTTGATTTGATTTATCGATTTAATAAAAAATCGCATGAGTATAAAAAAATATATTTTAGGTTTAATAAATTCTTTTAAGTATGGGACCTAGGTATAATAGTTATTGGCGGTTATCCTGTTTATGTAAACGACAGTATGAAGCAAGGAAGATATGCCTACACGTGTGATGTTACTGCAAGACCTAGTGCCCCTGGAAACGACACAAAGTCGGCAAAACCTTCCACCAAGAAAATTGCCATTGAAACGAAGAAGAAGAGAAAGCGACGGTAACGAAAATGTTCCACAAACTAAATAAATAATTCGCACGAAAGGTTTCGTACTGAATAAATCAGTATTTATTCCCAAGTATCAAATAATGGATTAATTTGGGTAGGTAAATAAGCTATTGAATACGTAAATATCGAAAAACCGAAAATCAGAATTATAAAATGGGCTATACGAGTATAAGATTTCTTGGTAGAAAACAAAGCTGTATTTAGAACAATGGAATACAGGGATGGATCATTATATGAAACTAAACAAATCAAATCAAATCAGTTTATTTTCTCAAAAGACATTACAAACATTTTTTATAGTTTAAGGCATCTATTGAGAACAGGTAAAACATAAGGAATATATAATACCAGAAACGCATGAGAGATGGTTCGACATTAGGAATACAAAATACTCTCCAAAGTCAAGAGTATTTGTCTTCTGAATGTACTTTCACGAATATGAAAGACATTGATCTCCGAAGCGATCATGTTCAGCAGTTTGATTGCTCTCCCCACCGGCATCACCAGAGGCAGGTTGGTTCTGCATGCTGGGAGATAAAACAGTCTGTGCTGACGTTGTCGAAGATAGCCATCCGGAACATAAAGATGGATAGCCTCCAAGATGACGGAGTTCTCAAAGAATCCCCTGATAAGTCTGAAGAAATGGGTAAGTGTGCACCCATCCCTTCTTATCTGTAAACTATTGGTCCAAGGAACTGGAAGAAGATAGATTACCGTAGAATACGGTAGAGATGAGGTTCCTATGACGTATGTGTGGTAGAACGATAATAATAATAATGATAATAATAATATGCCAACTTTTATAGCGCCGTTTTTGTGATGTAATCACCTCAAGGGCGCATTAAGACGTGTTTTAAATCTAAAAACCTAAATGTGAACGCTGCATCTGATTTTCGCGATCGGTTAAAAAGTATAGTAGAACAAAGTATAAACGTTTAAATTGGGTGTGAAGTATGAAAAAAACGGGTTTTCAGTTTAGATCTGAAATCTGTCCCTTACATATCTTGTCTCTTATATATGGAAGCGAAGCATGGAACTGGCAGAAGAAAGATGAGAGCAGAATAAATGCGGTAGAGATGAGGTCCCTAAGACGTATGTGTGGTAGAACGATGTACGACAGAATCTCAAATGCTGATATTAGAAAGGAATGCAGAGCGAAAGAAGGTATTATGAACAAAATTATGAAAGGAACGCTGCGTTGGTTCGGACACATGGAGCGCATGGGTGAAGAAAGAATGGTTAAAAGAGTATACGTTAACGATGTAAATGGAGTACGGAAACCGAGGAAAATATTGCTTAACCAAATTAATTAAATTTAAAGGTTGGTCATGTCAGAAGCCGGAAGAATCGACGTGCATGTATGACTCGCTGTATGAATGTGGAGGAATCCAGAGAGATATGTCAGGAATTCAGTGGCGGTACTCCCATAGAAGCTCAGAAGCCCGGCTTGCGTAAGAAATTTTGAATCAAAACCCCCAAATCTAAGTAATCATGCCCCCGCATAAACCAACAACCCACCAAATCACCTTCCAACAATGTTCCCATCAGACGTAAGAGGAATAGCCACATGAGATGAACCTCTATAAGCCAGAAGAGGTTTTGATTCAAAATTTCTTACGCAAGCCGGGCTTCTGGGTTGCTATGGGAGTACCACCACTGAATTTCTGACATATCTCTCTAGATTCCTTCACATTCATACAGCGAGTCATACATGGACATCGATTCTTCCGGCTTCTGACATGACCAACCTTAAAAATTTGATTAATTTGGTTAAGCGATGTTTTCCTCGGTCTACCAGGATAGATTAGTGTGGCGGTCCATTATCTCTGCCTACCCCTGCGGAGAAATGATGGTTTGTTGTTATTGGAGATGGTATTATGGAGATGGTTTGTTGTTGCTATTGTTATTTACAATGAATTTTTTCCACGAAATTCAAATAAATAAAACATCAGAGAAAATCCTTTTAAAAAAACTTAATAAATAGTTACAGTACCTAAATCATTTTTATTAAAAACTGATGCATCAAAATAGCCATGATGCTGCCCTACCTAAATCAGGAGAATATGGCGTGAAGAAATTTAAATTTAGATTTTATTTTGAATTTCGAAAAAAGCGTAAATTAGGGTTGCCATGCACGCTCGGATAATCTGTAGTACCTGCCCTAATGACTTGACACAGTATAACATATTAAAGCTAATTACCCGAATAATGTTTACTACTGCGAATAATACAATAAAACACTATTATTCGGGTTCACAGGTACAAGCATTCGGTAAGGTAAATAAAGGTTAAAAGCACAAAATTCTAAACGTTTATTATTTCACAGGGTGATAGAAAATCCAGTGTCACAATTTAAGCTCAAAACAGAAGATTTTAAAAAGTAATATGTACAAAGCATAAAAATTGGAGAAGTATTTTCCTGGCGTTGTCTAGTAAATGTAGCCTTTCAAATTGCATTAATAAAGTTTTCTGCTTAATGCTTATACCTGATCTTAATAGATGGCGCTAGTGTAGATTAAACGAAAAAATGCGAAGTGTTGTCTAACATAGCATATATACAACTTCCAAAAATTTGTCATACGTGGTGGTCGTAAGAAGGGAGGAATGGGGAATGTTGTATTACATAAAGCGATCGCTTAACTCAACCAATGATAGGTCATAAGTCCTGTAAACGCCTCGACCACCATATTCTGTTTCCAAAAAAAAAAACAATTTACATCTTCGTCTCTATTGAGGTACAATCAATCCTTAATATGTACATAATTTATCACTTTTTTTATTTTTAAATTAATTTTACACAAATATTATAAATAGTCCATTGCTTTGGCCAAAACACTATGATACCTTAACATTTTAAAGTGTTAATTAATAAACTTTGTTTATTGTATCACAATTGTATTTTATTTTACGCGACAGCTGTTTCATCAACCAATGTTGACATCATCAGGTGTTACAATAATATATGAAAATACAAATGTTCCTATGTCAATTTGAATAATTTCAAATTGACATAGGAACAAATACTCACTACATAGGGAAAATACGTGTAACTGGTCTTTCTGGGCCGACGTTTTGAAGATCGTTGCAGTCTCCGTCTTCGGGGTGGTTAATATATGTGGTCATAACCACCCTGAAGATGCTACCAACAGTCAAAATCTACGCAATTATTTGTGATAAATTATGTTTATTAAAAACTGTTAAATTTAATAACATTGTTTTTATATCACAATTGTGTTTTATTTTACACGACAGCTGTTTCGTCAACCTATGTTGGCATCATCAGGTATTGCAATAATATATCAAATGTCAAATTTTCGTAATTTTTCTAACGTTTATGTGTATTTGTTCCTATGTCAATTTGAATAATTTCTTTGATATAATTTTGAAGTTCTTGCTGAAATTGAGTTAGGAACCTAAATATTTTCATTAAAAGAACGGTTAGTTACTATTTATAGGAGAAAATATTAAATGTGGATAATATAATAATAAAATAATAAAATAATAATAATAAAACAGTAATAAGAAGAAACAATTACACATAGTATAGGGTCAAAAACGATGAAAAATGATAAATTAACAGGAAGTAGATTACATGAATAAGAAAGGTGACAAAAGTTGAAGGTAGTATTATTATAGTTTAGCTAGATTGTAAAGGGGAAAAGTTTTTAATGTGGAATAAGCTGGAATTTGGTTATTTATAACATTTAGTTAAATAAATTTGCCTTTAAAATTTCTAGATTTTCTTATATTATTAGAATTCGACATTGTTAATGCCTTCACTTTCAATAAATAGTTTTATTAAATTGTTAATTATTTCAGATCTAAATTGAAAACCCATCTTTTCACATTTCATACCCAATTTAAACATTTATACTTTGTTCTATGGTGCAGTGCACAATTACAGTGCACAATGGTGTTCTTCTACCGACCCTTATGTATGGAAGCGAAGCATGGAACTGGCAAAGGAAGGATGAAAGTAGAATAAATGCAGTAGAAATGAGATCTCTAAGACGAATGTGTGGATATTCTGTGTATGATAGAGTGTCG
The DNA here is from genome assembly GCA_022606425.2 of Lepidostoma basale. Lineage (NCBI taxonomy): Eukaryota > Metazoa > Arthropoda > Insecta > Trichoptera > Lepidostomatidae > Lepidostoma > Lepidostoma basale. The sequence continues at coordinate 546,527 of JAHDVF020000515.1, read as the reverse complement.
AATGAAAATATAAGAAGTGAATGCGGTGCGAATGAATGTGTCATGAACAAAATAATGAAAGGATCATTAAGATGGTTTGAACATATGGAAAGAATGAATGAAGAAAGAATGATGTAAATGGTACCAGAAATAGAGGAAGACCGAGGAAAACGTGGCACGATCAAATAAATCAAATATTGAATGTCGGCCATGTGAGGAGTCAGAGGAATCGACGCGCGTGCATGACACGATGTATGAATGTTGAGGAGGCGAGAGAAATATGTCAGGAAAGAAAGGTGTGGCAGTCCATTCTTTCTGCCTACCCCTTCGGGGAGACGGCGTGATGGTTAGTTAGTTAGTTTTTTTTACTTTGTTCTTCTATACTTTTTAACCGATCGCTTTTTAAGCGGTCACATTTAGATTTTTAGATTTAAAACACGTCTTAATGCGCCCTTGAGGTGATTACATCACAAAAACGGCGCTTTAAAAGTTTGCATATTATTATTAAATAAATATGTAATGTTAGCTGCAGTCACCCTGTGAACACGTGCTAAATTTCAAATTAATCACCTAAAACCCGGGAATTCCGTCAAATTTTGTTATTCCAAACAAAGTAATGATCTGTTTACTCAAGTAATGATGATCCCTCCTTCCAGGTACCTTTGACAAACGGCTGATTGCTTCCTAGACTTGGATAATGAAAAAAAATATTCCTAAATTTGGGGAAATACGCCAAATTTATGAATGAAAATAATACTAATGTATTTACTACAAAGATACTATAGAATTTATTTAAATAAATAAATAAAATGCTTCTAAAGAGGTGTTAAGCAGAAAACTGTCAAACCACGATTGCAAATAATATATGAACTATAAAAAAATACCACTAACTAACTAACTAACTAACCATCACGCCGTCTCCCCGAAAGGGTAGGCAGAAAGAATGGACTGTCACACTTTTACTGATGCGGCACTCCATCCTTCTCTTTTCGCCCCGTGGGAGACGCGGTGTGATGGGTTGCGAACCTCATCGCCACCAATAGGCATCTCCCGCACACTTCGATCGTCCAACATACACAAAACAAATCTATAACAAATAATATAAAATACAATGTTATAAAATAAAATAACAAAATGAAAATAATATAACACAAAATGTTATTTTTAGATGGTGCACATATTGACTATTTAATTTATGTTCCACGAATCCACCGTTTTTTTTTAATTTAGCACATAATGTAATAACACATAATGTTTTTTTTCGATGTTGCACATGTTGACATGGACGATCCGGACTTTTATGTTTATTTAATTTATGTTACACGTATCCACCGTTTTTTAAATTAGCTGTAATTTGGCACTTAACCAGCAAGAACTTAAAAATAATATTGAAGAAATAATTCAAATTGTCATTGGAACAAATGAAAAATTTACCATTTAAATTTTAAAAAATACCATTGTGATATATAAAACAATTTTTTTTAATTGATTCATTTATAAAGAAATTTCGTTTCAATTTTCATTTTATTTTCACTGTTTAAAATAAACTTTTTCTAAGTAATTTCAATTCTTCTTCTTTCTGTGTCCTGTCAGGTCTCCCTAACGTTGACTATCACTTTTCATAGTGATGACCTGGGGAAAAATATCCAGAGTGGTATCCCCTTGCCTTCTCTGGAGGATTTTCTGTCGGGGTTACCTTCCCTTAGCTGGGTGTATCCAGTCAGTCCAATCAATTAAAAATATTATTTTTTATGAAATTTTAAAAAATATTATTATTTTTTCTAGTAGCGTTACGAATCTCCGGCATGTAATGCGTTAAAAGCTATTTTTTCGATCTTTGCTAAATTTCTATAGCGAATCAATGCCGCCTTATCTTATCTCTGGCGACATAACACAGATAAGCGACTCTTCCACGAGGGGAAATGAAACGGAAAATTTACTAGAATAATCTCTATAAATGTGTATTTCATATTGTGGAGCCTCACCCTTACATACACTACCCCTAGTTGTCATAATATAGCGAATAATAATATTCAGATCAGTGGCGGCGAGTAAAAATTGTTTAATTTTTTTATCATTAAACATTATTTTATGCGCCTTGCTTATTTATTGGAAGATTATAGGGTCGAAGCACCAGTATTTGACCGCCCCTCAGTAAATGACCGTTGGTTAATAAAACAAAATATAATAAGAATTGCTCTATGTGTCCAGTCAAAAAACTTGAATCCCAAGAAACTATGACAAAAGAGGTAGGCAGAGACAACTGTTGGTAAGAAACAAAACTATCAGTTTTGAACTGTGCCTTGTCAAACGGTAAAAGTGCGTCTTCCCGTTGTTGTTCTGAGATTGTTAGTAGTTTTTTATAAGCAAAAGTGTGGTAAGTATTTTTTTTAATGTTATTTCTTATGCAATTCTTTGAATATTTACATATTTTTATATGTTAGGGTGTTTCATAATGTGATAATGTAAAAAAATCTATGTATTGTATCAATATAACCTGAAGTGGTCATTTACTGGTGATTGTGCTATTTTTTTAGAGAAATATTAATTTTAATAGTAAAACTCATATTTCAATAAAAAAAAAGTTAGAGAATTTAGAGAAGTCAATGTGTTTTTTATTGTTTTATTTTATTTTGTACACTGAAATAATGAAATTAATCCTTTTAATGTGGATTTCAGTACAAGCTGAACCTTAAACGGTCATTCATTGGTGCTTTGACCCTATCTATTAATAAATACAATAACAATAATACCCGTTAAAACTAGTCTAGTGCATAGATAAAAAAATATTGAGAATTTTGTTTCATTTCGACGAAAACTTGAGTTTAAAAATTTGGTTTTATTGAATTACAAAATATTATTGTTTCTTGTATGTACTCGTATATACAATGATGTGAAATTAAATACTGAATATTTATTAATTTATTAAGGGTAACATACAGTGATATCAATAACATGTATAAGAAAATATAAAGAAAGGCCAATTACATGCTACCACAAATATAAAACAATAGTTAATAGTTAGGTGGTATAGGGGATAGAACGCTTGGCTCCTGATCCAGGGGACTTGGGTTCGAGCCTGGACACGACCAGATTCCTTCTTCATAATAATGAGCTATTTTCTGCTCACATTGAAGATTGTAAAATAAATTCTAATATCATTGTTATAAATCTTTGGTATTAGTCTTTAAAAAAAAAAAAAAAAGACGACAGTGTGAAAGAGATTAAAGTTAAACTAAGACAATAGGACAAACAAATATTTATGAGTTAAAAATAATAGTAATAATAGCGGAAATAAAAAATAAAAATAATAAAAAAGTAATATATTATAATATCATGAAACATGATAATTTTTTTGAAATTTCGGTCGTTCAAAAGGAAAACATCAATGTCTCCAAAATACTTATTGTATTATAGTTCTAAGAAATTCGATACGTTGCCGCGCTCTGAGCGTAGTTAGTGCGATAAACAGGAAGATGGAAAACTTGGCTCGCGTGTGTCTTGTGCGAGACATAGGGGTATTTAGTGTCAGTTTCCAGATACAATTATTATCACATTAAATATTAAACATCATTATCATCAGCTATCAGCTATTATAGCAGGCAAGACTTCCGAAATGAAGACACTGAGGACGATAGCAGGCAAGACACTGAGAGATCGCGTGAGGAACACCAGAATAAGAGAGATTTGTGAGGTTGAGGATATTATAAGATGGAGCCGACAACGAAAAAGGGACTGGTACGGTCATGTTCAAAGAAGGGACACCACCAGACTCCCTTATATTGCATTGCACAATCAGCCTTATGGGACTCGTCCTCGTGGAAGACCTCCTAAAAGATGGAAGGACAGCTGGGAGTCTCTCTGGGAGAACAGACAACATAGGTCTACAACAAGGAATAAGAAGATCATCAGCTATTAGTCGTCTATTGTTGGACATATGCCTCCCTTCCCGACTTTCACAACTCTCTATCTCTCGCCACTCGTGAGTATTAAAACTTACTAAATTATGAACATAGATTTGTCACAACTCTCTATCTCTCGCCACTCGTGAGTATTAAAACTTACTAAATTATGAACATAGATTTGTAATACAATAAATAACTATTTCATGGACGGTCCTAAAGTACATAAATTTTGTACATAAATATAATAATTTAGTGTCGCGAGTCGCCCTTTTTTACGATGGTATCACAGAGGGTCCGCGCGATATAATGGTATGCGAATGTGATTCGTCCCCTCGTCATACGAAATATAATACAATAATTTGTTTTGACAATTTATATCTAATTCGCTTCGTAAGCCGGGGGATACGCTAAATTGAAGCAGAGCTGTACCAATGTCGAGTTCTCAACAATTAAATATTTTATTATAACTAACTAACTAAAATAATTGAACATCTTGAATGTATACAAATACTTGTAGACAAATACTGAATTTTACCAATTACGGGTTAATCATTTTAAAGGATTAATTGTATAAAAACTGGTCAAAGTTAAAAGCATAAAAATTGGAGAGCCATCTCCAGGCGTTGTTTAGCAATGTATGATAATTGCATAGCCTTTCACATTGCATTAATAAAGATTTTCTGCTTAATGCTTACACCTAATCTTAATAGATGGCGCTAGTGTAGATTGAACTAAAAAAATGTGAAGTGTTTCTCAACAATTTGTCAGATGTGGTGGTCGCAAGAAGGGCGCAATGGGGAATGTTGTTAACATAAAGCGATCGCTTAACCCATCCAAATGACAGGTCATAAGTCAAATCAAATCAAATCAAATCAAATCAGTTTATTTTCTCAAAAGACATTACAAACATTTTTTATAGTTTATGGCATCTATTGAGAACAGGTAAAACAGAATAAATGTATAATACCAGGAACGCATGAGAGATGGTTCGACATTAGGAATACAAGATACTCTCCAAAGTCAAGAGTATTTGTCTTCTGAATGTACTTTCACGAATATGAAAGACATCAATCTCCGAAGCGATCATGTTCAGCAGTTTGATTGCTCTCCTCACCGGCATAACCAGAGGCAGGTTGGTTCTGCATGTTGGGAGATAAAACAGTCTGTGCTGACGCTGTCAAAGATAACCATCCGGAACATAAAGATGGATAGCCTCCAAGATGACGGAATTCTCAAAGAATCCCCTGATAAGTCTGAAGAAATGGGTAAGTGTGCACCCATCCCTTCTTATCTGTAAACTATTGGTCCCCAGCATGCCCAAGAGGAATGCAGTGGGATAAAGCCACAGATAGCTACCAAACTCCCTCATGTAGAGTTCTGTAAACGCCTCGACCACTATATTCTGTTTCCAAAAAAAACAATTTACATCTTCGTCTCTATTGAGATACAATTAATCCTTAAAATAATTTACATTAAAATGTACAATTCAGACCTTCTCAGCAAATTGTCACTCAACACCCCCATGTCTCGCACGAGACTCACCGTGAGCCAAGTTTTCCATCTTCCTGTTTATCGCACTAACTACGCTCAGAGCGCGGCATTGTATCGAGACTTCGACAACTACAATAAGCATTTTGGAGACATTGTTGTTTTCCATTTGAACGAGTGAAATAATAAAAAATCGGAGACACATATCGTAAGTATTTTAACTCTTAAATATTATGTCTAGCCTCATTTTGTCTTAGTTTAACTTCAGTCTCGTTTCACACAGTCATTTGTTACCTGTTAACTATTATTTTATATTTGCGGTAGCATGTAATAGGCCTTACTTTAATTCTTCTAAATGATTTATTATATATGTTATTGATATCGCTGTATGTTACCCTTAATAAATAGTTAAATAAATAAGAATAAATAACCATCACGCCATCTCTCCGAAGTCATTTCCTAATATATTTCTCTCGATTTCACAACATTTATACATCATGTCATCCACGCACGTCGATTTCTCCGACTCCTCACGTGACCGACATTCAATATTTGATGTATTTGATCGTGCCACGTTTTCCTCGGAGTTCTTCTATTTTTAATTCCGTTTACATTGTTAATATATACTTTCTATGTCATTATTTATTCATTCATTCTTTCCATGTACCAAACCACCATAATGATCATTTTATTATATTGTTTAAATTGTTATGAACAAAATAATAAAAGGGTCATTAAGATGGTTAGGAAAAGTGAAAGAATTGTAAAAATAACATAACAAGAAGTAAATAAAGTCCGAGGAAAACTTGACACGATAAAATAATCATATATTAAAAGTCAACCACGTAAGGAGGAAATATGTAAGAAAATAACAGAGTGGTGATCCATTATTTTCTGCCTATCCTTTCAGAGAGACGGCGAGACGGTTCATAAGTTAGTTCAAAAGTGGATGTAGTTAAAAACATCATTTTATTTAATTATTCTTTCATATGAACTTCCATCAAGAGATATCAGTAAAATCATTTGATTATAATAATATATCTATAGAGGGCCCTGATTTTACCCCTAAATTCTAAATCATCCCTCTGTTGACCCTGTACATTGCATTGTAAAACATGTCAAAACATATATTTAATTCAAGGGTTGATTCTATTGTGACGTATTTTACACTTGTCTGATTGTATTTTAATGCGTTTTTTATTATTATGGGATTATTTTATTCAATTGCTTTCATAAACATGGATTAAGGGTGAAAAATAACGCACATGATTTTTAAATCTACTAATTCTCTTCGCTAATATCAATGAATTAATTCTATGATTTTAGAATTTATTTTACAATCTTCAATATGAGCAGAAAAAATTTCATTATTATGAAGAAGGAATCTGGTCGTGTCCAGGGTCGAACCCAAGTCCCCTGGATCAGGAGCCAAGCGTTCTATCCCCTAGACCACCATCCGATTTAAATATCTATGAGTTCCTTACCAGTCATTAAGATTTTTTTGTGTAACATCAAAGGGGTGAGTTATTTCAGGGTGTTTCAAGCCTTAGGCTTAACTGGCTTAAAATACCAGAAAGAATCCAGTATAAACTCTGCTGGACAGTCTTCAAAGCGCTACATGGAATGGCACCAAGTTATATATCCGAACTCTGTATAACGGACAGCATAAATTCAAGGAAATTCACACCTCGCTCGGCGAACTCCTCGGCAATAGGAAGATTAGTTGAGCCGAAGCGTTGCCCTAGTACAAATTTTGGGGATCGAGCCTTTGTAGTAGCCGGCCCATCAGCTTGGAACAATCTCCCTTCATACCTTAGATGCATAAATGATTCGACAGATTTCAGATCGAAGCTGAAAACTCACATTTTTCATGTTTCATACCCAATTTAAAACTTGAGCGAGCCTGGCGAAACCGGTCGCTGTCGAAATAAAGACAAAAGTGGAAGTAGTTAAACAACATCGTTTTATTTCATTATTATTTAAAATGAACTTCAATCCAAAGATTTCGGTAAAATCTTTTGATTATTGTTTATTTTGTTCTATTATACTTTCTAGACTTCACTTACCTGGGCTCGTCTATAACAAAAGAAAACGAAGATCCCAAGGAAATCGAAAGAAGAATCACAATAATTAGCAACAAAACATTCTTCTCTCTACTACCAGCGCTCAAATCAAGAAACGTACACTGGAAAACCAAAATCACCCTGTATAAAACAATCATCAGAACAGTAGTGACCTACGGATGTGAGGCGTGGACAATGACAGCAAAATCTGCAGAGCGACTGGATACTTTTGAGAGAAGGGTGCTGCGCGGAATTCTGGGACCTGTGAATGGCTGTGAAGGCTGGAGAGTGCGGCATAATGACGAGCTGTACCATATTTACAAAGCTCCCAGTCTCTCCACACAGGTCAGACTGAATAGACTGAGATGGGCCGGTCACGTGCAGAGGATACCGTCATCGCGAACCCCAAAACGATTGCTGGAGTGGCACCCGGGTGGTAAAAGACCAATGGAGGAAGAACCAGGGGATGAAGTTGGGAGAGATGGGGCGAAATTGTTACGAGTGTCAGATTGGAGGGTCGAAGCGGAAGACAGGAGGAGTTGGAGGCGAAGAATACTGGAGGCTAAGGCTCGATATGGGCTTTAGAGCCATCGAAGAAGAAGAATAAGAAGAAACTTTCTAACCGATCGTCCATATTTAGATTTTTAGATTTAAAACACATATTAATGCGCGTTGAGGTGATTACATTACAAAAACGTCGCTTTAAAAGTTAGCATATTATTATTATTATTATTATTATTAGATAGACTATTTCATTGCATTATTACACGTGCAAGACTGTATAACGCAATCATTTCGTCCCATATAAATTACTGTAGTAGCATATTATTTTGGCAAATGAAGACGATATGCAAAGATTAACTATTCTCCAAAATAAGTCTATGAAAATAATTTTAAAGAGAAGCAGATATGCCAGAATTAAAGTGACGCCGAAAGAGCTAAAAATGATGACATTTGAAGATATGATTATATGCAATGTTTTATTCCTCATACCCAAAATTGTTAATGGGCACGCCTCCCAAGAATTATTAAAAGGAAGATCAAAGTTAGCCAGCACGAACATCACTATAAAACAAGAAAGAAAAAAAAACTAATGCTCCCATTCAGAAAAAAAAAAATCTCTAAATTCTCTCACACACAACGCACTGAAAATGTATGAAGATATTTTATTTCATTTAATTTATTTTAATAAGAATTACAAACATTACAGACATATTTCCAGATCGTTAGCAATTAAAATTTAAAACACTCTTATAATATCACAATTTCTTTTTATTCACTGAGAGTGTCGCGACAGCTGTTTCGTCCACCGATGTTGGCAACATTAGGTGTGCATCAGCATCTCAGTGAATTAAAAGAAATTGTGATATTATAACAGTGTTTTAAATTTTAACAGTAATAATGTTGAAGTATCAAAGTGTTTCGGTCAAAAGAATGGACTATTTAATATTTTTTATACTGAAACACAAAGTGTTGTGTTATAAAGTAGGTATTACATATTTTTCAATTGTTTCAGTTTTTTTTATTACCCTGATTTAGTTCCGGCGGGAGCGAAACCGGGTGGTTTTGACAAAAATAAGGTGTTCTTAAAACCAATATAAGTGTTTTAATTTTTTTTACGCTTTCATTCATTCGTTATGTAGTTCCAAACGCTTTCATTCACTTCTTCATTCTACATTTGACACTCTATCATATACAGATTTAGCAATAATTCGTTTAAGAGAACACATTTCCATTGCATTTAGTCTACTTCATTCTTCTTTGCTAGTTCCATGATTAACTTCTAAACATAAGAGTCAGTACTAGAACTGCAATGCAACAGTGATGTAAAACTCCGTATTAAATAATGATTACAAATTAAAACGTCTGTTTTCTAGAACTTTTATTATATTTGATGTGAATGAGATGTTTAGACATTTGATAATGGCTTAGACAGGCGAAACAAGTCATACACATAAAATATAATAAAACTTCTCGAAAACAGATGTTTTCATTCGTATTTGCAGCTTCGAGTCGCATACGAAAACATTAAATCAAGCCACCGTTTAAACCAAAAATCCACTCAATTATATTTCTTATAATTTTCCCATCAGACGTTAGATGAATAGCCACAAGAGCTGAACCTTTGTAAGCCAGAAGATTCCAGGCGAAACATGTTATTGTCTAATGTCAACTCTTAACTTTGGAGAGTATCTTGTATTCCTAAAGTCGAACCATCTCTCACGCGTTTATGGGATTACATATTTTTTATTTTTTACCTGTTCTCAATAGATGCCTTAAACTAATTAGTAATTTGTCATTTTGTAATTTTATTAATTATATAAGATGTTTTAGTTTCTAAGTCTGTGCTTCGATATTTCCTGAAGGACTTTTGTAGCTTTATTAATTTTGTATTGTTTTAGTTTCTAAGACTGTGCTTTTGATATTTCCTGAATGTTTCTGTAATTTTGTAAATCTTGTATTATGTTAAGTTATGTGTGTGTGTTTTGATATTTCCTGAATGTTTTTGTAATTCCAAATGTGCAAGATGTTTTAAGTTTCTATGTATGTGTTTGATATTTCCTAAATGTTTCTGTATTTCTGTATTTTGTAAGATGTTTTAATTTCTATGTCTGTGTTTCGATATTTCCTGAAAGTATTACAATTTTTATGTATCTGTCTGTAATTATTAAATATGTTGATTGTCATTTGGTCCAATAATGAGTGTTATACTCATGAGAATACAGTTTTACTATTGTATGTCTAAATAAACAAATAAATAAAAATATAAAAAATAATTGTTGTTAGTGATATATTTTGAGAAAATAAAGTTATTTCATTTGTTTATTGTTTCTTGAACAATGATGTAAAACTCCATATTAAATAATTAATACGAATGAGGACGTCAGTTTTCTAGAAGTTTTATTATATTTTATGGGAATGACATGTTTCGCCCTTCTAAGGCATTATCAAATGTTTGATAATGCCTTGATAATTGATTTGATTTTATTTTATTTGATATGATTCCGGTAAAATATAATAATAATACTTTTAGAATAGGCGTTTTCATTCATATTAATAACTATGTTACAATCTTAGCTTTTTTAATTGTTATTCATTCTATCATTGATAACATTCGGAAAATATTGCATTACATTGCAACCCCGTCGAATTAAATTCATAATATTCCAAAGGGGTGTAACGCGGATTAAGGGTGTTTTTCGCCACCTGAGCTCAGGGCACGGGTTCGAATCTCAAGGGAGAGGGGTGCTAATTGTGCTGAGCGTATAATACACCCAACAATCTGGAGGATATTATTTTTAAGGGGAAGTTTTGAGCCATATAAATTGTTTATGTTAGTAGGCAGGAACTGTAGATAATGTAATAATGAAACTAGGTATACGAAAATAATCATTCTTTTTCTTTTAATAGATCTGATGATCTGTGACACAGAATTCATGTCTCCTGAGACGATGAGGCCCAACTGTCCATCCGTTTCTTAGGTGATCTTCCAGGTGGACGGTATCTGGAGGAGATTTCGTAAGCGGCTATATAGCCGTAAGCGGCTATACTCGTATATACGAGTATGCGAGTCTGGCACTGAAGACCTTCGTGCCAGCGTTTTAAGAGCTATCTCCACATTGCTCTATCCTGACACACGTCTCTAGGTTCTTACACATTCATACAGCGAGTCATACACGTCCGACCATTCTTTCAACTTTTAATGTTATTATTATTATAAACTAACTGACTAAACCATCACGCCGTTTCTCCGGAGGGGTAAAGAGAGGATGGATCGCCACATTGTTCTATTCTGGCATAATTCTCGCGCCTCTTCTTTCACATTCACACTTCACACATCGTGACATGCACGCTCGTCGATTGTTCCTACTTCGAACATGATCGCCTTTCAGTAATTTATTAATTTGGTCATGCCATGTCTTCCTTGGCCTTCCTCGACTTCTTTTTCCATTCACACTACTTGTATATATATTTTTAATCATTCTTCCCTCATCCATTCGTTCCATATGTCCAAACCATCTTAGTAACCCTTTCTTGATTTTATTTATCACGCATTCATCCGCTTTACATTCCTTTCTTACTCCATCATTAGATATTCTATCATACATTGTTTTTTTCCGCACAACCTTCTTAATGACCTCATTTCTACGGCATTTATTCTACTTTCATCCTTCTTCTGCCAACTCCAAGGTTCACATCCATACATAAGGGTCGGCACTAGAACTCCATTGTGCACTGACATTTTTGCTTCGGTCCATATATTTATATTTTATAAGGATTAATTGTCTCTCAATAGAGACGAAGATGTAAATTGTTTTCTGGAAACAGAATATGGTGGCCGAGGCGCTTACAGGACCTATGACCTGTCATTGGTTGGGTTGAGCGATCGTTTTATGTTTAACAACATTCCCCATTCCGCCCTTCTTACGATCACTACGGCTGACAACTTTTTGGAAGTTATATACCTATATGCTAAGATGCCGCGCCTATCTTTACATTATTTAGTTCATTCTACACTGGCGTCATCTATTAAGATTAGGAAGCATTAAGCAGAAAATCTTTATTAATATATTATATTTCTATTTGCGGTAATGACTTTGAGTGCACCATTTATTTTGTTTCCAGCTGAAACCCTTCTTCCGATATCTTTCTCCATTTTTCCATCTCTTGTAAACATGCTTCCCAGGTAGACAAGAAGAAGAAGCCATACATACCATATACAGTACATAAGGAAGCTAGGTATACAGTAGAGAGTGTAATATGCAACACATAATGCGGACTGAAGACACATAATATATCGGCAGTAATAAAACCACATTTCAGTGGATATTTCCGTTCGCTACATAATAATGCGCGGGAGGGCGGAGAACGGAATTATCTAAGCGGGTATACCTACAAAAGCTCGCCGTCAACTTCCGTAGCATAAAAACATTACTAAACCAACCAAAATTGCAATTTGTGGAGATGTCGTGTTGCAATTGGATTTCTAATGTTTTCTAACCAGGATTTTCGTTTTCTCTAACACTTTTTCTTTGATTTTACCATGAACAATCAGTTGCATCACTTTGTATTTATCGTTTCTCATAATGTGTTTACGGTATTGATAATTTCTTTCTCAAATAGATGCCTTAACTGTCAATTCATTTGTATTGAATTTTGTGAAAACATACTGATTGATTGTTTTAACATATGTCTCGGATACTTGGACGCTCATTAAACATGATGAATTAAAAATGAACTGCTTCGAAAGGAAGATCCTCCGGAGAATCTTCGGACCCATGGTAAGACGTGGAGAAGCAGATATAACACAGAGTGGTCAAGTTTATAAAGATTAACAGACTGCGTTGGCTAGGGCACTTGCACCGTATGAAGTGTTGTATGACAATCTAGTAGGACGAAGAAGCGTCGGCAGGCCGAGACTGCGATGGCTGGATGGTGCCGTGGCAGATTGTCCTGGAGTAGCAATACTGGGAGGTGGCAGCCAAAGACAGGATGGGATGGAGACGTTTCTTGGAGGAGGCCCACGTTTCTTGGAGGAGGGTTGTAGCGCCGGAAAATAAGAAGAAACTAATTGCATTTGATATAGCCCGGAGAAATCAGGACAACCTTGAAAAGCTCATCATGGGCAACGTGGAGGGAAGGCGACCACAGGGACGACCACCGAGCAGCTGGTCCAATCAAATCAGGGATCTGACTGGTCTCTCATTAGCTGCAGCGTAGAGACTGACGGGTGATAGGTGAGTATGGCGTGCCATGGTAATAGTTTACAGGTTGGACATGACCCTCAATCACGAGGAATAAGTCTGAGAAGAAGTTTCCTAAGCTGATTTCGATTTTATTTATTGATCATTTACCAAGTACATGGTCTTAATGCCTCCCTAGAACGGGTTACGGTTTCCTCGCACTCTATATAATTTCAATAGATAAATTACAAATTTAGGGAACAATTAATGAACAAGGGGAGCAACATATATCCTAAAGTGTATAACTTAAAATTAATTGTCTTATAGAATATATTATAACACTATTTAAACTATTTACTTGTTTTTAAAAATTATACTATTGTACATTCAAGCCGCCCTTTTTTTAATATTTCCGCACATGTATTTTTACCTTGGATAATCAGTTGCAGCATTTTGTATTAATGCAACAACAATAACAAAGCAGCAACAAGTTTCATCGTAGGGGTAGGCAGAGAGAATGGACCGCCACACTACTCATACAACAAGTCATACATGCACGTCGATTCTTCCGACTTCTTACATGACCAACCTTTAAAATTTGATTAATTTGATCATGCCATGTTTTCCTCGGTCTACCTCGACTCAGTACCCCATCGACATCGTTAACGTATACTTTTTTAACCATTCTCTCTCGATCCATGCGCTCCATATGTCCGAACCAACGCAGCGATCCTTTCATAATTTTATTCATAATACATTCTTCCGCTCTATATTCCTTTTTTATATTGTCGCTACTAACTCAATAAAGTGGTTTATACTAAGTGAAAAAGTGTTTAATTTAATTTTTAAATATGTCAAACCATCAAGTTATGGCCTCGTATCATTTTTTTTGTTCGGTGCAATACTTCTTCGTTCTTGACTTTATTTGTGAAAGAGAAAATAAAAAGAGTTTTTAAGAGTTCACACTATTCCGATTAAGGGAATTCGCATTAGATTATAATACTTTGATAAACTTGGTGAGTAATTTATTGTTTCTTGAACAATGATGTAAAACTCCATTTAAAATAATTAATACGGATGAAAACGTCTGTTTTCTAAAGTTTTGGTATAGTTTATAGGAATGATAAGTTTCGCCTTTCTAATTATTATTATTTTATTGAATCGCCCTCAGATCAAAAAGTCTCTTAAGAACCACAGAAATGAAGACTCTCCGATCCGTTGCGGGAACGACACTCTGAGACAGAGTAAAAAAATCTGAAATAAGAAAGATCTGCAATGTTGAAGATGTCGTGCGATGGGGGAGACTGAGAAGACGCTACTGGAGAGATCATGTGGAGAAAGCATGTTCTGAAAGAGTGATAAATTTAGCCGCAAATAAAATACTAACAGGAAATCGACCAGCAGGAAGACCACCTAAAAGATGGCGAGACAATTGGACATCTGCATCCCAGGAACAGGCTCCGGGAAATAACAGGACACAGTCTTAAATAAAGCAGAAGAAGAAGAAGAAGCTATTCACATATTTACAGCGCGAGCCAAAATCATGTAAAGGGTATAATAGCTCATATTGATTCTCGAGACATGTGATAGGTAGCTAACTTATCGCCATTTTCATGTCACGTGAATTCTACACCGGACTAAATACAGTGTAACAATTACACTGCCATCGCCGGGAATCGAACCCGTAACTTTCGGTGTGGCAGTGCGATAGATCTTGCCACTTTGCCACGAAGGTCTTTTTAACATTTTTATGTATCATTTGAAGCAATGTATTGGTTATGAACACATTTAATTCCATTTTTATTTTTGCTCGAAGAAAAATAAATAATTAAATAAAATATCTTTCACCTTTACGACTCCATGAGGTGAATCTTTATAGCGAGCGGTTAGCTAAATTAAATGTTCCGACATCGGTTGAAACAGCGCAACTCGTATTATCGCAAACAAGGTATTATATATCTTGTCTCACGTATAAATAAGTATCAAAATTGTTTACACTTGTTTCGTCGCAAAAGTCGTTCTGGAATCGGGTGCAGAATGGAATTAACTTTCTCGCCCACTGCCAGGCGAAAGTCGACCTTATTTATATAGTGAATAATGTATGTTTTAGCTTAAGCCTTTTAGGTATATGAGTCGGGGCTAAATTAGGTTTTAACACCCTTGAA
This sequence comes from Lepidostoma basale, assembly GCA_022606425.2. Classification (NCBI taxonomy): domain Eukaryota; kingdom Metazoa; phylum Arthropoda; class Insecta; order Trichoptera; family Lepidostomatidae; genus Lepidostoma; species Lepidostoma basale. Next base: position 531,243 of record JAHDVF020000515.1, on the reverse strand, counting down.
CCCGGTGGAATTAAATCAGTAAGAATTTTTTTGGTATTAATTGATGACATATGGTTACGAGTCGTCTAGACGCGTTTCTCCGCAGGAGTAGGCAGAGAGAATAGACCGCCACACAACTCTATCCTGACAAACCTCTCTAGCTTCCTCCACATTCATACAGCGAGTCATACACGCACGTCGATTCATCCGGCTTCCAACATGACCGACCTTTAAAATTAGATTAATTTGGTCATGCTATGTTTTCCTCGGTCTACCTCGACTCCATTCTAAATTCACATCGTTAACGTATACTTTTTTAACCATTCTTTTTTCACCCATGCCCTCCTTATGTCCGAATCAACGCAGCGATTCTTTCATAATTTTGTTCAAAATACCTTATTTCGCTCTACATTCCTTTCTAATATCAGCATTTGAGATTCTGTCATTCATCGTTCTACCACACATACGTCTTAGGGACCTCATCTCTACCGCATTTATTCTGCTCTCATCTTTCTTCTGCCAGTTCCATGCTTCGTCTCCATACATAAGCGTTGGAACCAGAACTCCATTGTGAACGGCCATTTTCGCTTTCATTGATGAATTCTTGGTTCTAATAAGTATTTTTAAAGCTCCATTCACTTTGTTACCCGCACCAAGTCTTCTTTACCATAAAATATAAAATCCATCCGTTCGGCTATTTGCTGTGAACATGCTACCTAAATACACAAATTCCCTCACCTGTACCAAGTTCTCTTCGTTCACAATTATATTACAAACTGTCATTTACTCTTCCCTTTCAAAAACTAACACCTTTGACTTTCCGACATTCGTAATTAAATCGTTTGACTTGCATACCTCATACATTCTCGACACCAAGAATTGTAAGTCGTCCGCATTATCCGCAACGAGAACGGAATCGTCCGCGTAAAACAGACAATTTACAGACATTTCACTCATCTTAGCACCAGCATTTATTCCTTAAAGTTCTTCCATACACTTGTCCAGATTGAACAACCATGGAGACATCACGGAGCCCTGCTTAACACCCTTTGTGATATCAAATCAAGGCGTGATGTCCCCATTTACCCTAACACATATATAAATATATAATACATGTATATTTCAGAAACATTATATAAAATATGAAAAGAAAAATATACCACAGGTAGAGTCCGTTCACGACAGGGAGATCCTTTGCAATAGTATGAATGACAGTGCGTTTACAAAAAATGTAGACGCTATTTTTATTTAATTTTTTATGATTGGAAAACCAAAATAAATTTTCAATCGTATATTCAAACATTGAATTAAATAAACATGTTATTTTTTTATATTTAAAAAAAATGCTATCGATTTAATTGTAATAATTATAAAAATTAAGTTCAAAATTATAATATGCTTATTATTTTTTCTTGGAAAATAGACTAAAGGTGAGACTCATAATGATAATGATACTTATTTTCCTTAATTGGTTTTTGTTATTACAATATTTGATCCTTGCATCTCTAGTATATTATAAAATTTCTTTATGGATTTTGTATTTAAACTGTACAGAGCTGACTCAGTCAATATGGGATTAATCAATAATAAAAATAATATTTCAAAAATTCTCCTGCAAAACGAGTAATTTTCGAATCACCGAGTAAACGAGATGCCAAATACGCGCGGTTCCCTCCATGTCTCGGAACGTACTGACGCGGCGCGGTCAATTTGACTCGGCAACCAATCAAACTGCAAAAACTATCACCGCACTCATACATCGATACGAGATCTTCAATTTGTGAATGAACTCTACAGTTTGTGACATGTAGGACAAAGGACGAGGTTTAGGAAGCATTTCATAATATTTGAGAGGAAAAGAAAATTTGTTTTTGCATAGAGAAACAATTTGGCCAAGATAATATATTTTGAAGTAACAGGGCTACAGGAGCTGAAGGAGTCAGACCAATATAACCGAATCTGGTAACAATAAATTAGTGTGGATTTATTACTTTTCTGTGCGGCTCGGCGGCCCGCGAATTGATTGACTGGCTGAGTAGCTAATGCCGGCTCAAATCCCATTTAAGGCTTCTTAATACACTACCTTTACCTACAGACCGGTAGTAGACCCCACCCGTAGGATTTCTACCCCAAAATAAACTGCCTACTTCTTGCGCCTTCTCGCAAAATCAGAAAAATCTGATTTGAATCAAACTACGAATGAAAACGTCTGTTTTCTAGAAGTATTATTATATTTTATGAGAATGACATGTTTCGCCTGTCTAAATCATTTGATAATGCCTTCGACAGATGAAACACGTCATTCAAATAAAATATTATGTAATAAAACTTCTAGAAAACAGACGTTTTCATTCGTTGGTGGTTATGGATTTTATTCCATAAAACTCCATTATTTCTTACTAGTTTCAATCCAAGGGATTGGTTTGCAGCGAAGTTTGACATTTTTGCTGATTTTTGGGATTTAACTTGGGCTTTTAATGTGGTAGTTTCTCTTTGTTTTCCAGTTGTTTTTCCTTTTTTCTTTTTCGTTTTACAGAATTTTTTTATTTATGTATTAAAATATTTAAATACTTGTTACAAATTTGTTTCGCCTGGCGAGGATATTATCAAACCTAGTTTGATAAAAAAAAAACTTGAATTAAATATGGAGTTTTACATCATTGTTCAAGAAACAATAAATACTGTATAATCTATTTTATTTATTAAATATTTTTACAAGTAAAATATTATTCACATGTTTCAAAACAAGACATCCTCCATCATCAAGTGAAAATATAACTAATTAAAAACAAAGAAATATTTATGAAGTAAACAAATTATTTTTCTTATTACAGCACGAGCCAGATCGATGTAAACAGAATAGTTATCATATTGGTTCTCATGACATGTGATAGGTAGCTAATCTATCGCCATTTTATTGTCACGTGAATTCTACGGTGTTCTTGTGCCGACCCTTATGTATGGAAGTGAAGCATGGAACTGGCAAAAGAAGGATGAAAGTAGAATAAATGCAGTAGAAATGAGATCTCTAAGACGAATGTGTGGCAAATCTGTTTATGATAGAGTGACAAATGCAAGTATAAGAAGTGAATGTGGTGCGAATGAAAGTGTTATGAACAAAATAAGGAAAGGGTCATTAAGATGGTTTGGACACATGGAAAGAATGAGTGAAGACAGAATGGTAAAGAAGGTATATGTAAACGGCGTGAACGGAGCTAGAAATAGAGGAAGGCCGAGGAAAACGTGGCACGATCAAATCAATCAAATATTGAATGTCGGTCACGTGAGGAGTCGGAAAAATCGACGTGCGTGCATGACAAGATGTATGAATGTAGAGGAAGCGAGAGGCGTATGTCAGGACAGAACAGTGTGGCGTTCTATTCTTTCTGCCTACCCCTCCGGGGAGACGGCGTGATGGTAAGTTAGTTAGTTAGTGAATTCTACACCAGACCAAAGGCAGTGTGACAATCACACTGCCTTAGCCGGGAATCGTACCCGGGACTTTCGGTGTAGGAGTCAGAGCTTTTGCCACTCCGCCAATGTCGTTAATATTACGCATTTAACCTTTAATTTTCTAAGCGCCTATGTCCTATAATAATATTTAATTAGATATTATTTATTAATTAGTATCTTGAAAAATATTGGAGGTAAATTTAGGATTTCCCAATCTTAATATTACAGGTTTTTCCCCAATTTTTCTTTTGTGTGTTTTTCATCATAATATGTTGACTTCATACGCCTCATTTGTTTTTATTTTTTCTGTGTATGATAGAGTGTCGAATAAAAATGTCGATGCGAATGATGGTGTTATGAACAAAATAATGAAAGGATCATTAAGATGGTTTAGACATATGGAAAAAATGAATGAAGAAAGAATAGTAAAAAAAAAAATATGTTAACGACGTAAATGGAACTAGAAATAGAAGAAGACCGAGGAAAAACATGTCACGATCAAATAAATCAAATATTGAATGTCGGCCACGTGAGGAGTCAGAGAAATCGACGCGCATGCATGACACGATGTATGAATGTTGAAGAATCGAGAGAAATATGTCAGGTAAGAAAAGTGTGGCTGTCCATTATTTCAGCCTACCCCTTCAGGGAGACGGCGTGATGGTTAGTTAGTAAGTTAGTTAGATAGTTATTACAAACAACAATTAAAATTTAAGGCATCTGTTGAGAACATGTAAAAATAAAATATATAATACCAGGAACGCAGGAGAGATGGTTAAAGATACTCTCTAAAGTCAAGAGTATTTGTCTTCTGAACGTGCTTTCACTAATATGAAAGACGTTGATTACCAAAGCGATCATATTCAGCAGTTTGATTGCTCTCCCCACCGGCATCACCAGATGTCTATCCATGATGTATGAATGTTGAGGAAGCGAAAGAGTATGTCAGGAAATATGGTGTTTCAGTTAATTATTTCTGCTTACCCTTTCGTAGAGACGGCCTGATGGTTAGTTAGTTAGTTAATTTAAATATATTTTCACCTGAGAATAGAGGAGGTCACCCCCGAAACGTATTGTGAATAATATTTTTATTATATTTAAATCAACATTTTAAATAAATAATGTGGGTTAAGTATCTTCTTCTCCTTCTTCTTCAGCCTATCCTGTCCACTCCTGGACAAAGGCCTCCTCCATTTTCTTCCACATCACTCTGTCCTGTGCAGACTGCATCCAGGTTTTCCCGGCGTGTCTGTTCAGATCATCTTTCCACTATACTCGTAATTGCGGTCGCCCTGCACTTCTCTTTGCTGTCCACGGTTTCCAAGTCAGCAGTCTTCTTGTCCATTTTTCATCTGAGCTTCTTTCATTGCTATTTTAGAGTCGCAACTCGGTGGATGATGTCAGTGACTTTTGTTTTGTCTGTCACCGTATCGTTTCTGTCTCTATCTCTTAGGCTTATTCCTAACATGGCTCTAAATATACTTCAGGATACTTCAAATATCGTGGACCGATAAGCTCAGTAATGCAGACGTACTATAGAGAGCTGTTGTCGAGTGTGAAGGTATGAAACGTCTCATATTCTATTCTCATGTGCTAAGGGGAGAAAAGTACCATCTTCGGCTGATAATCATGGGTAAGATAGAGGGACGGCGAGGAGTTGGCAGAAGGCAGTAGTCATGGCTTCGGCTTATGAGAGATTGGACAGGAAAGAGGAGAGTTGTGAACCTGTTCCAAGTACCGCAGGACAGAGATGCTTTCGGTGCAGTGATGACGCACGTTGTGGGGCCTGACACGACACCAGAAGAAGAACGTAATGTAGAAATAATGACCTTATTAAAATGTTTGCAGATCCGTTAGCAGATGATACAAGGGCGGTGTAGAATTGAAAAGGGTGGTAGGGATTACACCAGCTATTAAAGGGCTCCGTGACAATTGATTGTCCTCACAAAGGGAGGAAACCGATTTAAGTATTACATTCAACATTCAACACATTTAGGGATGGCCGGACACGAGGGAAAATGTTATAACTTTATTACATATTTTTTGATCAATATGTTGATGGGTTATGAATATTATTAAGCCATGAAATGAACACCCAAGTGAATGTCTCGTCTCCTCTCGAGTGACTGGTCTAGCATCCCTAGCAAGAAATCAGTTGGAAAGAGCCACGGGTAATATCCATACTCCCTAAGATAGAGGTATCGCAGAAATTTTTTCTGCACCCTTTCCACCATCAGGGAATATCGAACCTCATGCGGCGCCCAGAAAATGGAACTAAATTCCAACCGACTTCTCACCAGAGAGTTATACAGCAGCTTTCAGCACCTGAATATTGCGAAAGATCTTGGCGTTTCTAATGCGTTCCTGGTACTTTGTTGTATTTTTATAATATTTTACCTGTACTTAATAGATGCCTTAACCATTTTCCTGTTTGTAATGTCTATTGAGTTAATAAACTGATTTGATTTGATTTGAATAATATAAGTTATTACGAATCTACAAGACATCTGCAAAATACGTATCTACAAGACATGCGTCCTATAATGACATATGGAATAGAAACGAGAGCTGACACCATCAGAACAAAAAGTCTCCCAAGAACCACAGAAATGAAGACTCTCCGATCCGTTGCGGGTACGATACTCCGAGACAGAATAAGATTCTGGAATAAGAAAGATCTGCAATATGGAAGATGTCACAGCTCTAACTTCACAACTGGCGGTGCTCTCTATAAACACTCACAGAAACAAAACAGTCAATACCAGCGAGATGTAACGTTGCACACAGACAAATGAAATACAACTGAACGTGTTAGTACTTGTCCGGGGGCTACTCTATTTTTCTACGATAATAATAATATGCTAACTTTTAAAGCGCCGTTTTTGTGATGTAATCACCTCAAGGGCGCATTAAGACGTGTTTTAAATCTAAAAATCTAAATGTGAACGCTTAAAAAAAGATCGGTTAAAAAGTATAAATGTTTAAATTGGGTATGAAATATGAAAAAGATGGGTTTTCAATTAAGATCTGAAATTATTTGTGGTGTTCCATTATTTCTGCCAGATGATTAGTTAGTTAGCTTACACTTTATATTGAAATGGCATGTTTTGATATTTTATAGTTATGATGTTATGGGTTCGAGCTCCAGCTATCTCCCGTGCAAAGGGGAAAAGAACATCTAATAAGATAATTCGTATTTTTACATTAATTTCATCCCTATTAGGTGGCAGTGCTTACAGCACGCGTCAGCGATACAATACACTACCAGCTTTTCAACCCCCACGGCCTTTTAATACTACAGGGTGATAGGAAGATATACAAGTACAACTTGTATAAACTGTACATCCAGAATTAACTGAAAACGTTTAATAATAATAATAATAATAATTATTATTATTATAATAAATAAAATAAAATAAAAATAATAAATAAAATAATAATAATAATAATAAATAAAATAATAGTAACAATGATTTTTTTTAACAATGCTGTAAATTTCACTAAAAAAAGAAAGAAATGAATGTAAGGTTAAGATTTTTTTTTAACTCAACAAAATAATAATTAAACAAGTGCTCGAAGGAGGGATATACGCCGCTCGACTGGAAGAGAGTTGGCAGAAGAAGGATGAAAGTAGGATAAATGCCGTAGAAATGAGTAAAAAAACAATGTATGAAAGAATATCTAATGATAAAGTAAGAAAGGAATGTAAGGCGGATGAATGCGTGATAAATAAAATTAAGAAAGGATCACTAAGATGGTTTGGACGTATGAAACGAATAGATGAGGAAGGAATGGTTAAAAAGATATATATACAAGTAGTGTAGATGCAAAAAGAAGTCGAAGAAGCCCAAGGAAGACATGGCATGACCAAATAAATCAATAACTGAAAGGCGGCCGTGTTGGAACAATCGACGAGCGTGCATGTCACGATGTGTGAATGTAGAAGAGGCGCGAGAGTTATGTCAGGATAGAATAGTGTGGCGGTCCATCCTCTCTGCCTACCCCTCTTTTCATTCATGAAAAGATCGGTCTTCTGTTAGTATCATTCATATTAATAATTTAATATGGAATTTAACATCACTACATTAAGAAGAATCGGAAAAACATTGTATGATAGAATATCTAATAATGAAGTAAGAAAGGAATGTAAGGCGGATGAATGCGTGATAAATAAAATTAAGAAAGGATCACTAAGATGGTTTGAACATATGGAACAATTGGATGAGGGGAAATGGTTTAAAATGTATATAATTTCCAATTAGTTTGAATGGAAAAAGAAGTCGAGGAAGCCCAAGGAAGACATGGTATGACCAAATCAATTAATTATTGAAAGTTGGAAAATTAATCAAAATTTAGAAGTCGAAAGAATCGACGTGCTTGTATGACTTGTATAATTGTGGAGGAATCTTGAGAGGTGTGTTAGAATTGAGTTGTGTGGCAATCCATTCTCTTTTTCTACCCCTGCGGGGACACGACGTGATGGTTTGTTTTGTTTGTTTGTTACTGAAAGGCGGCCATGTTCGAAGTAGGAACAATCGACGAGCTTGCTTGTCACGATGTGTGAATGTAGAAGAGGCGCGAGAGTTATGTCATGATAGAACAATGAAGCGATCCATCCTCTCTGCTCCAGGAAAACGGCGTGATGGTTAGTTAGTTAACTAGAGTTTTATATCATTGTTAAATAAAATAATCTGTATTTTCCAGATAATCCATTGTTTTGGCGGAAACACTTTGATATTTCAACATTATTAACTGTTTAAATAAAAAAAACTTTGTTCTAATTATCACAATTGATTATATTTTGTCGCGACAGTTGTTTCGCCAATTGATGTTAGCATCTTCAGGTCTTACAATCAACTAAAAAATACATCACAAAAATACACATCTGTATTTACTGTTGACATTAAATGCTTACCAATCACCGTGTGGCTACAGGGGTTGCAAAAATTGTATAATTGCCTTAAAATTTTGACTTGTCGAATCTCTCCTGGGGGAGGGAGGGTAAATTGGTCCGATAACAGTATAAATTGGTTGAGCGGGTGGCTGGCGAGGGGTGCACTGGTTGTCTGTAAACGGTTGTGAGCTTAAATGATCGCGAAGGGGTGGCCAGATATTTCTCGTTGATTAAACAATATTTTGATAACACCAGTAAGGGTGTAAATATGACACAATAAATATGATAAAAACATTGACGTTTATATTTTGTCTGTTCTGTTTTACGCTTAGACTCTAATAAATTTTTCTCCGAAATAAAAAATAATGTAAATGTTAAAAATAATACCTGGTTATAGAAAATCAACCCATAGGACAGGTCAGGACCTTCAAGTATCTAGGCATAGACCTGGTGGAGGGAGCTGATCTGCGGGAAGAAATACAAGCCCAAGTAAACAAGGCAGCTGCAATCTCTGGTGCTCTAAAATCCACAACATGGAAAAACAAAGACATGGCCATTAAGAGTAAGATGAAAATCTATAAAGCATGCTTAATACCAATAATAACATATGGCGTCGAAGCAAGGACAGTAAGGACCAAACAAGTTTTGAGGACTTCCGAAATGAAGACACTTGAGAACGATAGCAGGCAAGACACTGAGGGATCGCGTGAGAAACACCAGAAGAAGAGAGATATGTGAGGTTGAGGATATTATAAGATGGAGCAGACAGCGAAAAGGGTACTAGTACGTTCATGTTCAAAGAATGGACACCACCAAACTTCCCTATATTACATTGCATAATCAACCTCATGGGATTCGTCCTTGTGGAAGACCTCCTAAAAGATGGAAGGACAGCTGGGAATCTACCTCACAGGACGAGCAACTCTCTGGAGAACAGACCACATAGGTCTACAATAAGGAAGAAGAAGAATAAGAAAAAAAAAATATTCCTTTATAACATATAACTAACTAACTATCACGCCGTCTCTCCGAAAGGGTAGGCAGAAAGAATAAACTACCACACTATAACCGATGCGGCACTCCAACCTTCTCTATTCGCCCCCGCGAGCACAAACGGAAAGAACTTCAAATATGCAAAAAAAAAGCATGTCAAAAACAAAGTAGTTCGATATGCATACGATGCGCATGCCCGAAAACGCTTCTGGATTATTTTGAATTTTGTTTGAAAAAAACAAAAGGAGAACACTAGGTATTGAGGCTTTCTTCGACAGCGTCAGCACAAATTATTTTATCTCCCAACATGCAGAACCAACCTGCCTCTGGTGATGCCGGTGGGGAGAGCAATCAAACTATCATGATCGCAAAAGTTGAACCGTCTCTCATGCGTTCCTGATATTATATTAGGTCCTTACATATGAAATTGGCGTTTTGTATGGGAGGAACATAAAGTTGATTTTTTTTAAATATAATATATTTATTTAATCAAAGTATGTACCATTGCTATCTATGCACTTTTGCCATCTCATAGGTAGTTAATCGATCCCTTTACTAAAAAAAACATTCGGACGGGAATCAATTCTTTGAAGTCGGTTTGGACTGCCCCATCGGAGTTGAATTTTTTCCCTTGCAAGAAGTTGTCGGGGTTAAATGCATAACCCAGATAAACATACTTCATGAAGAAATACATGACACGAAAAAACACAAAAACGCTGACCCAAGACCTACTCATCAAATTTGATGACACGGAGGCCTAGATTCGTTCAGGTTTGGTCATTAGGTCGGGCATCGTAGATGACGAAAGCAAAGCATATAAAAGCAGTACTTCCGAGCACCCAATAGGATCAGTTACTCTTACGACTTCTAACAGACGCGAGATATCGGACTCCCTCCGACGCCGAGCTACGAAGAGACACGAGTCTCCACTACGCAGTCTACGTACGAGAAACCTCCGACGACTCCTCGCTCCAGCCACTCGACGATACCGCCCAGCGAGCCCTCATCCTCTACGACTCACCACCGGACTCCGCCCCGCTGCCATCGACATCCAGCCACGCTCCATCACGAGTATATCATACAGTTACGTGTAATTACTTGTGAACCGCAATAAACGCTGAAACCTCCGTCGTCTTCCTACTCGTCACCACACAACCCCCACAGTGGTGACCCCGACGAACACACGCAACACAACCTTCTGATATATCTACACCCCGTGAAGTTACTCCGACGTCCACGTGTGTTCAACCCTCACCACAAATCCCCACAGTGGTCCAAATTTCGAAAAAAATAGTAATCTGTTGGGGCAAGGTCCGAAGAGTACGGTGGATGTCTTAGACATTCCAATTGAAGCTCTTCTAATTTGGTAGCCGTCTGTTGTGCAGTGTGTGGTCTAGCGTTATCATGAAGCAGCAGTGGCCTAGAGCGATTAACCAGCCTCAGTTGTTTAGCAGCTAGCTTTTCCATCACGGTTTGCAGTTGCTGATAATAGACATCTGCCGTAATCGTTTGGCCAGATTTAAGAAAGCTGTAGTAAACGACACCAGCACTAGTCCACCAAACGCTCACAAGTAACTTTTTTGGAGTCAATTTTCGCTTGGGGCATGGTTTGGCTGGTTCGGCAGGGTTCAGCCATTGCGATGAGCGCTTCCGATTATCATACAGGATCCACTTTTTATCACAGGTAATTGATTCGATTCAAAATCCCTTCATTATTGTGCCGGTTGAGTAATGCAACGCAGCAGTCAACGCGCGTTTGTTGATTTGCTTCACTCAATTCGTGAGGTACCCACCTTTCAAGCTTTTTCACCTTCCCAATTTGCTTCAAGTGGATTAAAACAGTTTTATCACTAACACCGCAGCCTGCAGCTAACTCGGACGTGGTTTGCGATGGATCCGCTTCCACAATAGCCTTCAATTCTTCATTATCAACTTTGGTCTCCGGCCGTCCACGGGGCTTGTTCTGCAGGTCGAAATTTCCAGAACGAAAACGTTGGAACCAAAAACACACTGTGTTTTCTTTTGCGGCACCGTCGCCATACACATCATTAATCCTTCGAGCCGTTTCTGCAGCACTGGTGTCACGGTGGAACTCGTACTCGTAAATAACGCGATATTTCAAGTTTTCCATTTTGTAAACTGAGTGACGCAAAGAAAAAAAACAATTGAGGAAAAAACAAATGAATTATAATTTTCGAAACAAAAATACTTGAGTAAATAGCTGTATAAATTTGAATTTGGAATTCCTAACCAAAGAGAAGATATTTGAGATCAAAGTTGCCAGTACGGCAAAACGCCAATTTCATATGTAAGAACCTAATATAATTATATTTTACCTGTTCTCAATAAGTGCCTTAAACTATAATTGTTGTTTGTAATATATTTTGAGAACATAAACTGATTTGTTTTGTCCCAAGAACCAGAATTTTTCTAAATATTGCTGCTAACCAATCCCTACAATTGAAACTTTGAAAGTGAATTTTTGTCTAAACGTATATATTTCTTATATGTAGATATTATTACATTTTGTAAATAAATAAATAATGACGCTAAAACCGGTTCCCCTCTCTTAGTCAGAATCAATTATCTTGGTCCACGAGGAGAGAAGAAAGATGGGACGAACTGACAATGATGGAATAGACAGGATTCGATTCCATTCAACGCCTTTAATTGAAATTGGAAACTCAACATCTAATTCAAATTTATTCTATTGTACAATTGGTAGATTTTTTCACAGAATTTCAAAATATGGCGAACGGATAGTGCGTCGAAATAAGGGTTGTTGCGGGAACAAAGTGAATGGAGCTTTAAAACAGTTATTGGAAACAAGAATTTTTTAATTGGTTCACTGAGGAAGGGAAAACGTTAGCTTAAGAGAATAAAAACAATTAATATTGTATACTCACAAGTATAATTACATTTTAATACGAAATTTAATCTCAACAAGAGCATACATGACCATAACACTAGACAAGCAAACAACCTGTATATCCCCAAAGTATTCACTACTAAATACGGAATAAAATCTCTTAAATTCATAGATTTTTCTGCACCTAATAGACTTCCGAACACCTTAAAGATGAAACAAAAAAAACCACTTAAATTATGTATCCTTATTTATAATAACATTATATTATATTAAGTTTAAAGTCATTCTTTTCTGAAATCTGGTAAAGGATATATAATTTTAGTGTTTTTTTTTCTTTTTAATAAAAAAAAAAAAAAAAAAAAATAACATTATACACTTAAAGTTGTCATCGCAAACAAAAACCTATCCAAAAAGCTAGAATGGCAGTGCACAATGGTGTTCTTCTACCGACCCTTATGTATGGAAGCGAAGCATGGAACTGGCAAAAGAAGGATGAAAGTAGAATAAATGCAGTAGAAATGAGATCTCTAAGACGAATGTTTGGATACTCTGTGTATGATAGAGTGTCGAATGAAAATATAAGAAGTGAATGCGGTGCGAATGATGGTGTCATGAACAAAATAATGAAGGATCATTAAGATGGTTTGGACATATGGAAAGAATGAATGAAGAAAGAATGGTAAAAAAATTATATGTTAATGATGTAAATGGAACCAGAAATAGAGGAAGACCGAGGAAAACGTGGCACGATCAAATAAATCAAATATTGAATGTCGGCCATGTGAGGAGGAGGAGGAAAAATCGACGCGCGTGCATGACACGATGTATGAATGTTGAGGAAGCGAGAGAAATATTATATGTCAGGAAAGAAAAGTGTGGCAGTCCATTCATTCTGCCTACCCCTTCGGAGAGACGGCGTGATGGTTAGTTAGTTAGTTTAATAACATTAGAAACTGTTTTGGTACTTTGGAATACTATTATAATACTGCGATTTCTCAATAACTCATATTCTATATTTTTTTTGTATGAATTATTTCGTGATATTTTCAAAACTCTCTCTGCTTTTCCGTTTCAAGTCGAGAATTAATATATTAATTCATTTCTATTTAGGTATATTTAACTCTGAGACGGCCTGCTGCAATTAAATACTTATCATTTATTTAATTGTGTTAAAAAAATTAATAATCTGTTCTGATAGACCGATGGTTGACTACTCGTATATATGAAAAAACGTAAATTTCGATATTAAATATTTATTTTATTTTGTTTTGTATCATTGTATTTTATATATTTTGGTTTACGATTTATTTTGTGGACGTTGGCAATCGAAGTGTGCGCGGGAGATGCCTATTGGTGGCGATGAGATAAGGATGGAGTGCCGCATCGGTTAAAGTGTGTTTTCTGCTACCCTTTCGCCATTATTTCTGCTACCCTTTCGTAGAGACGACGTGATGGTTAGTTAGTTTATATATGTCTACCCTCTAAATAGCTTAATATTCATTTTGTGGTATTTCCTAGGTATAAATGTACTCTATGATAATTTCGTATTCTGTGATTTGGCTTTGAATTCTTATTATTTTGGACTTAATAACTAACTAACGTCCCCATGAAAGGGGTAGGACAACTATCCTCTGCCAAACATGCTCGGAATGCCATGTCAGGTCCCCCCGACGTCGGCTATCACTCTGGTGAATGCTTCTCTGTCCTGTGCCAGCTGGAACAACTCCCCCACGCTCCGAATTCCGGTCTACTCTTTTATTTTCTCGAGCCAGGGCATCTGGGATCTTCCCACACCGCGCCTACCCTCAATCTTCCCTTGAAATTGAGGTACAGCAGATCGTATTACTCGTAGACTTTACCAAAGACACTCAAAGGACTAATAGCTCTGTGGTTTTCACATTCCATATGCGAACCTTTTCTCTTGTGCAGAGGCATAATTACTGCTCTCTTCCAGTCTAACTAACGAACTAACCAACCATCACGCCGCTTCCCCGGAGGGGTAGGCAGAGATGATGGATCGCCACATTGTTCTATCCTGACATAATTCTCGCGCCTACTCTACATCACACATCGTGACCTGCACGCTCGTCGATTGTTCCTACTTCGAACGTGGTCTTTCAGTAATTGATTAATTTTGTCATGCCATCTCTTCTTTATCCTTTCTCGACTTCTTTTTACATTCACACTACTTGTAGGATATATCTTTTTAACCATTCTTCCCTCATCCATTCGTTCCACATGTCCAAACCATCTTAGTGACATTTTCTTAATTTTATTTATCACGCATTCATCCTACTTACATTCCTTTCTTACTTCATCATTAGATATTCTATCATACATTGTATTTTCGCACCCTCTTCTTAGTGACCGCATTATCCTACTTTCATCCATCTTCTGCCAACTCTCTTCCAGTCGAGCGGCGTATATCCCTCCTTCAAGCACTTGTTAAATTATTGTTATGTTAAGTTTAAAAAAAAACTCGCTAACGGACAGGTTAATAGCTTTTTTACATCATGAATATGAATCTGTGGAGCGAATATATGCCTTTTCTAAAATGCTTCCATATCTAAGACTTAGAGAAAGACGGAAATTCTATACGCATAGTAAATACATTATTATAAATACAAGAGAGAGGCGTTTGAAGCAATTTATCTACTGACGTAACATGGCGGCCATTTTGATTTATCTGTCAAGGAATGCCGCCCCTCTTATCTTCCATGATTCCATTTCCAATTTGGCTCTGTTCCAGGGGTGGGGGCGTACCCCCGCACCCCCGCGAGGGTGGGCGGACTCCACAGCAGGCACCCCCTCGAAATCCGGTAGCTAAGGGTTGAAAAACGGAACTGAAAGTGGGAATCAAATTTTGTCGAAAACTAGTAAAAGGATTGTAGAGAAATAATAACATATCATTTATTGGACTTAAATGTTAAGTTTTTCATATAAAGCCATTTGGTAAATTTGAGAGAGTTGTCTTAGGAGGATAGATGCCCCATAATTTATATTAAAACTTGTAAACCGATCGTGCTTTCAGCGTTGCGGGTCAGTTGGCGTGGAATAGCCTCCATGTTAGTATTAAGTACGAGGATTATTCTTCTTCTTTTTATCCTGTCACACCTCCGTGGTGCATTGGGCCTCAAGGAACCTTCTCCACCCGACTCTATCACATGCCTGATGTATAATATCATCCCAAGTGAGGCCTGCTGCCTTAGCCTCGTCTTGCAGGGCTCTTCTCCAGGTGGCTCTAGGTCTGCCTCGCTTCCTCTTTCCCCCCATAGGGGACCAGTCTAGTGCGCCCTGAGCGATGCAGCCTGGGCTCCGACTAAGGCTTACCGCGCACTGAGCAGTCAGGCTGTCGCAGCCAGGTTACGGCAGCCAGTCCGACATATGGCGTTGTATGGGAGCCCGCGCACTAGGCAACCACGATTTTCTGGTTGCAGCAGCCAGTAGCACGCGTCTGAGTGCACGGCAACCAGCTAGCTGCTAGCAGCCAGAACTAGCGCGAACAATACTAGGCGATTGTATGTGTTTTGGGAGAGGCCTGCATTCATGAGTGGATGACAGACGGCTGATGATGATTATGATTATTTTTGTCTACATCTTCGGGGAGACGGCGTGATGGTTAGTTTGTTAGTTAATTGGCTTCGCTTATGTATTGGACAAATTGGGCTATAGCTTCGCAAGGCGACACATGTCATTCTCATAGAGAATACTATCATAAAACTTCTAGAAATTAGACTTTTTCATTCTAATTTGACGGTGGAAACGTGTGACGATCTATTTTGGAGCTTGTTTCGCGATTCGGGCTCCCGATTTCGGCGTTTTCCCGTAAAAACTCGGAATAAATTGCCCTTTATACGGACCCGTTTATCGGGCTCGCATATAAATAAAACCAAATGAATTGCCGACCCCCGCCATTATCCGTTTCGCCATTTAAGTGTATATAGCCATCCCAATTTTCAGGACTCGGTAATAAATAGCGCGATGGATGTGGCTACACGCTTGCCTGTGTATTCCTTCGGCAGTGTATTGGTGCATTGATTTCGGCACGGTATTACCACGGCTTAGCTAATTACACACACGTGAAGTTATTTACGAATGAACGAAAATGGCGTGAGCTACACATTTTTAATATAAAACAATCACGCCGTTCCCTAGGAAGTGTACCTACCAGAGAATGAACCGCCATACTATTATATACTGACTCTTCTTCCTAGCCTTCCCTCCACTGCTGGAGGTAGCTGACACACCACTCAAATTTCGCCGTCAAACATTTTATAATTACTCGTATTATTATTTTGTTGAATCGCTCTTTACATCATGACAGCATGAGCCAAATCGATGTAAAGTGTAGCTAATCTATCGCCATTTTATTGTCACGTGAAATTTACACCAGACCAAAGACAGTGTGACAATCACACTGCCCTCGCCGGGAATCGGACCTGGAACCTTCGAGGTGGCAGTCAATGCACATACCACTCGGCCACGAAGGTCGTCGCCATTGAAAGGAAAACATATATTTTTCATAAATATTACGAAACCTCTAAGAAACGGACGTTTTATTCGTATTAATTTTTATAATTTTAACTATAACATTATACAAAATCGTTTTTAAGTGAACCGTATAAAGAAAATTAATACAATGATTGTAAATATTTTTGTGAATGTATACTTATACTTGTATACGAATACTGGATTCCACCCACGGTGGGTGATTAATTCATGAAATTTAATTGTATCTCAATAGAGACGAAGATGCAAACTGGAAACTGAATATGGTTGATCAAGGTGTTTACAGAACTTATGACCTGTCATTGGTTGGGTTAAGCGCACGCTTTATGTAATTACATGGGTGAAATCCAGTATTCGTATACAAGTATAAGTATACATTCACAAAAAATATTTGTAATCATTCTGGTCAATTCTTTGGCATATAGATAGGAGTGATATCTCCAGGCGGCTTCTAAACAATGCGCTAATGGCGATAGCCTTCACATTGTGTCAATAAAGTAGTTTGCTAAATGCTAAAAATTAATCTCCATAGATGGCGTTAGTGTGTGGATTATATAGATTAATCTTAAAAAGATTAACATGTGTAATCAAATCTACATAGATGGTGTATTGAAACTGAAATGTGAAGATAAGCATAGATTTGTAGGATATATACAACCTCCAAAAATTTGTCTTACATGGTCATAAAGAAATAGGTGGAATGGGGAATGTTGTAATTACATAAAGCGTGCGCTTAACCCAACCAATGACAGGTCATAAGTCCTGTAAATACCTTGATCAACCATATTCAGTTTCCAGTTTGCATCTTCGTCTCTATTGAGATACAATTAAATTTTACAATGATTGTAGAGAATTTGGAACATATCATTAATTGGACTTGAAGTTAAGATTTCAATAGATAAAAGAATTATAATGAGTAATCGAGCTATAATGCAATTTTAAAATGTGTGTAAAGTGTGACGGGCGAGTACTAGAAGTAGGGGTAATTACTATTAAATTATTATTGAAGGACAAAGGGAACATATCAATAATTGGACTTGAAGATGTTTTAAAGCATTGATTCTCGTGACATGTGATAGGTAGCTAATCTATCGCCATTTTATTGTCAAGTGAATTATACACCAGACCAAGGACAGTGTCACAATCAAATCAAATCAAATCAGTTTATAAAATGTTTAATTAAAAAACGTTGTTTTATGTATCACAATTGTAATTATTTATTTTACGCGACAGTTGTTTCGTCAACGTATGTTGACATCATCAGGTGTTACAATAAATTATCAACATATTTTGATATATTATTGTAACACCTGATGATGTCAACATAGGTTGACGAAACAGCTGTCGCGTAAAATAATAATACAATTGTGATACATAAAACAACGTTTCTTAATTTAACAGTTTTTAATGTTAAAGTATCGTAGTGTTTCGGCCAAAACAATAAGAGATGGTTCGATATTAGAAAGACAAGATACTTTCCAAAGTCAAGAGTATTTTCTTCTCACTAATATGAAAGTCGTCGATCTCCGAGGAGACCGCGTTCAGCAGACTAATTGCTCTTCCCACCGGTGTCACCAGAGGCAGATCACAGCGCCATCACAGAGAATCTAATCCGGGACCTTCGGCGTAACAGTCACAGAACTTACCACTTAATAAGGTCGTCGAGGTATTATTAAGGGTTAAGTACGAAATGTTGCAATGTTTTCATTCCCACAGTGTCTGATTTTGCTTAGATTCCGTAAGCCATTATGGAAAGATATTCTCTATTTTATTTCCGTTTTAATACGATGTAATTATGTTAATAATTTTAACTACACATAAAATAGTGTAGCTTTTGAATATGTAATTGTTTTTCGTTTTTTATTATAGTGACTATTGGTCTGGGGGGAACATCATCCCTTATCAAATATATTCGCGTTTTAAATCTGTTGTTATTCCGTACAGATACATCACCCCGGATGCGTATGAGAGTATTTAGGGGTTGATATGAGTTTGATACGCCGGCAATTTATTTCATCCCTTATCGGGATCGTAACAAGCTTTATTACCGACGGTGTATGCCTGCGGCCGAAGCTAATGAATATATTATAGGCATCGTGCACGGGATTACTCGATTGCGGTCGTAAAATTGCTTAAACATAAATACCTCTGTGTGCAAATCATCTATTTACATTCAAAACTAGCTAACCGTTGTACCCTTTCAACGAAGGAGCATGCAGAGATAATGGACAATCACACTATTATATTTTAAGCAGATATGTCAATATTAGAGTGATGCTGAAGAAGGTCAAGATGATTTTTTTTTCTTCTGTATTCGTCATAACTTTATAATAATAATAATAAATTGGATGATTTATAGAGCGTCATTTTTATGAATTAATCATCTCAAGGGCGCTGTAGCTCCATTTTATGAACTAGTTAATATTTATATATATTTTGGTTCAGAATAAACACTTTGTTAAAAATAAACATTTTGTTTAAAATATAAAAATTGTTTAAAATGAACATTTCGTTAAAAATAAACATTTTTGTAAAAACAAACATTCAGTTGAAAATAAACATTTTTGCTAAAAATAAACATTTTTGTATGGGGGCTGCACCTGACGCAGTCGATCCACATTTGCATCAGGATAGGACAGTTTGATCAGGTGCGTTTTGAGCCTCGATCTAAACTCTGACGGGTTTTCAATGCACTTTAAGTCTGCAGGGAGACCGTTCCAGGCCGAGGGGCCAGCTACAGCAAAGGCCCGGTCGCCGAAATTTGTGCGAGGGTAACGCTTCGGTACTTACAATCTACCCATCGCAGAAGACCTTGCCGATCGCAATGTAGACTACCTCGCTTTCAGGTTTTTGGTGATGCAGAGTTCAAATATGTAGGCGGGTGCCATTCCATGCAGCGCCCTAAATACAGTCCAGCAGAGCTTATATTCTATTCTTTCCGGACATTCAGCCAATGGAGCTCTTTAACTTCGTGCGTATTTGTCAGGTAATTGAAAAAGAGGATTCATTCATTAAAGATAATGGCGTTTAAATTTTTATATGTAAATAATATAAAATATTTTTAATAATCTCGAATTTTAGAAATTAAAAAAGCATTAAAAAAACGAAATCGAAGCAAGAGCAGACACTGTCAGAACCAAACATCTCTTAAGAGTAGCAGAAATTAGAACATTGCTCCCCACAAACCTATTGTGGGGACAACCCTTAGAGATATGATATCCAATGAAGAAATTCGCAAATACTACAAAATTGAAGACATAGTGAGATGGAGTAGGCAGAGAAGATGATTCTGGAGGGACAACATCGATATAATGAATCCAGCAAGAATTCCTAAGATCGTGATGCACGAGACTCCAGAGGGCCGTCGACCACCAAAGAGATGGAGAGAAGGCTGGTCGTCTACATCACAGAAAGAAAGTTGATATTCTGCATAAACAGATCGCAAGATCTACAATCAGAAGAAGAAGAAGAATAAAAAAGCATTTAAAAATAAATAAAATATTATAAATCATCAAACAAATTTAATTTGTTTAAAGTTAAATAATTAATTTATTTCCTTTGTTGTAAGATTAATTACTTAATAATTAATACCTGGACCCCGACAAGAACTTCAAAATATTATTTTAGATTAATTCAAAATATTTGTTATAACAAGGGCATAAATGTTCGAAAAATAATATTTGTCAAAACTAATCGAAAAATTTGTTAAAATATTTATAACACTGATGAAGGGTTTCTGCGTCATATATATATTTTTTAATATTATTTTTTTATAATACTGTTCGTGTTGTATTCAAAGGTTTTTAAAAAGGAACATGGTTTTTTATTTTTTTATTTTAATCAAATATTGAATGTCGGCCACATGAGAAGTCGGAGAAATCGACGTGCGTGCAAGACACGATATATGAATGTCGAGGAATCCAGAGTAATGTGTCAGGAAAGAAAAGTGTGGCAGTCCATTATTTCTGCCTACCCCTTCGGAGAGACGGCGTGATGGTTAGTTAGTTTATTCTTCCACGTCAGGTCACCCCGAGTCACTTGAGAGAGTCGAATCAACGCAGCGATCCTTTCATAATTTTGTTCATCATACCTTCTTTCGCTCTACATTCCTTTCTAATATCAGCATTTGAGATTCTGTCGTACATCGTTCTACATATATTTTGAAGAATTTGTTTTTTTAAATCAGTTTTTCAGTATTATTATTTTAAAGTGCCCTTGAGATGAACGAGAAAATGGCACTATACAAAATAGCTTTATTGTTAATATTATTAACAAATTCAATAGTATTATATTTTTAAATAAAAAATTATGCATTCCTCATCTGAAAGATGCCACCTCAATCTCATTTTTTTTCTATATAATAACTAACTAACTAACCATCATGCCGTCTCCCCGAAAGGGTAGGCAGAAAGAATAGATTGCCACATTTTGACCGATGCGGCACTCGATCCTTCTCTTTTCGCCCCCGCGGGAGACGCGGAGTGATGGGTTGCGAACCTCATCGCCACCAATAGGCATCTCCCGCGCACACTCCACAAAATAAATCTACAACAAATAATATAAAATAAAATAACAAACATAATGTTATTTTAATTAAGTAATGTTCACGAATAATATTTTATTTAAAACCTCGAAACGTTAATAATAAGTTTGTATGATCATTTAATACCAGACGTGTTATAGGTACATAATATTTAAATATAAAGATGTGTTTTTTATATAACTATTTCCACATTTGTCTTTATTTCGATAGCAACCGGTTTCGCCAGACTCGCTGGCATCGACACACTGGTCAGATTTTTTCTATATAATAATTAAATAAAACGATGTTTTTTATAACTACTTCCCCATTTGTCTTAATTTCGACAGCGAGCCTGGCGAAACCGGTCGCTGTCGAAATAAAGTAAAATGTGGAAGTTGTTATAAAAAACATCGTTTTATTTAATTAGTATTTAAATGAACTTCCATGAATATATTTCAGTTAAATCATTTCTAGTTTCATCATTTTGGCTTATTTCAAACTTCACTTCCAGACAGACGGTTTAAGATCTATGCAATATTACAAAATGTATGTGTCCATCCGTTTCTTAAATCTTTTAAAAATCGCATTTGAAATCCTCCATTTTATCAGATACCTTGTATCGCGGCCAAAATATCCCGGGAGTGACAGTAGAGGAAGAAGAAGATTGTGCTTTGCAGGGGAGTAGAATAATATGAGAGTTTTACGGGGCGCGCTGTATTATCTGCCATCATGGAGACACCAGTGGCGGAGGGAATTTGTGTATTAGTATTGTATTGTAAACGGAAACATCAAAATACAGACTTAAAAATACAACATCTTACAAAAATACAAAACTATTCAGGAAATATCAAAGACAAAGAAACAAAAACATATTACAAAGTTTACACAATTACAAAGGCATTCAGGAAATATCAGTACACAGACGTAGAACTAAGACATATTACAAAGTTTACAAAATTATAAAAACATTTAGGAAAACACAGATATAGAAACTAAAACATATTACAAATTTTATTCTATATACACCATACTTTGTGTTGTTATGATGCTTTATTTCTCCTTTTTTTATACACTTTGTATATAACGACAACTTATATGAACAAAAATAAAATTACATAGACATGTTTCGGACAACCAGTCCTTCTTCAGTAAAACATATTATAAAGATACGCATTTAAAATATTATACAAATATGATCAGTTTTGACAGATGTTATAAAGATTTATTTTGGAACGTTTATGCTTTTGTTGTAACAAATATTATGAATCAATTAAAAAAAAAAAATTAACGTTCTTATTGGGGTTCAGGTTTCAGGTCAGTTCTTATATGGGGTACTTACAACAAAGGAAATAAATCAAAGATTGGACTAACGTTAAATTTATTCGATTATTTATAATACTTTCATATTCAGTATGTTACAACTCAACATTACGAGCGTATGAGAAAAAAATGATGATTATACATATACCTACTTTAGGTGATAAATGAGGGAATCATTCAAGGAACAGTTGGAGGAAACGCTTCTTTACTTCACGGGATTGAGTTTTCTTATAAGTGAAACGCGGTATAGCGTTTACATACGCCACTGGTCGCAAAACCCATTCTACAATATTGTACAGTTTCAAAAAGTCTGCCGCCATTTTATGAGCGGAATGCGACGGGCTTATCCGATCCCGGCGAGCGCGAGAGAGATAACCGTACCGACAATATTTTAGGTTAGGTAGATATTTTTCTCTCAAATTGCTCCGAATTCGTTTTATTTTGGTGTTTATTTTTTTATTGTCGCCATAAAAATATGCCCTGCGCTCTGATTGAACATATTATTTCTGGAATTATAATGTCGTCCCTCTTATCCCGGATTCGGGCGCGTTTTACTGCTCTGTCCCTTGACGGATTTCAAATTCATAGCGTCCATTTTAGAATTCGATTGAAAAGGGTTGTCAGACGTAAAAATTAATCTATGATATGGCGAAAATTAATACTGCAAAGCCCCTATGAGACGGCTCACCAAATTAACACTGTATGACAGAATGTATGGCCGATTGTGACATAAGTGCGAACGGTGAGAAATTAGAGTTACCGAATTTGTCTACCTGTGAAGCATGTTTACAAGAGATGGAAAAATGGAGAAAGATATCGGAAGAAGGGTTGGAGCTGGAAACAAAATAAATGGTGCACTGGTGGTGGTCTAGGGGATAGAACGCTTGGCTTCTGATCCAGGGGACTTGGGTTCGAGCCTGGACAAGACCAGATTCCTTTTTCATGAGCTGTTTTCTGCTCACATTGAAGATTGTAAAATAAATTCTAGTCTTTCAAAAAAAAAAAAAAACTCATAGTCATTACCGCAAATAGAAATATATCGAGTGAAGCAAAGATGGCAGTGCACAATGGAGTTCTAGTGCCGACCCTTATGTATAGAAGTGATGCTTGGAGTTGGCAGAAGAAGTTCCTTCACATTCATACAAAGAGTCATACATGCACGTCGGTTCCTCCGACTTCTAACATGACCAACCTTTAAAATTTGATTAATTTGGTCATGCCATGTTTTCCTCGACTTCGTACCCCATTTACATCATTAACGTATACTTTCTTAACCATTCTTTCTCCATCCATGCGTTCCATATGTCCGAACCAACGCAGCGATCCTTTCATAATTTTGTTCATAATACCTTCTTCCGCTCCACATTCCTTTCATATATCAGCATTTGAGATTCTGTTGTATATCGTTCTAACACACATACGTCTTAGGGACATCATCTTTACCGCATTTATTCTGCTTTCTTCTTCTTTTCGTCAACCCTTCTTTCGACGTTACTATCCGTTCGGCCAACAAATTCACAATTAGCAATTGCTTTAATCGCGATCAATTGGCTACATCAATGAGGATCATGCAGCAATCATTGAAAATAATGTTGACCGTCTAAGGGGTACTTAAGGTGTATTCCAAATATGAATTGTTTTTGTTTGAATCATTTTATGAATGCAAAGGGATGTATTTATGTTAATTCGTCTACACGAAAACATTTTTTTTTCCTTTCATATAAATTAAATATGTTGATTTTTTAACGCCATTTTCGTAGGGAAAATGTTGAATCCTTAACCCGTCTCCCCGGGGAAAATACCCCAGAATATGTTCTGCATTTTTCTGTCCTGGCATACTTCGTTCGCTTTCTCTACAAATATTATCTAACTAACTAACTAACTAACTAACTAACTAACTAACCATCACGCCATTTCCCGGGAGAGGTAGGCAGAGAGGATGGATCGCCACAATGCTCTGTCCTGGCATACCTCTCGGGCTTCCTCTACATTCATACATCGTACCATGCACGCACGTCGATTACTTTGACTTCGAATGTGACCGCCTTTTAGTAATTGATTAATTTGGTCATGCCATGTTTTCCTCGGTCGTCTTCGGCTTCTTTTTCCAGTCACGCTGCTTGTGTACAACTTTTTAACCATTTTTAATCTCAGGGATCCTTTTTTAATTTTATCCATGATGCAGTCATCTGCCTTACATTTCTTTCTTATTTCATCGTTCGGTATTCTATCATACAACTTTTTCCCGCACATTCTTCTTAGTGATTTCATGTCTACGGCGTTTATCCTGCTTTCATCCTTCTTTTGCCAGCTCCAAGCTTTACTTCCATACATGAGGGTTGGCACTAGAACTCCATTGTATACTGCCATCTTTGCAAATATAAATATTATCTATACTCTAATAATAACACGTGTTCCAAAGGGGGGAATTTAACAAAAATACCTAGTTAAATTCTTACATTTTCACAAAAACTATTTTTATATTTTGTATTTTCAAATTTAAAACGTCCCAACCCCCAATACTTTTCATTTAGGGCTTGTAAGTAACGGGTATTATTTTGTATTTTTTATTTAATAATAACACGTGCCCCGAAGGGGGTGAAAATTAGTTAAATCATTATATTTTCGCAAAAACTATTTTATTAATTTTGTTTCAAATTTAAAATAAAAATTTGGAAGCAAAATAACTAAAATAATGCCTAAAACTCCTCAATAAATTAAAATTACAAAAAACTACCAGTTACTACCCCTAAAGGAAAATAATTAGGGGGTGAGACTTATAAAAATATATAATTAATTTTTAAAGGCCATCCTAATAATACATACCTACATCGAGTCATGCACGCACGTCGATTTCTCCGACTCCTCACGTGGCCGACATTCAATATTTGATTGATTTGATCGTGCCACGTTTTCCTCGGTCTTCCTCTATTTCTAGTTCCGTTCCTTCTTCACCATTCTGTCGTCACTTATTATCTCCATGTCGCACCGTAAGTGTAAAACCGACGTAAGTGCAAATATACAGTTGGGGATATGGGAGTAGATTTTATATTGCTTGGAAAAACTGTTTTTTTTTAATAAACCAACGATTTTCGGTTTATAGGTATATTACTATAAACCGAAAATCATTGGTTTATTTAAAAAAAAACAGTTTTCCAAGCAATATGAAATCTTTAAACTCCCATATCCCCAAACGGTATATTTGCACTTATGTCGGTTTTACACTCACGGTGCGATGTGTTCAAACCGTCTTAATGTTCCTTTTATTCTTTTGTTCGTAACACTTTCATCCGTACTGCATTCACTTGTTATATTTCATTCGACACTGTATCATACACATATTTTCTACATATCCATCTTTTGCCAGTTCCATGCATGCGTGCATGACACGACGTATGAATGTTAGGAAGAGTTTTTTACATCATTGTTTAAAAATAATAAATATGTAGTTCATAACAATTTCATACGCACTGCATTCATTTCTCAAATATACATTTGGTACTTCAGCTTATACTGATATATTATTATTATTATTTTGTTGAATCGCTCTTTACATCATTACAGCACGAGACAAATCCATGTAAAAGGTATAGCTATCATACTGATTTTCGTGTCATGTGATAGGTAGTTAAACTATCGCCATTTTATTATCACGTGAATTCTACACCAGACTATGTGACAATCAGACAGCCATCGCCGGGAATCGAACCCGGGACTTTTGGTGTAGCAATGTTTGCTCTAACCATTCGGCTTCGTAGGTATATGAATAGCGTCACGATACAAAATGTTTTTTTTTGTTTTTGTGAAGATTTTGTTTCATACCTGAAATGTGGTGGTAACCAAACAATTATTAGGAAATTATCTATGTCAAATAGCTTGTACCCGACAAGTCTATAAACTGTGTCGGAATATTTACGACTTGGGGTAGATATATAACCGCAATATAATTAGTGAGAATTGGGCATTTTGTTTGGGCAAAACCTCTTCTTTTACGATGTTCCTGGTCCTTTGTGAATGCGACCAACAATGACATAATTTTAGACTTCAAAAACTTTCTTTTAAATGTGCATATATAGTCTATGGCGGTACTAAAAGTTTATTGGTTTTCCGAGAGTTTTAACGTGTCTAATTATATTTCCGTTTCTAAAGATGCTGAGCTAAAAGTTGCAATATTTTCTTATTTTATTGTTTTTATATTGCAGTTCAAACCAAATAGATGTAATGATTAGAAAAATATTAAATAATAATTAATAATTATCCAAAAAAGCCAAGATGAGAGTGCACAATGGTGTTCTTGTGCCGACCCTTATGTATGGAAGTGAAGCTGGCAAAATAAGGATGAAAGTAGATTAAATGCAGTAGAAATTAGATCTCTAAGACGAATGTGTGGCAAATCTGTATATGATAGAGTGACAAATGCAAGTATAATAAGTGAATTTTGTGCGAATGAAAGTGTTATGAACAAAATAAGGAAAGGGTCATTAAGATGGTTTGAACACGTGGAAAGAATGAGTGAAGACAGAATGGTAAAGAAGGTATATGTAAACGGCGTGAACGGAGCTAGAAAAAGAGGAAGGCCGAGGAAAACGTGGCTCTATCAAATCAATCAAATATTGAATGTCGGTCACGTGAGGAGTCGGAGAAATCGACGTGCGTGCATGACAAGATGTATGAATGTAGAGGAAGCGAGAGACGTATGTCAGGACAGAAGAGTGTGGCGTTCCATTCTTTCTGCCTACCCCTCCGGGGAGACGGCGTGATGGTTAGTTAGTTAGTTAGCTAGTATAATTAATAATAGCATTCTAGCATATATATACATCTTCCAAAAATTTGTCAGACGTGGTGGTCGTAAGGGTCGAATGGGGAATGTTGTTAAACACAAAGCGATCGCTTA
Organism: Lepidostoma basale; assembly: GCA_022606425.2. NCBI lineage: Eukaryota > Metazoa > Arthropoda > Insecta > Trichoptera > Lepidostomatidae > Lepidostoma > Lepidostoma basale. The sequence continues at coordinate 503,810 of JAHDVF020000515.1, read as the reverse complement.
ACCCAATCAATGACAGGTCATAAGTCCTGTAAGCGCCTTGACCACCATATTCTGTTTCCAGAAAACAATTTACATCTTTGTCTCTATTGAGATACAATTAATCCTTATGTATAAAAAAAATTATCCACAATGGGTAAAATCCAGTATTTGTCTACAAGTATTTGTATACATTCAAAATGTTGAATAATTAATAAGATTGAAAACGTCTATTCTCTAGAAGTTTTATTTTATTGACTGTCTGTCTTCTAGTAGTTTTATTTAATTTTATATGGAATGACATGTTTCGCCCTTCTAAAGCATTAGAACAACTAAGGAACACTAAAGAACATCTTTAATAATAATTAATACGAATGAAAACGCCTGTTTTCTGGAAGTTTTTATTTATTTACATGTTTTCACTTGTTTGGGCATTATTTAAATAGATTTGATAGTAATTAATATAAATGAGAACGTCTGTCCACTAGGAATTTCATTAAATTTTATATGGAATGACATGTTTCGCCCTTCTAAGGCATTAATTATAACGCGAATGAAAATGCCTGTTTTCTAAAAGTTTTATTTTTGACACGTTTTCACTTGTTAAGGCATTATTTAAATACGTTTGATAATAATTAATATAAATGTCTCTCTCGTAAGGAGTTTTATTAAATTTTATATGGAATGACTTGTTAAGCCTTTCTAAGGCATTATCAAATTATACATGTCAATGACATTTGATAATGCCTTAGAAGGGCAAAACATGTCGTTCTTTATAAAATTTAATAAAACTCCTAGAAGACAGGCGTTTTAATTTAAATTAATTATTTAATAAGTTAACAACAAATAATAAATTACATTTGATAATACCTTAGAAAAGCGAAATATGTCATTCCCTTAAAATAAAATAAAAATTTCTAGAAAACAGACGTTTTCGTTCGTAATAATTATTCATATTAAACTTCTGTTTTCTAGAAGTTTAATTATATTTTATGGAAATAACCTGTTGCGCCTGGTTAAGCCATTATCAAACGTGGTATGCCTTAGCAATGCGAAATATGACATTCTCATTAAATATAATGAATCTTTTGGAAATCCAATATATTAATTCATATCACTTATATCGTAAAACTTCATTTTAAATAAATAAAAATAATGAAAACGTCTTTTAAAAGTTGTACTATATTTTATTCGCCTAGCTCACGTATGGTTTGATAATACCCTAACAAGAATTACAAAAATTAAGAAATCGATATGATGAAATATCATATAACCTGTTTTATGTTTAAGTTAGCTCAGGCATTTACGTATGGACATTTAATAATAAGGATCCCCACCAAGGCGTAATATGTCATTATTATAAAATTAGTGATAACTTTGGGAAATCAGATATTTTAATTCTTAACGTTTTTAATGTAAAAACCTACAATGGCATGTTTCGCCCTTAGAAGGGCGAAACATGTCATTCTCATCAAATATAATAAAACTTCTAGAAAAGTGATGTTTTCATTCGTATTAATTATTTAACATGAAGTTTTACATCATTGTTCAAGACACAATAAATAAAACTTCTAGTGTTTATTTACTTAAAACGAAGATTTACGAATTTAAATGTCTGGGAATGTTGAAATGTGCAAAAAAAAACAATGATTGCACAATCTACAAATTCGAGAGTTCGTTTTCCCTTCTAAATAAAACTCTTGTAAAAAATCGACTTTGACATACCCCCGAAAATAGGTATATAAAAATATGTAATTGTACGATACAAAAAATAGTTTGTCACACAAAGATCTTGTTTTTTCTCTAGTTAATAGTAATTATAGGTAAGGCTAAGGAATATAAAAGCATATTTTGAATAATAATTAATTTAAACTTTTTAAGCGAATATAAATCCGACCCCTACTCATCACGTGGTTGACATTCAATACCTGTTTGATTTATTTGATTGTGCCACGTTATCCTCGGTCTTTCTCTATTTCTAGTTCCGTTTACGTCGTAAACATATACGAGTATTATGCTTTTTTCACCATTCTTTCTTCATCCATTATTACCATGTGTTCAAACCATCCTAATGATCCTTTCATTCTATTCTTAATAACGATTTCATTCTCACCGCATTTACTTCTTATATTTTCATTCGACACTCTTCATACACAGATTTTATATACATTCATCTTAGAGATCTCATTTCCACTACATTAATTCTACTTTCATTCTTAATTTGCCAGTTCCATGCTTCATGATGCAAAGGGTTAGAGCTATCATATTGATTTTCACAACGTGTGATAGGTAGTTAATCTATCACAATTTTATTTTTACTTGAATTCTACACCAGACCAAAGAAAGTGTGACAATCACACTGCCATTGCGGGAATCGAATCCGGGACCGTCAGTGTGGTAGTTGAAGCACTTGCCACTCGGCCACGAAATAAAAACTAACTAACTAACTAACTAACTCACTTGGGATGATGTTAGGCATCAGGCATGCGATAGAATCGGGTGGAGAAGGTTCCTTGAGGCCCTATGCACCACGGAGGTGTGACAGAACAAAAAGAAGAAGAAGAAGCTTGAAGAAAGACAAATAAGATGGTACGGGCATATACAACGGAGACCATCAGACCACACAGTTAATATAGAGCTTTGTCTGTGAATCTTCCTCGTCAACCATCCAGAGGAAGACTTGGGAACACGTGGATGATTCTTGCAGAGAAATGGCTTTGAGTGAAGGCGATACTCAGAACCGTAAGAAGTACATCCTGAGATCGAGAAGAGCCGACCCCAACTCACATTCGTCTAAAAGATCTCATTTCTGCATTTATTTTTCTTTTGCTAGTTCCATGATTCTCTTCACACACAAGGGTCGGTACAAGAACACTGTTGTGCACTGCTGTCTTAGTTTTTTTTTTCTGGACTAAGTAATAGAATATTGTTGATTAGAAAAAAATCAGTGGGCATTATAAACAAAAAAATGTCTTTTTTATTTAAATTAAAAATTAAAATGTGAATTTTCAATACAAAATGAAAGGTATTATTATAATGTATAAATAGTATATGGTTTTCAAATAGCATTCCTTTTGATATTGCGGTTAACAATATTTCAAACTTATAGTTATATTTTAAAAACCCTAACGCGATTTCTGAAATATCCACTTTGATACAGTTTTACGACAAAAATGATGAAATGATATTTTTTAATGCCAAAAGAAACATTTGACTTGATTTCATATGACGTGATGGTTAGCAGAGAGGATGGATCGCCACACTGGCCTGTCCTGGCACACCTCTCGGGCTTCCTCCACATTCATACATCGCACCATGCACGCACGTCGATTATTCCGACTTCGAATGTGACCGCCTTTAAGTAATTGGTTAATTTGGTCATGCCATGTTTTCCTCGGTCGTCCTCGGCTTCTTTTCCCACTCACACTGCTTGTGTACAACTTTTTAACCATTCTACTCTCATCCATTTGTTCCATATGTCCGAACCATCTCAGGGATCCTTTCTTAATTTTATTCATGATGCAGTCATCTGTCTTACATTTCTTTCTTATTTCATCGTTCGGTATTCTATCATACAACGTTTTCCCCGCACATTCTTCTTAGTGATCTCATTTCTACGGCGTTTATCCTGCTTTCATCCTTCTTTTGCCAGCTCCAAGCTTCACTTCCATACATGAGAGTTGGCACTATAACTCCATTGTGTACTGCTATCTTTGCTTCTGTGGATATATTTCTATTTGCAGTAATGACTTTGAGTGCGCCATTTATTTTATTCCCAGCACCAACCCTCCTTTCGATGTCTTTCTCCATTTTTCCGTCTCTTGTAAACATGCTTCCCAGATACGTAAATTCAGTAACTTGCTCCAATTTCTCGCCCATCGCACTTATATCACAAATCGTCATACATTCTTCTTTCTCGAAAACCATCACTTTAGATTTAGACACATTCATCACCAAGTCACTCTGTTTGCATGCCTCATACATCCTTGCCACTAAGACTTGCAAAAAGACGAAATAATAATAATAATAATAAATTGGATAATTTATAGAGCGCCATTTTTATGAATTACTCATCTCAAGGGCGCTGTAGAAGATGCTCCGTTTTATCAACTAGATAATAATAATAATAATAATAATAATAATGATAACAATAATAATAAACATTGTACGGGACAGGAAGTGCTCTGCCTCGAAACACTAATTATTTATTTAGGTGCCGACTGCTGCTTGCTTCACGAGATGTTGCTTCTTCCGGAAAACGGCGTAATGATACACTGGGTAGTGCAAAATCGGTGCGGAGTCCGGGGAAGTGGTGGCCAAGGTCCAAATAAAAGCAAACTGTATATGAAATGGCGACGGTAGCAGGCTGATACGGGCGAGTCTTGAGAAAGACTCTCGAAGTGCGTGAACGTGATGTAACTCGGGCGACTGAAGAACGATCTCTGTTTGGTCGGAGAGTCGGCACGGCTTTTATCTCGCGCGGCCGTCTCACAGCGCCGCCTCGCAGACGGAGGCTGCGCCGCGAGTAGGTCCGCGGACAAATTGCGCAACTCTCCGAGTTTCACGTTACGTAACACGCACCTCCAGTCTTTCTCGCCTCGCCCTGTCGTTATCTAACGCCTGCGACCGTCTTATTTATTTAATCTAGATACAATATTCATTTACACATATTCCTACGAATAAATCTCGAGATTCGGACATACGGGGCGGGAGTAACATAAATTCGTAAGCCCGTGGCGGGAGCGACCGAAATTTCGCGGCCATCGAAACGAATGGGAGAATCTCCAGCTGTGACCCTAGAGATTCTCCATCTCGCTCGGCTCGCTCGGTCCGCCGGCCCGCTCTACGCATGTACGAACAGTTACTTTCTCCCCATAGACATCTCATCGCAGGTTTCTTAATATGTTTATTAAAGTAAATGATATCTTAATACTAAATTCGGCGGCGGGGCGTCGAATGCCGCGAGCTGTCCGCTACACTCCCCCCGTGCAGCTCCGCTGTACTACTCGAAGGACATCTCGGGGGCGTCGGAGTCCTCGACGGCCGGATCCTCTTCTTCTGGATGGCACGGGGGGTGGTCCGGAGGGCCCCGCGCTCGAGGTCGCGGGGGCGGCCGGCAACGGGGCCGCGCCGGGGACCGCAAAGGTCGCGGGCGCGCGCTTAGCGGCGCCGGTTGGCGCCGGGCTCGGCGGCGGGCGTCGAGACGCTGCCGCAGGGTGGGAGGTCAGGTTGGTCGTCCGGGAGGTCCGCGTGGGGCCCTCCGCGACTTGCAATAGTGCGACCCGGGTAGTTGGTCGCACATAGGTGCCGGTGCTCGTCCGCACCGTCACCTTTCGGGTTTGGCCATCGGTTGCAGGCTCGGCCGCGACCACTCGCCCGCGCGGCCAGGAGTTGCGCGGCAGGGCGGGGTCGGTCAGCAGCACCAAGTCCCCGGGCTGCAAGGGAGGCTGCGGGTGGCGCCATTTTTGCCGGACGGCGATCGTCGGCACATACTCGCGGAGCCACCGGCGCCAGAATATGTCAGCCAATTGTTGGCTAATTTTGCCACTGCCTTTTCAGGCACATCTCCGGCGGTGACCTCTCCCAGGCGGTCAGATGAGGTCGTCGAGAGGCTCCTCCCAGCAGGAAGTGGTTAGGAGTCAGAGGCTCCTCGTCTCGCGGGTCTACTGATACGTGCGTGAGCGGTCGGTTGTTTACCGCGAATTCGGCCTCGGCTAGCGCCGTCCGCAGCGTCTCCTCCCGAGGTGCTCGCTCTTGCGTCATGGCGGCCAGCGCGGTCTTCACGGATCGCACCAGGCGTTCCCACGCTCCCCCCATGTGGGGAGCGGCCGGCGGCAGGAAACGCCACTCCATACCGCGGCCTGCCAGGAAATCGCGTACCCGCGGATCGCGATTTACCTCGTTTATCGCCTCGCGGATTTCCCGCGCAGCGCCGTGAAAGTTCGTCCCATTGTCCGTGAGGAGGGTGCGGGGGTACCCTCTGCGGGCGGTCATCCTCCGTAGGGCCATGATCGCGGAGTCGGCGCTCAGCGAGGCCGCGAGCTCTATATGCACGGCCCGGGTCGTTAGGCACGTGAATAAGGCCCCGTACCTTTTCTCCTTGTGCCTTCCGACCGTAATGTCGATCGGGCCGAAATAATCTAACCCGCAATAGGTAAACGGGCGCGCGTGTTGCGCGAGCCTCTCGGGCGGTAGTACTGCCATCTGCGGAGGGACGGGTTGCACGCTGCGACGCCGGCAGACGATGCAGGAGTGTTTGAGGGCGCGCAGATTAGTGCGCAGTTTCAATACATGGTACCGACCGCGCAGTTCTGCGATAACCCGGTCGGTACTCGCGTGCATCGCCTCTCCATGGGCTCGTCGCATTAACAGCCTGGTGTACAGGTCCTCCCCGGCGAGGATTATCGGCGCCCTCGTGTCGCCCGGCACTCCTCTCAAATTGCGAAGGCGGCTGCCTACTCGCAGGATGCCCTCGCTGTCTGTGTACGGCATTAGCCCCGCGAGCCTCCCGGAGGAGGGCGTGCCCGGTCCGAAAGAGCGGCGCTGCGAGGCCTTGATGCATCTTTTCTCGGCCTCGCTGATTTCCTCCGCCCGCAAAGGACCCTCCGGAGGGCCGCCGGCCCGCGCCCGGCACCGGCGTACGAACCTGAGCAGCCAGGCCGTAGCTCGCACGTACCTGCTCCACTGCGAGAATCTCCCTACGTCTGGCAGCCCGTCTTCCCTCTCGGCGCACATTCCGACGAAACTCGGTCGCAGCTCCAAGTTGTCGTCAGGGGGCCTCAGGCGCGTTTTCTCTCGCGGCCACTCGCTTTCCGGTGCCGCTAGAAAACTCGGCCCGGCGAACCATTTGCCGGTCGGTGTTAGGTCGGGTGTCTCGCCGTCCCGCGTGCCGATATCGGCGGGGTTCATTTTTGTCGGCACCCATCTCCAGCTGTCCGCGGTGGTGAGCTCATCCAGCTCACCCAGTCGGTTGGCTACGAACGCGGAGTAGTTGCGGGGATCCGTCCGCAGCCAACAGAGCACCGTCGTCGAATCTGTCCAATACACAGTGCGCGTCACCTGCATCGCGCTCTCCTTCTTTACCGCGGCGGCGAGTCGGGCGGCCATTAGCGCGGCCTGCAGCTCTAGGCGCGGGATCGATAGCGGTTTCAGAGGGGCCACCTTGCACTTGGCCGCGAGAAAGGTCGCCTGCACCCCGCCGTCTGGCCCGACCTCGGTGGCGTATAGTATCGCGCAACACGCGAGCTCCGAGGCGTCGCAAAACGCATGTAATGTTATTGCGTTGCCTCGGCGGCGCGTCGCGCGTCGCGGGATCGCGACTGTGTTGGCCTCCAACGTTTGCAGCCAGCGGGTCCATTTGGCGGCGTGCTCCGCGTGCACCGGCTCGTCCCATCCGACGTCCGTGCGCCAGATTTGCTGCAGGAGGATCTTCGATCGAATGGTCAGGCACGCGACGAACCCGACCGGATCGAAGATCCGCATCACCGAGCTCAAGATCTCTCTCTTTGTGGGCGCCTCGGTCCTTTGTACGGCGGCCCCGCGGAAACGATATAGGAATGTGTCGCTCCGCGGGTCCCATTCCAGGCCGAGAATTTTTTCGATGCGCGCGTCGCCGGTGAATATCGGGACCGCGGCCGGCGCGAGGGCTTCCGCGTCTATCCCATCTAGCGCGGCCGGCACGTTCGAGGCCCAATTCGCCAACTCGAAACCGCTTTGCCGCAGGACGTGTCGAATCTCATTCGCGAGTACCGCGGCCTCCTCTGGCGTATCTGTCGCGCCCAGATAATCGTCCATGTAAAAATTTGTTTTGATGGCGGCCGCGGCTCTCGGGAACTCCTCTTCGTACTCTTCGGCGGCCCTGTTCCGCACGTATTGCGCGCTGCTCGGCGAGCACGTCGCGCCGAAGAGCATCGCGGTCATCTTATACGACCGCGGTTTCGAGTCGTCCTCTGTGCGCCAATAGAAGCGTTGCGCCTCTTGGTCCTCCTTACGGATATGTATGCGGAGGAACATATCGCGTATATCCGCTGCGAGGGCCACCCGGCCCTCTCGGAAACGGAGGATGTTCCCGAGCAGGGAACTCAGTAGGTCGGGTCCCGTGAGGAGTTCCTCGTTTAACGAGGTGCCGTTACAACGGCTCGCGGCATCGAACACGATCCGAAGCTTTTTCGCGTTCGGGCCCGCCACCGGGAAATGCGGCAGGTACCACTGCCGGCCGGCAGATGTCCCCGGTTCGCTTTGCTCGAGGCGCACCGCGTATCCCTTTTCTATCAGTGTGCGCATGCGCTCTCGATAGCGGGCCCCCAGCTCCGGATCTTTCGCGAGCTTACGCTCGAGCGAAACGAGTCTTTTGTGAGCGCAATGCCTGTTGTCTGGGAGTGCGGAGGTATCTTCCCTCCATAGCAGGCCCGTCTCCCAGCTGCCGTCCTCCCGGCGCCTTGTGGTGCGTGCCATGATTGTTTCGGCCCTCTTTTCGGCGGCGTTCACTCGCGCAGCGGCCGTCACGCCGAGCGAATCTACCGCGAAGTGTTGTCTTATTATTTCGGCCAGCTGCGCGTTCGCGGTGGGGTCGGGCCCTCCCTCCCTCAGCGCCATCGTTTGCGCCGCTCCGGGTCGTGACTGCCCGCCGCAGGTCAGCCATCCGAGCGCCGTCCGCGTCTTAAACTGACGGTTCGGCAGGTTGCACATCTCGCGGGTCATGATGAGATGTGCATTATCCATGCCGATTAAGAGGCGCGGGCGCACGAATCGTCCGTCGCGCAAGGGCTGATCTGGGAGGTCCATTCCGCTCACAGTGCGGGCCTCTAGCACGTATTCCACTCCCTCCGTGTTGCGGAGTGTGAGGCTCACGTGTCGCGAGCCTGTATCGGCCGTGCACATTCCGCGGGCCCCGTGAATGCGCAGTTCGCTCCGGGGCCCGGTCGCGCCGATACGTTCTGCCGTGTCGGTGTCAATGAGCGTGACGTTGGAGCCCTCGTCCAATAGCGCATGTGTGGACACCTCAGTCTTCGGTCCGCGGACTGTCACCTCCGCTATCTTGAGGAGGACCCCGCCGCCGTGCACCTTGTTGGTTGTATGGGCGCACGTAGCCACCGACCGCTGTTCGAAATGTAGCGACGCGTGGTGGTTTCCGCCGCAGTTTGCATAGCTGCATGTTTTTGTACATGTCCCTTTATGAAAGCTTATGCAGCGTGCACACGCGCCGGCTGTCTGGATGACGTTCCACCTTCGGTCTACGTCACTTCGCGCGTATTCGGGGCACTCGCGGAGTTTGTGGGCGCCCGAGTGGCACATAACGCAATTCACTTTGGCGGATCGCGTCTCGCCCGCGCGCGGTCGGTTTGCGTAATCGTTCTGCGGCGCGTTCGCGGCTCTCGCGGGGCGCTTGCGGGCCCTCTCGCTCCGGTTTGTTTTCTCCTCGCCGGCGGTCATCCCGAACGTCGCGAGCACTGTATCGCGCCGCGGATTCGAGGTCGCGGGGGCCCTCACGGGAAGGCCGCATTTCGACATGGCGTCCGCGAGACGCCCCAGATGCGCGGCGAAATGATGCACTGTCACAGGGCCCTCGGTGTCTGCATATTTCCCCAGCCAATCCATCCGCATCGCGAGAGGCAGCTTCGCTGTCAAGTCGTGCAGGACGGCCGGGTTTGACAGGTAGTCCACTGGGAGCAGCTTCAGGGACGCGACGAGGTTCTGGACCGTGGAGATGAGGTCCATCACTTGCGTGTTGGACGCATTTTCCGGAAGCACTGGCAGCCTCCGGACTCGTTCCATGAGCAGGTTGGCGATCGCGTGGGCATCTCCGTAGCGGCGGCCTAGAACGGCGATTATCTCCGGCACCTGCGCCGGCTGTAGGAGTAGCGCGGCCACAGCTTCCCGCGCTCGGCCTTTGAGCGCGCGCTGCAAGCGGATCAAGTTTTCCGCGTGCGTCAGGCCGCAGGTCTCCGTCGATTGCTGGTACTGTGCGAACCAGCTCGGCCACTCGATCGGATCGCCGCTGAAGATCGGGAGATCCTTTGCCATGGACTGCCGGGCCATCAGGGTCGCCATCTGCCCACTCTGGTCTGCATAGTTGAGCGGCGGTGTACTGCCGCTCCGCGACCCCTGTATCGCCTCCGTCATCAGGGCCGCAAGACGGGCGATTGGGTCGGTCTCGCGAATTATCTCGCGCTCGTTCGGTGCCCCGCCGTGGGGCACGTAGGTCTCGCGGCCAGACACTGTATCGCGCCGTAGCGTGTGTGTGGCCGTCGTCGAGAACTCGGGAGCGTGATTCGCGGCGCGGCCTGCGCGCGAATCACTCTCGTATCGGGCGGTGTTCGGCCCAGGCGCCACGATCGCGGGCGCTTGCCACCTCTCCGGGTAGCTGGCTGGAACACCTCGGGCATCGGAGGGCTCGGCCCGCATGTAATGCGTCACTCCCTCCGGAAACGGGGTAGGAGCGCCTGTGTAGGACTGCGTTCCGACCGCGCACGGTCGCGAATCTTCCCACTGCGCTCCTCTCTGTGCGCCTGGTTGCGAGGACGCCGGAGGCTGTGGTCCCTCGCGGCCCGTCCTGGTCATCGTAGGCGCACTATCCGGAATTGCCGCAGGCTGCTGCCGCGGGTCCTGCCAATCCTTGTTCGGCAGGACTTCCGGGGTCGGGGGTCGTTCGGAGAGAGCGTGGATCAGCGACGCGATCTGCTCGGACGCAGATGCGATCTGCGTAGCGTGTCGATCGGCCGCCGAGACGAGCTGCGCTGCGTGTCGCTCGGCCGCCGCGCTGGCGTCCGACCTCTGGGCTCGCAGCTCCTCTCGCTGCGCTCGCAGTTCCTCTCGCAGCATGCGAATGGTATCCACGGAGGAGGGCTCCGAGTCCTCCTCATCTTCCTCGTCCTCAGAGTCTCGCGTCGGCCACGGTTTGGGGGTGCGCGGCGGCTTCGCGGCGCACAGCGGCGCGGCGGCGGCCCCACCGACCGAACGGTAGGCGACTTGCGAACTTTCCGCTGTCGGGCGGAATCTGTCCTCCGCGTAGGAGGGCCCTTCGAGGTCTACGACCTCCTGCATCCAGGCTGCGGGCGTCTGGCCACTGGTGGGGACCCGGGAGTCGGGTCTGGGCTGCTCCGTGGCGATGACGGCGGCAGCGGGGGGCTGTAGGCCCGAAAGAGCAGCGTGCGTAGGAGGCGCCTGTAAAGGCGCGGCTACGGACGCGGCGGCGGCAGCTGAGGCTGCGGTGGAGGCTGCGGATGCAGCATCTTCGTGGGCAGCGGAAGGTCCAGTGCGTCCACTGGGCTCTCCTTTGCCGGAACGAAGCGAAGGCGACATCTCGTGCTGGCAAGGCTGATCCGGCGCGAAGGACCAAAGTGTACGGGACAGGAAGTGCTCTGCCTCGAAACACTAATTATTTATTTAGGTGCCGACTGCTGCTTGCTTCACGAGATGTTGCTTCTTCCGGAAAACGGCGTAATGATACACTGGGTAGTGCAAAATCGGTGCGGAGTCCGGGGAAGTGGTGGCCAAGGTCCAAATAAAAGCAAACTGTATATGAAATGGCGACGGTAGCAGGCTGATACGGGCGAGTCTTGAGAAAGACTCTCGAAGTGCGTGAACGTGATGTAACTCGGGCGACTGAAGAACGATCTCTGTTTGGTCGGAGAGTCGGCACGGCTTTTATCTCGCGCGGCCGTCTCACAGCGCCGCCTCGCAGACGGAGGCTGCGCCGCGAGTAGGTCCGCGGACAAATTGCGCAACTCTCCGAGTTTCACGTTACGTAACACGCACCTCCAGTCTTTCTCGCCTCGCCCTGTCGCTATCTAACGCCTGCGACCGTCTTATTTATTTTATCTAGATACAATATACATTTACACATATTCCTACGAATAAATCTCGAGATTCGGACATACGGGGCGGGAGTAACATAAATTCGTAAGCCCGTGGCGGGAGCGACCGAAATTTCGCGGCCATCGAAACGAATGGGAGAATCTCCAGCTGTGACCCTAGAGATTCTCCATCTCGCTCGGCTCGCTCGGTCCGCCGGCCCGCTCTACGAATGTACGAACAGTTACTTTCTCCCCATAGACATCTCATCGCAGGTTTCTTAATATGTTTATTAAAGTAAATGATATCTTAATACTAAATTCGGCGGCGGGGCGTCGAATGCCGCGAGCTGTCCGCTACAAACATATTTAGTATGAGGGCTGCACCTGACGAAGTCGATCAGCCCGTCCTGTCAGGAAATGATAATTTGAAAAGGGGCGTTTTGAGTCTCGATCCAAACTCTGATTGATTCTCAATGCACTTAAGGTCTGTTGGAAGACTGTTACAGGCTGAAGGGCCGGCTACCGCGAAGGCTCGGTCGCTAAGGTTTGTGCTTGGACAGCGTTTTGGCACAGTCAATCTACCGATCGCAGAAGACTTAGCTGATCCCAGTGTAGACGAAGGTCGTCATTTAAACGTGAAACAGAGCTATATAATTCAACCCAACTTATTATTGTTTCTAGACATTTCTGGAAGATGTATTTGAGAATATTTATTAGAATAGCAACTTCTGTCATTTTTCAATGTTGTCAGTTAGTCACAGAAGCCATAAACAAATAAAACATTCAGTTCATCTTAAAGCCCGGTAGCAATCTGCAACAATTAGGACATTCCCACCGCACCGCGACGAATCTGGTCCATGGCTGCGTCCGCAGACAAAGGCAGGCCGGAACAATGGGATGGTTTGGCCATAACAATGAGGGGGCATCCCGTGGTGACAGTTTACAGTCAACATGTCAAATTAACTATATTCGGGGGCGGGGAGTCTTGTAATGTCGGCAAATAAACCATTTTAAACTTCTTGAAGGATCAATTCTGAAATCGTGACCAATCAAAAAGTGTTTGTTTACTTCCGGCGGTAAAAACCCCTCGAACATAATATGAAGTCTATTTCTTTTTAAAAAATTTATGGATAAAATATATCGAAAAATGTTTATTTTCATATTTTTATTTTATTTATTTGAAATAGCACACATAATAATAATAATAATAATAATAATTAGGCTTGTTTGTATAGCGCCGTTTTCGTGAATTGCTCACCTCAAGGGCGCTTAAAGGGCGCTTTTAAGCTATTACAAATATTTCCAAATCTTAGCATATAAATAAAAATAACGATTTTTGTTTTATTTTTTATTTTTTAGGCTTGTCAAGATAGAGTAGTGTGGCAACCATTCTCTCTGTCTACCCCTGCGGAGAAACGACGTGATGGTTTGTTTTGTTTGTTTGTTACTGAAAGGCGGCAAATGTTCGAAGTAGGAACAATCGACGAGCTTGCGTGTCACGGCGTGTGAATGTAGAAGATGCGCGAGAGTTATGTCACGATATACACGAATGCGTAACTTCATAATACAATAAAATAAAATAATAAAAATATATTTAACATCTTAAACGCTTTGAAAAAGTACGGTTCATAGTGTCTGTACCTAAATCTATGCTTTAGAAGTGTTGAAAATTTTATTGTCCATGGAAAATTCAAACTCTTCAGTGTTTCGTTCTGTTTTCAAAATATTTATTGCCGCTACGCAGCGCACCCAACCCCGATCGGTCCCTTTTAGAGAAAAGAAATATAAACAAAAGCTGTCGGAAGCTTTTGAAATGAGCGCGAATTGTTTGCGACAACGTTTAAAAATTTCGAACCGTGAAGTGTTGTCAGTTGCCTAAGAATATTAATGGGGTAAAATTCGGTGGCTTCATTTATGTATTTTCACGCTTTGACTAAATATGTATTTTTACAAAATTAATGAACTACAAGTCCTGGTTAATAGTATGTACGAGGTATGCATGCGAAATGATCTAATGATGAATGTTAATAAGTCCTGTGATGATAATGATTTTTGAAAAATAAGAAATCATGACAGTCTGCAACATTCGCGTGAATGGTGAACATTTGGAGCAAGTTGATGAGTTCGTGTATTTGGGTAGTATGTTTACAAAATATGGGCGATTGGAGAGGAATATTGAAAGAAGGGTTGGGGCAGGCAACAAAGTGAATGGTGCACTGAATGTTGTCATCGCAAACAAAAACCTACCCTAAAAGCTTAAATGGCAGTGCACAATGGTGTTCTGGCAAAAGAAGGATGAAACTAGAATAAATGTAGTAGAAATGAGATCTCTTAGACGAATGTGTGGATACTCTGTGTATGATAGAGTGTTGAATGAAAATATAAGAAGTGAATGCGGTTCGAATGATGGTGTTATGAACAAAATAATGAAAGGATCATTAAGATGGTTTGGACCTATGGAAAGAATGAATGATGAAAGAATGGTAAAAAAAATATGTGTTAACGATGTAAATGGAATCAGAAATAGAGGAAGACCTAGGTAAACGTGGCATGATCAAATAAATCAAATATTGAATGTCGGCCACGTGAGGAATCAGAGAAATTCGCGCGCGTGCATGACACGATGTATGAATGTTGAGGAAGCGAGAGAAGTATGTCAGGAAAGAAAAGTGTGGCAGTCCATTCTTTCTGCCTGGGTAGACGGCGTGATGGTTAGTTAGTTAGTTAAATTAAAAAAAACATACAAATTAGTCTAATTATTATTATTATTATTACGATCTAATTAATCAAATATGAAATGTCGGTCACATGTGTCTGAAAAAACGACGTGCATGCATGACACGATTAATGAATGTAGAGGAATCGAGAGAATATATAGACAGAACAGCGTGGCGATCCATTACTTCTACCTACCCCTCGTTAGTAAGTTAATTAGTTTTGGACGGGAACAGAATAAAGAAGACGAAAAAGATTCAAACTAAGTTGTAAAGAATAGATAGACGATCGTATTCCAAAAAAAACCGTTGAATATTTTTTCGCCATTTTGAATTTAAACAAAAACGTGCGAACAAAAGTCTGTGTTTTCAAAATTCGAACACGCTCCCACGATTTCTAAATGATTTGTGCTACACTAATTCTTCATGATGCTTGCACTAATTCAGCTAAACCACTGCCGATTGTATAAAATTTGTGTTTACTTGTCAGTGAGCAGTGACAACAAGTAAATATACATTGTCTTTTGTTTGCTTAGACAAAATATATGGAAGGCTATGAAAAAATAAACAAAAGTCAAGTTCCATGACGTCTTCAATGAGGGTTTGAACAAAAGAAAATGTTTTCATTGTCTCATTTGCTACCATTTTGATTTATTCCATAGACAATTTTTTTAATGGAAGCAGTTGTTTAAGGGTTTGAAATGTGCCTTAATTTATTTATAACTAACTAACTATCACGCCGTTTCCTCAAAATGGTAGGCAGAAATGATGAACAGCCACACATTGTTCTTTTCTAACGTTCATCTCTCGTTTCCTATGTAAAACTGTATGTGATAATGCCAAATGCATATAAATTTATAAGAAGTGAATGAAGTGTTATGAACAAAATAATGAAAGGGTTGTTAAGATGGTTTGGACACATGGAAATAATGGATGGTAATGACAGTATATTATTTTTATTATTATTTTGTTGAAAAAACTGCTTACATCATTACAGCGCGAGCCAAATCGATGTAAAGGATGAACAAAAAACAATATATAATAAAAGGAAATATACATAAAACCTTATAAATAGGAATATGCCAGTTATTTCCTTGCTGCGTTTATCGTAAGGGTATTCCCGAATTCGCCATAATTGCATCCAAAGAGGTCTATCTCTTTTGCAACCTCATTTAAAAGACGAATCGCTCAATACAGGATAATACAGAAGAACTTCGAAGGGCTTCTGTGCGGCAATTTGGGGCATAAAATAATATATGCCCCCTTGCTCTATGAATATATAATATATAATATAATAAATAGTCCATTGTTTTGGCCGAAACACTATGATACCTACTTCAATATTATTAACTGTTAAATTTACAACACTGCTAAAATATAATATTTTTTATTATACACTTTTTGAGAATGTCGCGACAGTTGTTTCGCCAATCGATGTTGGCATCATCAGGTGTTGCAAACAACTATTGTTTGAAACTCCTGATGATGCCAACATCAGTTATTATTATTATTATTATTTTGTTGAATCGCTCTTTATATCACACTGCGCTCGCCGGGAATTGAACCCGGAACCTTCGGGGTGGCGGTCAATGCACTTACCACTCGGCCATGAAGGTCGTCACAATTGGTGAAACAGCTGTCGCGACTTTTTCAAAAAGCGTGTAAAAAAATTGTGATATTATAACTTCAGGTCTGTTCCAGTAATCAGGCTGGTCTCTCTTGGGAGGTCGACTCCCAGCTATCCCTCCATCTCTTTGGTGGTCTTCCGGGGAGACGGTAGCCGGCAGGAATCTGATGCGCCACAGCGTGTGGGATTCTGGATATTATAACAATAGTGAAATATCGATAAAAAAGTTGCACGATCAAATAAAATCAAATATTGAATGTCGGCCATACGAGGAGCCGGAAAAATCGACGTGCGTGCTGACATAAATTATGAATGTTAAGGGATCGAGAGAAATATGTCAGGAAAGAACAGTGTCCCAGTCCATTATTTCAGCATACTCCTTCGAGGAGACGGCGTGATGGTTAGTGAGTTAGTTATATTTTATCTCTCTTGGGATCGTGAATATATCAGAGATCGTTGGAGATCGAGGATTTTCGATCATCAAAGAGGACACCACGAAACAAGTTACCAAAAAATATTCTAAGACCGAGGAATATTATATTTTTGTCACGTGAAAAGTCGGAAAAATCGACGTGCGTACATGACACGATTTATGAACGTTGAGGAACGAGAGATGTAGGTACGTCAGGAAGGAGAGTGTGGTGGTCCATTATTTTTACGTATCCCTTTCGAGGAAACGGCGTGATGGTTAGTTAGTTAGTTAATAAACTAACTTCAATCTGGGTTCAATACAGCAGCAATACTCATTAAAGGTATTCCATTTAACGCAACATCTCAAAGAACTTCACTGGCTTAAAAGTCCAGAAAGAATCGAGTATAAACACTGCTGAACACTCTTCAAAGCGCTACATGGAATGGCTACAAGTTATATATCCGAACTCTGTATAACGGACAGCCCAAATTCAAAAAATACACACTTCGCTCAGCGAATTCCTCGGCAATTGGAAAATTAGTTGGACCGAAGCGTTGCCATAGTACAAATTTCGGGGATCGAGCTTTTGCGGTAGCCGGTCCAACAGTCGCCAGTAGCTTTTTTCATCTAAGGGTAATTAAGATCCATAAAAAGAAATATTCCCGTTGACAGTTTTAAAACATTAATCAATTCCTTCGTCGTATCACGACTAGATTACTGCAATGGAGTCTACGCCAACATTCTTAAACAGCAAACTAATAAACTCCCGTCTGCATTCAACGGAGCAGCAAGACTGATAAGAGGTGTGCCGAAGAGTTGTCACATAACACAGCATCTTGAGGAGCTCCACTGGCTGAAATGTCCAGAAAGGATACAATATAAGCTCTGCTGGACGGTCTTTAAGGCGTTGCATGGTATAGCACCAGCTTATATATCTGAACTCTGCATCAACGAGAACCTGAATGCCAAGTCTACATTGCGATCAGCTAAGACTTCTGCGATCGGTAGATTGACTGTACCAAAACGCAGTCCTAGCACAAACTTTGGCGACCGAGCCTTCGCGGTAGCCGGCCCTTCAGCCTGGAACAATCTTCCAGCAGACCTTAAGTGCATTGAGAATCAGTCAGAGTTTAGATCGAGACTCAAAACGCACCTTTTAAAATTATCCTTTCCTGATAAGAAGGGTTAATCGACTGCGTTGGGTGCAGCCCTCATTCTAAATATGTTTATTTTTAACTAGTTCATAAAACGGAGCATTTTTTACAGCGCCCTTGAGATGATTAATTCATTAAAATGGCGCTCAATAAATATTCAATTTATTATTACAAGTTGATACTTTAAATTCTTTATATAATATATGTATCAAACGAATCATTTTGGTTTATTAGCCGTCCGTTTGCCTCCTTTATCGTTTCACCCACCTTTGTTCTCTAGCATCTTGGCCCCCCTATGAACCTGTATTTACCATCTACGGCAGACTCCTGTATTACCGACAGCAGTTTTTCTCAATTTGGCGGAAGGACAGGCCGCCATGATTTTATTTTCATGACTGCTCTGAACAGCGGCGCGAAACTAGCTGCACACGAAGCCAATGTAAATCATAATATACTAGTTGCAACACGTGAAATATTTACGGAAGTAAAGGTTTTCTACCCCTTATGGACTTGGTTCACTTTACAATCAGTAATAAGTTTTAACTTTTAATGTAAATTTTTTTTTGACAAACGTTAAAAATGTCATAATTCTTCTTCTTCAATTGCCCTATCGGGTCCCCCCAACGTTGACGATCACCTCGGCGAATCTGTCCCTGTCCTGCGCCGCGCCGCTCGGAACAGCTCCTCTACACTTCGGATGCCGGTCCACTCCCTCACGTTTCGCAGCCAGGACATTTGTCTCCTTCCGGGCCCTCGGCGTCCCTCAATTTTTCCCTCCAATATCAGTTGGAGAAGGTGGTACTTTTCCCCACGCAGTTTATGACCCAGATGTGAGATCTTTCGAACCTTGATAGTTGATAACAATTCCCTGTCAACTCTAGCTCGCCTCAGGACTTCGGTATTGGTAATCATGTATGTCCAGGGAACTCTGAGCATTCGGCGATGGAGCCACATTTCAAATGCTTTCAGTCTGTTCATTGAGTTAACTTTCAGGGTCCAAGTTTCACATCCGTACAATAAAACAGACCACATATAGCATTTGATCATTCTCTGGCGGAGTTTCAAGTTTACGTTATCATTGCAGAAGAGTGCATTTTATCTCTACATCTGGGTCTAGAGATTGCGTTAGTATGCTGCCGAGGTATTAAAAATTTTCCACCCTTTCAACGTTACGGCCATTCAAATGCAATACTGACCCACTGTAGTCAAGCCGTCCGAATGTCGTCCATTTGGTTTTGCTGACATTTATTGTTAGCCCCAATCTTTCACCGGACTCGTCAACAAGATTAAGGAGGTCCTGAAGATCACTGACACTATCAGCCAATAAAACAGTGTCGTCGGCATATCTTATATTGTTTATCACAACGCCAATAATTTTCAGTCCTTTCTCGGTGTTGATGAGGGCTCGTTTAAAAACATAGTCGGAGTAGAGATTAAATAACAATGGAGAAAGGATACAACCCTGTCTCACACCTCGCTGGATGGTATTTGCGTTTGACTTCTCGTATGGCTTATTTTATTTATTAACAACGTTAATATATATGAAAACCTCTGTTTTATAGAAGTTTCATTATTATTTATGGGAATAACATGTTTCGCTTTTGATAAAGCATCATAAAAAAAACATGTTATAGTGCAATTTATTGAAAGTTAAGGCGTTAACACTGTGGAGTTCCATTATAAAAACTTTGAAATAGAAACACAGCACTGTATATTTTCCACTTTAATTTATTAAATATCTTTATACAATAAAAGGGGACCTCCATCATCAGGTGTAAATATATCATATAACTATAATAAAATCTAAACCAAGAGAGACTTACGTTTTATTTTATTTTATCCTTATTGCCCTTGTGATGAACGTGTCAAAGTCTAAAGTTATGGTATTTGAAAAGGAAGAATGTATAACGGATTGTGACATAAGTGCAAACGGTCAGAACTTAGAGCAAGTAATCGAATTTGTTTATCTGGGAAGCATGTTGACAAGAGATGGAAGAATGGAGAAAGATATCGAAAGAAGGGTTGGAGCTGGAAACAAAATTAATGGTGCGCTCAAAGTCATTATCGCAAATATATCGATGGAAGCAAAGATGGAAAAGTGCACAATGGAATTCTAGTGTCGACCCTTATGTATGAAAGTGAGGATTGAAGTTCAAGAAGGATGAAAGTAAGATAAATGCCGTAGAAATTAGGTCACTAAGAATATTGTGCGGAAAAACAATGTATGATAGAATATCTAATGATGAAGTAAGAAAGGAATATAAGGCGGATGAATGCGTGATACATAAAATCAAGAAAAGGTCACTTATATGGTTTGGACCCATGGAACGAATGGATGAGGGAAGAATGGTTAAAAAGATATATACAAGTAGTGTGAATGGAAAAAGAAGTCAAGGAACACCAAGGAAGAAATGGCGTGACCAAATTAATCAATTACTGAAAGGCGGCCATGTTCGAAGTAGGAAGTGCATGTCACGATGTATGAATGTAGAAGAGGCGCGAGAGTTATGTCAGGATAGATCAATGTGGCGATCCATCCTTTCTGTCTGCCCCTTCGGAGAAACGGCGTGATGGTTAGTTAGTTAGGCTCCAAGCGATATATTTATATTAGCAGTGATGAATTTGAGCGTACGATTCATTTTATTCCAAACTGCAACCCGTCGATTGATATGTTTCTCCGTTTTTTCGTATCTTATAATTTCGTATCTTATAATTATTTCTGGATTTAAAAATTCGGTTGCTTGTTTAAATTTCTCGCTGTTGGCACTAATGTCTTAATCCTCCATAGAATAAAAAATATAAACTATTCACCAACTTATAATGGTTGCCGACCCCATTTAATTCCCTCCTTAGAGAAGTAGAAAATCTCCTGAGGATATTGTCGGATCCTTTGTCGCCAGGACGACACCTTGTTTTTTGCATGAACCTCCCTCTGGCAAGTAGCTACCCTATACACACTATTCACCCTTATATAATACACACATATACATGTATTTATGGCTTTATTTTCAAGAACTCTTCTAAAAAACGACATATCAATATATAATATAGTATATAGTGTAAAATACAAATATAAAAGTGAATGCGGTGGACACGAAAGAATATTGAAGAAATGTGAATTAATCACAGTGTAACCTCTTATAACGAGCACCTCTCATTACGAGCACCTCTCGTAACGAGCACCTCTCGTAACGAGCACCTCTCGTAACGAGCACCTCTCGTAACGAGCACCTCACGTAACGAGCACCTCTCGTAACGAACGACGGCACCTCTCGTAACGAGCACCTCTCGTAACGAGCACCTCTCGTAACGAGCACGAGCACCTCTCGTAACGAGCACCTCTCGTAACGTAACGAGCACCTCTCGTAACGAGCACCTCTCGTAACGAGCACCTTCGTAACGAGCACCTCTCGTACGAGCACTCTCTCGTAACGAGCACCTCTCGTAACGAGCACCTCTCGTAACGAGCACCTCTCGTAACGAGCACCTCTCGTAACGAGCACCTCTCGTAACGAGCACCTCTCGTAACGAGCACCTCTCGTAACGAGCACCTCTCGTAACGAGCACCTCTCGTAACGAGCACCTCTCGTAACGAGCACCTCTCGTAACGAGCACTTCTTGTAACGAGCACCTCTCATAACGAGTAATTCGCATAACGGCCAAAACAGACTGAAAATAATGCTGCTCCCTTAACGAGCGACATTTCGCATAACGAGTTGTTATGAAGGACACCCGGGCGGAAGGAGAAGGGCGGGAAGACCAAGGCCTAGGTGGGAGGACGAAATAAAGAGGGATGCGGCACAACTTCTTCGGGTGCCGAACTGGAGGGCGACTGCTGGGAACAGGGTTGACTAGAGGCGAAAGTTGACGGAAGCCATGTATATGGACTGTAGCGCCATCGAAAGAAGAAGTTGTAGACGATTGACCCATAGAACAGGTCATGCAGTTCAAGTATCTGGGTGTAGGGATATCTAGCGACAGCGATCTGTATTATGAAGTCAAAAAACCTACTAATAAAGCAGAAGCTATCTCCGTATGCCTAAGGGACACTGTTTCGTACAATAAGCATACGCTAGTAGAAAGTATTATCCACAGAAGCAAAGATGGCAGTACACAATGGAGTTCTAGTGCCAACCCTCATGTATGGAAGTGAAGCTTGGAGCTGGCAAAAGAAGGATGAAAGCAGGATAAACGCCGTAGAAATGAGATCACTAAGAAGAATGTGCGGGAAAACGTTGTATGATAGAATACCTAACGATGAAATAAGAAAGAAATGTAAGGCAGATGACTGCATCATGAATAAAATTAAAAAAGGATCCCTGAGATGGTTTGGACATATGGAACGAATGGATGAGAGTAGAATGGTTAAAAAGTTGTACACAAGCAGCGTGAGTGGGAAAAGAAGCCGAGGATGACCGAGGAAAACATGGCATGACCAAATAAATAAATTACTAAAAGGCGGCCACATTCGAAGTCGGAATAATCGACTTGCGTGCATGGTACGATGTATGAATGTAGAGGAAGCCCGAGAGGTATGCCAGGACAGGCCAGTGTGGCGATCCATCCTCTCTGCCTACCCCTCCGGGGAAATGACGTGATGGTTAATTAGTTAGTTAGTTTTAGTTAGTAGAAAGCAAAGTCAAAATATACAAAACATGCATCAGGCCCATAACGATTCACGGAATCGAAGCAAGAACAGACTTCTTCTTCCTCAGTCTAATCCCGTTCACTCCTGGACAAAAGCCTCCTCCATTCGCTTCCATGTCACTCTGTCCCGTACAGACTGCATCCAGGTTATTCCTACTTGTCTGTTCAGATCATCCTTCCACCGTAGTTGCGGTCGCCCTGCACTTCTCTTTGCCGTCCACGGTCTCCAAGTCAGCAGTCTTCTTGTCCACTTTTCATCTGAGATTCTGGCTACGACACCTGCCCATTGCCATTTTAGAGTCGCCACCCGGTGGATGATGTCAGTGACCTTTGTTTTTTCTCTCACCTTATAGTTTCTGACTCTGTCTCTTAGGCTTATTCCTAACATGGCTCTTTTACAAACATCAACTTAGAACAGTAGAAATAAAATCACTACGAAGTAGTTACTATAAATAGGTGTAATGAACTTCTGAAAGAAAGTTCATTAAGAAATAATAACTGTTTTAAGGGTAGTATGTCATGGAAAGGGGTAAGCACGGACGACGCGGGTCTCGTGGGATACGGGGGGATGTAGATGGCGTATTTCACTCGGGCGACACGAATTAAACATTCAGCAACCAATCGACACCCTTTAAACCCCTTGAGAAGGAAAGCTGAGAGGGCGTAGATTCAAAACCGACAACACTCTTAATATAACCCACCATTCTCGGTGCTGTGTATCTAGTACACATTGCTTCGAATAACTTAAATATTTTTATAAAAATAAGAAATACCGGATTAATATTTTCGGTATTCCCCAGTTATACATGTACTTTTTAGATCTTGCGATCTGTTCTGACAAAATATATTAATTTTTGGCCCTGTGATGAAGACGTCCAACATTCCCTGCAGCCATCCGAAGTTGTAAATGGAATAAGAAATGGAGGAAGTCCTAGGTGGCACATTCAAATCAATTAAATATTAAATTTCGGCAACGTGAGGAGTCGAAGATACCGACATGGGTGTATGAACGCAATGTATGAATGTAGAGGAATTGGGAAAAAAACAGTGTGATGTTGGTTTACGGCATTTTTTTGGGTACACTCATAACCCATTTCTTTAGATTAACAAACAAACAAACCATCACGCCGTTTCTCCGCAGGAGTAGGCAGAGAGAATGGACCGCCACACTACTCTATCCTGACATACATCTCTAGATACCTCCACATTCATACAGCGAGTCATACACGCACGTCGATTCTTCCGACTTCTAACATGACCAACCTTTAAAATTGGATTAATTTGGTCATGCCATGTTTTCCTCGGTCTGCCTCGACTCCGTACTCAATTTACATCATTAACGTGTACTTTCTTAATCATTATTTCTCAATCCATGCGCTCCATATGTCTGAACCAACGCAGCGATCCTTTCATAATTTTGTTCATAATACCTTCTTTCGCTCTACATTCCTTTCTAATATCAGCATTTGAGATTCTTTCGTACATCGTTCTACCACACATGCGTCTTAGGGACCTTATCTCTACTGCATTTATTCTGCTTTCGCTTCTTTAGATTAATCAGGGGATATTTCGAGAACTCGGCTGTTCTGGAGGATGTTGGTCTTTTTTTCCCTGATATTGTAGATATCTCCGACAGCGACAACATAGATTACCGACCGCCAGATCCAACCTGTCTCTGGTGACACCGGTGGTAAGAGTAATTAGTCTGCTGAATGCGGTTTCCTCGGAGATCGTCGTCTTTCATATTAGTGAAAGTACGTTCAGAAGACAAGACTTTTTAAAATATCTTGTCTTCCTAATGTAGAACCATCTCTCATATGTTCCTGGTATTATATTGTATTTATTATATATATTTTCTGCACTGAATAGATGAGTTAAACGTTAATATTGTTTGTAATGTCTGTTGAGATAGTAAACTGATTTGATTTAATTTGTTACCTAGTTAGTAAGTAAAGTATTGCACTGTGAGAGTGGCGGTTTCGCGCATTGTTCCCCTCGGTGAATAATGCATGCCGCGATTTCCTTGGAGAGCAAGGACCAATCAGAGGTCGGCACGTTTGAAATTGGAATCATTTTTTACCCAATCCGAATGTCCGCATGTTAATAATTGAGTTTATGGCGGGAAAGGACACGGCCAGTAAATTCTTTCCCGCCAGAGGATTGGGAACGGATTACGTGACAGAAGTAAGCCGATTGTTACTTCAATTATGTTTTATGTCGCCATTTTTATTGTCTACGCCCAGGAAAAAGAGCGTACAAATGTAATCAAATAACGCAAACCAAAGAACGTTGTTCACGAACCATATATATATAATAAAAGTATACACTTACAACGAAAACAACAAAGCATGTTCTGAGACAAATGTCTAAAAAATTAAAGGTGATGGAAAATAAATCTAAAGTTAAAAATTTAAATCTTTATTTAAGCAACGCAAAATGGATAATAATAAATTAAATAAAAATAATAATAAAAACACATTCATGTTGGTAAGATGACACAGGTCAGTCAAAGTTGACATAGGTACTATTAATTTTAATACAATATTTTTAATTTTGTGTTTGAACCGGAAATAGAGGAAGACCGAGGGAAACGTGGCACGACCAAATTAAATCGGGTGGTGGTCTAGGGGATAGAACGCTTGACTCCTAATCTAGGGGACTTGGGTTCGAGCCTGGACACGACCAGATTCCTTCTTCATAATAATGAGCTATTTTCTGTTCATATTGAAGATTGTAAAATAAATTCTAATATCATTGATTTAAATCTTTGATATTAGTCTTTTAAAAAAAAAAAAAAAAATCAAATATTAAATGTCGGCCATGTGAGGAGTCAGAGAAACGACGCGCGTGCATGACACGATGTATGAATGTAGAGGAATCGAGAGAAGTATGTCAGGATAGAACAGTGTGGCGTTCCATTCTTTCTGCCTACCCCTCCGGGGAGACGGCGTGATGGTAAGTTAGTTAGTTAGCTAGTTTTAATTTAATTCTTGTTTATTTTTAGGCCTATTTCTTCGGGCGTCAGGGTGGTGTAGCCCCTTAAAGACTGCAGAAGGAGAGTTTATACTATATTACCGATGTTTTTAAGTTTTTTTTTTTTTTTAATTTGTGTTTTTTATATTATTAATTGTTATTATAATGTTGTTTTTGTAAGTACCGATGTTTAAAGTTGTTGTCAGTACCTACCGATGTTTTTAAGTTTTTTTTTTTTTTCATTTGTGTTTTTTTTATTATTAGTAATTGTATGTAAAATGTTGTTTTATAAGTTGTTAAATATTTCTGTAATTTTTTAGAACTTTATTAAATAAATAAATAAACATACTGGATTCTTCTTCACTACCGTTCCCATGAGAGGCTAAGTGGCTATCGCTCCCTCTGGGAACCTATTCTCTACAATATGAGTGAGGATGGATTCCGTATCAACGAGCCACACTCGAACCAGCTGGTCAACTCTATTCAAACTTAAAAAGTTTTAAACTGTTAAATTAAAAAACTTTGTTTTATGTATCCCAATTGTATTTTATTTTACGCGACAGCTGTTTCGTCAACCTATGTTGACATCATCAGGTGTTACAATAATATATCAAATATAAAAATTTCGTGATTTTTCGAACCTTTATGTGTATTTGTTCCTATGTCAATTTAAATAATTTATTTTATATCAATTTTAAGTTCTTGCTGGAATTGAGTTAGGTACCTAATTATTTTAATTTAAAGAAAGGTTAGTAACAATTTGTAGGAGAAAATTATAGGTGGAAAATATAATAATAAAAATTAAAATAATAAAAACAGTACCTAGTTAGAAAGAACACATAATAGAAGAATAAATTAAAGACAAATGAGATCACTGACAAGAAATGAGATCACTAAGAAGAATGTGCGGGAAAACGTTGTATGATAGAATACCGAACTATGAAATAAGAAAGAAATGTAAGGCAGATGACTGCATTATGGATAAAATTATAAAAGGATCCCTGAGATGGTTTGGACATTTGGAACGAATGGATGAGAGTAGAATGGTTAAAAACTTGTATACAAGCAGCGTGAGTGGAAAAATAATATTTCATGTTAGTGAAAGTACGTTCAGGGGGCAAATACTATTGACTTTAGAAAGTATCTTGTCTTCCTAATGTCGAACCATCTCTAATGCGTTCCTGGTACTTTGTTGTATTTTTATGATATTTTACCTGTACTCAATAGATGCCTTAAACATTTTCCTGTTTTCCTGTAATGTCTATTGAGTTAATAAACTGATTTGATTTGATTTGAAGAAGCCGAGGACGACCGAGGAAAACATGGCATGACCAAATTAATCAATTCTTGTCACATAACACAGCATCTTAAGGAGCTCCACTGGCTGAAATGTCCAGAAAAGATACAATACAAGCTCTGCTGGACGGTCTATAAAGCGTTGCATGGAATGGCACCAGCTTATATATCTGAACTCTGCACCAACGAGAACCTGAATGCTAGACAGTCTACATTGCGATCAGCTAAGTCTTCTGCGATCGGTAGATTGACTGTGCCAAAACGCTGTCCAAGCACAAACTTTGGCGACCGAGCCTTCGCGGTAGCCGGCCCTTCAGCCTGGAACAGTCTTCCAGCAGACCTTAAGTGCATTGAGAATCAATCAGAGCTTAGATCGAGACTCAAAACGCACCTTTTCAAATTATCATTTCCTGACAGGAAGGGCTGATCGATTTCGTCGGGTGCAGCCCTCATACTCAATATGGTTATATATAATATATTTTTTATCATTATTATTATTACTATTATCTAGTTGATAAAACGGAGCATCTTCTACAGCGCCCTTGAGATGAGTAATTCATAAAAATGGCGCTTTATAAATTATCCAATTTATTATTATTATTACATTAATTACTAAAAGGCGGTCACATTGGAAGTCGGAATAATCCACGTGCGTGCATGTTACGATGTATGAATGTAGAGGAAGCCCGAGTGGTATGCCAGGACAGAGCATTGTGGCGATCCACCCTCTCTGCCGGGAAATGGCGTGATGGTTAGTTAGTTAGTTAGTTAATTAAAGACCATAAACAATAAAGGAAGTAGATTACATGAATAAGAAAGGTGACAAAAGTTGGAGGTAATATTATTATTTTTTCCTAGATTGTATAGAGGAAAGGTTTTAAATGGGTACTAAGCTGGAATTTGGTTATTTATAACATTCAATTTACATTTCTTAATTTACGTTAAAGTATCATAGTGTTTCGGCCAAAACAATGGACTATCAAAAAGTTTTCATAGAACGACATCCTTGCATTTGTTTCTAAATAGTTTGAAATGCGGCAATTTCAAATATAATTATCCCCATCATCTTACTCTAGACACAAATAACTATTTAGTACGTTTAATAATCGGTTTTACCGACGCCATATTTACCAGGAAAGATGTCTTTAAAACATGCCGACATTTATGAAAGGGACACTTTTCGTTTGCAAATTTCTCATTTTACCACCACAATAAACTAATAAAGTATTCAATGATTATTATTAGGATTCCAAGTAGGTTTTATTAGTAAAAATAATATTTTAAAGCACTTTTTTTTTCTCAAATCATTTTACTTATCGTTACGCGTTAGGTAAATGTAAACAGATCACTATCATAAAGCTACAAGTATAGTAGATAAGACATAGAGCATGGTTATATATATCAAGACAGCCAGTACGATGCAAGCTAACTAACTAACCATCACACCGTCTCCCCGGAGGGATAGGCGGAAGGAATGGACTGCCACACTGTTCTGTCCTGACATAATTCTCTAGCTTCCTCTATATTCATACATCTTGTCATGCACGCACGTCGATTTGCGCACGCTCATGTGACTGACATTTAATATTTGATTTATTTGAAGCTACGTTTTCCTCGGCCTTCCTCTATTTCTAGCTCCGTTCACGTCGTTTACATATACCTTCTTCACCATTCTGTCTTCATTCATTATTTCCATGTGTCCAAACCATATTAACGACCCTTTCATTATTTTGTTCATAACACTTTCATTCGCACCGCATTCACTTCTAATGTTTTCTATCTATTCTATTACACTACTATCATATACAGATTTTCCACACATTATTGGATGTAAGTTTTTGTCGATATTATTATTATTATTATTTTGATGACTTATGTTTTGTAGAATCAATTACTCCAAGGGCGCACTAGGAAATGACTGACCGAACAGTGCAGTCTTTAGAAGTTTCTTAAATTTAACGTCACTATCCTCATACTTAATACTAACATGGAGGCTATTTCACGCCAACGGACCCGCAACGCTGAAAGCACGATCATAGAAACATGCTTTATTGGCTCTGACTGGAATTGTTACGTTGTTTGCACTTGTTTCTACTGATCGGAGTGAACGTTGCCTTTCCGTTGGCATGGGTGTCACACAGAGGTCCGATATAGACGCTGGCGCTCTCTGGTGTCGAGCCTTACACTGTAAGACACGATTTGTAACTATCTTCTCTGCCTACCCTCACAGTTGTTTCATAATGCTTCGCATACAATACAAAGTTGTCAGTCTAATGCGAGATAATAGCTCAATAAACGCAATGTTTGGTCAGAAATTCAAACAAAAGTATTTGAGGCGTGCATTTGAGTTATGAAGTTGCAGTATTGGTTTGAGCACAATGGATAAACACGTCTAGAGAAGTCACCACGGATAAATATATCCAGCATGGGGCCTTTATAATGACAGAGACCATTTTCCATACCCGCTGTGTCGGTCCTACCAATAAAACCATTTAACAAAATAGTTGGTACTATTGTTACGTCTGTCTGCAGTTGGGGTGATGAATTGCCACAGTAAATTTTTTGCGATATATTTAAAATAATAAACTAACCATCACGCCCTTAGGGGGTAGGCAGAGGGGATGGAACGCCACACTATTCTATCCTGACATAACTCTCGCGCCTCTTTTACATTCACACACCGTGATTTAAGATGCTTTGGACACATTGAAATAATTAATAAAGAAATAACGGTAAAAAAAATATGTAAACGATTTAAAAGGAACTAGAAATAGAGGAAGTACGAATGAAATTTAGCACGATCAAATAAATCAAATATTGAACGTCGGCCACGTGAGAAGTCGAAGATATCGACGTGCGTGCTTTGTGAGGAAATGAAGGAAATAACAATGTGGCGGTCCATTACCTCTGAGACAGCGTTATGATTAGTTAGTTAGTTAATTAGTTTACTTCACTAACTAACTAGCCATCACCCGTCTCTCCGAAAGTGTAAGCAAAGATCTAACTAACTAACTAACTAACTTACCATCACGCCGTCTCCCCGAAGGGGTAGGCAGAAAGAATGGAACGCCACACTGTTCTGTCCTTACATACGTCTCTCGCTTCCTCTACATTCATACATCTTGTCATGCACGCACGTCGATTTTTCCGACTCCTCACGTGACCGACATTCAATATTTGATTGATTTGATCGTGCCACGTTTTCCTCGGCCTTCCTCTATTTCTAGCTCCGTTCACGCCGTTTACATATACCTTCTTTACCATTCTGTCTTCACTCATTCTTTCCATGTGTTCAAACCATCTTAATGAACCTTTCCTTATTTTGTTCAGAACACTTTCATTCGCACCACATTCACTTCTTATACTTGCATTTGTCACTCTATCATAAACAGATTTGCCACACATTCGTCTTAGAGATCTCATTTCTACTGAATTTATTCTACTTTCATCCTTCTTTTGCCAGTTCCATGCTTCACTTCCATACATAAGGGTCGGCACAAGAACACCATTGTGCACTGCCATCTTAGCTTTTTTGGATAGGCTTTGTTTGCGATGACAACTTTAAGTGCACCATTTATTCTGTTGCCTGCCCCAACCCTTCTTTCAATATCCTTCTCCACCCTCCCATCCTTTGTAAACATACTTCCTCAATAAACAAATTCATCCACTTGTTCCAGATTTTCACCGTTTACACTAATGTTGCAGACTGTCATGCTTCCTTCTTTTTCGAAAATCATTACCTTAGACTTATTCACATTCATCATCAAATCGTATCGCTTGCATACCTCATACATACTAGACACCAGGGCTTGCAGTTCGTGCTCGTTGTCTGCAAGTAGCAAAGATCTATTATTATTAATTTATGAAAAGACAACTTCAGAGCAATCGTTTCAGAAATATCACCGGTTTCTGATGCTTCGAAAAGAAGAGCTACTGCACGACGTCGTTCACCATACAAAAAGATCCTTGAAGAGAAGAGGGCAGAAAAAAAACAGTGGCTTAAGTCAAAACTTTGCTTTCGGGAAAAGTAGTCAGGAAGAGAGGCAAGAAAAAGATAAATGAAAACCAAAGTCCCCCCCATATTGTTCAGGAAGAGGCAATTTGCCCTTTGTGCCTTGAATCTCACGAAGAGGATTGGATACAGTGTAGAAATTGCAAAATTTGGGTCCATGAGGCTTTTACCAATATTTCAGAATTATCAAATCAATATGTTTGTGATTATTGCCTTTTTAAGACAACATTTTATACTCGCCGGTACTGGAGGACTACTTTTTAAATGTCTATTACTCATTATCCTAAAATTTTATTAATAAAGTTGTTTATTTCTTAAAGAAATGTATATTTTATTATTTCCGTTTAAAGCCTAAGAGTTTATTTACACAAATCAGCAAGTATTGAATATATAATTAAAGTCATTTTTATTTTATTCTACATAAACCTTAGGGTGACGGTACTGTAGGACTCTCCCCTATATATTTGTACTCTTCATCAACGAGAACCTGATTGCCAGACAGTCTACATTACGATCAGCTAAGACTTCGGCGATCGGTTGATTGACTGTGCCAAAACGCTGTCCTAGCACAAACTTTGGCGACCGAGCCTTCGCGGTAGCCGGCCCTTCAGCCTGGAACAATCTTCCAGCAGACCTCAAGTCCATTGAGAATCTGTCAGAGTTTAGATCGAGACTCAAAACGCACCTTTTCAAATTATCCTTTCTTGATAAGAAGAGTTGATCGACTGCGTTGGGTGCAGCCCTCACTCTTAATATGTTTATTTTTAACTAGTTCATAAAACGGAGCATTTTTTGCAGCGCCCTTGAGATGAGTAATTCATAAAAAATGGCGCTCTATAAATTATCCGATTTATTATTATTATAAATTGTACAGCCATTTTTTTTAATCTTGTTTATACATAAAGAATCTTAACGAAGAATTAATCTGCATTCAATGCGGCAGCAACCCTAATAAAAGGTATGCAAAACAGTTGTCTTGAGATGATAAATATTTAAAAATGGCGTTTTACAAATTAATTATCCAATGTATTGTTGATATTATTATACCATTATTTGCAACATACGTTATGTATTATTTCATACTTATTATATACCTACCTATCATAGATTCCTTAAAGCATAAAAGTTACCTAGAAATTATTAAATTATTGTAATGCTTTTGTTTGCTCCATTCTTATCGCTCGTTCAATTATCTAATTGATTTTTTATTCGGAGTATGATTAATTTAACGGAGTCTCGATTTAACTTCACTAGTAGCAACCCGTGAAATATTCACAGAAGTAAAGGTTTTCTACCCTTTAAAAACTTAGTTCACTGTACAATCGTAATCAGTAATGTTTTAACTTATAACACTGTACTTCATTTGAAAAGGATGACGTCCATCTGTTGATAGTATTATAAACTTCGACTTTCTTTCACATTTAAATAGGTAGTTCTGGCTAAAATCAATAGATGTCAGTAATAAAGTGCTATATTTATAATTATTATCATAATATATGCTGTTAACTAGAGATGCGCCGAGTACAAGTTTTACCGAGTTACCGAGTACGAGTTTTACTCGGTTTGATGTTTGCCAAACCGAATACTCGGCCGAATAACTCGGTTCAATCTCAAGTCGGTGAAATCTGCCCAAACATAGCGGATATGCAATAAAAGCTTAAAGATGAAGTGCATGATCCCTTTCAAGGCTTAGAATGTGATAAATATTACTGTTTAGCTACTTTACTAGACCCCAGAATGAGATTTTTTAATCCAGAGAAATGCGAATTGATCAAGAAGATCCTATTTTAGAATCCATTGAAAGAAGCGACGTTACAGAGAGCGCCAGCAGCAGTGAAGAAAATGAATCTAATTCTAACCCTAACCAATTAAGACAATCAATGCTCATGCATCATTTTGGAATTGCTTCCAAGAACTTGCTTCTACCCAGCCACCGGAGCGCGACGATCCTAAAAGCCCCGTGGCTCTAGAATTGGATCGATATGTAAAGAAAGATTGTTGTCAAAAGATAAGAGTCTTTTCGAGTGGTGGGCAAGACATAAAACAAGATATCCAGAGATAGAACATTTAGCAAGAGTGTTTTTCTGTGCACCTGCAAGCACTGTGTATAGCGAGCGTTTATTTTCAGAAGCAGGTAACGTCTATGAAAAAAAAGGAACAGGCTGTTACCAGAACGTGCAGAGAGTCTTGTATTCTTACATCACAACTTGCCTTTGCTAAATTTTAAATATAAATTGTTTTACTTCAATTTTAATAAATGAAACTTTTTAATCCTCCTGTTTTTATTATATTTCCCAAAATATAATATTATATTACTTTACTTAAACCGAGTATACTCGTCATTTAGACCGAGTTATTCGTCCGAGTACGAGTAATAAAAAAAAAACCGAATATACCGAGTACCGAGTATTAAACGAGTACTCGGCCCATCTCTACTGTTAACCATATTTAAAAAAAATTATTACGGTAATACGAAACATGAACATGATTGTAATTGGATAGTTTTTAAATTAAAAACCCTAATAATTTGGACAGCTTTTGCCATGAATTATTATTATTATTTAAAAATAGTTATAATGATCGTTTATATAAAAGATATTGCAAGAAAATGCAATATTATGATATTCATATATATTACATTAAATAAAACGTGAACAATAAATTTAATTTAATAAATTAAAAGCTTAAAATTTTATTTTAAAAAGTACAAAAGTTGTCAAAATATAACTAAAAGTGCATTTGTGAAATAAAATGCCTTCCATTGACGTTTGCTCGTTGAATATTCAATATCTTCTTCTTTCGGTGCCGTGTCAGGTCCCCCCAACGTCGGCGATCACTGCAGTAAAGGCATTTGTCCTGCACCACTTAGAACAAGTTCTAAACTCTTGTCATTCCTGTTCATTCTTTTGTGTTTCGCAGCTAAGACACCTGCTCTCTACCAACTCTCCGGCGTCCCTCCACCTTACTTACCCATTAAGATCAATCGATGGAGGTGGTATTGTTCTCCCCATAACATCAATATGTACTGCATCAAATATTTAATGATTTATTACTCGGCGTCACGTTTGTTCAAAATCTGGGGTCTCGAGTAGTAACACATGTATTTAATACTTTGGCATTTACATCTTTTCTATTTATATTTCCATTTACCTTGTCGCATAACACTGACTGCTACTAATTACCCCCTTATCAACAAAATATTTTTTTAAGCAATAGCTAAGTAGATACTAGAGCTTTTAAATATTGTTCTATGGCAATACATTTTTCTATGGCACGACGTTCGCATTGAAAAAACGCGCAATGTATTTTGTCTTTTCTCGTCTGGATCGGCTGCGCGTTTTCGAAATTTGTCTGAAATATTATCATTTTGATTAAAATGTGATAGTTTAAATTTCCAATGCTGTAAGTAGTTCATATTACCGGCTTAATATCTAGAAATTCCAGTCAATATGGAGAGCAATTTCAACAATTTGGAAGGTACGTAAAGAAATCATTTGTTGCATGTTTTATTTTGAATACTTTTCTCAAATCACTGCTTTCATGATTTTTTAATTCTTATTCGGTTATTTTGTTTATTATATTACTTTAAATAGTGTGGAAGTTGATTTTTAATTAAGTTTAACTGACTGTCATTCGTTTCAAAGGTTTTACTTTTCTAGTGCGTATCTTTGCCGGCGCAACAATGACAAAGTGTACATTATTTTTAATGTTGACTTGTTTTATAAAAATTAACATTAATGAAGCGATATTGTTAATTATTAAAAACCATAACTCAATTGGTATTGAATATAAGTTTAGCTAATCGTCTTTGATTAAGTTAAGACAATATGGCGTATAATATGTATAATATCATTTGTGGAATATGGCAGAGATTATTCGGATAATGAAGCTGGATTTAATTCTACGTATTTATGAATCTGCTTAGTAAGATTAATCGACTTGTAAACGAGTATGGCGACTTTGATATATTTTTGTTTACAGGTTTCATGAGCGAAAATCAATAAAGCCATTTTCTTAATGTGATTTAAAAAAAAAAGATATAAATATAACGATCGCTGCGTTGGTTCGGGCATATGGAGTGCATGGATGGAGAAGAATGGTTAAGAAAGTATATGTTAATGATGTAAATGTAGTACGGAGTCGAGGCAGACCGAGGAAAACATGGCATTACTAAATTAATACAATTTTAAAGGTTGGTCATGTTAGAAGTCAGAAGAATCGACGTGCGTGTATGACTCGTATGAATGTGGAGGAAGCTAGAGAGGTGTGCCAGGATAGAGTAGTATGGCGGTCTATTCTCTCTGCTTATCCCTGCGGAGAAACGGCATGATGGTTTGTTTGTTTGTTGGTAACAGTTCCGAGTGTGACCGATCCACTGCCATCTGCGTCTAACGACTTGTTCTCTAATTGGCTTTTCGCCTGCCATGGTCCAGAGAACGGCATTTGACACTGTTTGGGGCCAATAGATTTTGAATATTGAGCGAAGGCACCTATTTATAAACACCTGGAGTTTACCAATAACGTCCGCAGTAGACTTCCAAGTCTCACATTCATACAGCAGTATGCTTTTAATGCTACTGCTGAATACTTTGTTGTTTATTGTTTCCAATTACAACATGTAATTAAGATAAGACATGGGAGTGAGCACCATGAGTTTGTGAGGTTACTGTGACGTTATATCATATGTTACATGATACATGGGAAAGTACACATCATTGACATATGAGTCTGTTCATACTCCTTGAGAAGTTCAAATCAAATCAGTTTATTAACTCAAAAGACATTACAAACCGCAAACTGTTTAAGGCATCTATTGAGTACAGGTAAAATATTATAAAAATACAACATAATACCAGGAACGCAATAGAGATGGTTCGATATTAGGAAGACAATATACTTTCTAAAGTCAAGAGTATTTTTCCCCTGAACGTACCTCTACTAATATGAAAGACGTCGATCTCCGAGGAGACTGCGTTCAGCAGGCTAATTACTCTTCCCACCGGTGTCACTAAAGTGGAACTTTTATATTTTTAAATAGTCTCGCCACTTTGCCACCAGTTTTATGTTTTATCCTTCGGGTGAGGATTTTTGGGATGGAATAATTTCCAACACGATTAAATTTTTAAGTAGAGAACTTTATTTAAGACGATGTTACAAACAAGAAATTACAAAGATATAAAGATGTGTCACAAGTAAGGAGTTGTAATTGTATCTGATTTAATCATGATGCGGTTCAGCTTAAATAGTGTGCATTTCTTTGTTCGATGACACATGTACCTGTGGGAACAAATCAATAAAAAAAACTTCGCATTTAAGCCCTTATGTTTACAAAAATATTAATAATATAAACAAACCTTCAATGAGTCAGACGTAGATGTGGGAACAGATCAATTAATGCATCTCTGAATCCCCAAATGTTTACTTAATATAATATAAACAAATCTTGATTCAAAATATAGACATAGGAAAGTGATTCTTGGGAACGGGTGGTTAGGTACATAACAGAACCTCTCATAATGAGATCAGTTCGTTCCAGAATCTTGCTTGTTATGGGAAACACTCATTAAGTTTTTTTATTTTTAAATGTTTTTTTATTTTTAATGTTTATTCAATTAAAATTACATACTTAAATTGTTAAGGAGCGCAACAACCTGGAATGTGATTTTGATTTACAAAAAACAATAAATCTAAATAATTAGTTTAATATTTATGGATGTATGGCAAATAATGAATTCTTTTTTTACTAGAAAACTATCTAGAGACATTTAGGAAAGACAGGTCCATATCATTTAATGAGTAATGTTAGCGTCCTTGCCCGATGACAGCCTACCGTTATCACACTCCTTTGGTACATCAGAATACTGCGACTCCAGCTCTATTATTACTTGCACTACTCCAACTTCACGTCTTACATTTCCAAACCACGACCTAAATTATTACCCTTATCAATAATGACCCTTTACCACCAAGTTATCCA
This sequence comes from Lepidostoma basale, assembly GCA_022606425.2. Classification (NCBI taxonomy): domain Eukaryota; kingdom Metazoa; phylum Arthropoda; class Insecta; order Trichoptera; family Lepidostomatidae; genus Lepidostoma; species Lepidostoma basale. The sequence continues at coordinate 467,227 of JAHDVF020000515.1, read as the reverse complement.
CCATCATTCAGACCTTTACCCCTCCCGCAATCAATGCAGGTAAAAAAAAATTATAAATCCTCCCCAATAGCCCACTACGTACTCCGCCAAACAAAATGGTTCCACGCAGGATGCTATCTCCTACCACAACTCCATCCAGGCATTGTTCTTCTTATTTCCCCCCCGGGAACAGACTTTTTTTATAAATACAATCCTAACCCTAACTGGTCTTCCATTCCTTGACAATAATGTAAGACTTTATCATAAACCTTAAATCCCCCCTCGCCTTCTTTCGGAGGGACACTTCGGGCCATACATTTAGCCCCATCATAAAACAACTGCCAAATCACATTACAACAATGTTTCCTACAGACGTAAGAGGAATAGCCATTAGAGCTGAACCTCTATAAGCCAGAAGATCAAGTCCATTTGTTTTTGCCTATGCTTCAAAATTTGGTGAAAATGTGACAGCATTATCGTTGAATACATTTTAGAACGCATGGCCACTTTCTTATTAGGGCGATGCTTCTCAATGTACGATGCAACAGTATCCCGTGCTTTCAGTATTCCTCTTATTGTGCCAGAGGATTGTTGCTCTGCTATCTCCTCGATTAACAAACTCTCCTTTATAACTTCAACTCCATAAGCTCTTCGGTGGTCAGTTCTTGACTGTGGTCTCCCCCAAGATGGGACATCCCTTTTCTGTGCTACTCGTGCGAAATGTCGCTCGTTTCTCGTCTCGTGAGCATTATTATTCATCTCCCAGCTTAAGTTTTATCTCTCAGCATTCAGAACCAACCTGCCTCTGGTGATGCGGGTGGGGAGAGCAATCAAACTGCTGAACATGATCGCTTCGGAGATCGATGTCTTTCATATTCGTGAAAGTACGTTCAGAAGACATATACTCTTGACTTTGGAGAGTATCTTGTATTCCTAATGTCGAACCATCTCTCATGCGTTCCTGGTATTATATAATTATTATAGATGTTTCTTCTATATTCGCCATTACTTTGTGTTGCGGATTCATATTTGAATTACTTTTTGATAACTTTGTATCACAACACTTTATTACACTTTTTTCAGACATGTTTCGGGACACAGAAGCCCCTTCTTCAGTGTGTATAAATTTTAACAGCTAAATGAGACAAAATCGTTACTTATATACTAAATAAAATTAAAATGGTAAAGGAGGAGTGGGGGTGGTTCCAAGAAATAGTGTTAATTACATTTTAGCCGGAATAATGGGACAGGGGAAATAAATCTAGTATCGGACTGGAAGTTAAATTTATTTGATTATTTATAATTTCTTCTTTATTTTTTATCGACTTTTTTATTTCTAGGATTTCAAGGTTATTTAATGTTACTTTTCTATTACTGATATGCAAAACTTCAACGCCGTTATTTTTATCGAAGGAGTGATCTTTTTCTATGAGATGATTATTTATGAAAAATTATTATTTGAGAGACACCTAATGTGCTCCTTCATTCTTAAATTAATGTTACGCGTTGTTTTTCCTATATAATAAGATGGGCAATCGTCGCATTTAAGTTTGTATACTCCCGATTGGATTAGTTTGTCTTCTTTGTCTTTATTATTTATTAACAATTTACCTAGATTATTATTGGTATAGAACGCGGGTCTAATGTCTAACGGAAGATCTTTAGAAACCATATTTGTTAGATTATTAATATATAAAATTCTACGCCATTGATTATTTTTCTGATTATAGTTAGGTGGAGTATACAAAATTGTTTTAGTAAACTTATTTTTGTTTTTTTTATTTAAAATATTATCGATTAGATTATCACTGTAACCATTATTTTTAGCAATATGTTTTATTGTAGTTAGTTCTTTATTATAATTTTCTAGTGAAAGAGGTATATTAATTAAACGAGTCAACATGGCATGGAAAGCTGAATGTTTATGTGACCTCGGATGATTGGACATATTATGAATTACATTATCTGTATACGTGGGTTTTCGAAATATGTTAAATTTGATTTTGTTGTCTATTATATTTAAGGTTAAATCTAGGAAGTTAAGTTTATTATTATGTCCGATTTCTAATGGGAATTTGATATGTTCATGGAAGGAGTTGATAAGGGTGAGGAAAGAAGTTAACTGCCTATCCGTGCCTGTCCAAATACAAAAAATATCGTCTACGTATCTTTTCCAAATGAAAACATTTTTAATTAAATTGGAATCACATTTAAAAATTTTATTTTCTAAATTGTTTACAAAAATATCGGCAAATAATGGGCTTGTGGGTGCACCCATGGGCAATCCTTCAGACTGTTTATAATTTTTGTTATTAAATTGGAAATAATTTTGATTGATGCAGACATTTAAGAATGAAGGAACACATTAGGTGTCTCTCAAATAATAATTTTTCCGAATTCGCGAATCATCTCATAGAAAAAGATCACTCCTTCGATAAAAATAACGGCGTTGAAGTTTTGCATATCAGTAATAGAAAAGTAACATTAAACAACCTTGAAATCCTAGAAATAAAAAGTCGATAAAAAATAAAGAAGAAATTATAAATAATCAAATTAATTTAACTTCCAGTCCGATACTAGATTTATTTCCCCTGTCCCATTATTCCGGCTAAAATATAATTAACACTATTTCTTGGAACCACCCCCACTCCTCCTTTACCATTTTAATTTTATTTAGTATATAAGTAACGATTTTGTCTCATTTAGCTGTTAAAATTTATACACACTGAAGAAGGGGCTTCTGTGTCCCGAAACATGTCTGAAAAAAGTGTAATAAAGTGTTGTGATACAAAGTTATCAAAAAGTAATTCAAATATTATAGATGCCTTAAACTATAAAAAATGTTTGTAATGTCTTTTGAGAAAATAAACTGATTTGATTTGATTTGATTATTTTCACAACCTGTTTTGCCCGTTATGCGAATTACTCATGAGAGGTGCTCGTTGTATTATATATATTTTAAGATCATGATTAATCATTAAATTTGCAGGTCTTCGATTGGGGGCCAAGTACGAAGTGAGTCTGATACACCTCGTGGACCCCCAAGTCTTCTGGGTGAGGATCAACTCGGAGTGCGTGCTCCAGGTCGGACTGCTGGGGCTGTTTCCTACGGAGGTGACCGAGGATGAGGAGCTGAATCTGGTATGGACCTCATCGGACCACTGGCCCCAGTTCGTCGTGAACCTGTGGACCAAGGAATTGGACAAAGGAACCACCGTGTTCTTCCAGCCACGAAGGCCAATGCCCAAGAAGTTAGTTAATTGAAGTACAAATCTCCAAACATTATTTTTACTCTAACTAACTAACTGACCATCGCGCCGTCTCCCCAAAGGAATGTTGGTTAGTTAATTTAGTTTATTTAAAGTATTTTTGAATCTTACAATTGTACATATTGCACCGTGAGTGTAAAACCGACGTAAGTGCAAATATACAGTTTGGAGATATGGGAGTTTAAAGACTTCATATTGCTTGGAAAAACTGTTTTTTTTTTAATAAACCAATGATTTTCGGTTTAAAGTAATATACCTATAAACCGAAAACATGGGTTTATTAAAAAAAAAAACAGTTTTTCCAAGCAATATGAAGTCTTTAAACTCCCATATCTCCAAACTGTATATGAGGGTATTATTTGCAAACCCGGCAAACTCCACCAACAATCAAAAGTGAGATATGAATTGGGCCTTATTCATAATACATTTGCACACAATTTTTATTGATTTTCAGTTTCAAATTCGGCTTCATTCTGAAGAATTTTGCTATTAAAATATAGGGTTTGTTGCAAACATGGCAACCTCCACTTGAGTGTTGCAAAGCTGGCAAACTCCAAAATGAAAATTCATTATTTTACTTTAATTATCAACATAATGATGATTATTTCATGGCTGATTGCTTTTAAAATACTAACTGGTTGAGATGAAAAAAATAAATATCCTAAAAATGCGCATTTTATTAGCGTATAAATTTTTTGTGATTTACTCAAAACATCTAATAATGGAGTTTGCCAGGTTTGCAACTAATACCCTCATATTTGCACTTACGTAGGTTTTACACTCACGGTGCGATATAGAAAGAAATAGTATTTTGAACATAACTAATTTATAATAGTAAACATATTATAAATTATATAAATAGTAGTGACAAATTTGTTTCACCTTGCAAGGGCATTCACAAACTCTTTGAGAGTCAATTAACCACCCTACTTATTTGAATGTACGTGATACGTTCACTTTGACTGTACCATTCTACGCTATCACGTATGCGCTTGAGAAAAAGTAATGTACCTAAAATGTACAAACAGTTAGGGATACGCGCATGTGCCTACAGCACTTGACTACAATTCTTCACAAGTATGATCGTTTTACAAAGGGCATGAGAAGTGTGCGATAGAGTTTTTGACGTTTCGTGATTTAAAAAGTAAAATATTAAGTAATTATATTTATTTAATAAAAAACGTGATTTTTTTTTGCATGTTTCTCGGAAAGTTACCTGGAGTTAGGGCGGTTAACCAAGTTTAAAATTTTCATTGTAAAACAGTTTTCGAAATTTACCAATAAATCGGTTAAAAGTATTTGGAAACTTAATAACATATTTTGGGATAACTAAAGCAGATGTCAGTGTGTGTTCCGTTTCTGCCAAATTGTCAATACAAGTCAATACGGCGCAATAATACGTCACCAAAAGTTCTTCCGAGATATCTCGTCTCTGGCAATATGAGCACTGTGCCATTTGCCCAGATATCTCGTCTGTGGCACCCATCCATTTAATACCTCAATCATCAATAAATTTAACATAACTAACTAACCATCACATCGTCTTTCAACATTGATATATTGTGTCCAGTGGCGGTACTTCCATACAAGCCGAAAAGCCGGGCTTGCCTTAAAAAATCTATAATAAAACGATGTTTTTTGCGCGTTCGGGCCGTCTACTCAAAATGACTCCGCTGTCATGCGCAAGAAATGACCTACGTGTATGTTTTGTTCCATTGATACGCGCCGTATTTTATTTCACTCATACGTATTGTAGATGAGATGCTCGTGAAGTCGCCTACGTCCACATGTTTTGTTTCATGTTTTCGATGGGCTTCATATTGGGCTTGCAACAAAATGTATAAGGGTCTTTGTCGCACTTGCGTATTTTTGGCTTGTAATCATATAGCTAGGTGCATATATACCAGAAGATATCTGCTACTTTTTGTATGGATTTGAAACCGGGCTTTACCACTCTGAAGTATGTTACTATTCGATGTGTCACGTACTTCATTTCTATTGTCATTTCTATTGTAATGTTAGGAAAAGAAAGATTTTGTAATTTTCAGTGTTCACAAATTTATTATTATTGTATTTGTAAATACATTATTATATTATACAAGAACATGAGTTTGATGACGCAGAAAATTATTTTTTTGTATAGATTTAAAATGGCCTAAAATGGGATTAAAATAAATTAATTTAAAAAGATAAAACTATTTTAATCGGAAAAACACATTATCGTGACCCTCTTCAAATATTATAACACAAAAAAAAGTTGGACGGGCTTGCCTTACTGGTTGACCCTAGGCACGCCACTGATTGTGTCATGCACGCACATGTTGTCGTTGCTCAGTTTTAAACTCGCTTCAAAATTTGTAAACCGTGTCGCACATATGTTTTCAGCTTCTCTCTGATCCGAGGCATCCCTTGCTTCATGGGCAGGCTGTTCATAGTGGTGGACAATCAGCTGGAAGACGTGTCCAAATACCTATCATCCCGCAAGCTAGCTTACAACAGCAAGTCTCGCTTCGAGAAGTACTTGCACCAGGGCAAGATGTTCCTGGAGCGAGGTGCGGAGGTGGTCCACCAAGCCCGGCAGGTGCTGCTGGGCCAGATGAAAGAAGAGACGGCCCAGATACTCATAGCCCTCGAGAAGGAGGCTGTGAGCTTCGAGAGGCAGGTGAAAGCCGTCGACACGTCACTCAATTCTCTGTTTCAATCCGGCGGCATATCCGAGGTATTTATTTATACATGATACACAAATGAGACATTACAAACGATTAATTAATTTATTTAAATATATCCCAAGCATTACATGTAACTCGCATATTTGGAATATTTTCGACGTATATTTCGAGAAAAAAAAAAACGTAAAAGCGTGTAAAAAATGTACTAAAATATATCAGGACTGAAATAATAAAACGCAATTGGTGGGAAAAATGTTAAATACGGGGACGTAAAATCCGGGTTTCACTGTATATATTTTTACAACATTTGTGTATGTCCAAATTCGTTATTTAGATTTTTATTTCAAATTATATGTATGCAATAACACACTTTACATGAGACTTTATCAAAAATAAATATTTATCTAAGAGATTTTTTAAATGGAAGAAAAAGTTATAATATTACAAGTAATACAAGTTGTCGCTATTGTAATATTGGTTTTGATATTCTGAAGGAGGGTATGGAGAATGCGGCGAGGAACCTCCGGGATTGCGTCCACACTCAGGAGGAGAAGGCCGGCGGTACCAGCTTCTTGGGGCTGAACCGGATGTCAAAGGAGTCCCCAGACACTGGAAGCTTCAACTCTTCCTGGAAATCGGAAGAAATAGGTAAAATGGGCAGATTTATAACTAACTAACCATCACGTCATTTCTCCAGAGGGGTAGGCAGAAAGAATGAACTGCCGCACCGTACTTTTCTGACATACTTCTCTCCCTTCCTCGACATTCATATATCGTATCATGCACGCATGTCTATTTCTCCGACTCCGCACGTGGCCGACATTCAATATTTGATTTATTTGATCATGCCATGTCTTGGTCTTCCTCTATTTTGTACGAGGGTTGTAAAATAAGTTTCCCTATTTTTTTTCACAATGAAAAACATTTTTATTTACAGCAATACATCATTGGAAAGCGTAGACTTTCAGCTATTTTTCTGCATAGTCCCTGTTGACTTCGATTCACTTTTTCATCCAGGTCACCATCGTTTTGATTCCCTGGTCATAGAAGTCTACCACCGTGAAGGTAGCTCAGAACCTCTTCTTTCAGCTCCTTTTCGTTTGCAATATGCGTTTCACCGAGGTGTTTCCTCAAATCAGGGGAGAGATGATAGTCGCTCGGGGCCTAGTCCGGACTGTATAGTGGGTGTAGGATGATTTCCCATCCGAATTTCTCAATGAGCGTCGTTTGTGGTCCTCCGTAAGCATCCTGGGCACCCACCTTAGAATAACCTAAATTTTCTGTTAGGATCTTGTCTATAGTTATCTTGCTGACATCTGGGATCATCTCGCTAAGCTCCCGAACCGTCAGTCTTCGATCTGCCAGCATTGCCGCTTCCACTTTCGTAATCGTTTCGTCACTGACCGATGGCCGTCCGGACCGCTATTCGTCATGGACGTCTGTGCGCCCTTCTTTGAATTCTTTGCACCATTTGAACACTCATGCACGTTTCTCCATACACTGCTGTCAGTTGAGAATGAATTTCTGTCGCCGAATGGCCTTTGGCACACAAAAAACGAATCATGGAGCGTACTTCACACCTCGGGGCGATGCGATCTCCATTCTTTACGGCTGCCAAACCGACACTGAGCGTCGCAGCGAGTTCGGCTGGGTGGGGATGTGGAGGGGGAAGACCAAGCTACGATCCAGTGTTGCTGGATCGCACGTAACAGCGATCCGCGCGCCCGTGGCAAACAGGGAAACTTATTTTACGGAAAACCCTCGTAGTTCTGTTTACCTCGTAAACATATATATTTTTTACCATTCTTCCTTCATTCATACTTTCCGTGTGTCCAAACCATCTTAATGGTCCTTTCATTATTTTGTTCATAACACTTTCATTCGCACTACATTCATTTTTTATTTTTTCATTCGACGCTGCTATTTCTTTTGCATTTATTCTACTTTCATCCTTCTTTTTTCCAGTTCCATGCTTCACTTCCGTACATAAGGGTCGGTACAAGAACACCATTGTGCACTGCCATGATGGAATATCATCAATGTTAACTTGTTTCCGCGATACGATACGCTGACCTGATGTTTTTGTTTTTTGCAGATGTATCAAGCAGCAAATCGGACGGTTCCTGGGCGCCTTTGGATATATCGTCGGACAGCGCGCTGGTGAACTATGTGCCCGCCGGTGCTTCTCTTAAGATCCCGGCCAAAAAATCGGTCAAATTCCCTGAACAAAATTTGAACAGCTTAGATTTCACGTTAAAACCGTCAAATAAGAAAATCTCATGTAATTCGATGCCAAACGATGATGATTTTTCGCAAATACACTCTCGTACGAATGCAAATAGTCGCGGGGAAACGGAGAAAAATATTCCTTTCCATTCGAGTAACAGTTTTGATGATGATATCGGTAACATTGCCCCTAGCGCTAATGCTTTTTTCGCGAAATTTAAGAAATCCGCGTCGAGCAGTAGTGTTATCGTAGGCGAAAAGCAAGTCATCACGTACGAAGTAGAGATGGAGTCCGGAATGGGAAATGTAATCAACAGAATGAATTTTAAGGACTCTGGTGGAGCTGGAGTGGATACGAGGGATTCTGATAGGCTTAGTGTAAATGGAACGAGAAACACTGACACAGGTGGTTCGGAAGTGAAGAACGCGGAGATAAACGTAATGGAAGTGAAGAATTTAGAGAAAAACATAATGAAGAATTCTGAGGTGGATAGAATGAAAGTTGAGAACTCTGGGAGTGATAGAATGGAAGTTGAGAACTCTGGGAGTGATAGAATGGAAGATTCTAAAAGGTATAGAGCAAATGCGAACAGGGGCAACTACAGAGGTAGAAAGAATTACAATTCTGGTCGAGGTAGGGTGAATTATAATTCGGGTAGAAATAGAATGCATTATGATTCCAGTAGAGACACAAGGAATTCTGTGGGAGATAGGGTGAATGTAAGGAATTCCTGGGGAAAAGCAGAGGTGCGAGACTCCGCCACGGAAAGAATACACGTGAATCCGAACAGACGTGATCCGAAGCATTATAATGCGTTAGAAGAATTCTATAAGCTGAAAGGGCATAACTTTCACGGCGATAAAGAAAAACATCGAGATGTTTCAGGCAAATTCGATAGTGATGGTATAAATATAGGGGGATTGGATAGCAGTGGTTCCGAGGGAGGTAGAATGAATGTGGGAAATTTGGGAATAAATAGAATGAATGCGGGGAATCTTGTGAGAGATAGAATAAATGTGGGGAATTCGGATGGAGATAAAATGAATGTGGGGAATCTGGAAGAAGATAGAATGAATGTGGGGGATCTGGAAAGACGTATAATGGATGTGGGAAATATGGTCGCAAATAGGATGAACAGGGGGTGTACTAAGGGATATGGAAATAATGTAAGGAACATTAAGAGAGATAAAATGGTTGTGAGGGAATCTGAGGATGGTAAAGCGGTCGTGACGAGGGATTCCGACGGCGAAAAATTGAATCTATTTAGAGGCTCTGGTAGAGGTAAAGTTAATGCGAGGGATTATGAATCGAATGAGACAAATGATAGAAGGGATAGAACTGACTTGATTACCAGCTCGGGTAGAAGTGTAACGAATGTCAGCGCAGGTCTCAATAATAATAGTAACAATATAACGAAAGGTACAGCTTATAAAGTGGACAGTAATAGACGTAATTCTGTAAATTATAACCAGCAGGAAGACTCCCGTGGTTACGGAAATAATAACGAACTTGAGTATTTAACGGATAAAAAATCAAGTGTCTCCGAATTCGGCAGCAGTTCTTTTAAATTAAATAAACAATGTGATAATAATGTGTCGTCTAATCCGGACGGTCACGAGGAAAGCTCGCTCCATTTGGCTAAATTGGAAAAGTACAAACAGATCAGGAACTCCATGCAAGGAAAATCTGTGGATGTTAAGAAAGTCAATCAGCCGAGTACGGTTGTCAAATCGTACATACAACACAGGTTGGCACTGATTAGAAACAAGAATGGTGATTATTCCAGCGAAGCTAATATAGTCGCGGGTTGGATGGATGATCCCGTTGATTCCCAAAGTGAACAGTCTTACGTCGAGTCGGACAGAAGTGACTCATTGGTTTCCGACAACATTCAGCTTAACAGCTCTGGTGCATCGGACAAAAATGACTCATTGTTTTCTGACAACATTCAGCTTAACAGCTTTGGTGCAATGGACAAAAGTGACTCATTGGTCTCTGACGACATGCTTAACATCTCTGGTGCATCGGACAAAAGTGACTCATTGGTCTCTGACGACATTCAGCTTAACAGCTCTGGTGCATCAGACAAGAGTGACTCATTGATTTCCGATGACATTCAGATGAACAATTCTGGTGTAATGGACAAAAACGACACATTGGATGGTGACGATGATCCAGATTTGAGTGAAGATATTCAATCATCGTGCAATTCAAGCCTCGAATGTTCGTTCAGCAACTTCAATGCGGGCTTGAAATCCAAGAGTTCGGTCGGCTCTGTCATTGGCTTTAATACATTTAATCACTATTTGAAATCGCCTGCCGGACTGGTGAACAAGAACGCAACAAAGCAGCAGCACGAAACCAATCCCGTTGAAAGTAGCGAAGGAGATAAAGATGTTTATAAGGAAGACGACGCAGCATCGAGTATATCCAGTCGTGTCGGTTTTGATAGTAGATTCAATACGATTTCTAAAGACTCTGCTATGTCCGAGTTTGAAGAGAGTGGAAACACTTTAATCGAAAGCATGCTCACGCCCAAAATCATCGTGCATTCCAAGAATAAGGAGCATTGCGACACCTGGAGGAACTTGAAGGCCACGATGTTCTCTAAAAATATCCTCGATAACTTGGGACGGATGGGGATCACGGTGCCGAGGAAGATACAGAGCAGCGTGTGGCCTGCCGTGTGTCTGGGCGGCAGCGTTTTCATCGTCGGCCCACCCAATTCAGGGAAGGCTTTAGCCATTTTGGCCCCTGTGTGCCACCAGATATCCAGGTCCATCAAGCCTGTCACTTGCGATCAGGGTCCCATCTTCACGGTTCTCTGCCCCAACGACAAATCTGCGCGGAGGCTCCACTCGACATGCGAGGCGCTATTAAAAGGTTGCCTCACTCCGAAGGGTAGGCCATTCAAGATTATGAGGATCGACGATTGTGATTCGCAAAATGTGTATAAGTTCATGTCGTCTTGCGAAATTTTGATTACGACTCCCAGGTGTATTGCTGAATACACAGAATATGCAGTTACAGTATTGAACTTCACTTGTTTAGAGTTTCTTATGTTGAGCGACGTGAACGTTCTGGACGAGAGATTCTCCGTGGACACAAACAAAATCTTGAACTATATGCAGAAACACGCAAACCGACAAAAGAAAAACAACTTGAAAGTCTACTCGACGAGCACCATCTGGTGTGACCTCCTCGAGAGAATCGCTCTCAAATCGTACAACCCTTCGGTGGTCATCGCCGCCCTGCAGGAGTGCGTCTTCTATTCAGAAATGCAGCTGCAGGTCCTTTTCGTTGCCAAGGATTCGAAATTGGATCGGATCAAAGAGATGCTGATGCCTAGCAAAATGAGCCTCACCAAAACGGTTATCGTTTGCAGCAGTGACGCGGAGGTGTCCGCCCTGGTGACAGCCCTCAAAGACGGCGATCACATGGTGCTGCATGCGGACAACTCCACGTCCATAGACGTCGTGAACGAGGTTCGGCAGATGTGGAAATTTTCCAAAATCACGCTGGGTAACCTGATTATGGTGTGCTGCGATGAAAATTTGCAAGCTATGGACATTGCAAACGCCAACAGATTGATAAGTTACTCTCTGCCAAAGACTTTCACAAAGTTTAATCTTCGTTTTTACACAATGGCAAATCTTTTTCCTAATCTGTATGATGAAGACAAGAAAACAAACGATTTAAAGGTCGATATATTCATTGACGAGGACAACTCAATGCAGTTACCGAAGGTGCTCGAATTTGTCAAGAGGTACAACGTGGTTATTCCGGAAAAAGTTGAAGTCGTACTCCGCAATATATCAGTTTTAAAGGATGTGCAAAAGGCAGATTTGTATGTGCCTCTTTGCGACAGGTTAATGAGCCGGGGAGAGTGTGTTAACAATTGGGACTGCGTGGAGAGACACTCCCTCGTCCCCAAAGATGCCCTCGAAGATTGGATACCCCGGACGGGAATCGTGAAATGCAGACTTTTATACGTTCACCATTGCGGGTTGTTCTCTGCCCGGCTAGTGGGAGCCGTCGGATTGGACGGAACATCGAGAGACGTGCAACAAAAGAATGTACTGATTGCAATGGAAATGGCCGAATACTTCCTGACAGAATCGAACAATCGCTCCCACGGGAACGTCGAGCTCGGAGACATATGCGCGGTCAAACTGGACCGGATTTACGAGCGTTGTCAAGTTGTTAAAATCGTTCGCGGCGCAAAGAGACACCAGGATCACGTGCTGCTAAACCTCTTGGAGGAAGAGTCTTACGTATGGAAGAACGTTTACGATCTCTTGTACTTGCCCGATCGATTAAAAAATTTGAAATCGACAACGGTCAAGCTGAGGATGGTGGGTGTCAAGCCTGCTGGGGGGAAGGAATACTGGACCACCACTTCCGTTCAGGAGCTGAGGAAGAAGTTCAGCGCAGAAGACGATCTTTTCGTTAAGGGGAAGATTGTCCTGGGTATCGGCAACACCTTGTGGCTGGAGAACGTGCAGATCTGCAAGCGCCTGCCGACCTTGAAAGTCGACGTTGTCGTTTGCAATTTGAAGCAGTATCTTTTGAAGGAGTTTGCCGATGAAAATCCTTCTCACCTGAATATTTTGTACGATCTATGCAAACGGTTTGATTTCTCTCTGCCAGAGTACAATTTGCCGGCGAAGCCAGTCGTGTACCGACAGAATATTCCTCAGCCGCAGTGGGCTCATCTGAACGAAGACGAGTACAAACCGGTGTACTTGAGTTCCGTCATCGATCCGCACAATGTGTTTGTAAGAATCATCTCTCACCAGGATACGTTGCTAGATTTAGAAGCCGATATACAAGCTTACGTGAAACATTTAAAATCGCAATTCGTCAATCTGTCGAAAGAATTAAAAGACGAAATGTTGGTTAACGATTTTTATTGCATTGCCATGTTTCCCGACGACGAACAGTATTACCGAGCTTGCGTCGAAGAGTTCGTTGAGAACATCTTGGACGAAGATGGCAAAATTGTCGACAGAATCTACAAATGCTTCTATGTGGACCACGGCGACTCGCGAAATGTTAAATCCACCGAATTGTATCCAATCAAAAGCCATCTCGTAACCAAGGCTCCGTTCCAAGCTATTGAATGTAGTATTTTCGGTTTAGATATACCGGAAAACGGTTGGACCGAAGTGGAAAACAGTTTCCTCTTTGAACTCAAGTTCGAGGGCGCTACGGAAGATTTAAAAACATATATAGTCAGGTACTACGGCAAGTCTAAACCGCTGTTCACACGCGGAAACAAATACGGTGTTTTATTAGTTGATACCGAAAATCATAAGAGCTTATTGGATACTTTGATCGATAATCAGATGGGCACTGCACTTCCGGAATGTGTACGGCTACTCGAGGAACATAAAGACGCGCTGAAAGCCGTTCTGATCCCGGATATACAAGATTCAAATTGTGACACGGATGATTCACCGTCGGAAACAATACCGGAATATATTTATCAGCAGCCTTCGTCTTCCATGGAACTCGTCCCACTAGGCTCTGAAAACATTGATGACTGGGATTTTGCATTCGATGAAATACAAATAGAAAAAATTTTCGGTTTGCATGTTCCTAAGGCGAAACCGAGTGACAAGACAAACGCAGAAACAAATGAATCCGTGAATGCAGTGATGAAGAAGAACACAGTGAATGCTCCGGATGATTATGTTATAGTTGATAAAGCGCTAGATCTTCAGGTGACACCTCCCAAAATTCCGGATCATAAAACTCCTGGTGTGATATGGTACCAGAGTAATAAATACGTCGTTATCAAAATTCAAATACCGGATGTGATGATTTACGAGTGTGTGATCAAGGTCAGGGGATTGTACTTCGAGACGTGTTACGATGACAACGTTTACAAGCTGGATCTGCAGCTGTTCGGGGGCGTCAAGCCCAACAAATCCACGCACGTCTCCAAGGGGCAGTACGTCTTCGTGAAGCTGCACAAGCTGACGGAGCTGGAGTGGACGTCCCTGTGCGATGCCGAATGCAAGATGAGGCGATTCGTTTACGATCACGATTTCGTCTTCGTCGAAGAGGAAGACTCCGAGGACGAGAGGGAGGCGCAGAGATTCAAAAAAGCGCTCCGGGAAAGAGACCGTGAGCTGATGGCTGAGGAGTGCGAGAACCCTGACAACACAACGGCCGAAGACGGTGATATCGCATTTAATATTGACATTGAAGAAGCTTGTGGTGATTTGGAGACTGATCCTCTGGATGAAGATCTTATTCGGCAATTGAACGCTGTGGCTATGGATTATAAATAATCGATTTAGGGGTGGACTATTTTTATATATTTTTAAACAGTATGTTTATAAAAAAAATATAAGTGGACATTTTATTTATTTAAAAGGACTACTCACTGTCGCCCCAATGAAACTCATTGCAGGCCCAATGAAACTCACTGCCACCCCAATGAAACTCACTGCCACCCCAATAAAACTGACTGCGGCCACAATGAATAATGCTGATGGTAACAAGTAACTATTATTGTTTAAGACGTTTTTATTTTTCATAACCTATGTTTTTGAGAGTTTTTATAGCAAAAAACTGTTAAAATATGTGTTTAAATGTACGCTTTTTACTATTAGATGTAGGCTCCTTCACAGTTTCAATCCTAGGGATTGGTTTGCGGCAAAGTCTTGCATCACATCCTTCAATGTGTTCTAGACCTCTTCAGCTCAACATATGAGACGCAGTTCATGTCATTGCACGCCTGTTTGAAATATTACCAATGGTGTTGCCTTATGTAATTTGTCCCTTCAACCATTCTCTCTATTATGTCGTGCAGGGGAACCTCATGGTTCGTAATGTGACCGATCCATTGGGCTTGCTTCTCTGAGATGGTTTTGATAAGTTGCCTCTCTCATTCGATTCCACTGAGAACCGAGAGATGTGGTCTCTATAAAAAATTCCTAATTTTCTTTCTAGTCCACTTTAGTTTCTTTCTTCTCCAAGTGCCCTGTCAGGTCCCCCCAACATTGGCGGCGATCACCTCGGCGAACCTGTCCCTGTCCTGCGCCGCTCGGAACAGCTCCTCCACACTTCGGATGTCGGTCCACTCCCTCACGTTTCGCAGCCAGGACATCTATCTTCTACCGGGCCCTCGGCATCCCTCAATTTTCCCCTCCAATATCAGTTGAGAAAGTGGTACTTTTCCCCACGCAGTATATGACCCAGATGTGAAATCTTCCGAACCTTGATAGTTGATAACAGTTCCCTGTCAACTCTAGCTCGCCTAAGGACTTCGGAATTGGTAACCATGTTGGTCCAGGAAAAATTTAGCATACGGCGATAGAGCCACATTTCAAATGCTTCCAGTCTGTTTATTGAGTTGACTTTTAAGGTCCACGTTTCACATCCATACAATAAAACAGACTACATATAGCATTTGATCATTCTCTGGCCGAGTTTCAAGTTTATGTTATCATTGCAGAAGAGTGATTTCATTTTATTAAACGTAGCTCTTGCTGCCTCAATTCTGCATTTTATCTCTACATCTGGGTCAAGAGATTGTGTTGGTATGCTGCTGAGGTATTTAAATTTTTCCACCCTTTCAACGTTAGTTTCTTTGATCATGTTATTTAGTTGTCGTGCCATAAGTTTATATAAACCAAAGAATATATGTAAAACCCACCCGGGGGGTATTCAAGTTAACATCCATCATTACATATAAGCTGTGAATAACGTGTAATTTATAATTAAATAATTTAAAAGTAGATTTTTTTAAATATTATATGTATTACGAAATAAGGAAGTAATATAAAGTAGATGATTGCGTCTGTTTGGACATATAGAACGAATGGATGGGAAGAGATGATTAAAAAGTTGTATACAAGCAATGTGAATGGAAATAGAAGGCGAGGACACCGAGAGAAACATGGCTATAACACAAATATTCAACAGTAGCGATAAAAGCGTACCTCTGTACAGATGTGAGACATGAAATCTATAGCAGACGTTATTGGAAAACTCCAGGTGTATATAAATAGGTGCCTTCGCTCAATATTCAAGATCTATTGGCCCCAAACATTGTCAAATGCCATTCTCTGGACCATGGCAGGCGAAAAACCAATCAGAAAAGTCGCTAGACGCAAATGAGATTGGTCACACCCTGAGACAGAACCCAACCCCCAGGGCGCACTAGACTGGTCCCCTGTGGGGGGAAAAGGAAGCGAGGCAGACCTAGAACCACCTGGAGAAGAGCTCTGCAGGATGAGGTCAAAGCAGCAGGCCTCACTTGAGATCATGTTAGACATTAGGCGTGCGATAGAGTCGGATGGAGAAGGTTCCTTGAAGCCCTATGCACCACGGAGGTGTGACAGGACAAGAAGAATAAGAGAAAAGGCAGCCAGAGCGTGCGTGTATGATGTGTGAATTAACCGTCGCGTTGCCATGTGGTCAATTGAGTTTCCACTGCCAATTTAAAGTTGATTTTCTTAAAACCTATGGACCCGAATGTTATAAAAAAAAATTGTAATCCTCCATTGAAGTGTTCCCAATATTTCGTAATAAAAAAAAAAAGCAAAAAATTACTTCCTTCATCCCAAAAAAAAGGATTTTTTAAGACTGCCCTCACCTTCATTCGTGTTAAGGTAGAATTTGGCCTTTTCTCATACGTAATAATACCGATTGTGGACGGAAACGCAGCACGCAACTTAATAATATCAGAACTGTGAAAATATTAACACTTTACCAAAAGGGACAAATATTAATACGTACTCGTTGTCTTGAACGTAATATACATTTTGCCTAGGTGCCTTTATCATACGTAAAATTATAGCGGCGCGGCGGGGCGAGACAAGTTCATACTTGCTGTCAGTTGTTCATATGCTGTCTCGTCATTCTATATCAGAAATCGCATGGTTCCAGAAAAAAAAAAATAATGATATGTTTTTCAAATAATCCGTGTATGTTATAGATATCGATCTATTCCTAATGAAATTCCCTACAAGATGACAGAGATTAAATTTTGATTCATCGAGTCATATGCTTGATATTTATAGATAAAGTTAGCAGTAAACTGAATTGACCACATGGGAGCGAGCGTTTTGTTTTGAACACGGTACGTTAAGGGTTAAGAAGCTTGAGAGGTATGTCAAGATTGAGCAGTGTGACAGTCTACGCTCTCTGCGTACCCCTCCAGAGAAATGGCGTGATGGTTAGTTAGTATTTATCATGTTAAGTATAGTATAATTAATATGGTAGCTTTTTTATTTTCCGTGATCTTATGACTCGCTGCGTGAATGTGGAGAAAGGTAGAGAGGAGTGTCAGGATCAAGTTGTGGGGTGGTCCATTTTCTCTGCCTACCCCTTGAAATGATGAAAGCATGGTAAAAAAGTATATGTTAACGGAACTAGAAATAGAGGAAAACATGGCACGATCAAATAAATCAAATATTGAATGTCGGCCATGTGAGGAGTCAGAGAAATCGACGCGCGTGCATGACACAATTTATGAATGTTGAGGAAGTGAGAGAAATATGTCAGGAAAGAAAAGTGTGGCAGTCCATTCTTTCTGCCTACCCCTTTGGGAGACGGCGTGATGGTTAGTTATAGTTAGTTAAGTATCTTGTAAATTAAGAGTAAAAATAATTATAATAAATTCCATAGATATAAAAAAAATGATGAAATAATGGTAAATAAAGTATATGTTAAGATTTTAAATGGAACTAGAAATAGAGGAAAACCAAGGAAAATGTAGCACAATCGAATAAATCAAATATTCAATTGCCATGTGAGGAGTCAGAGAAATATGCATGACACGATGTATGAATATTGAGGAAA
This sequence comes from Lepidostoma basale, assembly GCA_022606425.2. Lineage (NCBI taxonomy): Eukaryota > Metazoa > Arthropoda > Insecta > Trichoptera > Lepidostomatidae > Lepidostoma > Lepidostoma basale. Next base: position 449,264 of record JAHDVF020000515.1, on the reverse strand, counting down.
CGAGAGCATTCATTCTGCCTACCCCTTCGGTTAGACAGTGTGCTGGTTAGTTAGTTAGAGATTGAATCTCAGAAAAATCTTTAAAAAAATATTGATAATGTCAATGTTATTTAGGCATATAAAAAAGTGTATAGTGAAAAAGTGTATGTGGTAAGGAATGTGATTTGAGTAATAGTTATTAGTTATTAGTCAATTACATGAATATTATAATCTGTATAATATTCATGTAATTGACACACAGTTAAGATGGAATTAATTGTACAGTTTTTTTTATATATTATATATAAATATATTTACTAAGATAACTAAAATAAGAAAAAAACCCACATATGTGAGGGTATTATTTGCAAACCCGGCAAACTCCACCAACAATCAAAAGTGAGATATGAATTGGGTCTTATTCATAATACATTTGCACACAATTTTTATTGATTTTCAGTTTCGAGTTCGGCTTCATTCTGAAGAATTTTGCTATTAAAATATAGGGTTTGTTGCAAACATGGCAACCTCCACTTGAGTGTTGCAAAGCTGGCAAACTCCAAAATGAAAATTCATTATTTTACTTTAATTATCAACATAATGATGATTATTTCATGGCTGATTACTTTTAAAATACAATAACTGGTTGAGATGAAAAAAATAATTATCGTAAAAAAGCGCATTTTATTAGTGTATCAGTTTTTTGCGATTTACTCAATGATGCAGAAAATGATGGAGTTTGCCAGGTTTGCAACTAATACCCTCATATTGTGTTTTTATTTAACTTAACATTATTTGATGTGATAATAAAGATCTTTTTTATAGTAATAATGACGTATTTTTCTATGTTTTACCTATTATTTAATGAAGTTTTACATTATTGTATCAATATTTTATTTTATTGTTAGGTTTGCGATAAACAACACTCCATTGCAATAAAAAGGGGTGTAACCAATCTTCAATCAAATAGATTTATTATAGAATTGTTTTTAATTGAGTATGTTTTATGTAAGAATATAAAGCGAACATTAAAATAGAAGAAAAAGAATCACAGGTAACAAAGATATTTCATTTCTATTTTTTTGTTTATTTTGAAATTCGCTGTGGGTATTTTCATATTTATTATTCAGTAACCACGGCGCAGTATTGTTGTACAAGATCTACCATCTGTTGTCATTGTTACGAAATACAAACAGTAATTCGTTATCTGTAGCGGTTTGCTGTCACGGTAGAGTACATTTAACGAAAACTGGCTCAACTTATACTATAATATTCCGGTCTTGTACAAGTTCACGACAAATAATATGAGTTAAAAAGAAACTGCTGTGTCGCTGAGGTAGACCGCGGAGTATTTGTACAGATGTCACTTTAGTATAATACCGTCGGTAACACAGATTTCTGTTAAGCTTCGAACATACGTTTCACAAGTAGCTCTTTCACTCTTTCGTAATTTTAGGATACGCAGAAAGTGATAGCAATAGTTGTTTTTTGTTCCAAAATTACCGCAGGGTCAAAATTCCAAGATGGCCGACACTAATATTTTTGACGTGAGAGCGAGTCTGTGCGGACGTGGTTGAGTTAATATTTTGGGCGTGATTCCGATTAAAAACATTTAAAAGTTTGTGAAATTATGCAAGTGTCTCCCGCGAATTCTAAAAGAATCTTATATTTTTAATTTCAGTTCGTGATAAGTGGATTTTTCTCTAAAAAACAGAGGTAAGTTAACATGATCATATAACTCCGCTATTTCTTTCTATCTCCATTTCGCTATTGTGTACATATTATGATTTATCGTAGTGTATAGTATACAGTTATCCTTTGTAAAATATGCATTTATTAATATCACGCACTCATGGTGGATTGAGCGATGTGTTATTCATCGAAAGTACGCACTATTGTTTCTCTATTTGACATGTCAACTTCTTTGGTATTGTTACGGTTTCGAAAGTTAGAAAGAAAATAACTGTCTCTGTTAAACAACCAACACGGATTGATCTAGATAACCGTAAACGAAATGTAACTGCTCTGATAACCTGGAGAGATTTAGAGAGCTCGTTTTATATACGCAGTAATATTATATATTTTAATTGAAGTCAATTTGTTTCGCCAAGTAAAAAATCATACGGTTTCGATGTAAATTGCTTTCTTCCATATAAACGTTAGTACACCAGCGAAGCATGTCTGCTTGCCTGGTTTTTGGAAGTTGAAAAAACTACTCGTGAAATCAAATTATATTTATGTTTTATTATAGAATATTTACGGACATAATAAAATGTGTAAGTCGTGTATGCACGTTGTTGCAATTTCGAACTGACATTTTTTTGTTTATGTTACTCGATGCAATATTTTTAAGGTGACTGCTAACGAATTTTTATTACTCGTATATTTAAATCAGGTACTTGGTCTAACTTCTCTGTATATTCTAATCACGAACCCATATCTATGATTGAGTTCACGTAAGTACCCCATGGAGTATAGACAATGTCAGAACTTGACAAAAACACTGTTAATTTGGAAACGATTTTACCTTTAATTGGATGGAATTAAATTTGCTTTAACCCATTCAATAACTTAAAGAAATTAATATTTTCCAATAATACTTCTTCTTCTTCTCTCCTAGCCCTTTCCCATTTATTTGGGGTCGGCTCTCCTAATAGAACACCGCCAGGTCTCTCGATCTTAAGCCATCTCGCTGTCGATCTGCAGCTATTCCATGTCGTTTTTAACGATTGATAGTCAAGTTGCCGGGGGCAACCTCGTCCTTTTTCTTTCTGTCATGTCAGGTCTCCCTAACGTTGACTATCACCCTTGAGTTCATAGTGATGACCTGGGGAAAAATATCCAGAGTGGTATCCCCTTGCCTTCTCTGGAGGATTTTCTGTCGGGGTTACCTTCCCTTATCTGGGTGTATCCAGTTTTATGGCGCTGGAAGCTCGCCATTCGTCCCTCTCTCTATCTGCTATGGCACTAAGTTATATGTGCCACATTGCCCGGGGTTCGCGGGGTCTTTAAAAGACCTCTCGTGGACGCTAGAGAGTTGGACTTGATAGTAATGTTGCTGTTGTAAATGCAACATGGCGCCTTACGACATTTTGTAGAGGCATACTTTCCAGCAAAACATACCCCATCGTAGCCCTACTACCCTTTGAACCCCTCTCTTTATATTATAATGTCTTAATAATTCGTTTTGAATAATAAATTAACACATGACTCAGTATTTGAATCGGAGACCAGCCTAAGTCATAAAGAAGACATATTCGCCCAGCCGAATAGCTCTTGATACTGGTAGTCAAATTTCTAATACGAGTAGGTATATAAGCAACGGTAGGATTTTTTCTAGAAATTGGCTGGCTATTCACTATGGACGACTCCTTAGGGGGTACTACAATCATGCAAGATCCCATCCCGATGTCAATTTCTTATGTCGAGTCCTCCCCTTGTTGGTATGGTGCATATCTTCAAGCCTCTTGGTTAGTTCAATGCCCATTCAGTTCTGGTTCTTGAGTATGGCATATGGTCATACAACTCTTGAATAGTTCTAGCCTCCATGATGATGTTATTCCAAGCTCCTCGATTCTGCGCCCTTTGCTCCCAGCAGTCCCTTTTGCACATCTTATCCAAATCAGCCAGAACATTATCCATTAGGAGTTGTATAGACCTTCCTAGAGTTCTTACTTTGGCTGGTATTGACGTGTACAGGATCTTGATTGATCTGGTCTTTTCGGCTTGCTATACGTACCCAATTCATGCTAGGCGACCGGCTCTCGTTATAAGGGGCAGCTGGGTCATTGTATGGATCTCTTGGTTGATCCTATGCCTCCTCCAATACCAGGTCTGGATTCCAGAATCATTTTTATGATTATATTCTCAAACTAGTAGATTCTGTGTTGATCATTGTCCATGACTTAAATTATAAAGCTAAATTATAATACACATCGGAATTAAGAAAGAAACTGGGTCAAAATCGGCTAACTTCGGCTGTAGAGCGTCGTCTCCGTCGCACGATGCACCGAACAGCCTGGTATTTAGAAAGACCTGTATAAATGACAGAGACGTTGGCCTACAGTCTTTTTCTTTAGCCCGATGTGTATACAGCAGACTTACTTACTTCCTATGGCCATACAAATCTTGAAGAGTTTTAGCCTCCTTGATGATTATTCGCCAAGTTCCTCGATCCTGCGCCTTTTGCTCCCAGCAGTCCGATTCGCCCAACCCAGCCAGATCAGCCAGAACATTGTCCATTAGGCGCTGTCTAGGTCTTCCTAGAGGTCTTACTCCAGTCGGTCTAGACGCGTACAGGATTTTGATTGCTCTGGTCTCTTCGGCTCGGCATACGTGCCCAATCCATGCTAGGCGACCGGCTCTCACGGTGCTCGTTATAAGGGGCTGCTGGGTCATCGTACGGATCTCTTGGTTGGTCCTATGCTTCCAAATTCCCGCTGCAACACCGGGTCTGGGTCCCAGGATCATTCTAAGTATTCTATTCTCAAACCAGTAGATTCTTTGTTGTTCTTTTAGAGTCATTGTCTACGACTCGGAACCATATGTCACCACTCGCTTGATGATGGTGTTATAAATGCGCAGCTTGGTGTTTCTGTATAGAAGCTTGGACTTTAGGAACGTTCGCAAGGAGGCGGCAGCTCGCAGGCCTTTTTGAACTCCGCGTGCATATCGTTGGCTTCCGTCATGACCGTACCGAGATAAGTGAACTCTCTGACTTGCTCAATTGTATCTACCTCCATGCAAATATCTCTCAGTGGTGAGGCTAGGCCATTATTACTCCTGGAAACAATCATCCATTTGGTATTATGTGCATTGACCTGCAAACCAATCCGGGCTGCTGTATCCTTTAATTGTTTGTACATCTCTATTAGATCATCTGTACTATCACCAGTCAATACCAAATCGACAAGAATAGCATAAGGGTGGGTAAATTTCTTTTTCTATATCGTTGGCCCAGAATAATAATAATAATAATTAGGCTAATTTGTATAGCGCCGTTTTCGTGAATAGCTCACCTCAAGGGCGCTTTGACAATGTTTTTAGTCATGAGAGCTGCATGTGACACCAGCAATCAGATAACCGTTGCTTACATTTTATGGGATATTTTGAAAAGGTGGGTTTTTAGCTGAGATTTAAAGTCTGACGGATTGTCAATGCATCTAAGGCGTGCAGGGAGCATATTCCAGGTGGACGGACCTGCCACTGCGAAAGCCCGATCTCCGAAATTTGTCCGGGGGTTGCGCTTTGGCTCAATTAATCTGCCTATTGCCGAGGAGTTTGCTGATCGAAGTGTAGATTGCCGCAAGTTAGGGCTATCAGCAACACAAAGTTCAGATATATAGGCTGGTGCCATTCCGTGAAGCGCTTTAAAAGCCGTCCAGCATAGTTTATACTGGATTCTTTCAGGACACTTGAGCCAGTGAAGATCTTTTGGACGTTGTGAAATATGCGAGTTTTTTGGAACACCTTTTATTAGTCGTGCTGCCGCACTGAAAACAGATTGAAGTTTGTTTGTTTGTTTCTTGGGTATGTTGGCATATATGCCGTTGCAATAGTCGAGTCGAGATACGACGAAGGAATTAGCTGAAGTCCGTCAGCTGGACCGCACTGCCGAACGCCCAAACCAGATGGATCATGGATTGCTCCAATGCTTTCATCTGTTGTCATTGTGAATTTTGATTGTGTTGTTTTGTCATTGTGGTATTTAGTTTATCTAGCCAAGTATTTCAAGGCACTTTCATATTTCTTGTATGGCTTGCCGTCTTGCCCACCCAAGTCATGGTGGATGCATTCATTAAATAAAAATTTACCGCAATGCCGACTACTAGAATATTATAAATGATTTGTTTGATTACCATAAAATTTAGGCGTTCCACTCATTGCATTGAGAGCCGTCTGGTCCGCGTCTCCCGCCCGTCCAATACGATTCAAATTTTATTCGGATTGTCTATTGTTTCACACATTTGAATAAACGAACGTTCGTTCTCTCTTCGTTAGAATTTTCGAATTCTTTTAAACTTGTATTTGAAAAGCATTCTAATTTCGATCGTGGGTCATTAAAATTTTATTCGAATTCGCTTGTCTCTTGTTTTATATATTTAAAGAAACGTTCGATTGTTGTTTTCGTTAAAATTATAAAATTTCGAGAATTGTTTCAAAATGGCGTCCAGTGGCGGCTGTCATTTGAAATTTCTCACAAAGCAGCAGTGAAGAGGTGGCTAGAGATAAGAAGAGAAGAATGAACGATATAAATGAAGATCTATAACTAACTAACTAACCATCACGCCGTCTCCCCGAAGGGGTAGGCAGAAAGAATGGACTGCCACGCTTTTCTTTCCTGACATATTTCTCAATTCGCTTCCTCAACATTCATACATCGTGTCATGCACGCGCGTCGATTTCTCTGACTCCTCACATGGCCGACATTCAATATTTGATTTATTTGATCGTGCCACGTTTTCCTCGGTCTTCCTCTATTTCTGGTTCCATTTACATCATTAACATATAATTTTTTTACCATTCTTTCTTCATTAATTCTTTCCGTATGTCCAAACCATCTTAATGACCCTTTCATTATTTTGTTCAAGACACCATCATTCGCACCGCATTCACTTCTTATATTTTCATTCGACACTCATACCCAGAGTATTCACACATTCGTCTAAGAGATTCTACTTGAAGATCTATAAGTTTCGTAAATGGAGATCTTAATGTCTGGTTTGATATCAATAAAGGTGTCAAACAGGGTTGCGTAAGGATGAAAGAAGAAAAAATAAATATAATAAGTGAATGTAATGCGAATGAAAGTGTTATGAACAAAATAATGAAAGGATCATTAAAATAGGGGATGTTTCGAGAACTCGATCGTGCTGGAGTATCGTTGTCTTTTTGTTCCTGATAGATATCTCCGACTGCGATAGCACAGTTTATTTTACCTACCGGCCGCCAGAACTCACCTGCTTTTGGTGACCCCGGTGGGAAGAGCAATTAGTCTGCTGAATGCGGTCTCCTCGAAAATCGACGTCTTTCATATTAGTGAAAGTATGTTGAGAGGACAAATACTCTTAAACTTTAGAGAGTATTTTGTCTTCCTAATGTCGAAACATCTATCAAGAATGATATATCATTTATTATTTAACCTGTTCCTAATATATGCCCTAAAAATTAATTTTGTTTGTAATGTCTATGTCTGTAATGTCGGAGAAATCGGCGTGCGTGCATGGCACGATGTATGAATGTAGATGAATCGAGAGATGTATGTCAGGACAGAATAGTGTGGCGGTCCATTCTTTCTGCCTACCCCTTCGGGGAGACGGCGTGATGGTTAGTTAGTTATAAATCTGCACATTTTACCTGGATTTTATGGATGGAATGTAATTTCGGCCAAATTGACGCCGTGGCTTCCCTTCAGGTGGTGTGTTCTGGTGGTCAAAAGGTTTTTCAATAGAGACGTTCGAACATTGACATTTCGCCATGGAACGCTACACGCTTCAACAACGCGTTGAACTAATTAATTAATAAAATTAATTATCTCAATTAATTAATAAAATTAATTATCAAAATCAGTGCACTGTTCGCCAATTTATGGCATTCAAGGCCGTTCTGCAGAGTCCACAATACGTCGTTTAATGCATAAATTTGAGATTAAACTGGATGATATGGATACCGACAACATATGGTTTCAACAGGACGGCGCTATGTAGCACACAGCGCACGCCACAATGGACATTCTGCACGAGCGATTAAAAATGGAGCGTCCTTATTAAAAGACCCTATAGAATATTAAGATCTCTAAGTTTTGTTTATTTAGAAAGTATGCTTACAAAGGATGGGAGGGTGGAGAAGGATATTGAAAGAAGGGTTGGGACAGGCAACAGAGTAAATGGTGCACTTAAAGTTGTCATCGCAAACAAAAGCCTATCCAAAGAAGCTAAGATGGCAGTGCTTAATGGTGTTCTTGTGCCGACCCTTATGTATGGAAGTGAAGCATGGAACTGGCAAAATATGGATGAAAGTAGAATAAATGCAGTAGAAATGAGATCTCTAAGACGAATGTGTGGCAAATCTGTATATGATAGAGTGATAAATGCAAGTATAAGAAGCGAATGTGGTGTGAATGAAAATGTTATGAACAAAATAAGGAAAGGGTCATTAAGATGGTTTGGGCACATGGAAAGAATGAGTGAAGACATAATGGTAAAGAAGGTATATGTAAACGGCGTGAACTGAGCTAGAAATAGAGGAAAACGTGGCACGATCAAATCAATCAAATATTGAATGTCGGTCACGTGAGGAGTCGGAGAAATCGATGTGCGTGCATGACAAGATTTATGAATGTAGAGGAAACGAGAGAAGTATGACAGAACAGTGTGGCGTTCCATTCTTTCTGCCTACGAGACGGCGTGATGGTTAGTAAGTAAATTAGTTAGTTAGTTAGGTTTTGTATCAGGAATCAATATTTTCTAGGATCGCATACTACGGGGAGGTAAAAAGAGTCTTGGAATACGGCATTTTATAATCAATAGTTGGCCCGGCCTCATGCCGAAACGACATGAAAATACGCTATTTAAAGAGTATGACATATACGCTATAAATTTTATTTTTGCATAAACTCGACATTATCAAACCAGTTTTGTCAATATACTATCATATGCGAGCTCACACGAATGCTTGTCTTATTATTTAATACGTTATCGCAAAAAAATCTATCGCCGAATGCATTTCAAAGTAATTAATACGAATGCAAACATCTGATTTCTAGAAGTTTTATTATATTATATTTTATTTGTTATTATTATTCTTATTAATTATTAATTAAAATGATCATTATGATGGTTAAGACATATGGAAAGAATGAATGAAGAAAGAATAAAAAAAAGATGAAAGTAGAATAAATGCCGTAGAAATGAGATCTCTTAGACGAATGTGTGAATAGTGAGTGTCGAATGAAAATATAAGAAGTGAATGCGGTGCGAATGATGGTGTTATGAACAAAATAATGAAAGGATCGTTAATATGGTTTGGACACATGGAATGAATGAAGAAAGAATGGTAAAAAAGTATATGTTAACGATGTAAATGGAACAAGAAATAGAGGAAGACCCATGGAATATGTGGCACGATCAAATAAATCACACATTGAATGTCGGCCACGTGAGGAGTCAGAGAAATCGACGCGCGTGCATGAAACGATGTATGGAAATGTTGAGGAAGCGAGAGAAATTTGTCAGAAATGAAAAGTGTGGAAGTCCATTCTTTTATGGTTAGTTAGTTTGTTTATTATCGCCTTTCTAAGGTATTGTGCCGGTCCATCATCTTTGATTCTGAAGGGACTACATCGTGATAATGAATCCAGCAAGAATCCCTAAGATCGTGATGCACGAGACTCGAGAGGGCCGTCGACAACCAAAGAGATGGAGAGAAGGCTGGTCGTCTTCATCACAGGAAGAAAGTTGATATTCTGCATAAACGGATAGAAGAAGAAACATTATTTATTCTCGTGACATAAATATGATAAGTAATCAAATCAAATCAAATCAGTTTATTTCATCAACAGACATCACAAAATTTATTTTTAAGGCATCTATTGAGAACAGGTAAAATAATATATTATGTGTAGTATACTACTAGAAACGCATGAGAGATGGTTCAACATTAGGAAGACAGGATACTCTCCAGAATTAAGAGTTTTTGCCTTCTGAACGTACTTTCACTAACATGAAAGACGTCGATCTCCGAGGAGACCGCGTTCAGCAGACTAATTGCTCTTCCCACCGGTGTCACCAGAGGCAGATTGGTTCTGGCGGCCGGTAGGTAAAACAATCTGTGCTGTCGCTGTCGGAGATATCTATCGGGGACAAAAAGCCGAACACCCTCCAGTACGGCTGAGTTCTCGAAGTATCCCCTAATTAATCTAAAGAAGTGGGTAATTAGATGTCCATCTCTTCGAAGCTGTAGAGAATTGGTTCCGAGCATTTCTAAAAGAAATGCCGTGGGATAGAGCCACGGATAGCTACCATACTCCCTCATGTAGAGATACCTCAGAATTTTTTTCTGAACCCTCTCCAGCATAACGGAATATCTCGCCTCGTGAGGATTCCATATCACAGAACCACTTTCGAGTCTGCTCCGAACCAATGCGTTGTATAATAAGTAGCTAATCTATCGTCATTTTATTGTCACGTGAATTCCACACCAGATCAATGACAGTGTGACAATCACACTGCCATCGCCGGAAATCGAACCCGGGACCTTCGATATGGCAGTTGTGTTCCACTTAGTCACGAAGGTCGTGTATACTGCCATATTTGCAAAAAATGATTTTATTTTGAAACTATTCGGTTTTTTAATGTTTCGGAATACGTATTCAAATTATAAATTCGAAGCGTTCTTTATTCAAACGAACGTATTCAGAACCCACGTGACCTCAATCTGTATCATTGTGTACGTGGGATGACAAAGATCGGCCGAAGAAATTATAAATTTCGATTTGTACATATTTACATATCTCGAGCGGCTTCCAAGGTGCAGAAAGAACTTTGACCCACTAAATTTCTGTTAAAAACTACACATAATGCAATATAGTATCAACCATATTCAGTTTCCAATTTGCATCTTCGTCTCTATTGAGATACAATTAAATCATGAATTGATAACCCACGGTGGGTGAAATCCAGTATTCGTATACAAGTATAAGTATACATTCACAAAAAATATTGTAATCATATCTGGTCAAATTCTTTGGCATATAGATAGGAGTGACATCTCCAGGCGGCTTCTAACAATGCGCTAATGGCGATAGCCTTTCACATTGTGTTAATAAAGATGTTCTGCTAAATGCTAAAATTAATCTCCATAGATGGCGTTAGTATGTAGATTTATATAGAATTATCGTAAAAAGATTAACATATGTAATCAAAATCTTCATAGATGGCACATTAAAACTGACATGTGAAATTAGGCATAGATTTGTAACATATATACAACTTCCAAAAATTTGTCTTACATGGTCATAAAGAAAAAGGTGAAATGGGGATGTTGTAATTACATAAAGCGTGCGCTTAACCTAAACAATGACAGGTCATAAGTCCTGTAAACACCTTGATCAACCATATTCAGTTTCCAATTTGCATCTTCGTCTCTATTGAGATACAATTAAATCATGTATAAATTTATCTACGTGGGAACTATTTTACTATGAAATGATGGGAGAGAGTGGAGAAGGATATTGAAAGAAGGGTTGGGGAAGGCAGCATAGTAAATGGTGCACTTAACGTCGTCATCGCAAACAAAAGCCTATCCAAAAAAGCTAAGATGACAGTGCGCAATGGTGTTCTTTTGCCGATCCTTATTTATTTAAGTGAAGCATAGAACTGATAGAAGTAGGATGAAAGTAGAAAAATTGCAGTAGAAATGAGATCTCACGACGAATGTGTTTAAATCTGTATATGATAGAGTGTCAAATGCACAAGTGAATGCGGTGAGAATGAAAGTGTTGTGAACAGAATAATGAAAGGGTTCTTAAGATGGTTTGGACACAAGGAAAGAATGAGTGAAGACAAAATGAGTGAAGATTTAAAACACGTCTTAATGCGCCCTTGAGGTGATTACATCACAAAAACGGCGCTTTAAAAGTTAGCATATTATTATTATTATTATTATTATTAAAATGGTTCTTCAGAAAAAGGTATATGTTAACGACGTGAACCGAGCTAGAAATAGAGGAAGGCCGAGGTAATCGTGGCACGATCAATTCAACCAAATATTAAATGTCGGTCACGCGAGGAGTCGGAGAAATCGACGCGCGTGCGTGACACGATGTATGAATGTTGATGAATCGAGAGAAATATGTCAGGAAAGAAAAGTGTGGCAGTCCATTCTTTTTGCCTGCCCCTTCGGGGAGACGGCGTGGTGGGTAGTTGGTGAAATAATTATTGGATTATTTTCATTGTCACACGTTGCAGATGCTAGTGACGTCACTTTGGATGACGTCAAAGTCTCAGGTGACGTCAGCGAAAAGCGGGTTCGCCTTCTGTGGGACCGCATGCCCATACGGAGAGTGCTGAACCGGTTATTCTTCATGCTGAATGCGGAGAACTATATTTTATATGTTTTTTCTTGTGTCTTTTATATATCCTGCACACAGCGATTCGCAATGAACTTCACATGAGTTAACTATCTAACTAACGTTCCGTTTCGTTTCGCACGTTAATTTCTTCGACTTCTCACGTGGCTGACATTTTATATTTGATCGTGCCGCGTTTTCCTCGGTCTTCATCGGTTTCTTGTTAAGTTTACATCATTAACTCATACTTTCATGATAATCAAATGATTTTACTGAAATCTCTTGATGGAAGTTCATTTTAAATAATAATTATATAGAACGATTTTTTTAACTACATCCTTTTTTGTCTTTATTTCGACAGCGACCGGTTTCGCCAGGCTCGCTGGAATCGACAGACTGGCCTAAGGCATTATCAAATGTCATTCTATAATGCCTTAGACAGGCGAAACATGTCATTCACAAACTATAATAAAACATATAAAATCGATGTTTTCATTCACATTCGTTATTTAGTATGGAGTTTTAGAGTATTGTACAAGAAACAATAAATAAATAGTAAAGCTTTATTTCGTTCTGCAGATAACACCTTCCCACGTATTCGAGAACCGCATTTCTTTCCCGTTCTCGCATCCTTCCCCTGCCATTTCCAAGCATAATTGCATTGTTTTGTCACTAACGCGGCGGTCGCAGCCGACTTGTTTCGTCCTACGTGTCTTCACATCATTAAAGGACCACTCTGCTAGTATCCACCGTTCCGATCAGACACGTCGCCAAGTGCCGATGTAAAAACAGAGACTAACCATCCACCACGCCTTCTCCCCGAAGGCGTAGGCAGAAAGAATTGACCGCCGCACTGTTTTTCCTGATATACTTTTCTCGCAAGTTTTTCTTATCCAAAAAAGCTAAGATGGCAGTGCATAATGGTGTTCTTGTGCCGACCCTTATGTATGGAAGTGAAGCATGGAATTGGCAAAAGAAGGATGAAAGTAAAATAAGTGTAGAAATGAGATCTCTAAGACGAATGTGTGCCAAATCTGTATATGATAGAGTGTCAAACGCAAGTATAAGAAGTGAATGTGGTGCGAATGAAAGTGTTATGAACAAAATAATGAAAGAGTCGTTAAGATGGTTTGGACACATGGAAAGAATGAGTGAAGACAGAATGGTAAAGAAGGGTATATGTAAACGGCGTGAATGGAGCTCGAAATATAGTAAAACGTGGCACGATCAAATCAATCAAATATTAAATGTCGGTCACGTGAGGAGTTAGAGAAATCGACTTGCGTGCATGACAAGATATACGAATGTAGAGGAAGCGAGAGAAGTATGTCAGGACAGAACAGTGTGGCGTTCAATTCTTTCTGCCCACCCCTCCGGAGAGATGGCGTGATGGTTAGTTAGTTAGTTTTACTTTTCTCGATTCCTCAGCATTCATCAGCATTCGTGTCGTGCACGTAAGAATTAGACATAAATTGTAAAAATATTTCATTTAATTCACATGAAAACGAAACATGTCATTCACATAAAATATAATAAAATTGAACTATGCGAACATCAGAGAAGTCCAAAATTGATGCTTTCAAGATGTGGTGCTGACGACGAATACCGCGTATACCCTGGACGCCAAGAATAACAAACGAGTCAACCATTGACCAGCTGAGTATCAAGGCAAGACTCTCGCGGATGTGTTCTCAGAGAGTGTTGAAATATTTTGGACACATAGCCCGGAGAGATCAGGACAACCTTGAAAAGCTCATCGACGTGGGCAAAGTGGAGGAAAGGTGACCACAGGGACGACCACCAAATCAGGGATCTGACTGGTCTCTCATTAACTGCAGCCTGGAGACTGACGGGTGACAGGAGCGCATGGCGTGCCATGGTCAATGGTTTGCAGGATGGACACGACCCTCAATCATGAGGAATACGACTGAGAAGAAGATAATAAAACTTTTAGAAAACAGACGTTTTCATTCGTGTTAAATAATATATATTTTACTTATTAGAATGTATGGTCTTAGCTTCATCCAAGAAACGTCTCCATCCTGCCCTGTCTCTGGCTTCCATCTACCAGTCTTGCTGCCCGGCAGGGTCTGGCAGTCTGTTACGACACATCCAACCATCGCAGCCTTAGCCTGCCGACACTTTTTAGCTTTATTTAAGGTTGTTAAACAACACTCTTTTCAGGCTCCAGATCCCCACTCGTCAAGTGACCTTCTTCTTCTTCTTTCTCAGCCTATTCTCGTCCACTCCTAGACAAAGGCCTCCTCCATTCGCTCCCATGTCGCTCTGTCCTGTGCAGACTGCATCCAGGTTATTCCGACGTGTCTGTTCAGATCATTCTTCCACCGTAGTTGCGGTCGCCCTGCACTTCTCTTTGCCGTCCACGGTCTCCAAGTCAGCAGTCTTCTTGTCCACTTTTCATCTGAGCTTCTGGCTACGTGACCTGCCCATTGCCATTTTAGAGTCGTCACCCGGTGGATGATGTCATTGACCTTTGTTTTTTCTCGGACGGTATCGTTTCTGACTCTGTCTCTTAGGCTTATTCCTAACATGGCTCTTTCCATGGTTCTTTGGGTCACTTGTAGTTTCTCGGCACTTTGTTTGGATAAGTACCAAGTGACCTAGCCAACGTAATTACTTAATTTTAATAAACTTGACCACGCTGACATCCTGATCGTAGAGTTTTTGTGTTATATCTCTTACTTCATGTTTGACTATCCTTATTGGGTCCGAGGATTATCGAAGAATGTATGAATGGCTATTTTAACTGTTCACACTACCGTATGCGGAAGAATGCACCGGAATAGTCGGTGTGATAAACCTTTAAATCAGTGTGCATACGAGTGGTATAAACGGAAATAAACCAAAAGTACCAGAGGGGGTACTATTTATAGCCGGTTCTATGCTCGGCGGCGCGTTCCCAAACTGTCCACTCGCGGTATCTCTCGTCGAGATATCACACATAATTCCGCTGCCTTTCTTCTTATCAGCTGTCTGTCGTCCATTGCTGAACGTAGGCCTCTCCCAAAGCACGCCATTGCCCATTGGCTATTCCACGCTAACGGACCCGCAACGCTGAAATCGCGACCATAGAAACATGCTTTATTGGCTCTGACTGGAATTGTTATTTTGTTTGCATTTGTTTCTACTGATCGGAGTGAACTTTACCTTTTCGTTGGCATGGGTGTCACGCAGAGGTCTGAAATATACGCAGGCGCTCTCTGGTTTCGAGCCTTAAATACTGTATTGTACTCGCTCCTGGATTTTGAGCCAGTGAAGTTCCTTCAGACCATCAGATTCAAGGATAGATACTACTTTAAGATGGTGGAGGACTTCACTTACCTAAGCTCGTCTATAACAAAAGAAAACGAAGATCACAAGGAAATCGAAAGAAGAATCACAATCGGCAACAAAACATTCTTCCCTCTACTACCAGTGGTCAAATTAAGAAACGTATACAGGAAAACCAAAATCATCCTCTTAAGACAATCATCCGAACAGTGGTGACCTATGGGTGTGAAGCGTGGACAATAACAGCGAAATCCGCAGAGCGACTGGATACTTTTGAGAAAAGGGTGCTGCGCAGAATTCTGGGACCTGTGAATGACGGTGAAGGCTGGAGAGTGCGGCATAATGACGAGCTGTACCATATTTACAAAGCTCCCAGCCTCCACACAGGTCAGACTGAATAGACTGAGATGGGCCGGTCACGTGCAGAGGACGCCGTCATTGCGAACCCCAAAAAGATTGCTGGAGTGGCACCCAGGTGGTAAAAAACTAATGGATGAAGAACCAGAGGATGAAGTTGGGAGAGATGGGGCGAAATTGTTACGAGTGTCAGATTGGAGGGTCGAAGCGGAGGACAGGAGGAGTTGGAGGCGAAGAATACTGGAGGCTAAGGCTCGATACGGGCTGTAGGGCCATCGAAGCAAGAGCTTAATATGACAGTATTTTTGTTGCCCCATAATCAATCGGGCAGAGCAGCTTTGAATACTTTTTGTATTCTGCTTTCTCTAATATGAAAGACGTCGATCTCCGAAGCGATCGTGAACAGTGTGGCGGTCCATTATTTCTGCCTATTCTTTCGTAGAGACGGCGTGATGGTTAATTATCTTTGCTTCGGTGGCATTTTTAATTAAACATTGTCCCGGTATATTTAGAGATTCCCTCTACAGTTTGACGACCGGCGACTCCTGTTAAGCCGTGGGCGCTTAGAACGGCCGTGGGGAACGGTGACCTTTTATTCCGTAGAGGTAAAAGATTATATGTATTATTATAATATACACTATATGCCCCAATCTAGCGAAAAGATTCAAAAGTATTTAACAACCAGATAGTGACGCCATCTTTTACAGTTTCATAACAGACGCACGTAAAATTATCGCAACGAATATTAAGATTTTAATTATTTGCGATTAAAAAAAAAAAGAATTTACATCACTGTTATTATCAGTTTGTATCGTTCTCCCGATGATGAAGGCGTAAAATCTTCGAAACATATCGAGAAAAGTATGTTTTAAAAAAAATTAATTGTAAAATTTTCTCGTGAAGCACACGCTTTATTAAATTACTTAAATTAAATAAAGTATAATAACCTTATGTATGGAAGCGAAGCATTGAACTGGCAAAAGAAGGAAGAAACTAGAATAAATGCAGTAGAAATGAGATCTCTTAGACGAATATGTGGATACTCTGTATATGATAGAGTATCGAATGAAAATATAAGAAGTGAATGCGGTGCGAATGATGGTGTAATGAACAAAATAATGGAAGGATCATTAGGATGGTTTGGGCATATGGAAAGAATGAATGGTAAAAAAATTATATGTTAATGATGTAAATGGAACCAGAAATAGAGGAAGACCGAGGAAAACGTGGCACGATCAAATAAATCAAATATTGAATGTCGGCCACGTGAGGAGTCAGAGATATCGACGCGCGTGCATGACACGATGTATGAATGTTGAGGAAGTTAGAGGAGTAGAACTATTTGTGCACATTTGTCTTCATTTTGACTCGCAGGCGTAGATAGACTGGTCACGTCAAAAGCAAGTGGAAGTACTTATAAAAACATCGTCATTATTTCGGCAGCGATCGGTTTCACCACGCTTGCTAGCATTGTACTCGTGCTTCTTCTTCGATGGCCCTACAGCCCATATGAAGCCTTAGCCTCCAGTATTATTCGCCTCCAACTCCTCCTGTCCTCCGCTTCGACCCTCCAATCTGACACTCGTAACAACTTCGCCCCATCTCTCCCAACTGCATCCTCTGATTCTTCATCCATTGGTCTTCTATCACCTGGGTGCCACTCCAGCAATCTTTTTGGGGTTCACGATGACGGCATCCTCTGCACGTGACCGGCCCATCTCGGTCTATTCAGTCTGACCTGTGTGGAGAGACTGGGAGCTTTGTAAATATGGTACAGCTCGTCATTATGTCGCACTCTCCAGCCTTCACAGGTCCCAGAATTCTGCGCAGCACCCTTCTCTCAAAAGTATCCAGTCGCTTTCGCTGTCATTGTCCACACCTCACATCCATAGATCGGATGATTGTTTTATACAGGCTGATTTTGGTTTTCCAGTGTACGTTTTTTGATTTGAGCACTGGTAGTAGAGAGAAGAATGTTTTGTTGCCAATTGTGATTCTTCTTTCGATTTCCTTGTGATCTTCGTTTTCTTTTGTTATAGACGAGCCCAGGTAAGTGAAGTCCTCCACCATCTTAAAGTTGTATCTATCCAGCATTGTACTCGTCCAGTCTGTCAAAATAAAGACAAAAGGGGAAGTAGTAAAAACATCGTTTTATTTAATTTTTATCTAGGACGTTGAATTAATGACCGACGTCGGGTGCGTGACGCTGAGTCTCTGCCTACCGGGTGGAGACAGTGCGCGATGTCTCGGAATTTTGTCTAGAGGGAATTCAGCACTTCTCTACCATTAAGCACGAAATGATTCATTTCTGGTGCTTTCCCGATGTAAATATAGCGACCCGAGCTCTCCCGAGACCCGCTCGGCCGCCTCCGCCGTGTGGCCGTCTTCTTGTTTATACCCCGAAAACGGAGATCACCTGAGTTTGTGTTCGAATTTTGAAAAATATGCCACACTTTCGCGGTTTCGTGCGGTCTTTGACGTAATTTAAATTCGTTCCGCAGTTCAAATTCTTTTGTTTCGAATGCTTTTATTTCGATCGAACTACCATACACGCGTTCCAGAATATTTTGAAAGTTTAAATAGTGCTATAAACCATATTTAATAAATTAAATTGATTTATAATGTTTATTATATTAACTAACTAAATCATCGCGCTGCTTCTCCGGAGGGGTAGACAGAGGATGGACTGCCATACTGCTCTGTCCTGATATATCTCTCGAACTTCCTTTACATTCATACATCGTGACACGCACGCTCGTCGATGTTTCTGACTTCGAATGTGGACTACCTAGGTTTCTTTTTCCATTCACACAACTTGTATTATTATTTTGTTAAATCGCTCTTTACATTATTACAGCGCGATCCAAATGATGTAAAAGGTATAGCTATCATATTGATTCTCGTGACATGTGATAGGTAGCTAATCTATCGCAATTTTATTGTCACGTGATGTCTTCACCAAACTAATGACAGTGTGACAATCACACTGCCATCGCCGGGAATCGAAACCGAAACATTCGGTGTGGTGGTCAAGGCACTTACCACTCTTGTTACTTACCTCTTAACGACTTACCACTTAAATAGTCCATTGTTTTGGCCGAAACACTATGATGCCTTAACATTTTAAACTGTTAAATTGAATAACCATGTTTTTTGTATCACAATTGTATTTTATTTAACGCGACAGCTGTTTCATCAACCAATGTTGACATCATCAGGTGTTACAATAATATATCAAATGTCAAATTTTCGTGATTTTTCGAATATTTTTGTGTATTTGTTCCTATTTCAATTTGAATAATTTCTTTGATATCATTTTGAAATTTTATTATTATATTTTCCACCTTTAATATTTTCTTCTATAAATAGTAACTTACCGTTCTTTTAATTAAAATATTTAGGTACCTAAGTCAATTTCAGCAAGAACTTCAAAATTATATTAAAGAAATTATTCAAATTGACATAGGAACAAATACATATAAAGATTCGAAAAATCACGGAAATTTGACATTTAATATATTATTGTAACACCTGATGATGTCAACGTAGGTTGATGAAACAGCTGTCGCGTAAAATAAATTACAATTGTGATACAAAAAAACAAAGTTATTTAATTTAACAGTTTAATAAATATAAAAAATACTAGCCTTCAATTAATTTATTATATATTATAAAGGATTTTTATTTAAAATATATCTTGTCATTATAAAAACATTTTATTTCCAGTCAAAAAACCACCACAATGCATTTAAAAATAGAATTCACGTTCCACACAATAGTTTGAATAAAAAAAAGTTTTTGAAATTGCGTGTAAGAGACAGTTTTCGCGCCGCCGAACGCGTCGGCCAATTAGAAGCGAGGCGCCGGCACCCGTAGGCCCTGATTGGTCGGCCGACCTTGCCGGTTGCCGGCTCCATCATCATGGGCGGCAGGAGGAGAGGTTGCTTCTTCAATTGGATCCGAAGGTACGGGAGAATTTTGTGTGTGTGTGTGTCAAATAATAATCACCGTAGCTAGATCACTAACAGATTTTCACTATGTCCGCGGAAATATGGCGTGAGAGTACAGTGTAAAATGTTCAATCAGGGTAAATGACCCAATATTTGACATGTTTCCAAAAACTGGCAAATTTAGTATATTTAAATTTTGTTGATAACCCATATTCCATAATGGTTTAATTATAATCTAATGATTTTACTTAAATCTCCCGAGTTCATTTTTAATAATAATTAAAAACACGTTTTTTTTAACCATTCCACTTTTGGCCAAGACTACTGGTCTACCTGTATGTCGAAAAATACAATAATGGATGTGGTTTTTAAAAGTTAATTATTATGATTTAATTAACTCAATCTAGATATGTTTTTTTATGAATAAAAAAACAATTTTTTCCACATGTCATGTTTCGAAGGCTTACACCTTCATCATCGGGATAACGTGTAAGAAGGTGTAAACTTGTTTAGGTTCATAAAAATAGTGTTTTAATTCATAAAAAAATTCGTCATTATGGGATTCCACAGTGTTAACGCCTTAAGTTTATCTAAAAAATTAAAAATCTAGATATGTTCGAATATTCAATAGAATTTTTATGTTTTTTTTTAAAGATACTGATTATGGCATTCTTCTTCTTCTTTAAGTGCCCTGTCAGGTCTCCCCGACGTTGGCGATCACTCTGGTAAACTCTTCCCTATCCTGCGCTGTCCGGAATAGCTCCTCCACAGTTTCGATTCCCGTCCATTCCCTCACATTGCGCAGCCAAGAGATCCGCCTTCTCCCTGCCCCCCTGCGGCCCTCCAATTTTCCCTTCAAAATCAGATGCAGCAGGCGATATTTCTCTCCTCGTAGATAATTATGTCATATACCAATTTGTTTTCCTGGTCACACTTCTGTGAATGCATAATTTTTAACTAGGGTTCACCCTCAGCCGCCACAAGCGCCCAAAATCGATCCTTCTTCAGATGAACACTCTGGATCATCACATTTCCACCAATGTTTCCCAATATAGGAATATCCGCAATGGCTGAACCTCCGTAAGCTAGAAGGTCCATCTCTAAATTACGAGGGCACAATCATTTGGTCGTTTGGTCAAATTGTCTTTATAAATAAACTAACTAACCTTCGCGCCGTCTCCCTGGAGGGGTAGACAAAAATAATTGCCTGCCACATTTTTCTGTTATACTTCTCTTAATTCCTCTATATTCATACATCGTGTCATGCCTTCATGTCAATTTTCCACTCCTTGCGTGGCCGACATTTAATATTTAATTAACTTGATCGTGCCACGTTTTTCTCGGTCTACCTCAATTGCTAATTCCGTTTACGTCGTTTACATTTATAATAGTATACTTTCCTCACTATTCTGTTTTCATTCTTTCTTTCCATGTGTCCAAACCATCTTAATGATCCTTTCATTAATTTGTTCATAACACCTTATTGTCTTTATTCTGGTGAAAAAGCCGAATTCATTACTATTATTTATATTGATTCATACCCTAGTATTGTTAATTATTGGATCCCTGCCTATTATTGGAGACCTGCCTATTATTGGAGACCTGCCTATTATTGGAGACCTGCCATTCACTGGTTCCTTCACCCTACGAATAAACACAATATGCTATTTTTACACTGTATTTTCTGGTTATAAGAGGACGTCTTTTGTTAGTGGTCGAGCTATACACGTATATTAATAAGTTTGAATTAAAAAAAGCGTTGTTTACCAATTACATGTGAAATAATTGGAAACCCTTTTTATGAGTGTGTTTAATTGAAATTAAAACTTAAATATAATAAGTACTAACATTTCAGAATTATATAATACCCCTTTAATGTCGTAATTCTAATGTGTGCAGTTTTGGTTTTTAATTTTGGTTTTCACGTTTTTTTTTCCACTTACTTTGTTTTACCTCCTCCACCTTTTATACGACTATAGCCTCCTCGATGATGAACTTCTGTCTTCCCCTTTCCAACGTCTTCAACTATATAGTTCCCGTCCTCGCGCTAAATAGGATGAATTAATGTTAAACAGAATGAATTCATGCTAAACAGGATTAATTTCTGTCAATTAGTATGAACTCATGCTAAATAGGACGAATTCATGCTGAATTGGACGATCATTTTCTGAATACGATGAGCACATGCTAAATGGGACGATATTTTGATAAATATGCGATGAACTATAAAACAGAATGAACTCCTGCTAAACAGGATGAATTTATGTCAATTAGAATGAACTCATTCTAAATAGGACGAATTCATCCTGAAATGGACGATCATTTGCTGAATAGGATGAGCACAAGCTAAATAGGACGATATTTTGATAAATAGGCGATGAATTGTAAAATAGAATGAACTCATGCTAACCAGGATGAATTTATGACAATTAGTATGAACTCATGCTAAATAGGACGAATTCATGCTGAATTGGACGATCATTTGCTGAATAGGATAAGCACACGCCGAATAGGACGATATTTTGCTAAATAGGATGAACTCATGTTAAACAGAATTAATTCATGCTATACAGAATGAATTTATGTCAATTACTCGTAGTACGAACTTATGCTTGATTGGACGAATTCATGCTAAATTGAATGATCATTTGCTGAATAGGATAGACTCGAACTCTGCAGGAAGAACTCATGATAAATATAATGAAATCGAACTAAAAAGGATCAACTCACGTTAAATATGACGAACTTACGGTGAATTAACTTATGTTAAATAGGATTAATTCGTCCTGAAAAAAAAAATTAATAATAGTAAATAGGTCAATATCATGTGAAATATGATAAACTCTTATTAAATAGGATTAACTCGAACAACTACATTAGATTAACTCATGCTAAATAGAATGAAGTGGAACTGAATAGGATCAACTCTTTATAAATATGATAAACTCTACCTCATTATGTTGATTTTTTGGTAAATATGATGAACTCGTACTACGTAAGAAGAACTCATGCTAAATAGGATGAACTCGTGCTAAATAGTATGAACTCATGCTAAGTAGGATGAACTCATGTGAACCCGAATTTAATTATGCTTATCTTTGTTATCTTAAGCGAAGCATGGAATTGGCAGAAGAAGGATGAGAGCAGAATAAATGCGGTAGAGATGAGGTCCCTAAGACGTATGTGTGGTAGAACGATATACGACAGAATCTCAAATGCTGATATAAGATATAAGAATAAGGTATTATGAACAAAATTATGAAAGGATCGCTGCGTTGGTTCGGATATATGGAACGCATGGATGGAGAAAGAATGGTTAAGAAAGTATACGTTAATGATGTAAATGGGGTACGGAGTCGAGGCAGACCGAGAAAAACACGGCATGACCAAATTAATCAAATTTTAAAGGTTGGTCATGTAAGAAGTCGGAGGAATCGACGTGCGTGTATGACTCGTTGTATGAATGTGAAGGAATCTAGAGAGGTTTGCCAGGACAGAGTAGTGTGGCGGTCCATTCTCTCTGTCTAACCCCTGCGGGGAAACGGCGTGATGGTTTGTTTGTTTTTTATCTTTATTATTTAATTATGAAATCTGTATTTTAATTTTAAGAATGGTTGGGGCAGGCAACAAAGTGAATGGTGCACTTAAAGTTGTCATCGCAAACAAAAACCTATCCAAAAAAGCTAGAATGGCAGTGCACAATGGTGTTCTTCTACCGACCCTTATGTATGGAAGCGAAGCATGGAACTGGCAAAAGAAGGATGAAAGTAGAATAAATGCAGTAGAAATGAGATCTCTTAGACGAATGTGTGTATACTCTGTGTATGATAGAGTGTCGAATGAAAATATAAGAAGTGAATGCGGTGCGAATGATGGTGTCATGAACAAAATAATGAAGGATCATTAAGATGGTTTGGACATATGGAAAGAATGAATGAAGAAAGAATGGTAAAAAAATTATATGTTAATGATGTAAATGGAACCAGAAATAGATGAAGACCGAGGAAAACGTGGCACGATCAAATAAATCAAATATTGAATGTCGGCCATGTGAGGAGTCAGAGAAAACGACGCGCGTGCATGACACGATGTATGAATGTTGAGGAATCGAGAGAAATATGTCAGGAAAGAAAAGTGTGGCATTCCATTCTTTCTGCCTACTCCTTCGGGGAGACGGCGTGATGGTTAGTTAGTTAGTATTTTAAACTTAAGAATTATCCTCCTAAAGGTGCGTTTAATTCTTGATCTAAACGACTTTATTCGCGCATTCGGGGGTCCAATATAGCCTAGTTTTGAATGGATTCTTTAATCTTCTGGTTAACCATTCGTATGAGATAACGTGGAGAGTTGCGGTTAATAGAGGCTAATGACTTTGGGTTTATCATATCTAGCTTGTGATCTCTTTATCTGGTAGAGATATTACAAAACGTTGCTTATTCCTCGACTTCTCTAGACTCTGCTCATTAAAAAGAAGGCTATCAGGGCTATAAAACTGAAAAGTAAAAAAATATATACAATATATAATGACTAACTAACTAACTAACCATCACGCCGTCTCCCCGAAAGAGTAGGCAGAAAGAATGGACTGTCACACTTTTACTGATGCGGCACTCCATCCTTCTCTTTTCGCTCCGCGGGAGATGCGGTGTGATGGGTTGCGAACCTCATAGCCAGCAATAGGCATCTCCCGCGCACACTTCGATCGCGCAACACCCACAAAATAAATCTAAAACAAATAATATAAAATACAATGATATAAAATAAAATAACAATAAAAATAATTTAATACAAAATGTTCTTTTTAGATGGTGCACATATTGTCTATTTAATTTATGTTCCACGAATCCACCGTTTTTTTAATTTAGCACATAATGTAAAATACATAATGTTTTTTTCGATGTTGCACATGTTGACTTGGACGATCCGGACTTTTGTGTTTATTTAATTTATGTTACACGTATCCACCGTTTTTTAAATTAGCTGTAATTAGGCACTTAACCAGCAAGAACTTTGAAATAATATTGAAAAAATTATTCAAATTGTCATATATATAATGACAGTTGTAACATTTAATTTATTTTGATAAAAATCACAAACATTACAGACATACAATTCCAAATCGTTTGCAATTACATTATAAAAAGAGAAGCATTAAAAAAAATAACCTTAAGAATAAGAAAAAATCATAACATTGATATTGCATCCCTGAGGCAACTCACACTATCACGAAACATGTCGACCTCCGAGGCGATCCGATTAAGCAATAAGATTGCCCTACCCACAAGCATAACCGTTGGCAGGTTGGTTCTGCGGCGCGGCAAATAAAACAATCTGTGTTGTCTTTGACGAAGGTCAGGGACAAATAGACCTACATCACTCAGGACATCCGAGTTCTGTATACGGCCGCCAATCAGCTGAAAGAAGTGAACTCCCAAGTGAATATTCCTCCTTCTCTCCAATGATTGGTAACTTAGATACATATAACATAAGTGTGAATCAAGAGAACCTAGATCCAGTGTCTGAGTTTGTGTTTTTAGGAAGCATGTTCACAGTAGATGACCGAAAGGACAGTGATGTTGAAAGAAAGGTTGGTTCGAGTAACAAAGTAAATGGAGCTTTAAAAACTGTTACTGGAAACAAAAAAAATATTCATGACAAAAATGGCCGTCCACAATGGAGTTTTAGTACCAACCCTGATGTATAGAAGTGAAGCATGGAACTGGCAGAATAAGGATGAGAGCATAATAAATGCGGGAGATATAAGATCTCTTAGACTAGTGGTTCCCAAACTTTTTTGCCTCGTGGAATCCTTGTTGATTTTTTTTATTTTGTGCAGACCAGCCTACTTTCGTAATATTGTTTTTTTTTTATTATACAAATTCACATATTTTTTTTTATTGTTATGGAAGTTACGTAATAAATTATATTTTTTTTAGCTCATCAGCGACTTCCGGAGAGTAGTATTCGGCGGCGACCATTTTTTTAGCTCATTCGAAAAATCGGACCCAAAAGAACAAAGTCAATTGTGGTCGCCGCCATATTCTATTCTCTGTTGAGCAAAAAAAAAGGTCGTCGCCGATTTCGACCGGCCGATTTTCGCGAATGAGCTAAAAAAGGTCGATAACGAAAAATATTCGCGGACCCCCTGACGTTGTTCAGGGACCCCCAAATCAATTTTAAATTTCCACGGACCCCCTGAAATATCCTAGGAACCCCTGGGGGTCCATAGGGACCGCTTTGGGAACCACTTCCTTAGACGTATGAATTTCAAATGCTGATATAAGAAAGGAATGTAGAGCGGGAGAAAGTATTATGAAAGGATCACTGCGTTGGTTCAGAAAGTTAACTAAGTGAATGGAACATGTCATGATGAAATTCACCAAATTTTAAAGGTCGGTCATGTTGGAAGTCTGAAGAATCGTGTTGATTGTATGACTCGCTGTATGAATGAGGAAGAATCCAGAGAGGTGTGTCAGGATCGAGTAGTGTGGCGGACCATTTTCTCTGCCTACCCCTCCGGGAAAGCGGCGTGGTGGTTTGTTGTTGTTTATATTATAAATAATATGGAGTTTAAGACGTTTGTGTGGTAGAACGATATACGACAAAATCTCAAATGCTGATATAAGAAAGGAATGTGGAGCGGAAGAAAGTATAATGAATAAAATTATGAAACGATCGCTGCGTTGGTTCGGACATGTGGAGCGCATGGATAGAGAAATAATGGTTAAGAAAGTATACGTTAATGATGTAAATGGAGTACGGAGTCGAGGCAGACCGAGGAAAACATGGCATGACCAAATTAATCAAAATTTAAAGGTAGTTCATATTAGAAGTCGGAAGAATCGACGTGCGTGTATGACTCGCTGTATGAATGTGGAGGAAGCTAGAGAGGTGTGCCAGGATAGAGTAGTGTGGTGGTCTATTCTCTCTGCCTGCCCCTATGGGGAAACGGCGTAATGGTTTGTTGTTGTTGGAGTTTTATATAATTGTTGAAGCAACATATACATATATATTTTTTGTGAATGTATACTTATACTTGTATACGTTGCGGCTTCTAACTCGCTAACAATGCGCTAATGGCGGGGTAGCCATTCACATTGAGTTAAAAAGATGTTCTGCTTAATGCTCAATAAACATAAATCTCCATAGATGGCGTTAGTATGTAGATTATATATAGAGTAATCTTAAAAAGATTAACATATGTAATCAAAATCTTCATAGATGGCACATTGAAACTGACATGTGAAATCTGGCATTAGACTTTAACATATATACAACTTCCAAAAATTTGTCATACATGGTCATAAAGAAAGGTGGAATGGGGAATGTTGTAATTACATAAAGCGTGCGCTTAACCCAACCAATGACAGGGCATAAGTCCTGTAAACACCTTGATCAACCATATTCAGTTTCCAATTTGCATCTTCGTCTCTATTGAGATACAATTAAATCATATACGAGTACATATATATTTTAATTTCTGTAAATATCATAGAGTTCAGTTTTTCGCTATGTCTCGGGATGGTAGTAATCCATTAATGTGATATCTCTTTTGCTTAGAATTTAATATTGTCGGATCTTCGATAATATTTTCGAATCTGGAACGGCAGTATTCCATTTTGGAACAATGCGTTCTATTTGACAGCCGGTCACGTTTGAATCGTAACGCTCCATTGGCCGAGGCCCTCCCCCCGCGCGTCCCACGGCCGCCGGGACGGGCGCTGATTGGTGATCAGGGGTGTAAAACATTTTTCGAAAAAATGGAATGGAATGTGAAAAATGGTAACTTCATACTGGCGCGATGTCATCAAAGACGATGAGGCACGCGAATGTTGCAACATGTTGATGTTGATATCAGTGTTCACACGCTTAATTGAGTGGTCGAATATTGCCGGAATCGAAGCAAAAGACGAGATGACACTTCCAGAACGAAACATCTAGTTAGAACAGTATGAAATATGTATAGAAATGAAAACATTGCGACCTATCTAGGGTAGAACTGTTGTATGAATGTTTCAAATCAAATCAGAGTATAATCCCAACAGACATTACCAACAATATTAATGTTTAAGGCATCTATTGAGTACAGGTAAAATGTAATATATGTTATACCAAGAACGCACGAGAGATGGTTCGACATTAGAAAGACAAGAGTATTGTTTTCTTAACGTACTTTCACTAATATAAAAGACGCCCATCTCAGAGTAGACCGCGTTCAGCAGACTAATTGCTCTTCCCACCGGTGTCACAAGAGACAGGTTAACTCTGGCGGCCGGTAGGTAAAACAATCTATGCTGTCGCTATCGGAGATATCTATCAGGAAAAAAAAGACCAACATCCTCCAGCACGGCTGAGTTTTCGAAATATCCCCTGATTAATCTAAAGAAATGCATTATAAGATGCCCATCTCTTCGAAGCTGCCGATAATTGGTCCCCAGCGTTCCAAAAAGAAATGCCGTGGGATAGAGCCACGGAACGAAAGATCTGAGCGGGTTGTATGTAGGTGCCAAAATGAGCGGAGTGTCAGTAAGCTGTCTCTTGTATGCGGATGACGCTGTCCTACTTGCAGACAACGAGTATGAACTACCAGTCCTGGTGAATAGTATGTATGAGCTATGCATGTGAAATGATCTGATGATGAATGTGAATAAGTCCAAGGTAATGATTTTTGAAAAAGAAGAAAAAATCACGATAGTCTGCTACATTACAGTGAATGGTGAAAATTTGGAGTAAGTAGATGAGTTCGTGTATTTGGGTAGTATGTTTACAAAATATGGGCAAGTGGAGAGATACATTGAAAGAAGGGTTGGGGCAGGCAACAAAGTGAATGGTGCACTGAATGTTGTCATCGCAAACAAAAACATATCCAAAAAAGCTAAAATGGCCATTTTTATGAATTACTCATCTCAAGGGCGCTGTAGAAGATGCTCCGTTTTATCAACTAGATAAAAAAAATAATAATAATGATAACAATAATAATAAACATATTTAGTATGAGGGCTGCACTTGACGTAGTTGATCAGCCCTTCCTGTCAGGAAATGATAATTTGAAAAGGTGCGTTTTGAGTCTCGATCTAAAATCTGATTGAGTCTCAATGCACTTAAGGCCTGCTGGAAGATTGTTCCAGGCTGAAGGGCCGGCTACCGCGAAGGCTCGGTCGCCAAAGTTTGTGCTTGGACAGCGTTTTGGTACAGTCAATCTACCGATCGCAGAAGACTTAGCTGATCGCAATGTAGACTGTCTAGCATTCAGGTTCTCGTTGATGCAGAGTTCAGATATATAAGCTGGTGCCATACCATGCAACGCCTTATACGAGTATACCGTCCAGCAGAGCTTGTATTGTATCATTTCTGGACATTTCAGCCAGTGGAGCTCCTTAAGATGCTGTGTTATGTGACAACTCTTTGGCACACCCCTAATCAGTCATGCTACTGCATTGAATGCAGACTGGATTTATTTGTTTGCTGTTTGGGGATGTTGGCGTAGACTCCATTGCAGTAATCTAGTCGGGACACGATGAAGGAATTGATTAATGTTTTAAAACTGTCAATGGGAATGATGTTATTAAAATAAACAAAAGTTGTTTAAAAATAGAAGAACTAAAAATTCTATAAGTGATATGAAATATTCACAATATAATAATAACATCATTGTGGAATTCTATACACTTAATCATACATCGATTAATATGTCAATGGGAATATTTCTTTTTATGGATCTTAATTGCCTTAGATGAAAGAAGCAATTGCTGACTGTTTTATTGATTTCAGTTTTAAAGTTAAGTTGGCTCTGCTAGTCGGGCTATAAAACGGGTACAGTAATGTAATCTTAAAATAAAATAGTTGGCAACCAATGAGGCAATGCCAGTCTAGCTTCATACACTTTGGTATGTGATGTTAAATATACCGGAAGGGCAATGGCGGTAGACGGACGAAACATCTATTCAATATAAATAATCCGGATTCATAGAGCGAAGAGCGGTGTCGATACGTAAATGCTTCCCTCTTTTCTAGGATATTATATTAGTCTATGGTATACTAGCAAAAGAATTATGAAAATATAAATGAAATCTTTTCGACCTTATGTAAGGAAGTGAAGCATGGAACTGACAAAAGAAGGATGAAAGAAGAATAAATGCAGTAGAAATGAGATCTCCTATACGAATGTGTAGAAAATCTATGTATGATAGTGTCGAATGAAAATATAAGAAGTGAATTCTTTCTGCTTACGCTATCGGAAGACGGTGTGACGATTAGCTAGTTACCAACACTTTTATTTGGGACTTTGTACCAACATTATCTCGTTACGTATAACACCTGTCTACAGATCCGATCAATGATCGATTACAACTTGTTTTTGGTATCGTACGTAGTAGCTTATGTCAATGTTTTAATTAATCATATGAAATATGAACGAATGAAATATGACCGGCCAGACTGTCGATCAGTCGGACTTATGATCGGCCAGACTGCCGATCGGTCAGACTGATGATCGGTCAGACTGATGATGATCGGCCAGACTGTCGATCAGACTGTCGATCAGTCAGACTGATAATCGGCCAGACTGTCGATCAGTCAGACTGATGATCGGCCAGAATGTTAATCAGTCAGACTGATGATCGCCCAGACTGTCGATCATCTAGACTGATGATCAGTCAGATTGATGATCGGCCAGACTGTCGATCAGTCAGACTGATGATCGGCCAGACTGTCGATCAGTCAGACTGATGATCGGCCAGACTGTCGATCAGTTAGACTGATGGTCAACCGGAATGTGGCAAATAGTCGAACTATAATATTACGACATAATATAAATGAATTCGACTATTTGCCAAACTCAACATAAATATTATATTATTAGAAAAATTATATATTTTTTTCTGATTTCGATAAGACTCCATTATCATAAACACAAAAATGAACCGAAACCCTTACGGGTGTAGGTATCGAATGTGTTAATAAAAAGTATACGTTTTTCTCGTTTTTTTTTTGCATTGTATTGTGAATTTGTACTTTTTTGCTTGCAGAGCACTTCGCACCCTTTAACAATATATATTTTTGTATTTTATCCTCTACGTAGTGGTGTTTTGTGATGATGGTATATATTTGATTAAAATGTGTGTCTTTTTGAAATTTTTATATCGACATTGCCTTAAATAATTAGTAAGTAATAATTGCTCCGATTATTATTAATTCATTGCGAATGAAAAATAAAAGATAATCATTTTGATTAATGTAATCTTTGGATTATTATATTTATGGTACATTCATTCGTTCTTTGATAATTTTTTAAAACCTTTTCAGACCTAGATAAATAAATTTACTAAATGTGTAATATTATCAAAAATATTTTTTTAAATATTATTCATAAATTAAAAAATATTTGAAATGATAACCCGCAATGGGTAAAATCCAGTATTCGTCTACAAGTATTTGTATACATTCAAAATGTTGTAAAAAAACTGGTCCAAGTTAAAATAGCATAAAAATTGTAGAGACATCTCCAGGCGTTATCTAGCAATGTATGTTAATGGCGGTAGCCTTTCACATTGCGTTATTAAAGATCTTCTGCTTAATGCTTAATCCAATCTTAATAGATGGCGCTAGTGTAGATTGAACTAAAAAATGTGAAGTGTAGTGCAACATTGTAGCATATATACATCTTCCAAAAATTTGTCAGACGTGGTGGTCGTAAGACGGGAGGAATGGGTAATGTTGTATTACATAAAGCGTGCGCTTAACCCAACCAATGACAGGTCATAAGTCCTGTAAACGCCTCGAACACCATATTATGTTTCCAATTTGCATTTTCGTCTCTATTGAGATACAATTAATCCTTAAAAAATATTTGTTTTATAAGGCTATAAAAAGCATACGTATACATAATACCAAATTGATTTAAAAAAAAATGGAATTAAAGATAGAAATGTTATTTTATTTTATTTTTAAATTTCACATTTCACACACAAAAAATGTATACCATCGCTAGTGTTTTGTTTTTCTTTTTTCTGTATATACTATATTTTTTTTACTGTATTGGTGTTGCCCTCCCTTCATTAAACAAAAAAAATGTAAACATCTCGGTGTTGGCATGATGCACATTCAAGAACTTCTGTCGTCCACACATTCATCTATTTCTTCCCACGTAAGTACTTATTTGTTTTTTTCTTTTCTTTTTGTAAATATTTTGTTTTCTTGTTATGTTAAATTTAATGTGTACTAGATGTCCCAAATTTATTTATCATTTAATATCTATCTATAATATTATAATAACATTATTAAAAAAAGCAAAGATGACAGTGCACGATGGTACCGGCCAGTTTCTACACTATATATTATATTACTGAATACGACATTTGATAATACCATAGCAAGGTGAAATATACTCAATTGGCGACCTTTTTTTTTGGGTCAGAGAAAAATCAAACATTAAAATCGAACATTAACTAGGGGACAGAACGCTTGGGTCTTGATCCAGGGGACATGGGTGCGAGCCTGGACACGACCAGATTCCTTCTTCATGATAATGAGCTATTTTCTGCTCATATTGAAGATTGTAAAATAAATTCTAACACCGTTAATTTGAATCCTTGGGGTTAGCCTTTTAAAATAAAATGGAACTAGAAATAGAGGAAGACCGAGGAAAACGTGACACGATAAAATAAATTAAATATTGAATGTGGGCCAAGTGAGGCCACGTCGGCCACGTGACAATGATCTACTGGTTTGTTCTTATTGCTGTCCAGGGTATACGCAGTATTCACGCAGAGAAAACAAGTGTTTGTTTTTTTTTAGTCTCCAATATGAGCAGAAAATAGCTCATTATGAAGAAGGGATCTGGCCGTGTTGCTTGAATTCAAGTCCCCTGGATCAGGAGCCAAGCATTCTATCCCCTAGATCACCACCCTGTTCATAATAGTTCATAATTCAAAGTGTAATTATTCTGTTATATTCTTCTTCACTTTTGGTAGACTCAGGAGCCTGTTATTTCAGGCGGGTCCTCTTGAGACACTGAACTCCAGCTTTCTCTCCACCGTTTCGGGGGTCTTCTTGTTCGGCGTTGACCGTTTGGCGTTCCATGGAGAGCTATGTATGGAATTCTATTTGAGCTCATTCTTTCTACATGTTGATGCCAGTATCGCCGTCTTTGTATCGCCGACCACATCTTTGACCTCGCAGATTTCTCGGATTGCTGTATTCCTAACTCGATCACGTAGGGTTTCTGTTTTATTATTTTTATTAATTATAGGAATTCCACTTTCGATGTAGTCCATTCCGTATTCAAATATTCACCCTTGTTTTGCAGTTTCATAAAAAAACAAATGACATTTGCAGCATTGTTTCAATTGTTTTTAGTAAATATTTTATTTTCAAGCCACCGCGGTTATTGTGTTTATTTTATCGTTAACTTCGGAAGTGCGTGCATTGTTGCTAATGGCACGGTGAAAAAGACGGCCGTTGAAAAGTTTTTAAATGAAGGTGTCCGTTTCTCGATTAGATTTTTCTGTGAATTTGAGATGTATTCGCTGCTGCGTCGCGCACTCAGAAGGAAGCATGTTTACGCAAGATGGTAGATATATAATTTTAAAAAAAATCTTTCCTGACATTTCTCTCGCTTTCTCAACATTCATAGATTGTGTCATGTACGCATGTCGATTTCTCATGTATCTGATATTTAATATTTGATTGATTTGATCGTGCTATGTTTTCCTCGGTCTTCCTCTGTATCTTGTTCCATTTACATAACAAGTCTCTTCTACTTTTTGTCCTGTCACACCTCCGTGGTGCATACCTTCTCCACCCGACTATCGCATGCCTGAAGTATAACATCATCCCAAGTGAGGCCTGCTGCCTTAACCTCGTCCTGCAGGGCTCTTCTCCAGGTGGCTCTAGGTCTGCCTCGCTTTCTCTTTCCCCCCATAGGGGACCAGTCTAGTGCGCCCTGAGCGATGCAGGCTGGGTTCCGTCCCAGAGTTTGACCGATCCACTGCCATTTGCATCTAGAGATTTGTTCTCTAATTGGCTTTTCGCCTGCCATGGTCCAGAGAACGGCATTTGACACTGTTTGGGGCCAATAGATTTTGAATATTGAGCGAAGGCACCTATTGATAAACACCTGGAGTTTACTAATAACGTCCGCGGTAGATAGCAGTACGCTTTTAACGTAATATGTACATTTTTTTATCATTCATTCTTTCCAAACCATCTTGAACGAATTGAATTTGTGAATGTTCTGTAATTTAAATTATGGTAGTTTTTTTTTAAATTTCTCAGTTAGATTTATGACATTTTTGCTCTCTTCTGTCTAGAGATATATTTTAAATATTTTTTTCTTATATCCAAACCATCTTAAGGATCATTGAACTATTTTATAGATAATACTTTTGTTCATCCTACATTATTTATTGATATAAGAGTTTTTATTTATTATTTTTATTTTATTTATAATTTATTTATATTTTATTTATTTATTTAAAAAAAAAAGACTAATATCGAGGATTTATATCAATGATAAAAGAATTTATTTTACAATCTTCAATGTGAGCAGAAAATAGCTCATTATTGACTTTCTATCATAAAGTATACATAAGGATCGGGTATAAGAAACCATTGTGCACTGTCATCTAAGTCTATATTTATAAATTATTAATTTTTTACTTGAAAGGAAAGGATTTTATCTCATGCTCTAGAAAATATATTACTTTTATTTTTGTTAATAAAATTTTATGGAGTATTATTTTCATAAGGCCATATGTATATATAAATGGTGTTTTTCCGTGTATTTTTTTTTTGTCATTATTAATAAATTGAATTTATTTGTTTCCTCAGCGACATCCCCTACTTCGCATCCGAGGATTCGTCATCCTCGGTGGTCCTCCTCTCCGTGAGGAGCATCCCCCCGACGGAGCAACCGCCACCCCGGCACGACAGCTCAACGACCGACACGAACGAGCCCCAACGACGCCTACTATCCCAGATCAACGACAGGTTCAGGCGGACCCTCAGTCTAGAGGACCCACAGGAGGCTTCCTACCAGCAGTACGGCCGCGAAAACCGCCCGAAGTCTATGGTTCAGAACACAAACGTGGTGCGTGCTAACAATCAGAACGCTACGCTCACGTTGAACCCAACGACGAAGCCGTCGCCGAAGAAAAAACGGTTCAAATCAAAATTTTTCTTTTCCTTAGAAAATTTCCTCCATTCCCGACAGTCAGTTGCGACATCCGATGATTTATCGTCGTCTAAATATTGCAAATTCGAGTTGGAAAGCGCGGAATCCTCGCCGCTGTTCAAAGGAAGGAATACACCGGATTTGCTGGACGTTCCGGGTATTTCAAACGAGCAATTGAGGTGTAAGAAACGCTTGGACAAGTTGGAGAATCATTTCAATAAGATCCAGCAGCTCAAAGACGAACGGCTACCTCTTGACAATCGTGATAGAACGGTTTACGAGGATATCGTTTATTCCGAATCTCTGTACTCTAGCAAGAGCACGCTGGTGATAGGGAATGCGGAGGAGCAGTTTGAAAACTCAAAGTGCCTGGATAGATACGATGATCTGGACGTGAAGGAACCGAGAGCTGTTGGTTTCGTAGAGAACAATGCGGACGTGGCGTACGTTATAAATATAGAAGAAAACGACGTGCTGATCAATGATAGAACGAAGGAGTTAGTCGTGAAGATAATGGATAAATCGGTGGACTCGATCGGGTCGTGTTCCCTCGACGTGGATGCCGACAATACGGATTTCTCAGGTATCCATCGCTGAATCGCTATCTCCATTCTGGACTATGATTTACGTCTTTTTGTGGTAGAGCTTGGATTAACACGTATCTTGCTATCGT
The DNA here is from genome assembly GCA_022606425.2 of Lepidostoma basale. Taxonomy (NCBI): domain Eukaryota; kingdom Metazoa; phylum Arthropoda; class Insecta; order Trichoptera; family Lepidostomatidae; genus Lepidostoma; species Lepidostoma basale. The sequence goes on along the minus strand of JAHDVF020000515.1, from coordinate 413,775 downwards.
CGTTGGTTTCACGAGCAAATTTCTTCTACTTGCTTATTTAACCCTTAACGGACGTAAGTCACCTCCAATGTGACAACAGAACTTGTCACTGTGGTCGTATGGCATGTGTGAGGTGACATGATGAATCAAATTGAATCTTGTTGTTACTTTCTCAGTTGAATATCACCTAGTATCCGATGAGGTTTAATATTGATAAAAATTACTGTTTTCTGTAATCTTTAAAAATAGAATAAATCTTCTATAAAAACTTTTTTTTTACCAATACTAAATAGATAATCCATTGTACTGCCCGAAATGATACTTCAGCATTATTGAATGTTTTAATTTTGAAACACTATTACTATACGTTTCGCAATCTATTTTTATTAAATTGTCATGACAGCTGTTTTGCCAACCTATGTTGGCATCATCAGGTGTTACAAACAACTGTTGTTGTTTGTAACACCTGATGATGCCAAGCTGACATAACATAGGTTGGCAAAACAGCTGTTGCAACAATCTCATAACAGAACTAACTAACTAACCATCACACCGTCTCCCCAAAGGGGTAGGCAGAAAGAATGGACTGCCACACTTTAACCGATGCGGTACTCCATCCTTCTCTTTTCGCCGTGCCGGAGACGCGGTGTGATGGGTTGCGAAACTCATCGCCACCAATAGGCATCTCCCGCACACACTTCGATCGTCCAGCGTCCGCAAAATAAATCTAAAAAAAATTATATAAAATACTTCTTCTTCCTTGTTCTAGACCTATGTGGTCTGTTCTCCAGAGTGTTGCTCCTCCTGTGAGGTAGACTCCCAGCTGTCCTTCCATATTTTGGGAGGTCTTCCACGAGGACGAGTCCCACGAGGCTGATTATGCAATGCAATATAGGGGAGTCTGGTGGTGTCCATTCTTTGAACATGACCGTACCAGTCCCTTTTTTCGCTGTCTGCTCTTTCTTATAATATCCTCAACCTCATATATCTCTCTTATTCTGGTGTTCCTCACGCGATCTCTCAGTGTCTTGCCTGCTATCGTCCTCAGTGTCTTTGATATAATATAAAATTCAATGATATAAAATAAAATAACATAACACATAATTTTCTTTTGATGGTGCAAATGTTGTCAGCTGGACGATCCGGACTTTCGTGTTTTGTGTAATAATAGTGCTTCAAAATTTGAACATTTAAAATTGTTGAAGTATCATTTCGACCAAAACAATCTATTGGTAAAAATATAATCCTCTTCTTATTGTAGAGGCCTTGTTTCTCAGGAGGGATAAGCTTCCTGCGAAGTGGATTCGAAGACGAAGAAGTAGTTAATAAAGAAGCATCATTTTATTTCATTATTATACATATATTAAAAAAAACAGAAAATTGTCTTATTACTTTAAAAGCATATGGTTAATCCAAGTTCTATCTGACTTTCTATCATCTAGTTTCTATCATCTTCAAGTGTTTGCGGACTTTCTTCATTTAATACCATTTTTAATAAATTTATTTTCTTTTCAAATTGTTTGGTTTTATTTTATTTGTATTTTTTTTATTATTACTCATCATGTATGTGTAGTTTATTTTAATTAATTAATTAAGTTTTTGTGTATTTAGTTATTAATAAGCAATTACTTATGGAATGATGTAGGAAACAAAATACATAAAAATAAAAAAATGATATAATTACTAACATTAGTTAATTTATTACAGAATATAAAATTAGACGCTTGTGTGATAAATCTGTATATGATAGAGTGTCAAATGCAAATATAAGAAGTGAATGCGGTGCGAGTGAAAGTGTTATGAACAAAATAATGAAAGGGTCATTAAGATTCATTGGACACATGGAAAGATTGTTAAGAAAGTATATGTAAACAATGTAAACAGAACTTGAAAAAAAGAAAGACCGAGGAAAATGTGGCATAATCAAATATTAAATATCGGCTATGTGAGGAGTCAGAGAAATCGACACGCGTGCATGACACGATTTATGAATGTTGAGGAAGTTAGAGGGTATGTCAGGAAAGAAAAGTGTGCCGATCCATTCTTTCTGGCTACCCCTTCGGAGAAACTAGTTAGTGATGGTTAGTTAAAATTAGACTAGAGGCGATTCGTTTGACAAAACTGAGTCAATTTCAATATTTTGAATAATTTAGAATTTAGAATTATAATAAAACAAACGTTTTTCCGTTTTTTCCACAATCTTCAAAATAATTATTCCCACAATCTTCAAAATAATTATTGCCACAATCTTCAAAAGAATTATTTCCACAATCTTAAAAATATTTTTTTCCAAAATCTTTAAAATAATTTTTTCTACAATCTTCAAAATATTTTTTTTCTACAATCTTCGAAATAATGCTTTTGCTTAGGGATCTCCATTGAATTAATAGACAATAGTATTCTTACACTCATTTTACTCACAACTTTATAATAGTATTAATATATATTTTTGAATCAAACATTTTTATTTTTTAACGTTAATTTTTTTTTTAGTCGTTATGTGTCAGGCTTACTCATCAATTAATGTAAAATAATATATAAATAATGTGTGCCTAGATTACCGTATTAATTATTTTAGAATTGCGCTGTTTTTCTTTGCACCTTTGTATGTTTCAGGAATCCCATATAAAAACATCAACACAACCAAATTCCAAAACAAAAAAGTATCAACGAAAAGTAACGTAACTCTAAAACACGCATTTTAATTAAGAATGTTAATTTGTAATCAAATTGATATGAAAATACTTTCATTGTTGTTTTTTGTTGTACTTATTTACCATATAACAGGTAAGTTCAAGCCAGCGGTACAATAGCCTTATTACTTTTTTTTTCAGCTGCTTCTCATGAATCTAATTGAAATTAGATTTTCTTATAATGTGAATATCACATAATTTAATTAATTATTTCATGAAAAAAGTTTTGAGAAAAGTTAATATGAAGTTTAAAAATGATATAAAAGTGCATATTAAATATTGAATATAAATTATAACTTCTGTTTTCTAAAGTTTTATTATATTTTATAGAATGACATGTTCAAGGCATCTATTGAGTCTTCTTCTTCTTCTTTTTGTCCTGTCACACCTCCGTGGTGCATAGGGCCTCAAGGAACCTTCTCCACCCGACTCTATCGCATGCCTGATGCCTAATATCATCCCAAGTGACTGCTGCTTTAACCTCGTCCTGCAGGGTTCTTCTCCAGATGGCTCTAGGTCTGCCTCGCTTTCTCTTTCCCCCCATAGGGGACCAGTCTAGTGCGCCCTGAGCGATGCAGGCTGGGTTCCGTCTCAGAGTGTGACCGATCCACTGCCATTTGCGTCTAGCGACTTGTTCTCTAATTGGCTTTTCGCCTGCCAAGGTCCAGAGAACGGCATTTGACACTGTTTGGGGCCAATAGATTTTGAATATTGAGCGAAGGCACCTATTTAAAAACACCTGGAGTTTACCAATAACGTCCGCGGTAGATTTCCAAGTCTCACATCTGTACAGCAGTACGCTTTTAACGCTACTGCTGAATATTTCGAAATGATACTGGAACGCCATACAGAGTAGAGTAGGGGTAAAATATTATACAAGAAGCGCTTGAGAGATGGTTCAACATCAGGAAGACAACTCTAAAGTCAAGATTATCTGTCTTCTGAACGTACTTTCACTAATATGAAAGACGTCGAAAACAATATTTTTTTAATAACTACTTTATTTCGACAGCAACTGGTTTCGCTAGGCTGGCTAGCACTGACAGACCAGTCTGTCAATTATAATTTAAAATGAACATCGAACAAACAGAATAGCAAGGTAAAACCTGTCATTCCCATAAAATATAATACAGAGGTTTTAATTCATATTCATTATTTATTTACACTTTCTTAATCTCAAAAGATAGTTAAAAGAAAAAGAAAATGAGGAAGGTAAAAAAGAAATTGTGTAGAATTTATACCAGTGTATTCCTTTTTTTATATTATACAATACTCGTTCAAATCTTTACGATGAGACAGATAAAGCTTTTTTAGATGATCCGTATGAATAAATCTTAAGTTATGATTTGTCTCCATTCTAGACACCACATCGGGCAGTCTCAACATCCTCACTCCCTCCTCAGCCGGGAGCCACATCCGCGACTTCACGTCCCGCCTCCAGGAGCGAGCCGGCCCCGGGTTCCTCAAGCAAGACCTCCAGACCCTCAACGAGGAGCAGCAAGACTGCCGCAAGAAGCCGAGCTACCTCCACCTGGCGTGCTCCGTCAACGGCTACAACAACATCACGACGTACGACTCCAAGCTGAGGCAGAAGCTGAACAAATCGAGAGAGGCTTCTCCCGGGAGAATAGGAAACACGACGGACATGTTAAGAGACTGCACTGACGATGCGATGGCTTCGAGACTAAATTCCAATAGTATATTCAAAACCAGTTTCTCGGAGAGTAGCATCAGTTCTCAGAATGTCGTCACCGTTACCAAAACGAACGGTACGCAAAAGAACGTGTTTGAAACGCATGCGTCGAGAAGTTATCACTTGATATCGAACGGGGGCGCCGAAAGTCCTACGAAATCTTTCATACAACAAAGGGTAGAACGATTGTACGGTCCGGGGGCTTTAGCGCAAGGGTTCTTCAATCAAAAGCGCGTTAAAACCATTAGTCAATGCGAGGAAGAAAAAAACGCTTTAAACGGAGGTAAAATAGTTAACTATATGAAATCACCTGAAGGTATACATCAAGTGTCGAGGACGCACTACCTCAATCGTTCCCCGAACGGTGTAGTATCAGAAAGCGTTATGACGGAGAGCTTAACGAACGGCGAAAACTGCGACCCAGCCTTACCGGTTTTAAGGCACCTACGTCCGGAATTCAGAGCCCAGCTCCCGATTCTGTCGCCGAAAAGAAGCGTACCGTTCCGTAATGCCGATAACGACTTCAACATATCGTCGGATCACGAGACGAGTCAGAATAACCTCTCGAATCCGCGATTGACGAGCGCGGACGTCGTGGACAGGGCCAGCCCGGCGAAAGTGGAGCAAATCAAGACGCACCACGTCAACGTAGTTAAAAGTGTCCCTCACGTTACAATTGTTCCTATCGAGAGAGAGCTCGACGTGTGTAAACTAGTTCCTAGCGTTAACGGCACAGTCAAATTGAATACGGAATTTTCCAAATTAGACGTTAAAACGGAAGAAGTCAAAAGTGACACTTGCAAAGTCAACGGGGTTAAAAAGGAGACCGTCGTCGCCGTGGCGAAGGAAAGCTTGGACGACAACTGCAACAGGGTCAGCGAGGGGGTTTCTGACGCAGTCCAAGTGAAAGACGTACCGGCGGACGGGCAGGACGGACACTACTTCTTGGAATTGAAGAGGGCCGAAACCGAGAGACTGATCAGACTAGCAGAGACAGCAGAACGGGACTTGGAAGAGTTACTGGTTTGTTTAATGTTTATATGTTATTACTTTGTTGAAGACTTCTTTACACCATTGCAGCGTGAGCCAAATTGATGAAAATGGTATATCTATTATATTGATTCTCGTGACATGTGATAGGTTGCTAATTTATCGCTATTTTATTGTCACGAGAATTCTATACCAGATCAAAAACTGTGAGAATCGCACTGCTATCACCGGGAATCAAACCCGGGACCTTTGATCAAAAAACAATATTTATTGTTTTAAAGATATACTTATTTGTTTGTTGCTTTAGTTACTTATGTTTCAAAGATCTATGCAGTCTCCAACGTCTGGTCACCCGTTTCAGAGTTAAATCTATCCTATCGAACGGCCCTGTACAGCCTTTTTATGAGCCCTCAATGTGTTTTATTTGTAAAAAAAAAAAAAAGAATTTAAACACTGTTTTCCACTTACGATTTTATTTTTCTCTACATGTTTCGAAGGTATATTTAAAAAAATCATCGTGTTTTTTCAAAAGACATTACAAACAGCATAAATGTTTAAGGCATCTTTTGAGTACAGGTCAAATATTATACACATACAACATAATACCAGGAACGCATTAGTGATGGTTCGACATTAGGAAGACAAGATACTTTCTAAAGTCAAGAGTATTTGTCCCCTGAACGTACTTTCACTAATATGAAAGACGTCGATCTCCGAGGAGACCGCGTTCAGCAGACTAATTGCTCTTCCCACCGGTGCCACCAGAGGCAGATTGGTTCTGGCGGCCGGTAGGTAAAACCCAATCTGTGCTGTTGAATATATCTATCGGCGACAAAAAGACCAACATCCTCCAGTATGGCCGAGTCCTCAAAGTATCCCCTGATTAATCTAAAGAAATGGGTTATTAGATGTCCATCTCTTCGAAGCTGTAGAGAATTGGTTCCGGCATTCCCAAAAAAAATGCCGTGGGATAGAGCTACGGATTACTACCAACTGATGTTGAAATAGAACTTAGTAAGATTTTGAAATTGGAATTTATTGTTTCTTGCAGCAATGCGGAGACACCAGCGAAGAGGTTCTAGGCTTCCTCAGGGCAGCGGCTGGTAAAGCCAGGTTACTGGCCACCCAGAAGATGCAGCAATTTGAAGGTAATATACATGTTTGCGTGAAATACACTCAGCTCAGCATTGCATCATAAGTAAAATTAATAAAGGATCCCTTAGATGGATTGGACATATGGAACAAATAGATGAGAGAAGGATGGCCAAAAATGTTATATACGTGCAGTTTAAGTTAAAAGAGAAGTCACGGAAGATCAAGAATAGCATGGCATGACCAAATTAATTAAATACTAAAAGATCTCCACATTCGAAGTAGGAAAAATCGACGAGCGTGCATCTTATGATGTATGAATGTAGAGGAAGCTCGAGAGGTATGCCTGTAAAGGGTATATAGCTATCATATTGATTCTCATGATGGTAGGTAATCTTTCGCCATTTTATTGTCACGTGAATTCAGCACCAGACCAAAGACAGTGTGACGATCACACTCCCATCACCGGGAATCGAACCCGGGACCTTTCGGGGTGGCAGTCAAAGCACTTACCACTCGGCGACGAAGGTCTTGGATGATCCAGGTCATCCATTCATGATATGTTCGCTTGTGAGGTTATGTTGATTTGACATTTGTTTGATTCCATCTGCAGGGCTGTGCCATAACAACCTGAACCGGAGAGCAGACGAGCCATTCCCCACCACCAATTCGGACCTTCGCGGCTTCTGGGATATGGTGAGCTTGCAGCTGACGCACGTGGCCCTCATCTTCTCCCAACTGGAGGCCATGCGAGCCGGTGGCTGGAAGGAGGTAAGACCCGTATTAGACTATCTTCCGATTATATTACCCTGTTTAGTGTTTGATCTTAAATCAGCAGTTCAGAAACGTTGAAAACGAAGAAAAGTTAAATGTAAAAGTGGTTTGGAATCATACAAAGGACCTAATTTAAAAAAATCAGGGCAAAATTCAGAGTTCGACCCCTAAGTCCATGTTTTTGCCAAATGGATCCAGTGTGCGGCGATTCGCCGGTTTGTCTTTGAGGTTATTTTTTTTTTACATAAAAACTGAATGAAAATAATTTTATTCTTATAAATGACATCAATAAGTATATTTCGGTTATTAATTTCATAATAAAATTTAATAATCACAGTTGATTTCACATATTTATTATACGATATTTTAACATCTGTCAATACCTACAAAATGGCAGAACGCGCTCGTAAACAAACTCGTCGCGCTTGTAATATTACATCAAATGAGGATGAAATACAGTGAATACTTTTGGAAAGTGGCAGTGAGAATAAATCGATTAATATATTAGTGATCCTAGTGATTTTAAGCCTTCGTGGAGTTGATAGAAATGACCAATGCTTAGCTTCCTTTCCAATTATGCGGAGATACTCAAAGAGATATTTACGGAAATACTACAATAAGATTTTTTTTACTTAGCAGACATGGCGTTATTCAATACATATGCGTTGCATAAAAATATCTCTAATGTAAAGAGGGTTTCATACGGTGACTATAGGGTTGATGTAGCTGAGAGAATTTTTGAGCACACTATCCTGCCATCATACAAGCGCCGTGGAAGAGTTTCAGGAGGAGTATGGCCTTTGCGGCTACAAGCATTGCAATGGGCACACTTTCCTAGGCAAATTTCCCCAAATTCAGTCAAACAAAACCCATAGAGATTATGCAAAATGTGTTTCTTGAAGAAAAAGAAGAGCGAATCTCGAAGGGAATGTGAGAAATGTTTGGTGGCTCTCCACATGCCAGAATGCTTTAAAGCCTATCACACCCTTCCTAAACTACCCGGGGATGAGCCATAATGATCCAGCTTACCAACAAAACAAAAAATGCTTTTATGTTTTACCATTATTATTTTGTGTGTAATTTAATCTTAATGTTATTCTAATAAAAAAGTTGTCAAAATTAATTACTGTGGTGTATAAACAAATTATGTCTCCTTGTTAGTGGTGCAATGGGTTAAGGGAGCATTTTTTTCACGATCTGTTTTGCTGGTTATGCGAATTACTCAACATTCATAGATCGTGTCATGCATGTGTGTCGATTTCTCCGTCTCTTCACTTGGCAGACATTTAATATTTCTTCTATATTCGCCATGACTTTGTGTTGTGTATTAACATTAGAACAACTTGTTGATAACTTTGTATTATCACAACACGTATACAGACATGTTTCGGGAAAACAGACTTCCCTTCTTCTGTGTATAGTTGATGAAATTTTAACAATCAAATGACGCGGAGCTACTACTTATACGAGGTATGTTCAAAAAGTATCGCGAATTTTGAATTTCCGCCGGTTACGTATATTCGATTTTTGATTTTTTTGTGGCGTTATGTTGGTACTCATGTCTCTCACTTATGCCGATAAGTTCGGCCAGTTTGAATGTTCAGTTAATTTTTGAGAGCCACTTTGCTTGCACGTGTTTTGGCTCGTCTTCGATTTTTGCCCACTCCAAAAAAATGGATCAAAGAATCTGTATCAAATTTTGAGTGAAAAACAAAATTAAGTCCCCGGACGCATTCCGAATGTTGACTGTGGCATATGGTGAAGCTATCTTGGACCAAAGCAACGTTTATCGGTGGTACAAAATGTTCTCAGAGGACCGAGAAGATGTGAACGAAAAAGAGCCTGCCGGACGCCCGAGCACGTCAACAACAGACGAAAACATTGATGAAGTGAATAACATAGTATTGGCCAATCGTCGAATCACCGCTAGAGAAGTTGCTGAGGACTTAAACATATCGCTTGGCTCGTGCCATTTGATTTTTACCAATGATTTGGGCATGAGATCGGTCGCCGCGAAATTCGTACCAAAATTGCTCAATTTCGCATCTGCTTGTGCGCGAATTTTTGGCCAAAACAACACACCAATAATGCCGCAGCCACCGTATTCCCCAGATCTGACCCCCTGTGACTTTTTCTTGTTCCCGAAACTGAAGAGGCCCATGAAAGGACGACGCTAGGCTACGATTGAGGAGAGAAAGACGGCATCGAAGGAGGAGCTGAACAAGATCACAAAAAATGATTTTTTGGGGTGCTTCGAGGATTGAAAAAACGTTGGCACAAGTGTATAATATCTGGTTGGGATCACTTTGAAGGGGACAAAATAGAAATTCATGAATATATAAATAATTTTTGAAAAAACACAAAATTCGCGATACTTTTTGAATAGACCTCGTATACTCTATAACGAATGGAAAAGTGGTGGGGGGAGAGGGAGAGGGAGAAAATTGAATTTACCGGCTAGTAAATGTTATTGTTATGTAACAGGGAGAATACATCTAATATCGGACTAGAAGTCAAATTAACCTGGTTATTTATAATATCCTCATTGTTTTTAATGGCTTTTTCTGTCTCTAAAATTTCTAAATTATTTAAAGCTACATTTCTAGTGTTTACATGTAAAATTTCTACGCCGTTATCTTTATTAAATGTGTGATCATTTTCAATTAGGCAAATTCCGAAAAGTTATTATTATTTAAACATCATATGTGTTCTTTTATTCTTAACCGTCGCGTTGCCATGTGGTAAATTGAGTTTCCACTGCCAATTTAAAGTTGATTTTCTTAAAACCTATGGACCCTAATATTATAAAAAAAATTGTAATCCTCCATTGAAGTGTTTTCAATATTTCGTAATAAAAAAAAAAGCAAAAAATTACTTCCTTCATCCCAAAAAAAAATATTTTCTAAGACTGCCCTCACCTTCATTCGTGTTAAGGTAGAATTTGTTTTGCTAATATTTACAACTTTATCAAAAGTGACAAATACTTACTCGCTGTTTTGAACGTATTATAAATTATATCTTTGACCTTTTCAATATGTACGTAATAATACCACTGTGGACGGAAACGCAGGACGCAACTTAATAATATCAGAACTGTGAAAATATTAACACTTTACCAAAAGGGACAAATATTAATACGTACTCGTTGTCTTGAACGTACTATACATTTTGCCTAGGTGCCTTTATCCTCGCCCCGCCGGCCGCGGCGCGCAGACAAGTATATACCCGATGTCCAGTCGCCCGTATGCTGTGACGCATTACATATCAGAAATCGCATGGTTCCAGAAAAAAATTAATAATGATATGTTTTTCAAATAATCCATGTATGTTATAGATATCGATCTATTCTAATGAAATTCCCTACAAGATGACATAAATTAAATTTTGATTCATCTAGTCATATGCTTGATATTTAGATAAAGTTAGCGGTAAACTGAACTTACCACATGGGAGCGAGCGTTTTGTTTTGAACACGGTACGTTAAGGGTTAAATTAAAGTTACGCGTTGTTTTTCCTATATAAAATGAAGAACAATCATTACAATTTAGTTTATTAACTCCCGATTGGATTAATTTGTCTACTCTATCTTTGTTATTTAGTAATAATTTACCTAAATTATTTAAATAAATTAAAATTTTAACAAGTTATCAACAAGTTGTTCTAATTTAATATTTGATTGATTTGATGGTGTCACGTTTACCTCGGTATTCCTCTATTCCGTTTGTCATTTACATATACATTTTTTTATACCATTCTTTCTTTATTCATTAATAGCTGCATAAATGTGAAACATTGATACATTATGTTCTAGGTTCCTGCTGAATCGAAGCCCGCTGATGCGCCCAAGCCGAAGCAGACCAGGCCGAAGAAGATTCCGGCCGCGGCGAAACCGTCCATAGACCCCGCGCGGGCCAAGAAGCGCGAGGAGCAGCGCAAGCTCCTGGCCAGCGTGAGGGCCAAGAAGAACCAGCAGGAGGAGGACGAGGTCCAGATCTTCGCACCCGCCAAGTCCAGCAGCTGATGTGGATACCCGCTTGTGAGGACTTTCGATATTCGTCATCGTTGTTTTGAAATTTACGTAAGAAACGTTCCCTTCTTTCATACTTGTTAAATTTTCAATTATCGGTTAGTATTCTTTTTAAGTCCATTTGTGATTCTTTTCATACATGCTTTTCGTATTGACAACATTTTAAAACGTAAAAAGTACTTTACAGATATTATTTGACATTTAATATAATGAAAAAAAAAAAAGAATTAATAAAAATCCTTTATAACATCGCACGCTTAATAGAACACTGGCGTAACTAATAAAAGCAAGTTTTGCTCAATCTGACATGAGTCGGCGTTTTAACAAAAACAGTCGAAAAACACGTACGAATGGATAGCGTTAACATTGTCAACGATTATCGTACTACGAATGGATAGCGTTGACATTGCGAAAAATAGATGGATAGCATTAACACAAGCCTCTGTCTAATGTTAACTCAATTATGACCTAAACCATAATCGGTCAGTTTACTATTAAGCGTGCGTACTATTTAGTTGTAATTCAGGTCTACACAAAATAGAAGAAATCGGCAAGGGGTCTATGGGACAAACAAGTTTGGGAATCTCTGCTTTAGTTCCTTACAACTAAATTGTACGTAATATTACGATGAATCGGGACTATCTGTCTGAGCTGTAAATATAGCCAACTGCAGTTCAAGAGCAATTAAAAAAAAATGTTACTGCAAATGAAGTCACGGTGTAAAAAAACTTTATTTGATTAAATTGATTTTTTTTTAAATATTTTTTTTATAAAATCTAATCACAGATGGACTGAGTTTTTCAATACAAAATTTTAACGGATTTGTATATAATAAAAAAAAAAAATTATACGTTCTTACGATTCATGTTTATAAATTGTGGAGAGGGTAAGCAGTGCAGATGGAAACTTGTTTCATAATACCAGTGATATAATTGCATTCTTCCTCGTTCGTATTAGCGCGAGTTGGATTGTTTTTTTCATAGTTAAAGACATTTTATTGATTAGTTTCGGGATAGTAGAAAAAATTCTAATGTTTCCAGATTTGATTCAAATGAGTTTTTTTTTTGAGGTTACGTAATTTTTTTATATTAAAATTATACTCGCCAAACGTTAATTAAAATTTTATAAATAAATATATATATGTATTAGTCATTTTTTTATGATAATATTATATGCTAATTACATTTTTTTTACAATGTCCTCAAGTAAAATATTATTAATTCCGATATTATATTTAATTATTATATTTTTTTATTTGACAGTACTGCTCTAATTCTACAGTCTAAAATTTATTTTGAGTATTGTTTAAACATATTTTTATAATTATGTATGTGATGTCTTATATAAAAAAATAACAAATATAGTTTTTCTATGTAGAAAATGTCAAATGTTTACGTCAAAAAATACCAAAATTTCCATGTAGAAATTACCAAGTTTTCTATGTAGAAAAAAAATATTTATGTCAAAAATACCAAGTTTTCTAGAAAATACCAAATTTTTATGTCAAAAATACCAAGATTTCTATGTGGAAAATACCATAATTTATATGTTAAAAAATACCAAGATTTCATAATACGGATTTAGTAAAATTTTACTTGAGTATAATACACATTTTTTTTACTGCCAAATGTATTTTTCTTAATATTTGTACGTATTTATATATACCTAATGTTTTATTAATTAATTTCTAATTTGTGAAATTTCATTAAAAATTAGTCTGTACTGAAATTTTTATACAATTATCTAGATTTTAGTTTTTTTTTCTCTTTAAATTTCACCAATAACATTGTTTTATTTATTCCCTAATTTAAGATAACCAAATATATTTTAACCCATTGAAAATTTCATGTGTCTTAATGTTACTATCGAAAAATAATTTCTGTAATATATTAATCAATAAATAACTTTTTTTATTTTGATTTTTTAAAATATCTACGATGTCAAAAATACTATGTTTTCTGTATAGAATATATACCAAGCCTTCTATGGGGGAGAATACCACGTTTTATATGTAGGCAATACCATAAATTCTATCTCGAAAATACCATAACAATTATGGTATTTATAAAATGTCATAATGTCTATGTAGAAAATACCACGTTCTCTATGCTTTCTATTTTATATATTATCAAATACCATTTTTATTATTTGGTTAATTTCAGATAAAATGGCTACTTTTAAATCGCACGGTCAAGTTGGTATATAATGTTTTTTTTTAAATAAATAATTTAATTAATAAATACCTGTTTACATAGAAAATTGCTTATTAATATAATACCAATCTATACATTTGATATAATCTCTATTCTATTCCTGTTAATAAAATAAATCAAATTTGTTATCAGATGCATCAGAATGGATTTCAAACGTTGACTACAATATTATAAATTTATAAAAATTCTTCTTCTTCTTCACTTTTGGTAGACTCAGGAGTCTGTTATTTCAGGCGGGTTCTCTTGAGACGCTGAACTCCAGCTTTCTCTCCACCGTTTCGGGGGTCTTCCTGGTCGGCGTTGTCCGTTTGGTGTTCCATGGAGAGCTATGTATGGTATTCTATTTGAGCTCATTCTTTCTACATGTTGATGCCAGTATCGCCGTCTTTGACGTCCCCATCTGACCACATCTTCGACCTCGCAGATTTCTCGGATTGCTGTATTCCTAACTCGATCACGTAGGATTTTGCCAGCTATAGCGCGGAGTGTTTTCATCTCGGTTGTCCTGAGCATGCTCTGTGTCTTGACAGTGTTTATAAAAATATATTAAAATATCTTCTTCTTCCTAACCTTATCCCATTTACTTGGGGTCGGCTCTTCTTATATTGCGTCTCCAGTACTGTTTGCTTGGGTGGAATCTGGTGTGATCCGATTTCTTTTGAGAGTCATTTGAATAAGTTCTATCTATGTCAGCTTGGGCCTACCACATCCCCTGGGTCTCTGGTCCGCTTCCATTACCCTCCTTGTAAAGGGTGTTTTTTTTAGAGGTTTGGTTTTTAAACTGGTAACATTGTTTCTACAGACTGTCAATTTGACAGTTGACAGTTGATTTGTAGTCGGTATGCTTTGCCATTTCACCCAGTTGCTCAATAAAGGTGTCGAAAATTGGACTTCACGATTGCGCTTATTCGAATTAGCCGTGGCGCCCATACGCCCGAAATCATAGTTAAACAATAATGGCATACAATTATCTATTAAATAAAGCCAATATCATAGACTTATACATTATTTTAATGTGTTTTTTTTCATTTAGAATTTGTATACCTCTAAAAAAACACTTTTATGTAACAATGTGTACCGCCAAGTTTTACAGATTTACCACTCATTCTTCTAAGAGATCTCGCTTCCATGATGATGTCATTGCACTTACCACTTGGCCACGACGACATGTGATAGGGTAAGTGGTGAGTGCATTGATTGCCACCCCGAAGGTTCCGGGTTCGATTCCCCGCGAGGGCAGTGTGATTGTCACACTGTCTTTGGTCTGATGTAGAATTGACGTGACAATAAAATGGCGATAGATTAGCTACCATCACATGTCGCAAGAATCACTAAGATAGCTATAATACCCTTTACATCGGTTTGGCTCTTGCTGTCATGATGTAAAGAGCGATTAAAAAAAAAAAAAAGATCAATCTAATGACTTTAAATGCTTTTCAAATGTAATCATTTCCTAGCAAGGTCATGTCATTTTTTTAAATATTGTAAAATCTTTAGAATTCATGTTTTCTTTCTATATTTGATATTTTATATGGAGATTTATGATCAGAAAACTGGATTTATTTAAATTATTCTGATGACCCAGCGGTCTAGCTGAAAAATGCTTGACTACTAATCTAGTGTGTCGAGAAAGTGTGTTCAATCCTAGACACCTTACAGGTTCATCATTATAAAAAGTTAATTTTGAATTTTAACTAAATATCAGTAGTAATTTATTGGGTTAGAAATACTTTGACTCGCACTCCATTTTTTTTTTTAAATATTGTCGTCAATGTTTGATATTTTATTCTGATGTTAATATTAAAAATTATGAATGTTATCGTAGTTAAATTGTGTGTTTTTTTTAATGCACAGTGTAATTGTTGCCTACTTTGGTATTTGTGAATTGGAATATTTATCAATCTATATAACAATACAAAATATATTGTCATTTTTTACATTCTATCCTCTAAAATGTATCCTTCATAAAAATATGCTGATTTAAAAATATAACATTTGTCAAATAGTTAATATACACATTTATTTCATGGCAGAAGCTTGCTAAACTAATTTTAAATAAAAAATCTTGTTTTTTTAATAAGCAAACTTCAATCTGCGTTCAATGCAGCAGCAAAACTCGTTAAAGGTATTCCAAAAAAGTCCCATATAACACAACATCTCAAAGAACTTCACTGGCTTAAAAGTCCAGAAAGAATCCAGTATAAACTCTGCTGGACAGTCTTCAAAGCGCTACATGGAATGGCACCAAGTTATATATCCAAATTCTGTATAACGGACAGCCTAAATTTAATGAAATCCACACTTCGCTCGGCGAACTCCTCTGCAATAGGAAGATTAGTTGAGCCGAAGTGTTTCCCTAGTACAAATTTCAGGGATCAAGCCTTTGCGGTAGCCGGCCTATCAGCTTAAAAAAATCTCCCTTCATACCTTAGATGCATATATGATTTGACAGATTTCAGATCTTAGCTGAAAACTCATTTTTTTCATATTTCATAGTAAAATTAAAACACAACTTGAACATTTGTTTTATTTTACTTTCTAACCGATCTTACTTACTTCTTCTTCGTTCTTTTTTTAAATTTTTAGTTAGTTAGAATGTTTCAATCCTTTTGCGGCTCTTTTGAAATCTGCATATGATGAGCAGCGCACGTCCACCAACAGGTACTCTCGGCGTGGGCGTCCCCTAGAGTTTGTCCCCTCGGTCATACCCTCCATTATGGCATGCAAGAGACCTTCTTGACGTATTACATGGCCGATCCATCTTGCACGCCTTTCGGACAAGGTCCTGAGCAGGTGCCTTCCTCCTTCGATTCTTTGAAGAACCTCCTCATTCGTGATGTGGTTAAACTTTTATAATCGTTTTATTACGGAATTCCAGGAGTTTATAAAGAAATAATTATATAATCCTTGCTTTGGCAGAAACACTATGATACTTCAAAATTATTAACTATATAATTTTGAACACTTATATAATACCACATTTTATTTATTTCTATGCAGTTGTCGTGACAGCTGTTTTGCCAACCAATGTTGGCATCACCAGGTGTTGTAAGCAATCATCTTTTGAGTTGTTTGTTACACAACAGACAATGCCGACATCGGTTGGCAAAACAGCTGTTGTGACAATTTCATAGAAAAATTAAATAAATGAATAGTGATATTATAACAGTGTTCCAAATTAAACAGTTAGAAAAATTACAAGATTTTTTATTTACAATTGGCAACATTTAATAAAATGAAAATTTTATCGCATTGTTTTTTATTTTTTGGTTTTGTAAGCATTTTTAAAAGTTTCGTATAAGCATTTTGTATGTGAAATTTTTTCAGTGCGTTTGATCTAAGCTTATTCTAATTTTTATCGCCTTATTCTGATCTGATTGCAAAATATAATACGCTTCCTTCATCTCCGCTTACCCTCTTTCAGGGGATAATGTCGCGACTGTAAGAATATATATACACCACTGTTCTACGCGTAAATTATGAATCTATATATAGTGAGACGTTATCAAAGTTGTTGAAATTATTTTTTGATATTGACAAATGAAAAATTATATAATATAATGACTCTAAAGACTTAATAATTATTCCAAAATTCTAGCTGCATACATACAATCACACCATGTCATTTTTAGATGTAATTAAAATGGATTTAATACCATATGTTTAAAAAGTTTTATGAATCTTGCGTGAAATATTAATTTAGTTAAAAAAATATGTAGCTTTTAACCCTCCCTTCCCTATGATGGGTATCTTCTACACGTTGTTTCTAATAACCATCAATAGCTCTATAATAAATACAAGGTTAAGATTTTAGGTATTCCTCCATAAAATATTTACGCATTGATTTAAAAATAATCAGAATTTATCGGGTACATCGGAGGTATTTTGTGAACATCGGAAACAAATTTGCGTATAAACAGCGCTGTAAGTGCGCGACACTATATTCACATCTTACTCTTGCATACTTCACTGTGGAAGCGCGAGGAGCTCAATGTTCTCACTACCGCCGGCAGTAGCTCTCGGGCTTGCAACTAGAGTGGACCTATGCCCGTCCCGTGAGCGTTGCCAGATGTTTTTTTTAAATGTTTTCAGCAAACAAATCTCAATTATTATAATTTATGATTTCAATTATAATTATTTTATGAATGTTCTTATTTTTCTGATTTAAAATCGCTAATTTTTGATCGGGTACTGACTACCCAACACCGGAACGCGCATTTTTATTATAGCACCGTAAGGGAAAGGTTAAAATAGTTATTGGAAACAAAAAATATTTTAATGAAAGAGAAAATATCCGTTCACAATGGAGTTCTGGTTCCCAACATTATATATTGAAGCGAAGCATGGAACTGATAGAATAAGGATGAGAGGATCTCCTTTGCAGTTGTTTTTTTTTTAACCCTTAATGGACGTAAGTCACCTCTGACGTGACAACAGAACTTTGTCACTGCGGTCGTGTGGCACATGTGAGGTGACATGATTAATCATGTTGAATCTTACCAATGGAGCGATTAACATACACAGCGCTTTTTTAAAATCAAATATTGATAGAATAACATTTACAAAAGATGCAAAAGCATTCATTAATTTTTTTATAATGTTTTTGGGAAGTTCATGTTTTGCCACACATAGGCATTATCCAATAAAATAATGTCCCAGTAAGGTGAAATATGCATCTCCATAAAATAATAAAAAAATATCAACTTCTCGAAAAAAAAACTTTATTTATTTAAAAAATTGTTACATAAATTAATATTTCACGCAAAGTTTTTGTCATATAAAATATAAATAATAACAATTGTAATTTAAAAAATTAACCCTATTAACAACTTCTATACATGTTTTCGAAAACAGTCTGTAAAAGTGAAATAGCGACTATTTTATTCTACTCATCAGGTCCATCGATGTTGACTATCAACCGGAAGAGGTCATTCTTTCTTTAGAGTAAAGAGCTCTTTCCAGTATCCTGTGAGGTAGACTCCCAGCTGTCCTTCCATCTCTTAGGAGATCTCCACGAGAACGAGTCCCATGAGGCTGATTATGTAATGTAATATAGGGGAGTCTGGTGGTATCCATTCTTTGGTCATGTTACCACTACCACTCTCTTTTTCGTTGTCTGCTCCATCTTATAATATTCTCAACCTCACATATCTCTCTTATTCTGGTGTTCCTCACGCGATCTCTCAGTGTCTTGCCTGCTATCGTCCTCAAGTGTCTTGATCTCGGAAGTTCTCGAAACTTGTTTGGTCCTTACTGTGTCTGCCCTTGCTTCGACGCCATATGTTATTATTGGTCTTACACGTGCTTTATAGATTCTCATCTTACTCTTAATGGCCATGTCTTTGTTTTTCCATATTGCGGATTTTAGAGCACCAGAGATTGCAGCTGCCTTGTTTACTTGGGCTTGTATTTCTTCCCGCAGATCAGCTCCTCCCACCAGGTCTATGCCTAGATACTTTAAGGTCCTGACCTGTTCTATGGGTTGATTTTCTATAACCAGGTTACATGTTTTGGGTGTTTTGGAAAAGGTCATTCCGATAAATTATAATAAAACTTCTATAAAACAGATGTTTTCATTCGTATTAATTATATTTGAATGAAATAATAATCTATTCAATTTTATGAACTGTTCAAAGAACTTTGTATATACAATACATTCCCTAGTACATCTTTAAAACATAAGTCCTGTGGTTGTATGTATGTGTGTTGTTATTTATAAATATTTCAAAAGCCCTTATAACATTCATATCCACATTTTGTACAAAACAATATATTTTAAATGTTATAACAAATGTAATGAAATATGAATATCACAAATGTCTGTCTATCGAGTAGAGACATCTTTATTATGTAAAGAAAACAGTAATGATTCTTGCTTTTAATTTATTAATTAATCAGTTTATTAACTCAATAGACATTACAAACAGGAACATGTTTAAGGCATCTATTAAGTACGGGTAAAATATTATAAAAATACAACAAAGTACCAGGAACGCATCAGAGATGGTTCGACATTAGGAAGACAAGATACTTTCTAAAGTCAATAGTATTTGCCCCCTGAACGTACTTTCACTAACATGAAAGACGTTGATCTCCGAGGAGACTGCGTTCAACAGATTAATTGCTCTTCCCACTGGTGTCACCAGAGGCAGATTGGTTCTGGCGGCCGGTAGGTAAAACAATTTACCACTTAAATATCATAATATCTTCTTCTTTTTGTCCTGTCACACCTCCGTGGTGCATAGGGCCTCAAGAACCTTCTCCACCCGACTCTATCGCATGCCTGATGCCTAACATCATCCCAAGTGACTGCTGTTTTAACCTCGTCCTGCAGGGCTCTTCTCCAGGTGGCTCTAGGTCTGCCTCGTATGAAATGTAGATATGATGTTATTTAGTGGGGCTTTCGAAGTGGCTTTGTAAAAAATTAAAAAAAAAATTTAAAGCTACTGTTATAAATACTTTTGTATTTCACTCATTTATATTTACTTCATGCATATTTATTAACATGTCATCGGTAATGGAATATATTCAACATGACCAAACCATCTCGCTGTTTTATTATATATCTTCTATCCTACATATCCACTTCAAGACCCTTTCCCTATATCTGTCCATATATTTGTATTTAGATATTTATTTATTTATTGTTGGTTCGCAAACAAAGCATCTATTTATAATATAAATAGGTAATTAAAATATTACATATACTAAATCAGGATGAAAGTAGATAAATAAGGATGAAATAAGGATAAATGAAATGAGATCTCTTAGACGAATGTGTGGTTTACTCTGTGTATGATAGTGTTGAATGAAAATATAAGAAGTGAATGCGGTGCGAATGATGGTGTTATGAACAAAATAATGAAAGGATCATTAAGATGGTTTGGACATATGGAAAGAATGAATGAAGAAAGAATGATAAATGGAACCAGAAATAGAGGAAGACCGAGGAAAACGTGTCGAGATCAAATAAATCAAATATTGAATGTCGGCCATGTGAGGAGTCACTAGAAATCGACGCGCGTGCATGACACGATGTATGAATGTTGAGGAAGCGAGAGAAATATGTCGGGAAAGAAAAGTGTGGAAATCCATTCTTTCTGCCTACCCCTTCGGACAGACGGCGTGGTGGTTAGTTAGTTAGTTAGTTTCTAAATCAAATTAAACTTCTTCTTCTTCTTCTTCTTCAGCCCGTATTGACCGTCCACTCCTGGACGTAGGCCTCCTCTCGCATTTTCCATTCTCTTCTATTCTGAGCTATCCGCATCCAGGCACTTCCCGCACTTCTCCGGATATCGTCGCGCCAACGCAACTGTGGGCGCCTAACTCCACGCTTTGCCGTCCTTGGCCACCAGCACAGCAGTCGCCTTGTCCACTTTTCTTCTGGATCGCGAGCGACATGTCCCGCCCATCGCCACTTGAGGGTTGCGGCCATCTTGACAACATCGGAAACCTTTGTCCTGACTCTTATGTCCTCATTTCTGAGTCTGTCCAAATTAAACACCTCAGTTAAATGTGCACACCGAGTTCATAACACTAGCGGTGCAACTGTCATGTACCACGCCTCAGTTTAAACAACCGTCAGGCAAAACAAGACATTATTGTAAGTTAAAGAAACATATAAATGAAGTAAAGCAAAGCAATAGTCAATAGCAAGACAAAGAAGACATACACAAATCATGTAAAATAAGACAATAGTATGAGACGATGAAAAAAAAACAAATTAAGTAAAGGAAGACAACAGGACATGGTAAGGAGAGATTCACAAAGGTATAATAATACAATAACATAAAAAAAAAACAAATCAGAAATCTGGCAAATTTTTATGTCATTACTTTGATGTCAGGATTTTAATGTCAGAAAAACCCTTTTCCTTTTTTTTTGTCATAACTACTCTTTATTTGTCAATATTTTTAAATGTCAGAAATACATTTCCACATTTCCAAATATATCAGAAAACCCATTAAATTCTTTTGTCAATATTTTAATATGTAAAAAAAACATATTTTTTTGCCAACATTTTTATACTAGGTCCTTACATATGAAATTGGCGTTTTGTATGGGAGGAACATAAAGTTGATTTTTTTAAAATATAATATACTTATTTAATCAAAGTATGTACCATTGCTATCTATGCACTTTTGCCATCTCATAGGTAGTTCATCGATCCCTTTACTAAAAAAAACATTCGGACGGGAATCAATAAAATCTTTGAAGTCGGTTTGGACTGCCCCATCGGAGTTGAATTTTTTCCCTTGCAAGAAGTTATCCAAATTTCGAAAAAATAGTAATCTGTTGGGGCAAGGTCCGGAGAGTACGGTGGATGTCTTAGACATTCCAATTGAAGCTCTTCTAATTTGGTAACCGTCTGTTGTGCAGTGTGTGGTCTAGCGTTATCATGAAGCAGCAGTGGCCTAGAGCGATTAACCAGCCTCGGTTGTTTAGCAGCTAGCTTTTCCATCATGGTTTGCAGTTGCTGACAAAAGACATCTGCCGTAAGCTGTAGTGAACGACACCAGCACTAGTCCACCAAACGCTCACAAGTAACTTTTTTGGAGTCAATTTTCGCTTGGGGCATGGTTTGGCTGGTTCGGCAGGGGGCCATTGCGATGAGCGCTTCCGATTATCATACAGGATCCACTTTTCATCACAGGTAATGATTCGATTCAAAATCCCTTCATTATTATGCCGGTTGAGTAATGCAACGCAGCAGTCAACGCGCGTTTGTTGATTTGCTTCACTCAATTCGTGAGGTACCCACCTTTCAAGCTTTTTCACCTTCCCAATTTGCTTCAAGTGGATTAAAACAGTTTTATCACTAACACCGCAGCCTGCAGCTAACTCGGACGTGGTTTGCGATGGATCCGCTTCCACAATAGCCTTCAATTCTTCATTATCAACTTTGGTCTCCGGCCGTCCACGGGGCTTGTTCTGCAGGTCGAAATTTCCAGAACGAAAACGTTGGAACCAAAAACGCACTGTGTTTTCTTTTGCGGCACCGTCGCCATACACATCATTAATCCTTCGAGCCGTTTCTGCAGCACTGGTGCCACGGTGGAACTCGTACTCGTAAATAACGCGATATTTCAAGTTTTCCATTTTGTAAACTGAGTGACGCAAAGAAAAAAAACAGTTGAGGAAAAAACAAATGAATTATAATTTTCAAAACACAAATACTCGAGTAAATAGCTGTATAAATTTGAATTTGGAATTCCTAACCAAAGAGAAGATATTTGAGATCAAAGTTGCCAGTTCGGCAAAACGCCAATTTCATATGTAAGGACCTAATATGTCGGAAAACCCATTCCCATTTTTTGACAATATTTTAATATGTCGGAAAACCCCTTAACTCTTTTTGTCAATACTCTGATGTCAGAAAAACCTATTCCCCTTTATGTCAACATTTTAACTGTCCGAAAAACCCTATCCATTTTTTGTCAACATTTTAGTATTTCAGAAAAAAAAAACATTGCCGATTTTTTGACAATATTATGATAAATCAGAATAACTCTTTTCCCATTTTTGTCAATATGTTTTTTTGTAAATTATTTAAACTCAGTTTAACCCATTCCTTTCTTGGAATGTTGTCACCTGAGAGTAAGAAGGTTCTAACTGTCAAAAGTAAAAAGCTGAGAAAAATGATGTCAAAGTTTTGTTGGTTTCGGGTGTGTATCTTGGAATAAAAGGGTTCCATCTGAAGCAGATGAAACTCTTTTACCGAGAAGCGTGTAAATTTTCTCTGGCGACAGTTGGAATAATAAAGTTGTAAGTGTAAATGAATCCTTCTTCAGTGAATCGTGTGTTTTGAGTGATCAGATGCAACTTGATTCTTTTCGTAAGATCAAAATGACGATACTATTAATTGTACATATATATAATTTAATTGTACATATATATAAGGTTAGTAAGAACCCTTTTAACGAAAAAAAGCCAAATGTGAAATTTTGTCAGTTGGAACCCTCTTACTCTCAGGTGACGATGTGTCAGAAAAACCCCCAGCTTTTGGTCAATACCTACTGTGATGTCAGAAAAAATCATTATTGTTTTGTCAATACTGAAACTCAGATTTACGGATTGAAACTCGGATAGTTTCAGTTTCTTTACAAGTAAATTTGGGGTCGCCCCCTTTTGATATGTAATATTGGTTACCGCAGTGTTTCGCGTTCTTATTGGCGTGCTTCCAAGTAATAGCTGTCCCACGGCGAGCAAACAATAACCGAATTATATGGAGTAATGATTTTGCAAATAGCTGACAAATTACCAGCAAATAATGCGATATTGTGGAACGCTCATAGGTCAGGGTGAATTTGCAAGTACAAGGCGTTCAGAAAGTAATGCACACAAGCCAAAAATTTGAGACCATGGACAGCAAAGAGATGTGCTGAAGAATGATCTGAACCAACACGACGGCGTATCCTTGACCGAAAAATATTGGATAAAAATACCTGGAATTACTTATTAATTCGGTCTTACATCTTCTTCTTCTTCCTCAGCCTATTCTCGTCCAATCCTGGACAAAGGCCTCCTCCATTCGCTTCCATGTCATTCTGTCCTGTGCAGACTGCATCCAGGTTATTCCGACGTGTCTGTTTAGATCATCCTTCCACCGTAGTTGCGGTCGCCCTGCATTTCTCTTCGCCGTCCACGGTCTCCAAGTCAGCAGTCTTCTTGTCCACTTTTCATCTGAGATTCTGGCTACGTGATCTGCCCATTGCCATTTTAGAGTCGCCACCCGCTGGATGATGTCAGTGACCTTTGTTTTTTCTCTCACCGTATCGTTTCTGACTCTGTCTCTTAGGCTTATTCCTAACATGGCTCTTTCCATGGCTCTTTGGGTCACTCGTAGTTTCTCGGCATTCCCTCGGTCTTACATATTAATTACTATTAACATTTACTGAACTTCTTTTTGATTTATATAATATCATTTAGTATTCCCTAACTATGTAAGCATTGTCATAAAATTTCTTAACGAGTTCCAAGAAACACTTTCCAATATTTCTGGACCTACCCAAATAATTCTTTGTCAAAAATGTATAAAGTCACATCAATTTTCGTTGATTACCATATTCTGCTGAAACAAAGCAAAGTTGCTGACTGTAGGCCTAACGCAACATCAGATGAGAGTAGTGATTTCAGGAGTTCCACTAAAGAACACCAAGGAGTTTGTCTACCTTGGGAGCAAAATAACATGGGACGGTCGGTCTAAGAGCGAGGTCGACAGCCGTATACATCAGGCTAGGCTTGCATTTAATAAAAGGTCGAAAATAATAAAATCAAATAATATAGACCTAAAACTGAGAATACTCCTCATCAAGACCTATGTATGGAGTATCTTGATGTACGGCTGCGAGACATGATGCCATCCGAAAGAGATAAGCGGAGACTAGAGGCTTTTGAGATATGGTCCTATACGAGTAGAAGACTATTAGGAATTTCCTGGAGAGACCACATCACAAATGAGAAAGTTCTTCAAGGAATCGAAGGAGGAAGGCACCTGCTCAGGACCTTGTCCGAAAGGCAAGATGGATCGGCCATGTAATAGGTACGTCAAGAAGGTCTCTTGCATGCCATAATGGAGGGTGTGACCGAGGGGACAAACTCTAGGCGACGCCCACGCCGAGAGTACCTGGAGGACCTGTTGGTGGACGTACGCTGCTCATCATATGCAGATTTCAAAAGAGCCGCACAAGACAGGGAATAATGGAAGAGAAGAATTGAAGAAATTGCTGCAAACCAATCCCAGGATTGAAACTTTCTAACTAAAATAACCATGTTCTGCTCCATTTTATGTGTATATAAACTGCAACGAGTTTCGTCAGATTTGATAATGCCTTAGAAGGGTGAAACATGTCATACATAAATATTATAATAAAACTCCTTGAAAACTATCGTTTTTTCATACATATTAATAATTAATAATGGAGTTTTAAATCATTGTTCAAGAAACAATAAATATGTTTTTATACATTTTTGGACAGACATTTTTTTAACTATATTTTTTTATGAACCATCCTATACTAGAATGATAATTTAATTCGGAAGCAACAAATCTACATGATAAAATTATGTATGATACTTACACGCCACCCTGTGTGTGCAGCAAGCTATCAGTGCATCCTAAAGAAACAGGGTGTTTTTTTTATTATTATTTTATTTATTTTAATTTTATTATTATTATTTTTATTATTAAGACACCTTCGTGGCAGGGGGCAAGAGCTATGACTGTCACATCAAAGATCCACCATTCCCGGCGTCGCGTCGGCAGTTTGATTGTCACACTGTCTTTAGTCTGGTGTAGAATTCACGTGACAATAAAATGGCGACAGATTAGCAACCTATCACATGCCAAGAGAATCAATATGATAGCTTAAACAAATTGTATTGAGTAATTGGGTTCAAACGACCTGTTTTATATTACTCACTCCCTTATAGAAACCTCTAGAAAACGTACGTTATCGTCAATAATTATTTTGTATTAAGTCTTCATGTTCTTCTTCTTATTCCTTGTTGTAGACCTATGTGGTCTATTCTCCTTAGGGAGGGTTACTCCTCCTGTGAGGTAGATTCCCAGCTGTCTTCTACTAGTTTTATAGTATTTATAAGATTTACATTCGTCTTGCTAGAATATGATCAAATGTCAACGAGAACAAAACAAAGCGATACATTTAACCTACTTAAAACTTTTAGAAAACGTACGTTGTCATCAACGTTGCTTACGTTTCAAGTAATTATCATTAAAGAAAACGTACTTCTTCTAGAAGTTTTACAGTATTTAAATGACATATTTTGGTCTTGCTAGATTATTTTCAAATGTTTACAAAACAAAACAATACTTACATCTCACTAGTCTTAAAACATAATAAAACTTCTAGAAAACGTTTATTATCATCAATATTGCTTCCGTATTTGGTGTTTATCATTAAAGAAAACGTACTTCTTCTAGAAGTTTTGCAATATTTAAATGATATTTATTTCTAAGGATTAAAATTGTATCTCAAGAATATGTAAATTGTTTTTTGGAAACATAATATGGTGGTCGATTACAGGACTTATGACCTGTCATTGGTTGGGTTGAGCGATCGCTTTATGTTAACAACATTCCCCATTCCGCATGTCTTACGACCATCACGTCTGACAAATTTTTGAAAGATGTATATATGCTACTATGCTGGGAAACACTTCACATTTTTTAGTTCAATCTACACTAGCGCCATCTATTAAGATTAGGTGTAAGTATTAAGCAGAAAATCTTTATTAATGCAATGTGAAAGGCTATGCAATTATCATACTGCTAGATAACGCCTGGAGATGGCTCTCCAATTTTTATGCTTTTTAACTTGGACCAATTTTTA
The DNA here is from genome assembly GCA_022606425.2 of Lepidostoma basale. Classification (NCBI taxonomy): domain Eukaryota; kingdom Metazoa; phylum Arthropoda; class Insecta; order Trichoptera; family Lepidostomatidae; genus Lepidostoma; species Lepidostoma basale. The sequence continues at coordinate 386,962 of JAHDVF020000515.1, read as the reverse complement.
TACAACATTTTGAATGTATACAAATACGTCTACAAGTATTTGTATACATAAAAAATGTGATATTTATTTCGTTTTGCTAGAATATTTTCAAATGTCGACGTCTTCTTCTTCAGCCTGTATTGACCGTCTACTCCTGGACGTAGGCCTCCTCTCGCATTTTCCATTCTCTTCTATCCTGAGCGATCCGCATCCAGGCACTTCCCGCACTTCTCCGGACATCGTCGCGCCAACGCAACTGTGGGCGCCCAACTCCACGCTTTGCCGTCCTTGGCCACCAGCACAGCAGTCGCCTTGTCCACTTTTCATCTGGATCGCAAGCGACATGTCCCGCCCATCGCCATTTGAGGGTTGCGGCCATCTTGATAACATCGGAAACCTTTGTCCTGACTCTTATGTCCTCATTTCTGAGTCTGTCCCGTAAACTGATACCCAACATGGCTCTCTCCTTTGCTCTCTGAGTGACTCTTAGCTTGTTGGCACTTTTTTGTGACATTGTGACTGTCTCAATACCATAAGTGAACACTGGCAGGACACAAGCATTGAACACTCTCCTTTTCAAGTTGATGAATATTTTCGAATTTTTCAAAATGTGGCCAAGATTTTTGAATGCTGCCCAGCTTAGTCCGACTCTTCTATTCAGGTCTGCTGTCTGGTTATCTCGCCCAAGTTGTATATTGTGACCCAAATAAATGTATGTCGACGTGAACAAAATAAAACAATATCTATATCTAACTTTTTAAAAACTTCTAGGAAACGTAAGTTTTCAAAAATTTTAATTGTCTAACACTCTGTATATATAGAAATTAAATCAATGTTGGAGCAATTTTACGTATTGACAGCAATTTAACAGTTTTTATTGAAATGTCAACCATGCGATGCACAACCATCATTTTCTTTAGGATTGCATGCGCCTAATGGCAGCCAATCGGCGTCTCTGCACGCCTGGTTGGGTGAAGTTGGGTTAGGCTAGTCAGCTTCATTTGACTGTCTAGAAATCGCATACTTAATTTCACATCTGTAATAACGCTGGAAACTTGAATGAAAAGTCGTCTGAAAGCCGATAATGAAGTCGATTTAAATACAGAAGTTAATCGTACTAAAAGAAAACGAAACACACATGAATCTTCTAAATCGTAGGTTCTCAACCTTTTCTGTACCGGCCTTTATAAGAAAATCAAATCCAACGCCCCATATGTTCGAACATTGAATTATGGCGATTTTTTAAATAATTTTAATACTGTTTTTTTCTTCCTCAATAAATATCAATATTCAAAAGTGGATAAAACAGTGTTTTAATTGATACAAATCGTAATTATTGAATTTCATAGTGTTAATGCCTGAAGTTGATAAAAAATGAATACATATTTTTACATTATCTATAGCCGAATACCTTACCTTACCTATTCTTCTTATTTTTGTCCTGTCACACCTCCGTGGTGCATAGGGCCTCAAGGAACCTTCTCCACCCGACTCTATCGCATGCCTGATGCCTAAAATCATCCCAAGTGAGACCTTAACCTTTTCCTGCAGGGCTCTTTTCCAGGTGGCTCTAGGTCTGCCTCGCTTCCTCTTTCCCCCCATAGGGGACCAGTCTAGTGCGCCCTGAGTGATGCAGGCTGGGTCTCGTCTCAGAGTGTGACCGATCCACTGGCATTGCGTCTAGCGACTTGTTCTCTAATTGGCTTTTCGCCTGTCATGATCCAGAGAACGACATTTGACACTGTTTGGGGCCAATAGATTTTGAATTTTGAATATACTATAGCCGAAAACCATTACAATCTCCAAATAATCCTTAGGATACAGGTTGACATTTGGGTGACTTAATTATTCTGCATCCACTCTGCAACTGAATGGTGCGAATGTTGAAATGGTCGGCCAATTTAAATACCTTGGCAGCATTATCACTAAAGCGCTTGACCCGGACATTGAAATAAAATGCAGAATTGAACTTGCACGAGCTGTTTTAATAAAAACAGAACCTTCTTTTGCAACGATAATCTTAACCTGAAACTTCGACAAAGAATGATCAAATGTTATATATGGTCTGTTCTGATATGTATATGGCTGCGAAACCTGGATTCTAAAAATGAATGTTGGAGGTGTTTGAGATGTGGATATACCGCAGAATGCTCCGTATACCGTGGACCGATAGGGTCAGTAATGCCGACGTACTGCAGAGAGCCAGAGCCAATAAAGAACTGTTGTCGAGTGTGAAAATTGGGAAGGTTTCATATTTGGGTCATGTGTTAAGGGGAGAAAAATACCACCTCCTTCGACTGATATTAATGGGTAAAATGGAGGGACGTCGGGGAGTTGGTAGAAGGCAGCTGTCCTGGCTGCGGAACATAAAAGAGTGGACAGGAATTGCAAGAGTTCAGAACCTGTTTCAAGTGACGCAGGACAGAAATGCCTTTGCATCTTATGAAGTAGAAGATGCAGGCTATCTATAAATGACATTTATATATCTGTGAGTGGATCTGCTATTCTTCCGCCCGCCCACCTCAGTATCCTCATTTCTACTCCACTGAACGATGTCCTCTATTTCGCAAGTTTGACTTATTTCTGCGTTACGGACACGATCACGGAGAGTTTTCCGGCAATGGATCTTAAGACCTCCAAGATGTTCTTAGAAGCCTTTTGATTCGTACAGTATAAGGCCGCGTTTCTACAAAATAAATTGCTTCGAAAGGAAGATACTCCGCAGAATCTTCGGACCCATTAAGGATGGTCAGACGTGGAGAAGGAGATACAACACAGAGCTCTACGATCTATACCAGGACGTCAGCGTGGTCAAGTTTATAAAGATTAACAGACTGCGCTGGCTAGGGCACTTGTACTGCATGGGGGATCTAGAGCTATCCAAAAGAGTGCTGTATGACAATCCAGCAGGGCGAAGAAGACTGGTGCCGTGGCAGACTGTCGGGTCCTGGAGCAGCAAGACTGGGAGGTGGCGGCCAGAGACAGGACGGGATGGAGACGTTTCTTGGAGGAGGCCAAGACCCACCAAGGGTTGTTGCGCCGGAGAAGAAGAAGAAGGCCGCGTTTCTACAGCATACGCCATGATAGGTCGCACGCGTGTCTTCTGATAAATTCTGAACTTTCTGTCAATGCGCATGTGCTTATTTTCTTCAATCGGATTCATTATTTGTAATGCGTTAACGGGGTGTGCCTTATCTCTGTTAATTGGTCACGAGTGACGGTGAGTAAAAAATATTATTGAAATGCTTACTTTACTTACCTAAATGGACAACAGATGTCATTATGTCATTACACTCAATTATACCGGGGTTTATCAACGTCATTTTCTGCAATTACTTTCATTAAGTATGGACGTATGTAGATTTTACGTTACGGAAATTATCAATCACGAAATTGGTTCGCTTTTCAAAAATATATTTTCTTTTGTCACAAACATCGGGTTTCCCTATTCCCGTAATAGAAAAATGCAGAGAAATCATTATGTATGAGTTCATATAATAAATATAAGAATGATGACCCTACGGGAACTTGAAGGCATAGGACCAACCAAGAGATCCGTACGTACCCAGCAGGCCCTTATAACGAGCACTGTAAGAGCCGGTCGCCTAGCATGGATTGGGCACGTATGCCGAGCCGAAGAGACCAGATCAATCAAGACCCTGTACACGTCTAGACCGACTGGAGTAAGACTTCTGAACGTACTTTCACTAATATGAAAGACGTCGATCTCCGAAGATACAGCGTTCAGCAGATTAATTGCTCTTCCCACCGGTGTCACCAGAGGCAGGTTGGTTCTGTTGTATGGCCAGAGGAAGTAAGCTAGTGCGTAAGAATCAATACTCTTCTCTTTAGTTATTTGCTAGATGTAGGCTTCTTCAGTCTCCATTTTTATTCATCTTATTCTTCCCTTGACTGTAATTATATCGTCAGCCCATCTTTTTTGGGGTCGACCGATTGATCTTTTTCCTTCCCGTGGTCTCTACATCAAGACTTTGGGCGCTCATCTATCTGTTATCTGTCTGGCGACATGTCCTAGACATTTCCACTTTAGTTTGACAACACGGTCCATCATATCAACAAGCTTTGTCCGGCGTCTGATTTCAGTTTTGGGTATTTTGTCCCCGAGACTTTGTTTGGCAAGCATTTGTTTCTCCACAACTCGTTGTGCACATTTCAGCTTGTGTATGGTATTGGCTGTGAATATCAAAGTTTTCAGTCCAATCCAGGGAGGATGTATGTCTTATAGACTCTTCTTTCGAGGTTCATGGGAATGTCTTTGGACTTAAGAATATGACGCTGCCTATCCAGACCCTGCCCAACCCTAAAACGGTGTTGTGTAGGAAGTCCACAATGCTTCTAATAACTTTTATATCTCTTTTCGGTATTCCTTTGCGATATCATCATCAGCCGTCTGTCATCCACTGGTGAATGTAGGCCCCTCCCAAAGCACGCCACCGCCCCCTATCCATCGCCGCTTCTATCCATCCATGTCCAGCAATCCTCTTCAGATCGTCGGTCCAGCGGGCAGGGGGACGTCCAACTCTGCGGAATCCTGTACGCGGGCTCCACTCCAGAACTCGTCTCCCGGCGATGGGCTGGCCATGTCTGTCGGTTCTCCGACAGACATGGCCAGCCCATTCTTCATCTTATTCTTTTTCTTATTGTAGATCTTGCGACTGTTTATGCAGGATATCAAGTTTCTTCCTGTGATGAAGGCGACCAGCCTTCTCTCCATCTTTTTGGTGGTCGTCCTGGTGGTCGACGACTCTCGGTCTTGTGCATCATGATCTTAGGAATCCTCGCTGGATCCATCTCACTACGTCTTCAATTTTGCAGGATCTGCGAATTTCTTCATTGGGTATCCTATCTCTAAGGGTTCTCCCCACGATAGGTCGCAATGTTCTCATTTCTGCTATTCTTAGGAGATGTTTGGTTCTGAATATGTCATATATTATTAAACATATTTTTTCTGGCATTTCCTCTACGAATGAACGTTTGTTGATAATTATTTTAATTGGTGAACAGAACGAAACAAATTTTGAAAATTAGGGGCACTTATTTTCATACGTTAGATAGGTACTCTTTTTTCTAATACTATTGCATTTACAGGTACCTTTTTGCTGTAAGAGTTGTTGTCTCTAGTCCGTATGTCATCATGGGCAGCATACACATGTCGTAGACCTTTCTTTTGAGACAAACCGGTATTTCATCATTTTCAAAGACATGTCTCAGTTTACCAAAGGCGGCCCAACCCAGTCCAACTCTTCGAGGTAGCTCTGCAGTTTGATTATCTTTTCCGAGTCTGATTTTATGACCGAGATACACATACTCTTTCACATTTTCTATCTTATTTCCCTCTATAAGAATGTTTTTATTTGTTGGACTAAGTATCTTTGTTTTGTCAATATTCATTTCTAGTCCAATTTTATTAGATGCAATGTGTAGTTCTCTGATCATTGTCTCTAATTCATCTATGGCAAAATTGAAATGGCAATGGGTTGGACACCTGGCTAGACAGGGTGGCAACAGATGGGCACCCAGGATACTTAGTTGGAGACCATGGGCAAATAGGCGAAGTGTCGGAAGGCCACCGATGAGATGGACCGATGATATTGTCAAAAGGGTTGGAAAATCTTGGATACGAAGGGGGCAGAATTGAGACGAGTGGAGGAAATTGGAAGAAGCCTATATCCAGCAGAATGGAAGAAGGCTAGCAAAGAAGAAGAAGATACAGGTACCTACTGAAGTTTTCTCATTTGTTGTTTTATAATGTTGACATAGACTCCATTTTAGTTATCTAGTCGGACACGATGAAGGAATTGATTAGTGTTTTAAAACTGTCAATGGAATGTTTATTTTTTATATATTGTATCTTGAAGATACCGCATTAATAACTGAATCTGAAGATGACTTGCAAAGAATGTTGTACAAATTCGACACAGTATCACAAAGGTTAAATATGGCTATATCAGTCAACAAAACAAAAAGTCTCACTATATCTAGGCAACCTACAAGATGTAAGCTGACAGTTGAAACTGTTACATTGTCCAAACAAAATGCCGAGAAACTACGAGTGACCCAAAGAGCCATGTTAGGAATAAGCCTAAGAGACAGAGTCAGAAACGATACGGTGAGAGAAAAAACAAAGATCACTGACATCATCCACCGGGTGGCGACTCCAAAATAGTAATGGGCAGGTCACGTAGCCAGAAGCTCAGATGAAAATTGGACAAGAAGACTGTTGACTTGAAGACCGCGGACGGCAAAGAGAAGTGCAGGGCGACCGCAACTACGGTGGAAGGATGATCTGAACAGACACGTCGGAATAACCTGGATGCAGTCTGCACAGGACAGAGTGATATGAAAGCGAATGGAGGAGGCCTTTGTCCAGGAGTGGACGGGAATAGGCTGAGGAAGAAGAAGAAGACATAAGAGTCGGCACAAGAACATGTGCACTGCCATCTTAGCTTTTTTGGATAGGATTTTGTTTGCGATGGCAACTTTTAGTGCACCATTTACTCTGTTGCCTGCCCCAACCTTTCTTTCAATATCCTTCTCCACTATTTTTAGATTATAATAAATATATAATTGAATTGTCGTTAAATATATAAGTTTAACAAGACACGTAGTGCGTGGCACATAATAAATAATAATATTATCGTGTAAAGTGGCGGAGGTATTCGCCATTAACAGTGATTGCCTTATTACCGTGTAATAATGGCTTCTTGATAGCCCAATCCATATAACTGACTGCACTACCGACCCATAGATGGCAGGCTAACGCAGAAATACAAGGCATACTTTATTTCTAAAGGAAATTTGTGTTTGTCTTGTAAATATAATAAAAGGGTCAATAAGATGGTTTGGTTCCGTGGAAAGAATGAATGAAGAAATAACGGTGTAGAAGTAAATGTTGACGATGTGAACGGAATAAGAAAGAATCAAATTCAAATCTAATCAAATCAGTTTATTTTATCAATCGACATTACAATTTTTTTTTAAGGTATTTATTGAAAATTGGTAAAATATATAGGTATATTGTGTATAATATAGTATCCGAAATGCATGAGAGATGGTTCGACATTAGGAAGACAAGATACCTACTCTCCAAAACCAATTTTGCCTTCTGAACGTACTTTCACTAATACGAAAGACGTCGATCTCCGATAGACTGCGTTCAGCTTCTCTTCTCTCTTGCTCTTCCCATCGGTGTCACCAGAGGCAGGTTGGTTCTGGCGGCGAATATTAAATGTCGGACACCTGATAAGTATAGTGTGATGACCCATTATTTATGGTTAGTAAGTTATATTTTTTTTGTTTAGACTACTTTCTATGCATCTTGCGGTCGATCCAAACAGGAAATCAATCTTGGTTCTATGATGAAGACGTCCACTTTCTCCATCTCATTAGTGATCTTCAAAGTGCTCAATGGTCAGCTGGAGTATCGTGCATAACGATACTCGCTGGGTCCATCCTCTCACCGTAGCCTCTTCAGAATGCACGCGTTCGCCCATCTACTATCCCTAATCACGCTCTTGTTCCTATGATAGGTTTGCAATGTTTTCATTTTTCCTGTTTTAAGGAGATGTTTCGTTTTGACAATGTCTGCAGTGGCGGTATTCTCTAGAAGCCCAGAAGCCCGGCTTGCGTAAGAAATTTTGAATCAAAACCCCCAAATTAACTAACTAACTAACTAACCATCACGCCGTCTCCCCGAAGGGGTAGGCAGAAAGAATGGACTGCCACACCTTTCTTTCCTGACATATTTCTCTCGCTTCCTCAACATTCATACATCGTGTCATGCACGCGTCGATTTCTCTGACTCCTCACATGGCCGACATTCAATATTTGATTTATTTGATCGTGCCACGTTTTCCTCGGTCTTCCTCTATTTCTGGTACCATTTACATCATTTACATATAATTTTTTTACCATTCTTTCTTCATTCATTCTTTCCATATGTCCAAACCATCTTAATGATCCTTTCATTATTTTGTTCATGACACCATCATTCGCACCGCATTCACTTCTTATATTTTCATTCGACACTCTATCATACACAGAGTATCTACACATTCGTCTAAGAGATCTCATTTCTACTGCATTTATTCTACTTTCATCCTTCTTTTTGCCAGTTCCATGCTTCGCTTCCATACATAAGGGTCGGTAGAAGAACACCATTGTGCACTGCCATTCTAGCTTTTTTTGATAGGTTTTTGTTTGCGATGACAACTTTAAGTGCACCATTTACTTTGTTGCCTGCCCCAACCCTTCTTTCAATATCCCTCTCCACTCGCCCATCTCTTGTAAACATACTACCTAAATACACGAACTCAACTACTTGCTCCAAATTTTCACCATTCGCGCTAACGTTGCAGACTGTCGTGGTTTCTTCCTTTTCAAAAATCATTACCTTTGACTTATTAACATTCATCATCAGATCATTTCGCATGCATACCTCATACATACAATTCAAATCAAGCCCCCGCATAAACTAACAACCCACCAAATCACCTTCCAACAATGTTCCCATCAGACGTAAGAGAAAAGGTCACACGAGCTGAACCTCTGTAAGCCAGAAAAGGTTAAAAATTTCTTACGCAAGCCGGGCTTCTGGGCTTCTAGGGAGTATCGCCACTGTCTGGAGTCTGCGACCCATTATGACATATGAGATATAATGCAGGGCGGACAACATAATTACAAAAAACGCGCTCAGAGTGTTAGAAATAAAGACTGACTGAATATCTGGCAAGACACTACGCGTTAGAATTAGGAACAGAAGGATAAAGGAAATATGCGAGGGCGAGGATGTCTTAGGTGGGGAGGGCAAAGCAGAAGATACTGGTATGCACACGTGAGGAAAATGGATCCATCCAGACTCCCCTTTATTGTATTGCATGGCCAACCCCAAGGTAGACGACCCCCGGGTAGACTTCCAAAGAGATGGCCGACCTCGCAATGAGGCCAATTCCTTTTAAGAAACAGGCCACAAGGCCTACATTAAGAAGAAGAAGAGAACAAAAAGAAGAAATATCTTCTTCTTCTTCCTTTTAGTTTAGTTCATATGACCTGTTTGTGACGGTGGACTGTCCTTAGATGATGATGTCCAGCCATCTCTCCATCTCTTCAGCGGCCTTCCTGGTAATCTCTTGCTGCTTGGGTTTTCATCTTTAACAATTTTTGCAATTCTTGTATTCTCCATACGGTCCACGTGGTCTCTCCAAAAGCGCCTTCCGCTTCTTCCCATCTCACTATGTCCTCAACACCACAGACAGACCTTATCGTTTTATTTCTGATCCGATCTCTGAGGGTTTTGCCTGCGATGGAGCATAGGGTTCTTATTTCTGCTACTCTAAGAAGGTTTTTAGTTCTATTGGTATCGGTTCTGACCTCTATTCCATACGCCATGATGGGGCGAACGCATACCTTGAAGAAATATCTATATACTCGTAGAAGAAATATCTGTATATTAAATAATTAATACGACTGTAAAGGATGTTTGGAAGTGAAGCATGGAACTGGCAAAAGAAGGATGAAAGTAGAATAAATGTCATAGAAATGAGTGAAAGTGTTATGAACAATAGAATGAAAGGGTCGTTAAGATGGTTTGGACACATGGAAAGAATGAGTGAAGACATCATGGTGAAGGAGGTATGTGTGTGAACGACGTGAACGGAGCTAGAAATAGAGGAAGACCGAGGAAAACGTGGCACTATGAAATATTAAATATCGGTCATGGAGTGAGGAGTCGGAAAATTCGACGTGCGTGCATGACAAGATGTATGAATGTAGAGGAAACGAGAGAAGTACGTCAGGACAGAACAATGTGGCGGTCCATTCTTTCTGCCTACCCCAGCGAGGAGACGGCGTGATGATTAGTTAGTTTTAGTAAATGTCTGTTTTCTAAAAGTTTTATTCTATTTAATGTGAATGACGTTTTTCGCCTGTCTAAGTTGTCTGTCATAAATGTTTATGTCATTCACATAAAATATAATAAAACTTTTAGATATTATTATTTGATTTAACAACTTTCGTTGTAATTTAAAAATTGTACGGATAAGGTCGGGGTTTAAATGGTTCGCGTCCTCGCTAGCATCCTGCCATCTGTGGGCGAGTAGCACAAGCGTGTAATTCTGACAATTATTTTAATTCGAGCAATTTCCAGTAATTACAATATAGTTAGACCACTTCTGATCCCCACACCACCATCGGCCGCGGAGATCGAGAGTGATCGCGATACGACCGCTGATAGCCCCAACTCGGTCATTATCTGCCGTATATGGGTTAATGTCTTTTTATGAGATCAACAGTGAAATTTGAATACTATCTCGCTATCTACGCGCATGTGCGACGGCGGATCTGAGAATTTCCGCCTAATCATATGCAGAAATGTTTAAAAGAGATGTCACAACATCTACAAGATATCTACTAACGTGGTTTATTAACTCTTTGATCAGTTTATTATCTGAACATACAATGACTGTCATAGAACAGGTCAGGACCTTTATGTATCTAGGCTTAGACCTGGTGGGGGGAGCTGATCTGCGGGAAGAAATACAAGCCCAAGTAAACAAGGCAGCTGCAATCTCTGGCGCTCTAAAACCTACAATATGGAAAAACAAAGACATGGCCATTAAGAGTAAGATGAGAATCTATAAAGCACGCGTAAGACCAATAATAACATATGGCGTCGAAGCAAGGGCAGACACAGTAAGGACCAAACAAGTTTTGAGGACTTCCGAAATGAAGACACTGAGGACGATAGCAGGCAAGACACTGAGGGATCGCGTGAGGAACACCAGAATAAGAGAGATATGTGAGGTTGAGGATATTATAAGATGGAGCAGACAGCGAAAAAGGGACTGGTACGGTCATGTTCAAAGAATGGACTCCACCAGACATCCCTATATTGCATTGCATAATCAACCTCATGGGACTCGTCCCAGTGGAAGACCTCCTAAAAGATGGAAGGACAGCTGGGAATCTACCTCACAGGAGGAGCAACTCTCTGGAGAACAGACCACATAGGTCTACAATAAGGAAGAAGAAGAATAAGAAGACAATGAGTGACCGACTGGGAGAGAAGACCGTAGACATTGTCTGTTATGCGGACGACGCTGTCATATTTGCCGAGACAGAAAAAAACTTGCAAATACCATTGAACGCATTCCACCGTATTTACTTACTTCCCATGGCCATACAACTCTTGAAGAGTTTTAGCCTCCTTGATGATTATTCGGCAAGCTCCTCGATCCTGCGCCTTTTGCTCCCAGCAGTCCGATTCGCCCAACCTAGCCAGGTCAGCCAGAACATTGTCCATTAGGCGCTGTATAGGCCTTCCTAGAGGTCTTACTCCAACTTTCGCACAAAATTTCACCATCAATTACGAGTATATGCGAAAGTCGGAAGCTGCCTGAATTTATATTTGAAACGTAGATACATTTGAAAAAACAAAAAAAAAAATTACCCTTAAATGCATGATTTTTCCAAATTCAAAAGTAAAAATATTTTTATGCTAAAATTAGGTTGAAAAATACGGGAAAAATAATTAAAAAAATATGTAAGCTTATTTGTGGATTTTATTCATAAAAAATGGCTTGTTGCAGATATGATTTAATACAAGAAATATCTATCAGATATGCAATTATTCCAAAAAATATAAATCAAAAATTAATAAACAATGGTAGACTCAGCTCTATGGAGTATATAAATCATAATTATTTCATTTTATATCCAGTAGCACCAATGAATATAAATATTGAAACTCTCAGAAATGTGACACATCTGCACCCAACGTTTTTTTATTTTATTAAAATGTCAATTTCTTGCTTACAAAGACATCTACTCGAATAATTTAAAAACACGATGGCTGGCGTATGGTTACACTTACTCAACACTATGCATTGGAGTTCATTTATTGCATGTATACAGAGTTATAAGCGCTTAAATAAATTGTTGCAGATATGCAACAGAACGCATTTAAGGGTTAAATTATAATATTTTTTTTATATCTGTGATAACAGATAGCAAATTATTTAATAATCGTATTAATTATTTAATATGGATTTTTGCATAATAAGAAACAATAAAATAGAGGATGTCTGATTCTTCTGACCAACTCAGCGTGTTGGTAAGTTAGTTAGTTAGTTAGTTAGTGAGTTAGCTAAACTTCCTAGCATTGTGTGGCGAGTCTAACGCCTGCAGGACGGTCCGGGCAGCTGCTGCGTGTGAGGAGAGGAATTTGGGCAAAACGAGAGTTTAATAATATAATTTTCTTAGAAAAAACTTCGCCCCAGGCCGGGCTCTGCTTTCGGCCCATCAGAGATCACATTTGAGATTTGTTATATATTTTATGTAGCACTTTTTATTGCTCCAATACCTTCTCGTACGACTCCCACTGTTGAAAGTCACCTGATAATACCCGTAGTTATTTATTGTTTCTTGAACAATGGTGTTAAACACCGTATCAATTAACTAATACGGATGATGAAAACGTCTGTTTTCTAGAAGTTTTATTATATTTAGGAATCAAATCAAATCAAATCAAATCAGTTTATTTCATCAACAGACATTACAAAATAAATTTTTAAGGCATCTATTGAGAACAGGTAAAATAATATATTATGTATAGTATACTACCAGAAACGCATGAGAGATGGTTCAACATTAGGAAGACAGGATACTCTCCAGATTTAAGAGTATTTGCCTTCTGAACGTACTTTCACTAATATATCTACGAGGAGACCGCGTTCAGCAGATTAATTGCTCTTCCCACCGGTGTCACCAAACGCAGGTTGGTTCTGGCGGCCGGTAGGTAAAACAATCTGTCGGAGATATCTATCAGGGACAAAAAGCCGAACACCTTCCAGCACGGCCGAGTTCTCGAAATATCCCCCGAAAATCTAAAGAAATGGTTTATGAGTTGGCCCCAAGCATTCCCAAAAGGAATGACATGTTTCGTCTTGCTAAGGCATTATCAAATGTCTTATAAAAAATAAGGTCTTCGAAAGGCATTTGATTATCTCTTCCCAATACGAAAATATCATTCCCATAAAATAATACATAATACATTTTCTAGAAAACAGACGTTTTCTTTGTTATTAATTATTCGTAATCGTTTAATTAGCCTTCTTTAAATTTACTATTTTTAAAATATCCTTAAATTTAACCGGTCGCGTGTGGAAGCTTTTACAAGATTATATAGTTCTCCCGGCTATGAAGGTGTAAATACTTCGAAACACGTCGAGAAAAATAAACTCTAAAGCAGAAAATAATTGTTTTATTATTATAATTCACAAAAATGTCATTATGGGTTTCCACAGTGTTAATGAGTGTATATTGTTCTCCCGATGATAAAGATGTAAAATCTTTGTTTAATCTCGCGGAAAATAAACTAAAAAGTGACTAAATTTGAATTAAATAATATGAATGAAAAATTTAAATACCTCGGCAGCATACTAACGCAATCTCTTGACCCAGATGTAGAGATAAAATGCAGAATTGAGGCAGCAAGAGCTACGTTTAATAAAATTAAATCACTCTTCTGCAGTGATAACGTAAACTTGAAACTCCGCCAAAGAATGATCAAATGCTACGCGTGGTCTGTTTTATTGTATTGATGTGAAACGTGGACCTTGAAAGTTAACTCGATGAACAGACTGGAAGCATTTGAAATGTGGCTCCATCGCCGAATGCTTAGAGTTCCCTGGACAGACATGGTTACCAATACCGAAGTCCTGAGGCGAGCTAGAGTTGACAGGGAACCGTTATCAACTATCAAGGTTCGAAAGATCTCACATCTGGGTCATATACTGCGTGGGGAAAAGTACCACCTTCTCCAACTGATGTTGGAGGGGAAAATTGAGGGACGCCGAGGGCCTGAAAGGAGACAAATGTCCTGGCTGCGAAACGTGAGGGAGTGGACCGGCATCCGAAGTGTGGAGGAGCTGTTCCGAGCGGCGCAGGACAGGGACAGATTCGCCGAGGTGATCGCCAACGTTGGGGGGACCCGACAGGGCACTTAAAGAAGAAGAAGAATATGAATTAAAACACCTGTTTTCATACGTTATATTATATTTTATGAGAATGACGCGGTTCATCTTAATAAATCATTATATAATGTTAACGAAAATACCTCAGAAAAGCGAAGCATGTCAATCCCATAAAATTAATAAAACAGGCGTTTTCATTCATATACCTATATGATTTAATACGGAATTTTCAGAGTTCGTGAAGAGTTAAAAAAACAATAAATATTGTTCAATTAATGTTTTTTTTACAAGGTAGCTGCAATCTCTGGCGATCTAAAACCACAATATGGAAAAACAAAGACATGGTCATTAAGAGTAAGATGAGAATCTATAAAGCATGCGTAAGACCAATAATAACATATGGCGTCGAAGCAAGGGCAGACACACACAGAACCAAAAAAGGTTTTGAGGACTTCCGAGATGAAGACACTGAAGACTATAGCAGGCAAGACACTGAGAGATCGCGTGAGGAACACCAGAATAAAAGAGAAATTTGAGGTTGATGATATTATAAGATGGAGCAGACAACGAAAAAGGGACTGGTACGGTCATGTTCAAATAATGGACTCCACCAGACTCCCCTATATTATTATTATTATTATTTTTTAATGCATACAAATACTGGATTTTTTTTAACCATTGCTTAATGCTTACAAATAATCTTAATGCTGAATGCTTACAAATAATCTTAATAGATGGCGCTAGTGTAGATTGACCTAAAAATGTGAAGTTATTTAACATAGTAGCATATATACAAGTTCCAAAAAATTGTCAGACGTGGTGGTCGTAAGAAGGGCGCAATGGGGAATGTTGTTAACATAAAGTGATCGCTTAACCCAACCAATGACCGGTCATATGTCCTGTAAACGCCTCGACTACCATATTTAAAAAAAAATGTACATCTTCGTCTCTATTGAGATACAATTAATCCCCTATATTATGGGACTCGTCCTCGTGGAAGACCTCCTAAAAGATGGAAGGACAGCTGGGAGTCAATCTCACAGGAGAAACAACACTCTGGAGAACAGACCGCATAGGTCTACAACAAAATAATGTTTTGTATTAAAGTAACCATGTAATTTTTACAACGGATAATATTATATATTAAAATTTCTTGTGATAGACACTACACCGTATTTTATTGTGTTTCTCTTGACGGATCGCCAAAGATTTGATAGACTACCTAATAGATATGTGGGTATCAACCAGACCTGTATACATCCAAGTGTTTTCATTTTCAAAACTGCCTCGGGACAATCCTTATTGGAACACTACCATCTCGATCTGTTTAGAACGTCTTAAGAAAAATGTGAGCACAAATAAATGTTCGATTTTTCGTTGCTATTTTGCAGTATGCAACGGATTTGAATTTAGAATATTCGAGTTCAATTAATACGCATGAAAACGTCTGTTTTCTAGAAGTTTTATTATATTTTATGTGAATGACATGTTTCGCCTGTCTAATGTATTATCAAATTCGCCTGTCTATCCTTAGACAAACGAAACATATCATTTACAAAAAAATATAATAAAACTTATAGGTATTTATTTATTTTATTTTAGGGTAACAAACAGCGAATAAATATATAAATAAAAATACACAAAGAAGTTCTCAAATAAGGCCAATTACATGTTACCACAAATATAAATGAATTAACAGAGTTAACGTTATAGACTTATGAAACGAGATTTAACTAAACTAAAATCAAGATAAAACTAACTAATAGTATAAAAATTAACAAAAATATAATAATAATAATACAAGTAAAGGAATATAACTTCATAGCACTATACACACCGAAAAGTTGCTGCAACTTTTTTTTTTTTAAATCATAAGCGTTTAGGTGAAAAACATCGATTGCATTTAAAGATTTGTTATAAGTGTCGCATATCCGGTACATTGCCGCGCTCTGAGCGTAATTGGTGCGATAAGCAGGAAGGTGGAATACTTGGCTCGCGATGTGTCTTGTACGAAACATAGCGGCATTAATTATAATTATTTAATATGGAGTTTAATATGCTCAAGAAACAATAAATATGTTCATGTGTTACTATGTCGACGCATTCTTCCAAATTTGTGTCTTAAATATATTTATATTTGTAATGTCCATTTGGAAAAATAAAGAATTTGAATTGTAATAAAAAAATCAGAACGCCAAAAAATGCCTTAGCAAGGCGAAACAAATCATTCACATAAAATATAATACATTTTTCGTATGAATAAATCAAATATCGAATGTCGGCCACGTGAGGAGTCAGAGAAATCGACGCGCGTGCATGACACGATGTATGAATGTTGAGGAAGCGAGAGAAATATGTCAGGAAAGAAAAGTGTGGGAGTTCATTATTTCTGCCTACCCCTTCGGGGAGACGGCGTGATGGTTTCCTAGTTAATAAAAAATCTCTACAAAAACCCACTAAACAATCACGTTTACATGATAATAATAAAAATAAAAATAATATACTAACTTTAAAAGCCCACCAATTGTGATTTAATCACCTCAAGGGCGTATTAAGATGTGTTTTAAATCTACAAATCTAAATATGAACGCTGCATCTGATATTCGTGATCGGTTAGAAGGTATAATTATTAATAATATATACCTAAAGCTAGAAAGTTGACGACCTTCGTAGCCGAGTGGTAAGTGCTTGGACTGCCACCCCGAAGCTCCCGGGTTTAATTCCTGGCGACGGCAGTGTGATTGTCACACTGTATTTGGTCTGGTGTAGAATTCACATGATAATAAAATGGCGATAGATTAACTCCCTATCACATGTTATATGATGGCTATATCCTTTACATCGATTTGGCTTGCGCTGTAATGATGTAAAGAGCGATTCAACAAAATAACAATCTTCTTCTTCTTCACATTTATTTAGGACTGTCCTGATATTTCTCGGAGACAGTTCCTGGGATGTAGATGTCCAACTGTCTCGCCATCTTTTGGGTGGTCTTCCTGGAAGTCGATTTCCTGTTGGTATTTCATTTCCCGCTTTACTTATCACTATTTCAGAACATGCTCTTTCCACATGATCTCTCCAGTAGCGTCTTCTCAGTCTTCCCCATCGTACGACATCTTCCACATTGCAGATCTTTCATATTTCGTAATTTCTTTCTCTGTCTCAGAGTGTCGTTCCCGCAACGGATCGGAGAGTCCTCGATTCAATTCCATATGTCATTATACGACGAAAAATAAAAATTATACAACAAAATATAAAAGTTGAGTTTTATTTATTGTTTCTTGAACAATGATGTAAGCTCCATATTAAATAATTAATACGAATGAAAACGTCAGTTTTCTAGAAGTTTTATTATATTTTATTGGAATGACATGTTTCGCCTTTCTAAGGCATTATCAAATGTGACGAAACTTCAACTCGTTTCAATTTATATACACTAGTAAATGGAGCAGAATATGGTAATTAACGAAAATTGATGTGACTTTATACATTTTTAACAAATAATTATTTGGGTAGGTCCAAAAATATTGGAAAGCGTTTCTCGGAACTCGTTAAGAAATTTTATGACAATGGTTACATAGTTAGGGGATACTAAATGATATTATATAAATCAAAAATAAGTTATTTGGGGTAGGACGAAATAAAGTGTTTCAAAGAAATACATCTTCTTACAAACTGTTTACAAATGATTTTACATATTTCAAGGTGACTAATGATTCTAAGTATTATATTTAAAATAAAATCGCCATCCCAGAGTCAATCTATGTATTCTTCTCTTCTGCATCTAAAATGTGAAATAAATACAGTGCAGAATCAAGAGTTCTTTGAATCTAATTATATATCGACACTGCATTAAAGAGTGGGGATGAATATATTTATTTATTCAGTAAGGGCACATACAGCGATATCAATATATTAATTAAGAAACTTTAAGAAAAATAATAAATAAAGCCAACTACATGCTACCACAAATACAATAAACAGTTAATTGAATTTAAGCTAAGGCAAAATACGGTCAAACAAAATGATTGAGAGTTCAACATTATAATAATAGTAGAAATAAGAACAAAATTAAAAGCATAAATAAAAGTAACATATTATAATACCATGTAACATTATGGTCTCATCCACGCTGAAAGGTTGCTCCTATCGTTTTTTTTTAAGTTTCGTTCGTTCAAGTGGAATACATCGATGTCTCCAAAATACTTGTTGTTGTCACAAATCCTGTACATTGCCGCGCTTTGAGCGTAGTTAGTGCGATAAACAGGGAGATGGAAAACTTGGCTTGCGGTGTGTCTTGTGCGAGATGTGGGGATATTGAGTGTCAATTTGCAAAGAAGTTCAGAGTTATCAATTTTATATTGAATGATTTTGTGAAGCAGCATCGTATCATTGAGCGTACGTCTATTTTCGAGAGAGTCCAAGGAATGAAATATTAGGGCAGATTGGTAATCCGAGAACGATTTGAATATTTAAAAATAATATAAACACTTTTTGGACTCTTTCAATGCGTTGGATGTGTGCTGCGTAATAAGGAGACCAAACGGGAGATACCTACATATTCAAGGCGTGAGCGAACCATGGTTATATAGAGTACTTTAAGGGCAGAAATATTTTGGAAGGGTTTGCATGTACGCATTATGAATCCTAATGTTCTGAGAGATTTGTCCACCATGTCATCAATGTGACTAACGAAAGTAAGTTTAGGGTCGAATGTGACGCCAAGATCTCTCACGTGATCTGAATCTGAATATATGTTAGTTTGTTCATTGATTAAAGTTAAATTAGGGTTTTTGTTATGCTTATTAATTTCTAATTGTTCCAATAAGTTGAGAGTGTACCCTTTATTATGAAATGATACGTTATTTGGATCTAGGGTATGTTTATTGTCTAATAGACATTGGGCAAATTCGGAGTTTGATAAGTTGGGTTTTATTTCGGGCATGAAATATGAAAAATATGGGTTTTTAGCGTTTATCTGAAATCTGTTAAATTATAATCAATATATGGGCGACCTTGGTGCTAGAGGGAGTAGTAGATAGAGAGCGAGGAAAGCACCGCGCAATTATAATAACGTGTCCGATTAGATATGTATTCATGTATCATCATCATCGTCTATTCCTCTCGGCTGGGCGGCCCCGCGGGGCTGCGTGTCGCGGTGTGTCGTGCGGCAGGAAGAAGAGGCAGTGAAACCATCCGAAACGCAACATCGCATGCGGCCGGAGAACGACCGCCTACACGACACAGTGGGAAAACGTCTGAATACTTCCACGAAGAAGGGGGAGACGCGGGTTGAAAGGACACCATTTTTTTTTAAATTAACTAACTAACTAACCATCACGCCATCTCCCCGAAGGGGTAGGCAGAAAGAATGGACTGCCACAATTTTCTTTTCTGACATATTTCTCAATTCGCTTCCTCAACATGTATACATCGTGTCATGCACGCACCTCGATTCCTCTGACTCCTCACGTGGCCGACATTCAATACTTGATTAATTTGATCGTGCTACGTTTTCCTCGGTCTTCCTCTATTTCTGGTTCCATTTACATCATTGACATATAATTTTTTTACCATTCTTTCTTCATTCATTCTCTCCATATGTCCAAACCATCTTAATGATCCTTTCATTATTTTGTTCATGACACCATCATTCGCACCGCATTCACTTCTTATATTTTCATTCGACACTCTATCATACACAGAGTATCCACACATTCGTCTAAGAGATCTCATTTCTACTGCATTTATTCTACTTTCATCCTTCTTTTGCCAGTTCCATGCTTCGCTTCCATACATAAGGGTCGGTAGAAGAACACCATTGTGCACTGCCATTCTAGCTTTTTTGGATAGGTTTTTGTTTGCGATGACAACTTTAAGTGCACCATTCACTTTGTTGCCTGCCCCAACCCTTCTTTCAATATCCCTCTCCACTCGCCCATCTCTTGTAAACATACTACCTAAATACACGAACTCAACTACTTGCTCCAAATTTTCACCATGCACGCTAATGTAAAGAGTATTTAATTAAAAAAAAAAACAAATAAAGTGTTTCGAATGACATAATGCGTCGGCTTGGACCCATGGAAATCATGAACTCTATATAACTCCTTATAATAATTAGGCTAATTTGTATAGCGCGGTTTTCGTGAATAGCTCACTTCAAGGGCGCTTTGACAATGTTTTTAGTCATGAGAGCTGCATGTGACACCAGCAATCAGATAACAGCTGTTTATATTTTATTGGATATTTTGAAAAGGTGGGTTTTTAGGTGAGATTTAAAGTCTGTCGGATTGTCAATGCATCTAAGGCGTGCAGGGAGCATATTCCAGGCGGACGGACCTGCCACTGCGAAAGCCCGATCTCCGAAATTTGTCCGGGGGTTGCGCTTTGGCTCAACTAATCTGCCTATTGCCGAGGTTGCCTATTGCCTATCCTTAGTCAGAAGTAGGCTCAAGGGAGGTGCAGTAATATGGAGTCCTCTGGAGATCACTTAGAAGAATGAGCGGGAAAACGATATACGATAGAAAACCGAAATACGAAAAAAGGAAGAAATGTAAGGCAGATGATTTGGATATTTGGAATTAATGGAGAGGAAAATGGTTAAAATGTTGTATACAAGCAATTTAAGTGGAAAGATAAACCGTGGAAAACCAAGGAAAGCATGGCATGACCAAATAAATCAAATAGGCCACATTCGAAGTCGGAAAAATCGACGAGCATGCATGTTTCGATGTGTGAATGTAGATGAATCTAGAGAGGTATGTCAGGATAGAGCAGTATGGCGGTCCATTCTCTCTGCCTACCCCTCCTGCCAAACGGCGTGAAGGTTAGTTAGTATGTTAGTTATAACTTAAAATGTTATGCCACAAATTAAGAGCTGCATACGAAAATATAACTCTCTGATATTGATGAAATCATACATAGGTATATGTAATATTGTCTAGAAGAAAGGTTCGGGGTTGTTCGGGGAGACGGCATGACGGTTAGTTAGTTAGTTTGTTTTAAAAAAAAAATAAAGTGGTATAAAATAAAACTTGATCATGCCCCAGACATGCGAAATACGTCATTCACATAAAATATAATAAAATTTCTGGAAAACAGACGTTTTCATTCGTAGTCATTACTGTATAAAAGCAAACAAGTGTGTTTTAAAGTTTTTATTTATTCATTTTTCGCTTTTCATTCTTAACCACCTATTTGCCCCCGACTTCCTCATTACGATTTCCACTTGTCCGGATGCACGCATGTTTTCAGATCTTGAAAAGGACTCTGCACGGGTAGCCTGTGTTATCTGCAACGCCCAAAGAATAAAAGACACATGCCACAAGAATTGCTTGCATTCATCCTGATATCGTTAATTTTATAAATATAAATAACCCAAAATTATAAAATACAACATTTTGTTTTTGAATGTATACAAATACTGGATTTTAGCATTAAGAATTAATTGTATCTCAATAGAGACGAAGATGAAAAATTATTTAGAAACAGAATATGGTAGTCGAGGCGTTTACAGGACTTATGACCTGTCATTGATTGGGTTAAGCGATCACTTTATATAATACAACATTCCCCATCCCGCCCCTTTTACGACCACCCTCGACGTGATGTTAGTCACCACCGATCGCTTAACTAAACCAATGATAGGTCATAAGTCCTGTAAACGCCTCGATCACCATATTATGTTTCCAAATAATTTACATCTTCGTCTCAATTGAGATATAATTAATTATAAAATACTGTTAAATACACGCGTTGCTGTGGCTCAGTCAGGTTAAATGAAAAACTTATCCAAATGGTGCTTCAATATTCCCCACCTGAGACCACCGGCCCGGACCCAAGGCTACTCCCTGTCACCATCCCTCGGTCTCCACCCCATGACCTCTGCCCTTATCTAATCCCACCCCCGACCCCTCCACACTTCTTTCTGCCCGGATAAGTCAGGTCCAAATGTCGGACCAAACCCATACATCCTCCAAGAAACCCTTCTCTCACCATCCAACAATCTCCAACCTCAAAATCCAAGATAGAAATTACCAACATATGGAGAAATAACATCCTCCGGGTTGGTACTCCCAAGAAGACGATATCCAAAATAAAAACACCTGTGATAGAATAAAGAAAGATAAAAACACGCGTGTATTTGAATGCAACGCTGTGTCAAAATTTCAAAGCATCGGGAATAACCTTCGGTGATTTTAGATTAGGAACAAACGAATATTAACATTTTTGTTTATATATAATAGAATAAAGATAGATAAAAAAACGCGTGTATTTGAATGCAACGTTGCGTCAAAATTTCAAAGCAATCAATTTAATATTAGTAACTATGAATATTTTCATTTTTATTTATAAATATGACGACGTTCGCTTGGTTGTATAGTTCGTAAACTAATAACTCACTAAACTATCTAACTAACATCACGCCGTTTCCCGGACGGGTAGGCAGAGAGGATGGTATGCTATATTGCTCTGTCCTGTCATTTTAATAGTTTGGTATTCTATCATATATATTTTTTCGAACATTTTTCTCAGTGATAACATTTATACAGCATTTATTCTATTAATGAATTCTTATAAATATCTAAATAAAAATTATTTAAAAAAATATATTAAATGAATTCCACTCATGTACTCGTATATTACTTCTGGTTTATCAGAAGATGGCAGCGAGCTGCCGAAAGCAGTCGAAGCCTTAAACATGTATGGAATTTACTAAATATGAAGTTAAAAATAGCATTTTTTATTATCATTATTTACAATAAACTTCGTCTTTGAAATTTCAAATAACATTAATCTATATTAACATGTGTAGGATAGAGTGTCGAATAAAAATATAAGAAGTGAATGCAGTGCAAATGATGGTGTTATGAACAAAATAATGAAAGGAACACGAAGATGGTTTCGACATATGGAAATAATGAATGAAGAAAGAATGGAAATAAAGAATATGTTAACGATGTCAATGGAACTAGAAATAGAGGAATCAAATAAATAAAATATTAAGTGTCGGCTATCTGAGGAGTCAGAGAAATCGACGCGCGTGCATGACAAGATGTATGAATGTTGAGGAAGCAAGAGAAGTATGTCAGGAAAGAAAAGTGTGGCAGTCCATTCTTTCTGTTCTATTAAGATGACAGCTTGCTTGTCGAAGACACAAACTACAGTGGATTTAAAAAAAAACATTTAAAAATATTTTTTACAATTGTAATTTTATTTTCATTGTAATGAGCTTCTACCATGAAATTACATAACGACATTGGATTTTTAGTGTTTTATTCCCTAAATAATTTTAACTTCCGATTTATGTCGTTTCCTCTGTGTTGTTTAATTATCATGTTTCTCTGCAATTACTCTTTCCCCCCATTCCTCTCGAGAAACCCGCGTTTGTGACGAGAAACATACGAACGGCGATCGTCGATTGTTCTTCTGTTTTTTTATTTCTCTCTTTTTACCCTTCTCAAAACCGCAAAACGCAAAAAATAACGCATGTATAGAAGTACCTACACGATAATTACAGCCTCTTATTTTTAACGTAAAAAATACGTTTTCAAAACCTACAGAGGGTGCTACCCAAATGTAGCTTTTTAGGACACCATTTATACATTCATTATTCTTTCTGATATAATTGAACGAAAATTTTAGTTAACTGTTAAAATTTAAAACGCATTTAATGGTATCATCTAATATGTTGGACACCACTAGACTCCCCTATATTGGACACCACCAGACTCCCCTTTATTGGATACCATCAACCCCCCCTATATTATCAACCTCATGGGACTCGTCCTCGTGGAAGATCTCCTAAAATATGGAAGGACAGCTGGGAATCTACCTTACAGGAGGAGCAACACTCTGGAGAACCGACCACGTAGGTCTACAATAAGTAAGAAGAAGAAGAAGAAGATCTAATATGTCACAAGAAGCCAACAATACGAGGTCTGTTCAAAAAGTATCGCGAATTTTGAATTTCCGCTGGCTACGTATATTTGATTTTTGATTTTTTTGTAGCGTTATGTTGGTACTCATGTCCCTTACTTATGCTGACAAGGTCGGCCATTTTGAATGTTTAGTTAATTTTTGACAGCTGTTTTGCTTGGATGTGTTTTGGCTCGTCTTCGATTTTTGCCTATTCCAAAAAATGGATCAAAGAATCTGTATCAAATTTTGTGTGAAAAACAAAATAAAGTGCGCGGACGCATTTCGAATGTTGACTGTGGCATATGGTGAAGCTACCTTGGACCAAAGCAACGTTTATCGGTGGTACAAAATGTTCTCAGAGGGCCGAGAAGATATGAACGACGAAGAGCGTGCCGGACGCCCGAGCACGTCAACAACAGACGAAAACATTGATAAAGTGAAGAAAATAGTATTAGCCAATCGTCGAATCACCGTTAGAGAAGTTGCTGAGGACCTAAACATATCGATTGGCTCGTGCCATTCGATTTTAACCAATGATTTGGGCATGAGTCGGGTCGCCGCGAAATTCGTGCCAAAATTGCTCAATTTCGACCAAAAACAGCATCGCGTTAACATTGCTCAGGAGATGTTGGACTCGGTCCGTGACGACCCAAATGTGCTCCAGAGGGTCATAACTGGTGACGAATCATGGGTTTATGGTTATGACGTGGAAACCAAAGCTCAATCATCCCAATGGAAGCTGCCGCATGAGCCAAGACCAAAAAAAGCGCGCCAAGTTCGGTCGAACGTGAAGGTTTTGCTCACAGTTTTCTTCGATTGCAGGGGCGTGGTGCATCATGAGTTCTTGCCACAGGGTAGTACGGTCAATAAGGAATATTACCTGCAAGTTATGCGCAATTTGCGCGAAGCAATCCGCCAGAAACGCCCGGATTTGTGGAAGAACAAAAACTGGCTTTTGCACCATGATAACGCCCCTGCTCACACATCGTTGCTTGTGCGCGAATATTTGGCCAAAAACAACACAGTAATGGTGCCGCAGCCACCGTATTCCCCAGACCTGGCCCCCTGTGACTTTTTCCTGTTTCCAAAACTGAAGAGGCCCATGAAAGGACGACGCTACGCCACGATTGAGGAGATAAAGACGGCATCGAAGGAGGAGCTGAACAAGATCACAAAAATGATTTTTTTAAGTGCTTCGAGGATTGGAAAAAACGTTGGCATAAATGTATTATATCCGAGGGGAATTACTTTGAAGGGGACAAAATAGATATTCATAAATAAATAAATACTTTTTGAAAAAATATAAAATTCGCGATACTTTTTGAACAGACCTCGTAAGTGACAATCAGCTAATAGAAGAAGTCAACGAATACAAGTATCTCGGCCACAACATCTTACTTTCCAGAGATAATCAGACTGCTGAGCTTCATCAGAGGAGAATCGGTCTTGGATGGGCGGCATATGGCAATCTGAAGAAGTTCTTTGATGGTGACATTCCCCAATGTCTGCAACGCAAAATATATTATATTATCAATGCGTACTTCCAGTACTGACATATGGAGCAGAAACGCTAACCCTCACCAAGTCGACCATAAGGAGACTCCGTGTAGCACAGAGGAAACACGAAAGAGCCATGCTACACGTAAGACTCTCAGACCGGATAAGAAATACTGAAATACGTAGAAGGTCGATGTAGTAACATATTTCGTCGAAAGGGTAACTAAGCTTAAATGGTCATATGCAGGACATGTTGCCAGATTGGTAGACGATAGATGGACCAGGAGGGTGGTGGAGTAGAAACCCCGCGAAGATAAAAGAAACAGAGGGAGACCCCCTACACGATGGTTCGACGAAATTCGAAGATATGCTGGCGATTGGATGCGAAAGGCACAAGACAGGAATACGTGGAGAAGTATGGGGGAGGCCTATGTCCAGCAGTGGACGACAACAGCTGTCTAAGTAAGTAACATAAGTAAGTTATTGGTATTACATTTTTTTCGCGACAGCTGTTTCACCAACCGATGTTGGCGTCATCAGGTGCTACAATATTTGTTCCGTTTATGTAGAGTTTTGAAAACTGTTAAAATTAATTTTTGTCAACTGATTTTTCGATCTTTTAGGTGGCATCATCATTGTCTATCAACTCTTGTTGATTATACATTCGTATGAAGCGTTTAATTTGTGGTGTGGTATTCTTAAATATAATATTAATAAACTTTTACTTTATTTTCATACCACTTTATTTTTTAACAAACAACCGATTTCGCTCTCAGAGCTTCATCAGGGTGTCTTTTGTAACCCTGACGAAGCTCCGGCGGGTGCGAAACCGGTTGTTTGTTAAAAAACAAAGTGGTGAAAAAACAAATTAAAAGTGTATTTATATCATATTTCTTGTTTATGAATTAATTATTAATGTGAGTATAATTGCGTTGAATTAGAACTGAAAATATGATAATGTGTACGTAAAAATAAAAAAATATTTTTATTTGTTCTGTGACAATGATTGACATAAGGCTTTGAAACTATTCCAACATCCAGCCTTCATCTTACAGCTGCGCATTACATCACACCACGTGTTTCCGTTTGTCCTACGGGTATCATTTCCACGTGCCTGGCTTTTTCCATTTCCGCATAAAGGACTTGCCAGCGGCTCCCATATTGATATAAACAACATATTATTTAAGACTTGTTTTTTAAACGATTCGCATGTTTTTAGATAATTTGCGTATTTATTAGATCATTCGCATGTTTTTTTAGATCATTCGTATGTTTTATAGAACATTAGCATATTTTTTTAGATAATTTGCATGTTTTTTTAGATCATTAGCATGTTTTTAGATCATTCGCATGTTTTTAAATTATACGCATGTTTTTTTTTATCATTCGCATATTTTTTTAGAACATTCGCATGTTTTTAGATCATTTCTATGTTCTATATTAGATTTTTCGCATGTTTTTTAGATCATTTGCACGTTTTTTTTTAGATCATTCGCATGTTTTAGAGAACATTCGCACGTTTTTTTAGAACATTCGCATGTTTTTAGATCATTTCCATGTTCTATATTATATTTTTCGCATGTTTTTTAGATCATTTGCATGTTTTTTTTTAGATCATTCGCATGTTTTAGAGAACATTTGCATGTTTTTTTAGAACATTCGCATGTTTTTAGATCATTTCCATGTTCTATATTAGATTTTTTGCATGTTTTTTAGATCATTTGCACGTTTTTTAGATCATTCGCATGTTTTAGAGAACATTCGCATGTTTTTTTAGAACATTCGCATGTTTTTAGATCATTTCCATGTTCTATATTAGATTTTTCGCATGTTTTTTTAGATCATTTGCATGTTTTTTTAGATAATATAACATTTTAATTTTTATTTAATGTAAACTAAATAGTATAATGTAAAAAATTATAATAACAAATATTCGATTTGAAAATAAACATGAGTTTATTGATTGTTGACTTTGTGACCACAAATCATCAGCGTCCTTTACTTTAATTGATGTTTATTTTTTGTTGATGTAAATTGTACAAAAAATAATAAATATTGTATTACATTTCAAAATACATGTGTACATTTTTATTTTGATTTCCGCTTCCCTTTCTACCCTTACGAAGAAAATTAATTGTGTTTAGGAGAGGAGTATCTGCAAGATTTCTCTTGAATGTCACTAATTTCTAGTTACTGAATCACAATTCACTAAGTTTTCAGTTTGTTAATTGAGAGTTTATATTTCTTGTAAGACACTTGATTTCTGATCTCTTCGGGGAGGGCATTATACAATTTTTGTCCAATAAACTCAAAATGATGCTGGGCTATGGTTGATTAATTCATAAATTAAAGTTAATATAAAAGCTTAAATAATTCTTCTTCTTCTTCGGCGTTACAACCATTGGTGGGTCTTAGCCTCCTATAAGAAACGTCTCCATCCCCTCCAGTCTGTATTCTAAGGGTTTTATTATAATTTATGGGAAACTGACATTTGATAGTGCCTTTGAAAGACGAAACATGTCGGATGTTCTCATTAACATGAATGATAATCCAAGCAGTTTTTGTGGTCACGTTTTCCTAGTTAATTTTTCTTGAATACTGATGTAAACGTAAATCTTCTAGAAACGCCTGTTTTCTAGAAGTTTTACTATTAATAATGGGAAATTGACATCATATAATTGCTTAGAAAGACGTAACATGTCCGATGTTCTCATTAATATGATAAATTTTGTGGTCACCTTTTTCTAATTAATTTAACTTGAACAATGATGTAAACGTTAATCTTCTAGAAACGTCTGTTTTCCAGAAGTTTTATTATAAGTTTAATTATGGGAAATTGATATTTGATAAAGCTTCGGAAAGACGACACATATCATTCTCATAATTTATTCATTCGTATCAATTAGGGTAAGTTGAAGATTGAAATTTTGCATATTAATAATTCACCTAACTTTAAACAATTTAGAAATTTTAGAAATTAAAAAAGCCATAAAAAATATTGAAAATATAATAAATAACCAATTAAATTTAAATTCAATTCCCATGCTCGATATGTTCCCGTTACATCTCCCCTCTCCTCAATCCTAATTATACCCCTTCCACTTTTATATAATACATAACTCGATCTCCATTTAGTATATAAGTGACCGCTCTGTTTTATTTGACTGTTAAAATTGTATACATTAATAAAGGTTACTTGTAACCGAAACATGTGTCAAAGTTCAGTGAAAATAAAACGTGTTATAATACAAAGTATAATTATATTTATTCAAAAAAGATAAGTTAATATGGAATGAATGGTGTTGAGGTTCATTCTTTCTGCCTACCCTTTGAGAGAGAAGTCGTGATGGTAGATAAGTTTATCTGACTAGTTGCGTGACACGGTCCATCGAGATGATAATGAGGATTTTATTATATTACCTATATACCATTTTATGTACATTTCATTTATATCATTTTATATGGTGGGTTATAAAAAAATACGTAACATTATAAAAGGAATAGGTTAGGTTAGGTCATTATATTTATTGTATTATTGTTCTGTTTTTAAAAATGTCCTGGGGCAGGATGCTACATTATATTGGGGTATAGGGTGTTTAAAAATTAACTGATTAAAATTAAAATTGCAAGTTACAAATATGGTTACAAGTAACCTTTATTAATGTATACAATTTTAACAATCATATAAAACAGAGCGTCACTTATATACTAAATGGAGATCGAGTTATGTAAAATATAAAAGTGGAAGGGGTATAATTAGGATTGAGGAGAGAGGAGATGTAACGGGAACATTTCGATTAAGATTAAAAAGTAAATTTTAATACAAACTTTAGGCTTTATTTTCTATTTTGGACTACACTTGTTTTGTAGATTCATATAAACATAATAACACATTGTATTTTCACAACACTTTATTTTTGATTTGCAGTAGACCGTCTACTTAGATGCTCAAATTTTAACAACAAATTTTAATTTTATTAAATTAAATTTGTGTATCAAATAGGGTACGATCACAACCGAAACACGTTTTAAAAATGCAAAGTGTTCTATTATTTCTAATAAACTTAAGGTGTTAAAACTGACGATTTATTATAAAATAAAACACTGATTTTCCCACTTTTAGTTTATTTTTCTCGACATGTTTCGAAGGTTTTACAACTTCATCATAGAGTGAACAACAATTTTAGCATTTATTTTGCAGCAAAGTGTAGCATTTTTACTGATTCTTGGGATGCCACAGATACTTTTAATGTGACAGTTTCCCATTGCTGTCCACATTTTTGTAAACAACGTATTATTTGATTGATGGTTGAGGTACTAATTTTGTAAAACTCCATTATTAATTTATAATATAATAGTAAACACGATTGTTTTGTGGTTTTACTTGGATTTAATTTATATATATTGTGACAAATTTGTTTCGCCTTGCGAGGGTATTCTCAAACTGAGACAGTTTACATACAAATATCGTTCGTATGAAAAGGTGTTGATAACAAATATGGCAATGTCATACTGAGTCAGAAAATTTGTAACAAAAATGGCAATGATAATATAAAATAGCAGATATCTTGGAAAATAAACCACGGGTATAAATACAATATACTCAAGTTATAGCTGCACGCTAAGTTTCAATATTTAAAAATTGTTGCATCGTATAACCTTAAACAGGTTTAAATTAAAACATTTTTCATTGTTCATCAATAATTTGATGATGCTGACATTGCCGTTTTTGTTTCTATACCTAAACACCAAGTTAACGAACTGAGTGGAGTACGGAGTCGCGGAAGACCGAGGAAAACATGGCTTGATTAAATTAATGAAATTTTAAAAAGTCGGCCAGATTAAAAGTCGAAAGAATCGACGTGCGTGTATGACTCACTGATGCATGTGACGGAAGCTAAAGAGGTGTGTCAGGATTAATTAGTGTGGCGGTCCATTTTCTCTGCCTACCTCTCCGGAGAAATGGCGTGATAGTTTGTTGTTGTTGTATATTAAAAAATTTGTATACTAAATATTTTCGAGCAATAACGAATTCTGTAAATACCCTGTGAGTTAATAGTTGATTCGTAGATTGATTGACACGGCTCAGTGGTAAAAGCACCCGCCTGTCGGCCCGGCCTAGGGCGGTTCTAGCCGACGCTCTCCCGTCTATCCTCCAACTCTACGGACCCTCTCGACGCCGAAGGGCGGGTTAGAAAGAACTAAGGCACGATTTTAAATTGTGGTTTACACACATTGTATAGAACTACTTTAAAATTAAACTGTCATAAAATAAATTTTATATTTTTTCAAATCAAATCGAATCAGAAAATTTCATCAGACATAACTAACTAACTAACCATCACGCCGTCTCCCCGAAGAGCAAGGCAGAAAAAATGCTTAACATTCATACATCGTGTCATGCACGCGCGTCGATTTTCTGACTCCTCACATGGCCGACATTCAATATTTGATTTATTTGATCGTGCCACGTTTTCCTCGGTCTTCCTCTATTTCTGGTTCCATTTACATCAGACATCATAAACAATATTAACATTGAAGGCATCTATTGAGTACAGGTAAAATATAATACAGATATATATGTACAATATAATACCAGGATCGCATGAGAGATGGTTCGACATTAGGAAGACAAGATACTCTCAAGAGTATTTGTCTTCTGAACGTACTTGAACTAATATGAAAGACGTCGATCTCCGAGGAGACCGCTTTCAGCAGACTAATTGCTCTTCCCACCGGCTTCACCAGAGGCAGGATGGCTCTGGCCGCGCCGATAGGTAAAACAATCTATGCTGTCGCTTCGAAGCTGCAGAGAGTTATCCCAGCATTTTAAAAGAAAAACCGTACGATAGAACCACGGATAACTACCATACTCCTTCAATTTAATTATTTGCCCGCTACGACTGAATTCAGTCAGATAATCAGTCAGCGTCAGCACAGACCGTTTTATCTCTCAGCAGGTAGAACCAACCTGCCTCTGGTGATGCCGGTGGGGAGAGCAATGAAACTGCTGAACATGATCACTTCGGAGATCGATGTTTTTCATATTCGTGAAAGTACGTTCAGAAGACAAATACTCTTGACTTTGGAGAATATCTTGTATTAATAATGTCGAACCATCTCTCGTACGTTCCTGGTATTATATATTTATTATATTTTACCTGTTCTCAATATATGTCTTAAACTATTATATAATATAATGATTGTTTGTAATATCTTCTGAGAAAATAAACTGATTTGATTTGATTTGATATTGCACCGACCCTTATAAATGTAAACGAAACATAGAACTGGCAAAAGAAGAATGAAAGTAGAATAAATGCTCTTAGATGATCTCACATGTAATAGTTCCATTAAAATGCTTGGATTTGTTTTTAGGAATGTCAAGATATTTTCGAACTCTCAGGTACTTCGGGTATTGTATAATTCCCTGGTAAGAAGTCGGCTGGAATATAGTTCCATTATTTGGTCACAGCCTGGGATCCGATATTCTCTGATGGTGGAGCGAGCGCAGAAAAAAATTCTGCGCTTTCTTTACCCCAGGGAGCGCGGTTATTACCCGTGGCTCTTTCTGACTTAATTCTTGCTAGGTATGCTAAGCTACAAATCATTGGAGTGAAGGAGGAATATCCACTTGGGAGTTCACTTCTTTCAGCTGATTGGTGGCCGTATACAATACTCGGATGTCCTAAGGTGATGAAGGTCTATTTGTCCCTGATGATAACCTTCGTCAAAGACAGCACAGATTGTTTTATTTGCAGAACCAAATGGTTATGCCTGTGGGTAGGGCAATCTTATTGCTTAATCGGGTCACCTCGGAGGTCGTCATATTTCGTGATAGTGTGAGTTGCCTCAGGGATGCAATATCAATGTTATGATTCTTTCTTAATCTTAATCTTAATGTTTTTTTATGCTTCTCTTATAAATTCTTATAATGTTTGTG
Organism: Lepidostoma basale; assembly: GCA_022606425.2. NCBI lineage: Eukaryota > Metazoa > Arthropoda > Insecta > Trichoptera > Lepidostomatidae > Lepidostoma > Lepidostoma basale. The sequence continues at coordinate 354,628 of JAHDVF020000515.1, read as the reverse complement.
ATTTTTATTCAAATAAATGAAATGAAATGAAATAAATCCCTCTCCACTCGCCCATCCTTTGTTAACATACTTCTTCTTCTTAAAGTGCCCTGTCAGGTCCCCCCGACGTTGGCGATCACTCTGGTAAACTCGTCCCTATCCTGCGCTGTCCGGAATAGCTCCTCCACAGTTCCGATTCCCGTCCATTCCCTCACAGTGCGCAGCCAAGAGATCTGCTTTCTCCCTGCCCCCCTGCGGGCCTCTATTTTTCCCTTCAAAATTAGATGCAGCAAGCGATATTTTTCTCCTCGTAGAACGTGACCCAGGTATGAAATCTTGCGGACTTCGATCAATGTCAGCAGCTCTCTATCTACTCCTGCACGATTCAGGACTTCTGTGTTCGTCGGTCTGTCTGTCCATGGGATCCTGAAAATTCTTCGGTGAAGCCACATTTCAAATGCCTCTAACCGGTTCATTGTATTTACTTTTAATGTACATTAAAATTTAACATACTACCTAAACATAATGGAGTTATACAAAATGAAAACCATAGCCAACTTTATGTTTTCTTTCGTATTTTATGAGATTTGTGTCTGTTAACTAGAATTGAAAATCCGCGCGTTTGGCCCGAGGCCTTCGTCAAAGGCTGCCGATTTTTTAAGTAGGTCCGCAGGATGGAGCGCTTCCTTTAGGAGAGTCGACGCTGCGGTCAGGCCGCCCTGCACACGCGATGCCGTCATTGTGACGGCCCGGCCGAAACACAAAAAATATTAAAAATATTTAATCATAGGGTTGATTTTTGCCATTCGTGGAGATGTTCTCTGGATTTGTTTCGTTTTCGTCATGGCGTGTTTTCCTCGTTCGTTTCATCATCACCTCATTCTCCTTTCTTTCTATAGGTATACCTCTGTGTTCTGTTTTACAGGTGGTTGCTCTTTTGAAAATATTTGAGGCTGAGGATATTATAAGTTCAATGTTTTTTTTTTATATATATTTAGTATACAACACTCACTTTATAAAAAAAAAAAAATTAAATACCAAACATGTTTCGGACACACAAGCTGATAACAGTAATATTATATAAATATAAATATTAAAAATATTATATTTTTTTTCCACACATGTGGTCAGTTTTGACAGATCTAAAAATAATTTTTATTGGAACATATTTAATATCTGTCAAAACTGACCACATTTGTGAAAAAAATTTTATTCAATTGTTTTGGCCGAAACATTATGATACTTAAACATTATTACTGTTAAAATTAATAACACTGTTATAATATCACAATTTCTTTTTATTCACTGAGAGTGTCGCGACAGCTGATTCGCCAACCGATGTTGGCATCATCAGTTGTTACAATAAACTAAGTTATTACTAAGTTTATTGTAACACGCATTCGCAAACCAATGTTGGTATCTGATGATTTCGCAAACCAATGTTGGTATCTGATGATTATCTGATGACACTCTCAGTGAATAAAAATAAATTGTGATATTGTGACAATGTTATAAATTTTAACAGTAATACTATTTTTAATATTTATATTTATATAATATCACTGATGAAGGACTTGTTAGTTCGAAACATGTTTGGTATTTAATTTTTATTTTTTTATAAAGTGAGTGAGTATACTAAGTATATAAAAAAATAAACATTAGACATCTACAACACAAAGTTATGGCGAATATAGAAGATATTATAAATTCGTTTATTATTAACGTATTCTTATACGAATTTTAAAAATAATATTGATTTAGAGTATACAGTCAGAATATACAAAACCTGCGTAAGGCCTCTACTGACATAATATATATAGCATTGAGGCGAGAGTGGGTACCACGAGAACGTAGTGCGGATGGCAGAGATGCGGACGCTGAGGATGATAGCAGGAAAGACTCTTCGAGATAGGGTGAGGAACACGGCTATCCGAGATATCTGCAAGGTGGAAGATATCGTGGGATGGAGCAGACAACGCAGAAGATACTGGCATACACACGTGCAGAGGATGGATCCCTCCGGAATCCCACACGCTGTGTCGCATCAGATTCCTGCCGGCTACCGCCCCCCCGGAAGACCACCAAAGAGATGGAGGGATAGCTGGGAGTCGACCTCCCAAGAGACCAGCCTGATGACAGGGACAGACCAAAGGTCTAAATGAAGCAGAAGAAGAATAAGGAGATTTATAGTATGTGAATCAAACAATTAAATCCGTACGAAGATCTCGGATTCGCCAAACAGTTGATTGGGATATGTTTTACATACCTTTCATTATCTTGAAAACAGAATGCTCTTAAAGAACTTTGATATCAATATTTTAATTCAGTAGATATTACATAATTATTTCAATATTATTTTTGTATAGAATCATAATCATAATCATAGATCAATCAGTTTATTTTCTGAAAATATATAATAAACAATAATTATATAATAGTTTAAAGCGTCTATTGAGAACTGGTAAAATATACTTTAGAAATACATGATACTCTCCAAAGTCAAGAATATTTGTCTTCTGAACGTACTTTCACTAATATGAAAGACATCGATCTCCACAGCAATCATGTTAAGCAGTTTGATTGCTCTCCCCGCCAACATCCCCAGAAACAGGTTGGTTCTGCATGTTGAGAGATTAAAACTGTCCACGAACATAAAGATGGATACCCTTCAAGATGACGGAATTCTCAAAGAATCCCCTGATAAGTCTGAAGAAAAGGGTAAAAGTCATATCGAGTAAGCTTAGAGGGAATGACGAGATAACAAAGTGGTTATCCGTTCTCTCTTGCTACCACTCAAGAGAAAAATGCGTGATGGTTTTCTAAACCGATTTCCTATATAATATGTTGGACGCTTCCTGACCCTTATGTATAGAATTAAAGCTTGGAGTTGGCTGAAGAAGGATGAATGTAGGATTAATGCTGTATAAATGAGATCACTAAGAAGAATGTGCGGAAAAACAATATGTAATAGAATACCTTATGATAAAGTAATGGAATGTAAGGCGGATGAATGCGTCCTAAATAAAACTAAGAAAGGTTTATTAAGATGGTTTGGAAGACCTTCATGGCTGAGTGGTAAGAGCTCCGACTTCCATTCTCAAGGTCCCGGGTTCGATTCCCGGCGATGGCAGTGTGATTGTCACCTGTCATTGGTCTGGTGTAGAATTCACGTGACAATAAAATGGCGATAGATTGGCTACCTATCACATGTCATGAGAATCAATATAATAGCTAAAATAAAATTGTATACAGTAATTGGGTTCAAGCGACCTGTTGTATACTAGGAGAAAAACAAATTATTACGAGTATTAATAATTATTACGAGATGAGGTAAATATGGTTTAAAAGATATATCCAAGTAGTGTGAATGGAAAAATAAAACGAGGAAGGCCAAGGATGTCATGACATGACCAAATTATTCAAGAACAGAAAGGCGGCTATGTTCGAAGTAGGAACAATCGACGATCGTGCGTGTCACGATGTATGAATGTGGAATAGGCGCGATTGTTTTGTCAGGATAAAGCAGTGTGGCGGTCCATCCTCTCTGCCTACCCCTTCGGCGAATGGCGTGATGGTTAGTTAGTTGGATGCTTCCATCGTTTCTACTTACCCATAAGGTCGTAACAGTACACCGAAACTAAAAAAAACATTATTATTATTATTTATAAAAATTATGAATCATAAAGAATCCAATTGTCATTCATTTTTATTATTGTTTCATAGAATTTCAAATTGTACAAGTGCGAAAGGGATGCACTCATCGTGTTACGATTATACTGAAAGAGATGCCCGCACAAAAACGATGTTTTTATTTCAAAGGTGCGATTTGAAAGTCTAAAATATCGCTTTCAGTAAAATTATTTTGTAAAAATGTTGTATTATTTGTTTCCTTAGCGAACGAAGGTACTAAGGAATGCTGTGCTTTTTTTACTTATGTGTTGGGTTTTGTTGGACTCGCCGTTTTTGAATGGTCATAATGAAATTAAACCTTTTACATGCGATGAAAAATGAATTTATTTTATAAGAAAATTTATATATTTGAATTTATAAAAATGTTGTCATATTATATTTTGTTTATCTATTAATATTATATGTTAAATTATTTTTATTTTATTTTTTTATTTTGTTATTTAATTATTTTATTTTGTTATTTTATTTTATATCATTGTATTTTATATTATTTGTTTTAGATTTATTTTGTGAGTGTTGGACGATCGAAGTGTGCGCGGGAGATGCCTATTGGTGGCGATGAGGTTCGCAACCCATCACACCGCGTCTCCCGCGGGGCGATAAGAGAAGGATGGAGTGTCGCATCAGTAAAAGGGTGACAGTCCATTCTTTCTACCTACCCTTTCGGGGAGACGGCGTGATGGGTAGTAAGTTAGTTAGTTAGTTGTAAATGATAAAAATAAATATATCTCTAGTTTAGAACTACACTAAAAATGTGTCCTTTCTTAATTTTGCGTTAAATTATTGAATCTTAGTCAAATAATTAGAAAATAATTTAGTAATTAACTAAGTAAATAATTTAGTTAATAACTCATTAAATAAATGAGTAAATAACTCTGTATATAACTCAATAATAGCTCAGTAAAAACTCAGTAAATAATTCAGTAAATAACTCAGTAAATAACTCAGTAAATAACTCTGTATATAACTCAATAATAGCTCAGTAAAAACTCAGTAAATAATTCAGTAAATAACTCAGTAAATAACTCAGTAAATAACTCAGTAAATAACTCAGTAAATAACTCAGTAAATAACTCAGTAAATAACTCAGTAAATAACTCAGAAAATAACTAAGTAAATAACTCAGAAAATAACTAAGTAAATAACTCAGTAAATAACTCAGTAAATAACTAAGTAAATAACTCAGTAAATAACTCAGTAAAAAACTTAGTAAATATTTTTGTAAACAACTTAAATAAACATTGATACGAAGCCATTACTTGATGAACTGACATATTTAAAGATAAAATTTCAAATAAAATTAAGATAAATTCACTCTGTAGCGAGCTTCTTTGGGTTAACAGTTTGTGTATAGCCCTAAAATCACTCAATAAAGTGATTTTACTTCAAAGTATTTAATTTAATTTTTTTAATAAGTAAATAACTATTTTTCTTGAACATATGGATATATATCTATTTGATAATGACTTAGGACGGCGAAACATATCATTCATATAAAATAAAATAAAACTATAGAAAACATACGTTATCATTCGTATTAATTATTTAATATAGAGTTTTACACTATTTCTTCTACAATACATAAATTTAACGTCAAGTCCAATCTTTGATTTATTTCCTTTGTTGTAAGTAACTACCTGAACCCCTCTTAAGAACATTAAATTATTATTTTAAATTTTAAATTGAATCATAATATTTGTTATAACATAAGCATAAACGTTCTAAAATAAATCTTTATAACATCTGTCAGATCATGTAAACAACAAAAATTTTATAATATTTTTAAAAATATGTATCTTTACTGAAGAAGGACTGTTTGTCCGAAACATGTCTATATATTTATACACTTTGTATATAAAAGTGTTGTATATACAAAGTGTATAAAAATGAAAGATAGGAATTTTACACTATTGTTCTAGAAACAATAAATGCTTTGCAAAAAATTTATAGATTATAAAATAATTACATATTATTGAATAATTTAATAACGTATTACTGAAAATATAAGAAATGAGAGGTCGCAACACTCAAACAGTTAAAAGTCGGCTACTATTAAGGCATATTTTTTGTCCCTCTCTTTTTCTTCTTCCTTTTTTTACAATTGGCGCCAAGGCGTGTTCTCTTTTTGAATATTATTATTTTTTCTTTGTTTCACCGACTGGCAACACAGAACCGGGATTATTTTATGTGTAGGGCCTCGCCCGCGGCTGTACACCCCGAATTTTGAATTTGGAACTAACTGCTATCCTTCTAATGGTGAACACGTACGAATGGAAAATTGAGTACTTGCGTAAGTTCAACTTCTCTGGTGAATGTATTTTGAAATTAGAATTCCTTTGGATAAAATATTAAAATTTGTGTTTCTGGGAAGCATGTTTGACAGAACGCTTGATTTTAATTTTTATTGAAATAATAACCTAAGTTATACTAATTTCACAAGCCAAGTTTAAGGCCAAGTGGCAAGTGCTACGACTGCCACACCGAAGGTCCCGGCTTCGATTCCCGACGATGGCAGTGTGATTGTCTTGCTGTCATTGGTTTGGTATAGAATTCACGTGAGAATAAAATGGCGATAGATTAGCAACATATCACATGTCTTCTTCTTTTTCTTAGTGTAGGCCTTGTAGGAGGAATTGGCCTCCTGCGAGGTCGACTCCCAGCTGTCGATCCATCTCTTTGGTGGTCTGCCCGGGGGTCGTCTATCTTGGGGCTGGTCGTGTAACACAATGAAGAGGAGTCTGGATGGATCCATTCTCTTCACGTGTGCATACCAGTGTCTTCTCCTTTGCCTTCCCCACCTAACGACATCCTTATGGAGACATGTCATGGGAATTAATATGATAGCTATGCCCTTTACATCGATTTGGCACGCGCTTAAGGTTCGGGGTTAAGATAACACTCGTTTGGTGCGGCAATAATAATAATAATAATAATAAATTGGATAATTTTTAGAGTGCCATTTTTATGAATTACTCATATCAAGGGCGCTGTAAAAAATGCTCCGTTTTATGAACTAGTTAAAAATAAAAATATTTAGAATGAGGGCTGCACAAAACGCAGTCGATCAACCGTTCTTATCAGGAAATGATAATTTGAAAAGATGCGTTTTGAGTCTCGATCTAAACTCTCTGAATGATTCTCAATGCGCTTAAGGTCTGCTGGAAGATTGTCCCAGGCTGAAGGGCCGGTCGCCAAAGTTTGTGCTAGGACAGCGTTTCGGCACAGTCAATCTACCGATCGCAAAAGTCTTAGCTGATCGCAGTGTAGACTGTACGGCATTCAGGTTTTCGTTGATGCAGAGTTCAGATATATAAGCTGGTGCCATACCATGCAACGCCTTAAAGACCGTCCAGCAGAGCTTGTATTGTATCTTTCTGGACTTTTCAGCCAGTGGAGCTCTTCAAGATGCTGTGTTATGTGACAACTCTGCGGCACACCTCTTATCAGTCTTGCTGCTGCGTTGAATACAGACTGGAGTTTATTAGTTTGCTGTTTGGGGATGTTGGGGTAGACTCCGTTGCAGTAATCTAGTCGTGATACGACGAAGTAATTTATTAATGATTTAAAACTGTCAACGGGAATATTTATTTTTGTGGATCTTAAGAGATTCTCAATCTTTTTGTGTCTTTCCCCTAATTCCGGCGGTTTCTAAACTGTTTTAATATTTCTATTGTAAATTACGAGTACTTCCACTTTTTCTTCTATGTTCGCCATACTTTGTGTTGTCGATGTTTTATTTGTCTTTTTTTTTATATATACTTTGCACATACGAGTACAACACTATTAAAATTATATATCAGACATGTTTCGGATAACCATGCTTCTTCAGTGATACATATTAAAAATATTATAAAATTGTTTACAAATATGATCAATTTTGACAGATGTTATAAAGATTTTTATAACATCTGTCAAAATTGATCATATTTGTTAACAATTTTATAATATTTTAAATATGTATCTTTATAATATGTATCTTTATAATTTTTAGGATCATTAAGATGGTTTGGACGTATGGAAAGAATGAATGAAGAAAGAATAGTAAAAAAATAATATGTTAATGATGTAAATGAAACCAGAAATAGAGGAAGACCGAGGAAAACGTGGCACGATCAAATAAATCAAATATTGAATGTCGGCCATGTGAGGAGTCAGAGAAATCGACGCGCGTGCATGACACGATGTATGAATGTTGAGGAAGCGAGAGAAATATGTCAGGAAAGAAAAGTGTGGCAGTGCATTCTTTCTGCCTACCCCTTCGGGGAGACGGCGTGATGGTTAGTTAGTTATAATATGTATCACTGAAGAAGGACTGGTTGTCCGAAACATGTCTGATATGTAATTTTAATAGTGTTGTACCTATATAGAAAATAATATGAAAAAAGAAAAAGGTAAATAAAAATACTTCCACTTTTGTCTTTATTTCATCACCAACATACGGTGTCGTGCAAGCAGCCAACCACGGCTGTCACTAGCTAGCACCAGTTTGTCGATGCCAGCGAGCCTGGCGAAACCGGTCGCTGTCGAAATAAATACAAAAGTGGAAGTAGTTAAAAAACATCGTTTTATTTAATTATTATGTCTGTAATGGTTGTGATTTTTATACATATAATACATAAAAATTAAAATGAAAATACTACACCAGGCCCATGACAGTGTGGCAATCACACTGCAATCACTGGGAATCGGACCGAGGACCTTTGGTATGCCAGTCAGAGCTCTTACCACTCTGCCACGAAGGTTGTCATTTCGATTTATAAAAATCACTTTGAGAACTAACTAACTAACTAACTAACTAACCATCACGCCATTTCCCCGGATGGGTAGGCAGAGAGAATGGATCGCCACAATGTTCAGTCCTGGCATACCTCTCGGGCTTTCTCTACATTCATACATCGTACCATGCACGCACGTCGATTATTCCGACTTCGAATGTGACCGCCTCTAAGTAATTTATTAATTTGGTCATGCCATGTTTTCCTCGGTCGTCCTCGGCTTCTTTTTCCACTCACGCTGCTTGTGTAAAACTTTTTAACCATTCTACTCTCATCCATTCGTTCCATATGTCCAAATCATTTCAGGGATCCTTTTTAAATTTTATCCATTTTGTAGTCATCTGCCTTACATTTATTTATTATTTCATCGCTCGGTATTCTATCATACAATGTTTTCCCGTACATTCTTCTTAGTGATCTTATTTTACTGCGTTTATCCTGCTTTCATCCTTCTTTTGCCAGCTCCAAGCTTCACTTCCATACATGAGGGTTGGTACTATAACTCCATTGTGTACTGCCATCTTTGCTTCTGTGGATATATTTCTATTGAGTACTATAATATAATATAACATAGGTTACCGACATTAGTCAACATCTCAATATTGGCTCTTCCAAGTACACTTTAAATCAAGCATGGCCGCTTTTTTTTTACTTTATTCCATTTCATAGTGCGCCCCGATCCGCTACCAAGACACAGTCATGGTAAATAATGGTCGAATAAATGACTACAGGCGCCAACGTCTCTATGGGAGAATGGCCGAACTAGACTCGTGAGAAACACTGTCATAACACAACGCATTTCACAATTCACTTCATTAAAGTGACACCTGCTTTGGAATTTTCGGTAGTTTAATTGTGCAAATATAAAATTGGCTCACTCCGCTTGTACCGCAAACTAGAGGGGTTAGGAAAACACTCGTATGGTGCGGCAAGAGATTCTCAATCTTTTTGTGGCCCTACCCCTTAATCCAGCGGTTTCTAAACGTTTTAATACTATAACCTTAATCACGTGCACGGTGCAAAGATGAATTATTTGTCAGTCAGCTGTTTGTTATATGCAGACGATGCTGTGTTAATCGCTGACAGTAAAGAAAATTTGCAAGCCTTAGTGTCAAGGATGTATGAGGCATGCAAAAAGAGTGACTTGGTGATGAATGTGTCTAAATCTAAAGTGATGGTTTTCGAGAAAGAAGAATGTATGACGATTTGTGATATAAGTGCGATGGGCGAGAAATTGGAGCAAGTTACTGAATTTACGTATCTGGGAAGCATGTTTACAAGGGACGGAAAAATGGAGAAAGACATCGAAAGGAGGGTTGGTGCTGGGAATAAAATAAATGGCGCACTCAAAGTCATTACTGCAAATAGAAATATATCCACAGAAGCAAAGATGGCAGTACACAATGAAGTTCTAGTGTCAACCCTCATGTATGGAAGTGAAGCTTGGAGCTGGCAAAAGAAGGATGAAAGCAGGAAAAACGCCGAAGAAATGAGATCACTGAGAAGAATGTGCGGGAAAACGTTGTATGATAGAATACCGAACGATGAAATAAGAAAGAAATGTAAGGTAGATGACTGCATCATAAATAAAATTAAAAAAGGATCTCTGAGATGGTTCGGACATATGGAACGAATGGATGAGAGTAGAATGGTTAAAAAGTTGTACACAAGCAGCGTGAGTGGGAAAAGAAGTCGAGGACGACCGAGGAAAACATGTCATGACCAAATTTATCAATTACTAAAAGGCGGTCACATTCGAAGTCGGAACAATCGACGTGCGTGCATGGTAAGATGTATGGATGTAGAGGAAGCTCGAGAGGTATGCCAGGACAGGCCAGTGTGGTGATCCATTCTCTCTGCCTACCCTTCCGGGGAAATGGCGTGATGGTTAGTTAGTTAGTTACCTTAATCACACCTATTGAGCAAGTCATAATAATAATAATAAATTGGATGATTTATAGAGCGCCATTTTTATGAATTGATCATCTCAAGGGCGCTGTAGCTCCATTTTATGAACTAGTTAAAGATAAACATTTTTTTCTTCTATATGCACTATTCTTTGTGTTGTTATGATGGTTTATTTCTCTTTTTTTTTATATACTTTGTATATATAACACTTATATTAAAAAAAAATTACAAAGACATGTTTCGGACAAATAGTCAATCTTCGGTGAAAATAAATAATTTATAACACAACTTTATAACATCTGTCAGATCATGTAAACAATTTGATAATATTACTAATAATGTATATTTATAATATGTATCACTGAAGAAGGACTGTTTGTCCGAAACATTTAATTTTTTTTAAATCTAAGTGTTGTATATAAAAAAGAAAATGAGAAATAATTTTTTTTTGCTCAGAATAAACATTTTGTTAAAAATAAATATTTAGTTTAAAATAAACATTTGGTTAAAAATAAACATTTTGTTAAAAATAAAACATTTTAGTATGGGGGCTGCACCTGACGCAGTCGATCAACATTTGCATCAGGATAGGACAGTTTGAACAGGTGCGTTTTGAGCCTCGATCTAAACTCTGATGGGTTTTCAATGCACTTTAGGTCTGCAGGGAGGCCTTTCCAGGCCGAAGGGCCAGCTACAGCAAAGGCCCGGTCGCCGAAATTTGTGCGAGGATAACGCTTCGGTACGTACAATTTACTCATCGCAGAAGACTTTGCTGATGGCAGTGTAGACTACCTCGCATTCAGGTTTCCCATCTTGCTATGTCCTCAACACCATAGACAGACCCTATCCTTTCATTACTGATCCGATTTCTAAAGGTTTTGCTGTGATGGAGCATAGGGCTCGCATTTCTGCTACTCTAAGAAGGTTCTTAGTTCTATTGGTATCGGCTCTGACCTCTATTCCATACGTCATGATGGGGTGACCCATGCCATGCATATCTTGACTCTACTTTCAGTTTGCATGTATTTGTTCTTCCATATGGTGTCGCGCAACCAGCCAGCCAATTGTTTGATTCTGCAAGTCTGATGTTTATTTTTTCACGATTAAATATATTTGTAAAAAGTAACAATAAGTGTTATATTGTAGATACAATGTTTTTGGAATTAATTAAATTTTATACTTTAGGAATTAAAAAACTTTGTTTTATCCACTATTTTTTAATAAAAAATATTAAAAAACATGACATGTTTCGGAGGATACCTCCATCTTCAGGTGTAAAAATAAAAAACAAAAACTAAACAAAGAAAGACTAATAAAAACGCATTTAAAATTCGATACAATAATTCAAATTTAAAAATTAATTAGGTTAATAAATTTTTACACCTGAAGATGGAGGTATCCTCCGAAACATGTCGTGTTTTTTAAATATTTTTTATTTAAAAATTGTGGATAAAACAAAGTTTTTTAAATTTCCAATGTGTCTTACTATGGAATTCCACAGTGTCTTAATTATCAATAAGTTAATTAAATTTTTTGTTATTTTTTTTAAATAATTTAATTTAACGGTTTCGCTAGTCTAATGCATATTTTTTCATAACTAAATATTTTTGTAAAAAAGTACATAACTACCTATTTGTAAAAATATTACGTGTTTTATTCAAGACCTGATGCCGACTTAGTTGTATTAAGAATCCGTAAAAAAATCTGAGTAATAAACATGAACCTTCCTGGTAACTTGTGGCTGGGAGATCACGCCTATATGGATAGTTTGATCTAACCGCATACACAATTCTTGAAACTACTCGTATTCGGAAGAAATTATTCACAACAGGAAACAGGAAATGCTTTAAGACTGATTAGAATCAGGTATGCGAAGAGGATCCACTGAGATGCTAAATTTTGCATTTACTCTCTGCCCGCTAAGACTGACTTAAGTCAGATATATATAATACATGTAAGTCGTGCGTTAGTTAGTTAGAAAGTTTCAATCCTGGGATTGGTTTGCAGCAATTTCTTCTATTCTTCTCTTCCATTCTTTCCTGTCTTGTGCGGCTCTTTTGAAATCTGCATATCATGAGCAGCGCACGTCCACCAACAGGTCCTCCAGGTACTCTCGGCGTGGGCGTCCCCTAGAGTTTGTCCCCTCGGTCATACCCTCCATTATGGCATGCAAGAGACCTTCTTGACGTATTACATGGCCGATCCATCTTGCACGCCTTTCGGACAAGGTCCTTCACCACGTGCCTTCCTCCTTCGATTCTTTGGAGAACCTCCTCTTTCGTGATGTGGTCTCTGCAGGAAATTCCTTATAGGACCACATCTTAAAAGCCCCTAGTCTCCGTTTATCTCTTTTGGATAGGCACCATGTCTCGCAGCCGTACATCAAGATACTCCATAGTATGGAGTATATTCATTGGTCTTGATGAGGAGTATTCTCAGTTTTAGGTCTATATTAGTCGATTCTATTATTTTCGACCTTTTATTAAATGCAAGCCTAGCCTGATGTTATGGAAAGGAATCTGGACATGCCCAGGCTTGAACCCATGTCCCCTGGATCAAGAGCCATTTCTGCCAGAAATTCACCATTTTTTTTAATCTAGATTAAAACTAACATTTGTATAGTCAGTCATCAATGTTTAAATGTAGTTTTTTACGGCTTACCTATAAAAATGCAGTGGTCATGCATTCGAGATGTGAGCACCTAAGCAGGCGCCGTTTCAGCCGACAGACAGCCAGCGGGCGTGGTCGAGTGGTAATGCGTCAAATCACGGGGTTAGTTATTCCGGGATCGAGTCTCGACGGTGCCATCGAGGATATTAAAAAGGAAATAAAATCATTGGGCCCTTTGAGGAATCCGAAAAGTTTCGCGAAGGGCCTTTCCTACAATTATTTAGCCCTGAAATTAAAGGTAAGGAAACGAAGTACCAGAAAAAGGGTCATTCTAAATTTCCAACAAATAAAAGCATCACGCAATTTTCACCGAATTAAACAAAAGCATTATAAAAATATTTAACGCTAACTGTGGAATTCCATAGTAATATACTTAGGAACTTGAAAATAACTTTGTTTGATCCACAAAATATTAAAAACACGATGTATCTGAGGATACATCCATGTTCAGGTGTAAAAATATAATAAAAACTAAACAAAGAAAGACTTATATAAAACAAACGCATTTAAAATTCGATACAATATTTAAATTTAATAATTAACCTGGGCTATTTGTTATAAGTAGGTAGGTACTTATTATTTTATTATCAGTAAAAACTAATAAATAATATTAACAACTTAACTAACTAACTAACTAACCATCACGCCGTCGCTCCGAAAGGGTAGATAGAAATAAGGGACTGCCACACTTTTCTTTCAACATTCATACATCGTGTCATGCACGCGCGTCGATTTCTCTGACTCCTCACATGACCGACATTCAATATTTGATTTCTAGTTCCAATTACATCGTTAACATATAATTTTTTTACCATTCTTTCTACATGTCTATACCATCTTAATGATCTTTTCATTATTTTTTTCATAACACCATCATTCGATACAATAATTTAAATTTAAAAATTAACTTGGGCTATTTGTTTTAAGTACATAATAACAATTATTTTTTATCAGTAAGAACTAATAAATAATATTAAACAATATTAATACACGATGATAATATAAGCACAGTTAACAATAGCATTAAATTAATCAAACTCGAAAATTTAGAAATCCTCAAGTCGGTGAAATTGGGTGAAAACATAATTAATAATCAGATTCCTCCTTTTACTCCTTTCTCCTTAAATAAAATGCTTTATCTACATTTAATCTCCCAAGCTCCCATTCCTAATCAAATGCAAATTAATAATTTATTAATTTTTATATACAATAAATTATATCTTTTCAAATGTACCTATGTTTTTTCTAAATAGCAATTATATAGATATTTTTTTATATTGTCATCATGTATTATTATTGTTTAATATTATTTATTAGTTCTTACTGATAAAAAATAATTATTAGTACTTATAACAAACCCAGATTAATTTTTAAATTTAAATTATTGTATCGAATTTTAAAAGCGTTTTTTTATATTAGTTTTTCTTTGTTTAGTTTTTATTATATTTTTCACCTAAAGATGGAGGTATCCTCCGAAATATGTCGTGTTTTTTTAAATATTTTTTTATTTTGTGGAATAAACAAAGTTATTTTCAGTTTGCTAAGTACACTATAAAAATAAATTTAAAATACTTTAACTTGTTTTTACATCAGTCAAGTCATTGTCAAATTTACCTTTCTTAAATGTAATTCCCATAAAATATAATTATCTAATTAACTAAACATTACCGTTTCCTTGGAGAGGTAGGCAAAGAAGATGGACCGCTATACTGCTCTGCCCTGACACACTTCTCGAGTTTTTCTGAATTCGTACATCATAACATGTACGCTCGTCGATTTTTCCGACTTCAAATGCAGCTGCCTTTTAGTATTTGATTAATTTGGTAATGCCATGTTTTCCTTGGTCTTTCGCGGCTTGTCTTTCCACTCTTACTGCTTGTATTACTATATTTAATCATTTATTTCTCATCCATTCGTTAAAAATGTCCAAATGATCTCAGGCAGTGGCGGTACTCCCATAGAAGCCCAGAAGCTCGGCTTGGGTAAGAAATTTTGTATCAAAACCTCTTCTGGCTTACAGAGGTTCAGCTCTTGTGGCTATTCCTCTTACGTCTGATGGGAATATTGTTGGAAATTGATTTGGTGGGTTTTTGGTTTATGCGGGGACATGATTACTTAGATTTGGGGGTTTTGATTCAAAATTTCTTACGCAAGCCGGGCTTCTGGGCTTCTATGGGAGTACCGCCACTGAACTCAGGGATAATTTTTTTATTTAATTTATGATGCAATCATCTGCCTTACATTTCTTCCTTATTTCATCGTTCGGTATTCTATCATTTATCGTTTTCCCGCACATTCTTGTCGGTGATTTCATTCATAGATTAGAGTCACAGAAAATAGATGCTTCCATTAATTAATTAATACGAATGAAAACGTCAGTTTTCTAGAAGTTTTATTATATTTTATGGGAATGACATGTTTCGCCCTTCCAAGGCATTATCAAATGTGACGAAATTTCAGCTCATTGCTGTTTATATACACTAGTAAATGGAGCAGAATATGGTAATTAACGAAAATTGATGTGACTTTATACATTTTTAGCAAATAATTATTTGGGTAGGTTTAGAAATATTGGAAAGTGTTTCTTGGAACTCATTAAGAAATTTTACGACAATGATAACAGTCATAGTTAGGGGATACTAAATGATATTATATTATACAAATTAAAAATAAGTTATTTGAGGTAGGACGAAATAAAGTATTTCTAAGAAAAACATCTTCTTACAAATTGTTTTCAAATGATTTTACATATTTCACGGCGACTAATGATTCTAAGTATTATATGTTAAATAAAATCGATTACTAATAATTTATTAAATTATAAAATCCTGGCTAGAAACCTTCAAGAAAGAAGAAGAATTGGAGAAGAAGATGGTGTTGACGTGGGAGAAAAATTTAAAGAAGAAGAAGAAGAGGAAGAAGGAGAAGAAGAAGAAGAAGATAAAAAATATTTTTAGTACTAGGCCAATAATGGTTCTATTTTATCATCCTTTTTGAAAATTAGGTTTGTTCTGTAAATGGTGTGAAAAGATCTAATTAGAAGGGAATGGATCATAAACCATTCTTCCAGATACAAACACCTTATGGTCCTGAAGCAAAAGAACAAAATACCCTTCTATTTTGTATATTTTTTATTTATGACCCATATAAAACTTATGTTTATTTTTACTACATATTAAATTCAAATATTTTTTTGTACAATATAAATTATTTGTAAATATGAGTATCATTTATTCCAGATAAAATTACTAACCATCACGCCGTCTCCCCGAAGGGGCAAGCAGAATGAATGGATTGCACACTATTCATTCCTGACAAACTTCTCTTGATTCCTCAACGTTCATACATTGTGTCATGCACGCGTGTCGATTTATCTGACACCTCACGTGGCCGACATTCAATATTTGATTAATTTGATCGTGCCACGTTTTCCTTGGTCTTTCTCTTTTTCTAGTTCCATTAACATCGTTAACATATACATTTTTTACCATTCTTTCTTTATTCATTCTTTCCATGTGTCCAAACCATCTTGATCTTTTCATTATTTTGTTCATATGTCCGTGTCATGTACGTTCAAGTGGTCAAAACATACAAAACAAAAAAATATTTTTTTTGTTTTGAATTTAAAATAAATTAACGATTTTTTTTCATAATGAGAGTAAACGACCTTAGTGGTAAAGCGGCAAAACCTATGACTTGCCAAACCGAAGGTTCCAGGTTCGATTCCCACGCTGTGTTTGCTCTGGTAGAATTCACGTGACAATACAAATGTTTTATTTTATCTTCATCTTCTTCCTCCTCATGGTTTAGGTCGTATGACCTGTTGATGATGTCCAGCTACCTCTCTATCAATTTAGCGGCCTTCCTGGTAATATCTTGCTGCTTAGGTTCTCATCTTTAACAATTTTTGCAATTCTTGTATTCTCCATGCGGTCCACGTGGTCTTCCCAAAAGCTCCTTATGCTTCTTCCCTATCTTACAATGTCCTATACACCACAGACAGTTCTTATCGTTTCATTTCTGATCCGATCTCTGAGGGTTTTCCCTGCGATGGAGCGTAGGGTTCTCATTTCTGCTACTCTAAGAAGGTTGTTAGTTCTATTGGTATCGGCTCTGACCTCTATTCCCATACGTCATGATGGGGCGAACGCATGCCTTGAAGAAATATCTTTATATTAAATAATTAATACGACTGTAAATGTCTGTTTTCTAGAAGTTTTATTATATTTTATGTGAATGACATGTTTCGCCTGTCTAAGTTGCCTGTCATAAATTTGTCAATGTCATTTACATAAAATATAATAAAACTTTTAGAAAACAGTATTTAATTTAACAATTTTCTTTCGTATTTTAGGATAAGGTCGGGTTTTAAATGGTTCATTTACTTTATCACACAACGTTTTCCTTGGTCTTACTCTATTTCTTGTTCCTTTAATTTATACTTCTTTTAACATTCTTTCTTCATTAATGCATTCCATGTGTCAAAACCATCTTAACGACCCTTTCATTATTTTGTTCATTACACTTTCATTCGCACCCCATTCACTTCATACATTTCCATTTGTCACTTTCATATTCAGATTTACCACGTATACCGACGAGAAGAAGAAGAAATCTGAAAATCTGGAATAACTGCATGAATTTGTTTATTTTGGAAATATGTTTACAAAGGACAGGAGAGTGGAGAAGGATATTAAAATAAGGGTTGGGGCAGGCAACAGAGTAAATGGTGCACTTAAAGTTGTCATCGAAAACAAAAGCCTATCCAAAAAGGTAAGATGGCAGTGCACAATGGTGTTGTGTCGACCCTTATATGTGGAAGTGAAGCATGCAACTGGCAAAAGAAGGATGAAATTATTGTAGAATAAATGCAGTACAACGGAGATCTCTAAGACGAATGTGTGTTAATTCTTTATATGATAGAGTGACAAATGCAAATATAAGAAGTGAATGCGGTGCGAATGAAAGTGTTATGAACAAAATAATTAAAGGGTCGTTAAGATGGTTTGGACATATGGAAAAAATTAGTGAAGACATAATTGTGATTAAAGTATATATGTAAACGACGTGAACGGATCTAGAAATAGAGGAAGGCCGAGGAAAACTTGGTACGATCAAATCCACCAAATATTAAAGTCGACGTGCGTGCATGACACGATGTATGAGTGTAGAGGAATCGAGAGATGTATGTCAGGACAGAACAGTGTGGGGGTCCATTCTTTCTGCCTACCCTTTCGGGGAGACGGCGTGATGGTTAGTGAGTTAGTTAGTTAGTAAGAAGAAGAAGAATATATATTATATCGTGATATCTGCTATTTCATAATGTACGAGTATCTCATCTCCACAAGATCTGTATATCATTTTTTTCCCACAACCATGAATTAAAAAAAAACTTTGTCGTGTGCCTCATTAGGCCAAACCATCTAGGTAAAAAATAGAAATAACATATTATGTTAGCACGCATATTAACAAAAAGTATCAAATATAATTTTGATTGTTAATTTATATGATTGAGAACGTATTACGCATAACTATTATAGATACTTGAGTCTGACTTGGGAGTTGAGATATATTTTAAAATTAAATCAGAACAGTTTATTATTCTCAAAAGAGATTTACATAATTAATACGAAGGAAAACGTCTGTTTTCTAGAAATATTTTTTATATTATTGTTTATGGAAAAAAAACATTTTACCTTGCTAAGGCATTATAAAATGGCATGACATTTGATGATGTCATTTCCATAAACTGTAATAAGACTTCTAGAAAACAAACGTTTTATTCTTCTTCTTCTGCTTTATTTAGAACTGTGTCCTGTTATTTCTCGGAGCCTGTTCCTGGGATGCAGATGTCCAACTGTCACGCCATCTTTTAGGTGGTCTTCCTGCAGGTCGATTTCCTGTTGGTTCTTTATTTGCAGCTATATTTATCACTCTTTCAGAACATTCTCTCTCCACATGATCTCTCCAGTAGAGTATTCTCAGTCTTCCACAACGCGCGACATTTTCCACATTGCAGATCTTTCATATTTCAGAATTTCTTATTCTGTCTCGGAGGGTCGTTCCCGCAACGGATCGGAGAGTCTTCATTTCTGTGATCCTTGTTTTTTTTTCGTATTAATAAAAAACGTTTTCATTCGTATTAATTATTTAATATGGAGTTTAACATCATTGTTCAAGAAACTATAAATAAGATAATTACAGTTTATGGCATCTTGTTGAGAAAAAGTATAATACCAGGAACTTATGAGAGATGGTTCGACTTTCGGAAGACAATACACTCTCTAAAGTCAAGAGTATTTGTTTTCTGAACGTACATTCACTAATATGAAAGACTTCGATCTCCAAAGATCGTGTTCAGAAGACTGATTAATCAAAGGCAGATTGGTTCTGACTAAACAGGTGAAACATGTTTTTCTTATAAAATATAGGGTTTTTGGCTTCGCTACAAGTGGTGTATCCTGATGGTCAAAGGTTTTTGCAATAGAGACGCTTGAACTTTGACAGCGTATAGCGGCCATTTCGGTAAAGCGATAGCTGTCAAATTTGACAATAATACTTATTTAATCTTGATATTTTTGCATAAAACGCTACACGTTTCAACAACGCGTTGAATTTGTTAAAATTAATTTAGTGCTCTGTTCGTCAATTTATGGCATTCATGGCCGTTCTGCAGAGTAGACAATACGTCGTATAGTGCTTATATATGAAACTTTTGTGGCTTAAACTGGATGATATTGGACAATGACAGCGAAATTCGCTGAGCGATTGGATACTTTTGAGAGAAGGGTGCTGCGCAGAATTCTGGGACCTGTGAATGACGGTGAAGGCTGGAGAGTGCGGCATAATGACGAGCTGTATCATATTTACAAAGCTCCCAGTCTCTCCACACAGGTCTGACTGAATAGACTGAGATGGGCCGGTCACGTGCAGAGGATGCCGTCATCGTGAACCCCAAAAAGATTGCTGGAGTGGCACCCAGGTGGTAGAAGACCAATTGGACGGCCAAGGCTGCGATGGGAGGATGAAGTTGGAAGAGATGGGGCGAAATTATTACGAGTGTCAGATTGGAGGATCGAAGCGGAGGACAGGAGGAGTTGGAGGCGAAGGAGGCTAAGGATCGATATGGGCTGTAGGGCCATCGAAGAAGAAGAAACTGGATGATATGGATGCCGACAATATATGATTCCAACAGGATGGCGCTACGTAGCACCACGATGGACATTCTGCATAAAAATGGAAACTTCTAGAAAACAGACGTTTTCTTTTGTATTAATTAAAGTGTTATTTATTGATACGTAATACTGCCTTAAGCTCTTAATTAGAGTACAATATGTTTATTGTATTTGTTAACAAATCGTAGTTAGTACATTAATTAAAGTTTTACGAGCTTGTCGGCATTTTTTACAGCAATATAACCATTCACGGCTCTTCCGAGAACAAAAAAAAAATACGAAACGAAATAACCAGATAAATATTATTAACTGTTTAAATATAAAACGCTGATTATGGTATAACAATTTTTTTTCGTGACAGCTTTTTCGTCAATTTATGTTGACATCATCAGGTATTACAATAATTTTTCAAATGTTAAAATTATATTATTCAAATTTACATTGGACGACGAACTTCGCGCCGAGTGGTAAGTGCATTGACTGCCACCCCGAAGGTTCCGGGTTCGATTCCCGGCGAGGGCAGTGTGATTGTCACACTTGGTCTGGTGTAGAATTCACATGACAATCAAATGGCGATAGATTACCTACATATCCAATGTCACGAGAATCACTATGATAGCTATAATACCAATTACATCGATTTGGCTTATGCTGCCATGATGTAAAGAGCGATTGAACAAAATAATAATAATAATAATAAATGCACATAAGGGTTAGAAAAATCACGAAAATATATTTTTAACAGTTGAAAAATTATTGTAAAATCTGATGACGTCAATGATGATGATGGGTTGGCGAAACAGCTGTCGCAAAAAAAATGTGACACAATAAACATCGTTTTATATTTTAACATTTAATAATGTTAAAGTATTTTAACAGTTGAAAAATTATTGTAGAACCTGAAGATGTCAACATGGGTTGACGAAACAGCCCAGACAACAAAAATTGTGACCCCAGAAACAGCTTTTTATATTTTAAAACTAACTAACCATCACGCCGTCTCCCCGAAAGGGTAGGCAGAAAGAATGGACTGTCACACTTTTACTGATGCGGCACTCCATCCTTCTTTTTTCGCCCCGCGGGAGACGCGGTGTGATGGGTTGCGAACCTCATCGCCACCAATAGGCATCTCCCGCGCACACTTCGATCTTCCAACATCCAAAAAATAAATCTAAAACAAATAATATAAAATACAATGATATAAAATAAAATAACAAAATAAAAATAATTTAATACAATATGTTATTTTTAGATGGTGCACATTTGTCTATTTAATTTATGTTCCACGAATCCACCGTTTTTTAAATTTAGCACATAATGTAATAACACATAATGTTTTTCCGATGTTGCACATGTTGACATAGACGATCCGGACTTCTGTGTTTATTTAATTTATGTTACACGTATCCACCGTTTTTTAAATTAGCTGTTATATGATTTAATTAATTTATATTTTAACGTTTATTAATGTTGAAGTATCATAAAGTATTGTAACAGATGAAATATGTATTATTGTAAAATCTGATGATATCAACATGGTTTGACAAAACAGCTGTCGCGAAATAAAAATGTGACACTATCTCCAAACTTCGGATGCCGGTCCACTCCCTCACGTTTCGCAGCCAGGACATCTGTCTCCTACCGGGCCTTCGGCTTCCCTCAATTTTCCCCTCCAATATCAGTTGGAGAAGGTGGTACTTTTCTCCACGCAGTACATGACCCAGATGTGAAATCTTCAAAACCTTGATAGTTGATTGATAGCTCATTGTCAACTCCAGCTCGCTTCAAGACTTCGGTATGGGTAGCCATGTCTGTCCAGGGAATTCTGAGCATTCAGCGATAGAGCTACACATCAAATGTTTCCAGTATGTTCATTGAGTTGACTTTTAAGGTCCACGTTTCACATCCATACAATAAAACATACCACACATAGCATTTGATCATTCTCTTATCATTGCAGAAGAGTGATTTCATTTTATTAAATAAACCTCTTGTTGCCTTAATTCTGTTAATGCGGTGATTTCCTCTATCTAATTCGATTCCGTACTATTTTTACGTTCTTGTTTTTTCTAGTATGAATAACATTCGAAAATATATAATAATATTTGGCACATACAAAAATAATATTTTAAACCTTTTTGGGGAATATAAATCCTAGTTATTGCGTGAGCTTTTAATTGTTGTAAAAATGTGAATTTTGCAAAATAAATTTGCGGAGTTTGCGGTTTTTTGCAAAGTTAAGGGTGGAGTAAGGTAAAAGGGAAGAGCGCCGCATGGCTAGGGAAAGGGCGGTCGCGGGCACAAAGGGCCCACACGCCCCGGGAAAGTGCCGCGGGACTTTCTAAACTCACAGGTGACAGCGGTATACAACCATTGGTCTCAGAACCCCATTTACTCTCTTGTGAAATATGTATCGACCCCTTAATTAAGGTTAGATACTATCACCCCATATTCAGGTTTCATTTTGTATTTTGCATGCATAACATGAATGTTAATAAGTCCAAGGTAATGATTTTTGAAAAATAAGAAATCATGACAGTCTGCAACATCAGCGTGAAGAGTGAAAATTTGGAGCAAGTAGATGACTTCGTGTACTTAGATAGTATGTTTACAAGAAATGGGCGAGTGGAGAGGGATATTGAAAGAAGGGTTGGGGCAGGCAACAAAGTGAATGGTGCACTTAAAGTTGTCATTGCAAACAAAAACCTATCCAAAAAAGCTAGAATGACAGTGCACAATGGTGTTCTTCTACCGACCCATATGTATGGAAGCAAAGCATGGAACAGGCAAAAGAAGGATGAAAGTAGAATAAATGCAGTAGAAATGAGATCTCTTAGACGAATGTGTGGATACCCTGTGTATGATAGAGTGTCGAATGAGAATATGAGAAGTGAATGCGGTGCGAATGATGGTGTTATGAATAAAATAATGAAAGGATCATTAAGATGTTTTGGATATATGGAAAGAATGAATGAAGAAAAAATGGTAAAAAATGGTATATTAACGATGTAAAAGAGGAAGACCGAGGAAAACGTGCCACGATCAAGTAAATCAAATATTGAATATCGGCCATGTGAGGAGTCAGAGAAATTGACGCACGTGCATGACACGATGTATGAATGTTGAGGAAGCGAGAGAAATATGTCAGGAAAGAAAAGTCTGGCAGTCCATTATTTCTGCCTACCCCTTCGGGGAGACGGCGTGATGGTTAGTTAGTTAGTTACATTTGGATGGGTTTTTTGGAAAAGCTTTTGTTTGCGATGACAACTTTAAGTGCACCATTCACTTCGTTGCCTGCCCCAACCCTTCTTTCAATATCCCTCTCCACTCGCCTATCTTTTGTAAACATACTACCTAAATACACGATCATCTAATTGCTCCAAATTTTCACCATTCACGCTAATGTTACAGAATGTCTTGATTTCTTCTTTTTCAAAACCTTACCTTGGACTTATTCACATTCATCATCAGATAAAAAAAAAAACAAAGTGGTGTTAAAACACAACTTACCAAAAAAGTTTAAATAGCTAACTAACTAACTTACTTACTATCTAACTAACTATCAATCACGTAGTTTCCTAGAAGGGGTAGGCAGAAATATTGAACCGTCACATTGTTCTTTTCGGACATACTTTCGCTCGCTTCCTCATCATTCATACATTGTATAATACAAGCCCCTTGATACTTCATATTATTAATAAGAATGAAAATGTCGCTTTTCTAAAAGTTTTATTTTAATTAACTAACATACACAGAGCATCTACATAAGTCATTTCATATAATATATACTCAAATCAAATCAGTTTATTTCATCAACAGACATTACAAAAAATATTTTTAAGGCATCTATTGAGAACAGGTAAAATAATATATTATATATAGTATACTACCAGAAACGCATGAGAGATCCTTCAACATTAGGAAGACAGGATACTCTCCAGAATTAAGAGTATTTGCCTTCTGAACGTACTTTCACTAACATGAAAGACGTCGATCTCCGAGGAGACCGCGTTCAGCAGACTAATTGCTCTTCCCACCGGTGTCACCAGAGGCAGATTGGTTCTGGCGGCCGGTAGGTAAAACAATCTGTGCTGTCGCTGTCGGAGATATCTATCGGGGACAAAAAGCCGAACACCCTCCAGTACGGCCGAGTTCTCGAAGTATCCCCTAATTAATCTAAAGAAATGGGTAATTAGATGTCCATCTCTTCGAAGCTGTAGAGAATTAGTTCCGAGCATTCCCAAAAGAAATGCCGTGGGATAGAGCCACGGATAGCTACCATACTCCCACGTGTAGAGATACCTCAGAAATTTTTTCTGAACCCTCTCCAGCATAACGGAATATCTCGCCTCGTGAGGACTCATCACAGAACCACTTTCGAGTCTGCTCCGAACCAATGCGTTGTATAGGACTCTGAGCACATTGGGATCCCTGAAAAATATCGTACTCGAAATATCGTTCTCTCTGAAGTCGTGTCCGTAATATTTATTTATTTATTTATTATTATTATTATTAAAAGGTTGGCGACCCTGTCCGCGGGCCGCCTCCGTCTGGAGAACGACAGATCTAGCGCCTCATAATTGTTCTGCTTTTTGCTTCTCCTTTGTCGGGATGGACCGTCCTAAAAAGCAGGTAGGCCCTACCTGCCCCAGAGATGCCAAATTACCAAGCACACCACCTAATGAATGCATGTTTGTTTTACGACTCCGGCCGAGAAATTAAAATTAATGATTTTTAAATCTAATTTGATAATGTGTCGAAAGTCTTCTATTATAACTT
This sequence comes from Lepidostoma basale, assembly GCA_022606425.2. Taxonomy (NCBI): domain Eukaryota; kingdom Metazoa; phylum Arthropoda; class Insecta; order Trichoptera; family Lepidostomatidae; genus Lepidostoma; species Lepidostoma basale. The sequence goes on along the minus strand of JAHDVF020000515.1, from coordinate 329,652 downwards.
TCTGTTTAGCATGTTTACAAAGGATGGATGGTGTGTCTAAATACGTTAATTTGTTTTGATATTGAAACGATCGTTTCTAAACCTTTTTATTTACTTTGAAATCATCGTTGTAAAGGAAGACCGAGGAAAACGTGGCGCGATCAAATAAATCAAATATTGAATAATGGTCACGTGAGGAGTCGGAGAAATCGACGTGCGTGCATGACGCGAGATCGAGCAAGTATGTCAGGAAAGAAGAGTGTGACGGTCCATTATTTCTGCCTATCCCTTCGGTGAGACGGCCTGATGCTTACTTAGTTAGTTAGTTAAAATGAAACTAAAAAAAGCGACATTTTCATTCGTATTAATTATAAAATACGGAATTTTCAAGGGGCGTGCATGATACAATGTATGAATGATGAGGAAGCGAGAGAAGTGTGTCCGAAAATAACAATGTGACGGTCCAATCTTTCTGCCTACCCCTTCAAGGAGACGGAGTGATAGTAAGTTAAAATAAAATTTATTTTAAACAGATATTTTCAGTCGTATTAATTATATAATATGAAGTTTTAGACGTGCGAGCATGATATCATGTATGAATGTTGATGAATCTAGACCGGACGACCTCCGTGGCCTAGTGGTAAGTGCATTGACTGCCACCCCGAAGGTTCCGGGTTCGATTTCCGGCGAGGGCAGTGTGATTGTCACACTGTCATTGTTCTGGTGTAGGATTCACGTGACTCTAAAATGGCGATAGATTAGCTACCTGTCACATGTCACGAGAATCATTATGATAGCTATAATATCCTTTACATTGATTTGACCCATGCTGTCATGATGTAAAAAGCGATTAAATAAAATAACAATAAAAATAATAATAAGTATGGACCGTACGGAGAATACACGAATTGCAAAAATAGTTAAAGAAGATAACCCCAGCCGCAAGAGATTACCAGGAAGTCCGCCGAAGAGACGGAGAGATGGCTGGACATCATCATCCTAGGACAGCTCACCATCATAAACAAGTCATGGACCTAAAGTAAGGAAGAAGAAGAAGTTCAAAGAAAGAGTAAATATTTTCATTCGTATTAGTTCTACTTCTTCTTCTTCTTCAGCCTATTCCTGTCCACTCCTGGACAAAAGCCTCTTCCATTCGCTTTCACGTCTTGTGCAGACTGTTTTCCGGTTATTCCGACATGTCTGTTCAGATCATCCTTCCACTGTGGTTGCGGTCACCCTGCACTTTTGTCATCCACGGTCTTCAAGTCAGCAGTCTTCTTGCTCATCTTTCGCCTTCTGGCTACGTGACCTGCCCATTGCCATTTTAGAGTCGCTACTCGGTGGATGATGTCAGTGACCTTTGTTTTTACTCTCACCGTATCGTTTCTGACTCTGTCTCTTAGGCCTATTCCTAGCATGGCTCTTTGGGTCACTCGTAGTTTCTCGGCATCTGTTTGGACAATGTTATATTTCAAGACCATAAGTACCAACTGGCAGGACACAGGCCAGTATTAATTATACAACATAATTAGACAAGACACTATGGGTAAATGTTGAAGAAACGAGAGAGGCGTATCTAGAAAGAACAGCGTGGGGGTTTATTCTTTCTGCCCACCCCTTCAGAGAGACGGCGAGATGTTTAGTTAGTTAGTTATCATTGAATTAAGGCAAATCGTGGTGGTCCATGCGCAGAACAAATCACTTTGACACGAGATAAAATCTTTCTCGGCAGTTACACACGTTTTTTTTCTTACACAAAGACAACGCCAGGCGAAAAAAATACCAGAATGACCGTATTAAATGTTTTACCTGTGAGCGGCGCCACTTGCAAAGGCCGTCGTGGAACAATCCTTCAAAAAAATGACAAAGAACGCCCTCGAAAGAGCCAAAACTGGAGTGTTTTTTTTAATCTTTTTTTTATGGCTCTTACCTTTTCTAGGGAACATCACTAAATAGGCGCTTATTGATAGTAATATATTTAGTGAAATGATCTTTAGTGATAGGTTAATAGGAGATGCGATGGTTTATGGTGTTAAACACTGATTTCGGATTCCCTTTGAATGTATTTTGGTGACACTTTTATTGTGTCAGAAGCCGAACTTGACAAATAAATGAAGTTCATTGTCTTGGCCGAAACACTTCGATACTTCAACATTATTAACTGTTGAAATTTATAACACTTTTATGACATCGCGATTTAAATTTTTTGTCGCGACAGCTGTTTCGCTAACCGATGTTGGCACCATCAGGTGTTACAAGTAACTAAAGATTGACAGACCTACTATTTATAACAAAATACGTTGTTACTTAATTAATACGAATGAAAACGTCAGTTTTCTAGAAGTTTTATTATATTTTATGAGAATGACATGTTTCACCCTTCTACTTCTCTACTTCTATGATTTTTGGTTTTGCCCTTCCGCCCACATTTGAACCTTAGATTCCGACCTTAGAAGGGTGAAACATGTCATTCCCATAAAATATAATAAAACTTCTAGAAAACTGACGTTTTCATTTGTATTAATTATTTAATATGGCGTTTTACATCATTGTTCAAGAAACAATAAATACGTTATTATTGTTTGGTGTTGAAATTATAATGAAGTTTTTCGTTTATGTGAAGAGTTTTGATAGCCGTTAACAGTAAACTAATACATGTATTTTGTTACTAGGTATCACCGCAAAAATGGCCGTTCACAATGGAATTATATTTCCAACCATAATGTTCTGCTAAACAAGATCGCTTCGAAGATCGACGTCTTTCATATTAGTGAAAGTAAAAAACTAACTAACTAACTTACCATCACGCCATTTCCCCGGAGGGGTAGGCAGAGAGGATGGATCGCCAAAATGCTCTGTCCTGGCATACCTCTCGGGCTTCATCTACATTCATACATCGTACAATGCACGCATATCGATTATTCCGACTTCGAATTTGACAGCCTTTTAGTAATTGATTAATTTGGTTATGCCATTTTTTCCTCGGTCAGTAAAGTATCTTCTTCTTCTTCTTCACCTTTGGTAGACTCAGGAGTCTGTTATTACAGGCGGGTCCTCTTGAGACGCTGAACTCCAGCTTTCTCTCCACCGTTTCGGGGGTCTTCCTGGTCGGCGTTGTCCGTTTGGCGTTCCATGGAGAGCTATCTATGGTATTCTATTTGAGCTCATTCTTTCTACATGTTGATGCCAGTATCGCCGTCTTTGACGTCCCCATCTGACCACATCTTCGACCTCGAATTTCTAAAGTCGAACCATCTCTCATGCGTTCCTGGTATTATATTTTATATGATATTTTATTGTTCTCAATGGTGCCTTGAACTTATTTTTTATATACCTATAATACTCGTATATTTAGCAATCAAGATAAGAGGGCTCTTCTGTGGCCGACCGACACCCCTTTTGTTTTCCCATGGCCTCCACTTTAAGACTTTGGGAGTCCATCTTGAACTTGTCTGTCTGGCTACGTGTCCTGCCCATTGCCATTTCAATTTTGTGATCCGATCCATAATATCGGCGACTTTTGTTCGGCGTCTGATTTCTGTATTTGTAATTCTATCACTCAGACTTATGCCGCTCCATGGATCATTGCGCGCTCAATGATCTACTGGTTTGTTATTCTTGCCGTCCAGGGTATACGCAACCTTCGAAAGTATCCATTTTGGACCTCTCCGATGTTCGCATAGTCCAAAACTCGCAACCATAAAGGCGAGGGGAAAAACGATCCAGACAGGTGGGGAGAAAAACGATTTTCTGATGAATATTTTTTTAATTAGTTCAATTAATGGGTTTGCTCGTCTTATCGACGTTCGTAAACGAGTCTTCCACGGAAGCCGGCCCCTGACCGGCGTATTGTGCCTGTGACAGCCGGCCATTGTATACATTATACATACATCACTCCACATAATATATTCTCCCGGTACATAGGCAGTGAATGAAACACACAATAGCTAACCGTTCGTAGGAAGAAACTTAGATTTTTTATCGTAACTATAAAGTCGTGAATATAATCCAGTGCTGTGCCTTACAATTTTTATAAATATATTTTTTAACTTATTGAACGCTAAGGCATTAACACTGTGGAATTCCATAGTAATATACTTAGGAAATTGAAAATAACTTTGTTTAATCCACGAAATATTAAAAAACATATAAAAAAATATTTAAAAAAACTGTTATAAAGAAGGATGAAAGTAGGATAAATGCAGTAGAAATGAGATCTCTCAGACGAATGTGTGGATACTCTGTGTATGATAGAGTGTCGAAGGAAAATATAAGAAGTGAATGCGGTGCTAATGATGGTGTCGTGAACAAAATAATGAAAGGATCATTAAGATGGTTAAGACATATGGAAAGAATGAATGAAGAAAGAATGGTAAAAAAATTATATGTTAATGATGTAAATGGAACCAGAAATAGAGGAAGACCGAGGAAAACGTGGCACGATCAAATAAATCAAATATTGAATATCGGCCATGTGAGGAGTCAGAGAAATCGACGCGCGTGTATGACACGATGTATGAATGTTGAGGAATCGAGAGAAATATGTCAGGAAAGAAAAGTGTGGCAGTCCATTCTTTCTGCCTACCCCTTCGAGGAGACGGCGTGATGGTTAGTTAGTTAGTTAGTTATAAAAACTAAACAATGACAGACTAATATAAAAACGTATTTAAAATTCGATACAATAATTTTAATTTCAAAATTAACCTGTGCTATTTGTTATAACTACTAATAATTATTTTTTATCAGTAAGAACTAATAAACAATATAAAACAATAGGTTATATGATGATAATATAAACAATATAAAATTGTAATTTAGAAAAAACATACATTTGAAAAGACATAAGTGATATAGAAATTAATAAATGATTAATTTGGATTTGATGTGGAATGGGAGCTTGGGAGATTAAATGTAGACAATGTATTTAAGGAGAAAGGAGTAAAAGGAGGAACCTGATTATGCTTTCACCCAATTTCACCGACTTGAGGATATTTAAATTTTCAAGTTTGCTTAATTTATTGCTATTGTTAACTGTGTGTAGAAATATTGTGTCATTTTTATCGAGACTATGGTCAAATTCAATACAATGGTTAGCTATCTCAGAAAAAATAGCTTGTTTGTGTTCGTTGATACGTAATTTAAATGTTCGTCCTGTTTTGTCTATGTAAAAAGAATCACAATCCTTACATTTTAATTTTTTCATTTGTTATTTTTAATAGAATAGGACACTGAGAATGATCCTTGGAGGAATAGGACCAACCAAGAGATCCATCGATGACCCAGCAGCCTCTTATAACGAGCACCATGAGAGCCGGTCGCCTAGCATGGATTGAGCACGTCAATCAAGACCCTGGACGCGTCTAGACCGACTGGAGTCATCATAATCGGCTGTCCCTCAAGTCCGAGGAAGACTGTCCTTCACGGTTGTGGGTCTGCATGTGACTGAAGAGCCCGATCCTGGACCCACACATTCTGGAGTATCTGGGGCAGAGGAAGGCGCTTGCAATGGAGTGGTTACCGTCTCTAAGTGGTCTCTCCTTTCTCTTCCTCCTCCTCTCTGCGACGTCGTCTCTGCGCTGTGCTTCAAAGTCTTGCGTGCCTTTATGTACTGCTGTTCTCCATCTATCTTTTCCCAGCAATCACAGTCGATGTTAGTCTTTTGTAGGTTTCCTTAAAGCGTTTCCTCAGACCACCATCTGAGCATTTCCCTTGGGGAAGCTGAGAGTACATAATCTTCCTTAGGAGTAGACCTTCTTCTGACTGGAGTAAGACCTCTAGGAAGGCCTAAACAGCGCCTAATGGACAATTCTGCCTGATCTGGCTAGGTTACGAGAATCGGACTCCTGGAAGCAAAAGGCGCAGGATCGAGGAGTTTGGAGGAAAATAATCAAGCAGGCTAAAATTCTTCAAAGAGTTGTATGGACATACGAAGTAACTAATTAAGATTTTTTGTAATACTAATGAAAATGCCGTTTTCTAGAAGTGAAAAAAACTAATAAACCATCACACCGTTTCGCCGGAAGCGTAGGCAGAAAGAAAGGACCGCCACACTACTCTATCCTGTCGTACCTCTCTAGTTTCCTCCACAGGCAGTCTTCTCCTCATACTCCATCTTACTAAGTCATCAATTTTGCAGAATCTGCGAATCTCTTCGTTGAGTATCATATCTCTAAGGGTTCTCATCATCATCGGCTATCCCTCGTGTCCGAGGAAGACTGTCCTTCGCGGTTGTGGGTCCGCATGTGACTGAAGAGCCCGATCCTGGACCCACATATTCTGGGGCATCTGGGGCAGGGGAAGGCGCCTGTAATGGAGCCATCACCGTCTCCCAGTGGTCTCTCCTTTCTCCTCACCTTCAAAGTCTTGTGTGCCTTTATGTACTGCTGTTCTCCACTTATGTTTTCTGTCTTTTCCCAGCAATCAGAGTCGATGCCAGTTTTTGTAGGTTTCCTTAAAGGGAGTCCTTAAAGCGTTTCCTCTGGCCACCGTGTGAGCGTTAAATCTCTAAGGGTTCTACCTACTTATAGGTCGCAATGTTTTCATTTCTGCTGCTTTTAGGAGCTATTTGGTTCTGACAGTGTCTGCTTTTGCTATGATTCCGTAAGTCATTATGGCTCTGATGCATGTTTTATAAATCCTATCTTTACTTTCCTTTAGCATATTATGCTCATTTTCCCAAACAGTGACCCTCAGGCATCCGAAGATAACTGCTGCTTTATTAATATGTTATTTAACTTCATTATACAGATCGCTGCAACTATTTAATGATATTACATGCTGCAACAAAGAAATTCTGATATGATAAAATATATAAGAATAAAATTAGTTTATTTTATACTTGGTTAGATTTTTTGTATGATCACGTCCAGAACCATTAATAATGAGGTAAATGGCCCGATTCTGCACGCCTCTGTGCCGATTCATCTTAATAAAATTCAGAAGGTCTCAACAGAGCCACTGGCTACTGTTTGCGATGACTCATCTTGAATTTAAATTAATTACGAAAATGGGTGACGGAGCGTTTTCGAAACGTCGGTTTTTTCTCCTACATATCGGCTATAGCACATCAATATTGTTACAAGTTGAAAAAAATATGTATCATAACTAACTAACTAACTAACCATCACGCCGTCTCCCCGAAGGGGTAGGCAGAAAGAATGGACTGCCACACTTTTCTTTCCTGACATATTTCTCTCGATTCCTCAACTTCCATACATCGTGTCATGCACGCGCGTCGATTTCTCTGACTCCTCACATGGCCGACATTCAATATTTGATTTATTTGATCGTGCCACGTTTTCCTCGGTCTTCCTCTATTTCTGGTTCTAATTTTTTTACCATTCTTTCTTCATTCATTCTTTCCATATGTCCAAACCATCTTAATGATCCTTTCATTATTTTGTTCATGACACCATCATTCGCACCGCATTCACTTCTTATAATTTCATTCGACACTCTATCATACACCGAGTATCCACACATTCGTCTAAGAGATCTCATTTCTACTGCATTTATTCTACTTTCATCCTTCTTTTGCCAGTTCCATGCTTCGCTTCCATACATGTGTATCATATTTTTTTTATTTTTCGTATGAAGCACTTGCAAACAAACTGGGTTTCGGTTGCAGTTTCGAAGTGACGGGTTTATCATAACCCATTTCTTTAGACTAATCAGGGGATATCTTGAGAACTCAGACTTGTTTGAGGGTGTGGGTCTTTTTGTTCCTGAGAGATATCGCCGACAGCGCCAGCAAAGATTGGTCTATCTATTGGACACAAGAATCAATTTGCCACAAATAGTGCCAGTGGAGAGAGCAATCAGTCTACTGAACATGATCACATTAGAGATAGTCTTTCATATTAGCAAAAGCACGTTCAGAAGACAAATACTCTTGATTTTAGAGAGTATCTTGTATTCCTGAAGTCGAACCATCTCTCATGCGTTTCTGGTATTATATATGTAGGTATATATCTAAATATATATATTTATACAACAAAAACAACAACAAACCATCACGCCGTTTCCCCGCAGAAGTAGGCAGAGAGAACGGACAGCCACACTACTCCATCCTGGCACACCTCTCTAGCTTCTTCCACATTCATACAGCGAGTCATACACGCACGTCGATTCTTCCAGCTTCTAACATGACCAACCTTTAAAATTTGATTAATTTGGTCATGCCATGTTTTCCTCGGTCTACCTCGACTCCGTACTCCATTTACATCGTTAATGTATACTTTTTTAACTATTCTTTCTTCAGCCATGCGCTCCATATGTCCGAACCAACGCAGCGATCCTTTCATAATTTTGTTCATAATACCTTCTTTCGCTCTACATTCTTTTCTAATATCAGCATTTGAGATTCTGTTGTACATCGTTTTACTACACATACGTCTTAGGGACCTCATCTCTACCGCATTTATTCTGCTCTCATCTTTCTTCTGACAGTTCCATGCTTCGCTTCCACACATAAGGGTTGGGACCAATTGCGAACGGCCATTTTCGCTTTCATTGATAAATTATTGTTTCCAATAACTACTTTTAAAGCTCCATTCACTTTGTTACCCGCGCCAACACTGTCTGTTCGGCAATCCGCTGTGAACATGCTACCTAAATACACAAATTCCCTCACCTGTTCCAAGTTCTCTTCATTCCACTTATATCACAAACTGTCATTTGCTCTTCCCTTTCAAAAACGAACACCTTTGACTTTCCGACATTCATCATTAAATCATTTGACTTGCATACCTCATACATTCTCGACACCAAGACTTGTAATTCGTCCGTACTATCCGCAACGAGAACGGCATCGTCCGCGTAAAGCAGACAATTTACATACAAATCACTCATCTTAGCACCAGCATTTATACCTTTAAGTTCTTTCATACACTTGTCCCTATACAGATTGAACCATGGAGACATCACGCAGTCCTGCTTAACACCCTTTGTGATATCAAACCAGGGCGTGATGTCCCCATTTACCCTAACACTGGCAGTGCTTCATGCGTAGAGAGAAGCAACCGCCCGTATCAGTTTTGTGCTCACTTCATATTCGGACCAGATAGACCACAGTTTATCTCTGTTCACTCGATCATAGGCTTTTTGCAAATCGACAAATGCACAGAAAAGTTTACGGTTTTACCATAAACTTCTCTGCAAGCGTTCAAAGTGCAAAAATCTGATCCATACATCCTCTTTCGGTCATAAAAGCGCCTTGAACATCCCATACTCTTTCAATCGTAATCTTTTTTACTCTTTCTGTTGAAATTCAACCGTAGAGTTTACCAACCACGCTTAATAGACTTATTGCCCGGTGATTTCCACAGCCCATACGAGACCCCTTTCCCTTATATAGAGGCATGATAACAGCCCTCCTTCAGTCGAGCCACGCTGAAACCACCGGCCCACCGTTTTTGATAAACTCCAAGGCTACACAGTCATATCCGACAACTTTTGTTTTTAAATTCTGTGGCGTGTCCGACTTGACGATGTTGCCCAGCTTTCTGAATGCAGAACAACCGAGATGTGTTCTCCTATCAATCTCTTTGACTGGACTCCCTCTTCCAAGCGAATATATGATATGACAATTAACAAAAAAATATTATTTTCTATTTGTAATGTTATATAACTGCGGTTTGTTCGTAGGCTCCCATGTTCATATGTGAGTATTGAGATGTAAGTAAACGAGAAAAGGTTTTTTAGGTGTCTAAGCTTAAGATTGACAGGCTCTTGGGTTCGGGGAGAGACGCTTGTATCGTGGATCGGGTTCGTTTCTAGTCATGATGCAAATCCACCTTGACAAAAAATGAAAATTCTAATAGAAGGGGATTTATTTAAAAAATATATATTAAGTGTCCGAAAGTGCTACTTATTTTGGTGTCATGTGAGGTGTGCATTATTTCCTAATGTATGTAGAAAGCTTTCTACTTATTCTTGTTCTTCTTCCTCAGCCTATTCCCGTCCACTGCTAGACAAAGGCCTCCTCCATTCGCTTCCATGTCACTCTGTCCTGTGCAGACTGCATCCAGGTTATTCCGACGTTCATCACAGTTCACATCACAGTTTATTGTAACACCTGATGATATAAACATATTTCGGACACATATATAAATATAAATATTAAAAATATTATAACTGTTAAAATTTAAAACGCTGTTATAATATCTCAATTTATTTTTATTCACTGAGAGTGTCTCGACAGCTGTTTTGCAAACCAATGTTGGCATCATCAGGTGTTACAATAAACTGTGATGTGAACTGTGATGCCAACATTGGTTTGCAAAACAGCTGTCGAGACACTCTCAGTGAATAAAAATAAATTGTGATATTATAACAGCGTTTTAAATTTTAACAGTGATAATATTTTTAATATTTATATTTATATACCTATGTGTCCGAAATATGTTTGGTATTTAATTTTCAATTTTTTTTTAATAATGTCATTGTTGTATACTAAGTATTTAAAAAAGAAACATTAAACATCTACAACACAAAGTTATGGCGAATATAAGTAGAAGAAAATTTAAAAATTTATGTAGGAAAAATCAACGCTTTTGCGTGTTACGATGTATAAATGTACAGGAAACTCGAGAGGTATGTGAGTACAGAGCAGTGTGGCGGTCCATCTTCTCTGCTTACCCCTTCGGAAAATGCCGTGATGGTTGGTTAGCTTTTTTTAATGAAAATATTGATTTTATGCTGAATTCAAGAAGTTCATTGATATTTTTTTTCTCAAACAAGATCTTCTTCTTCTTCTTTCTTGCTGTAGACCTATGTGGTCTGTTCTCCAGAGTGTTGCTCCACCTGTGAGGTAGACTCCCAGCTGTCCTTCCATCTTTTAGAAGGTCTTCCACGAGGAGTCCCATGAGGCTGATTATGCAATAAGGGGAGTCTGGTGGTGTCCATTATTTGAACATGACCATACCAATCTCTTTTTTGCTGTCTGCTCAATCTAATTTTTTTACCATTCTTTCTTCATTCATTCTTTCCATATGTCCAAACCATCTTAATGATCCTTTCATTATTTTGTTCATGACACCATCATTCGCCCCGCATTCACTTCTTATAATTTCATTCGACACTCTATGATACACAGAGTATCCACACATTCGTCTAAGAGATCTAATTTCTACTGCATTTATTCTACTTTTATCCTTCTTTTGCCAGTTCCATGCTTCGCTTCCATACATAAGGGTCGGTAGAAGAACACCATTGTGCACTGCCATTCTAGCTTTTTTGGATAGGTTTTTGTTTGCGATGACAACTTTAAGTGCACCATTCACTTTGTTGCCTGCCCCAACCCTTCTTTCAATATCCCTCTCCACTCGCCCATCTCTTGTAAATATACTACCTAAATACACGAACTCAACTACTTGCTCCAAATTTTCACCATTCACGCTAATGTTGCAGACTGTCATGGTTTCTTCCTTTTCAAAAAGCATTACCTTGGACTTATTAACATTCATCATCAGATCATTTCGCATGCATACCTCATACATATAATTCATATATACCCAATAACTATTAAAATCTTCCAAAATGAATAGTCATCACTCGTGAATATTCTTACACTCATATTGGGTAGGTGAGGACCAAAAAAGGGTCTTAATACCTAGAAAACACATTGCTGAGTAGCGCCCTCTACAGCAATTGAAGTGGTTTTTGATGACACTCTTTACAACAAAATTCTTTAACGCCTTTCTGATATGGCATCTTAAACTGTGAATTGAATTACGATTATCATTCGTAACAAATTAAGTAAGTTAGCAAGAACTTTAAAATAAAATTAAAAAAATTGGTGCTAATCTTTGTTGATTTCCAAAAAGCCCTCGACACCATCAATAAAGATGCCATACTAGCAGCCATCAACATCAGATGAGAGTAGTGATGTCAGGAGTTCCACTAAAGAACACCAAGGAGTTTGTCTACATCGGGAGCAAAATAACATGGGACGGTCGGTCGGTCTAAGAGCGAGGTTGACAGCCGTATACATCAGGCTAGGCTTGCATTTAATAAAAGGTCGAAAAAAATAGAATCAAATAATATAGACCTAAAACTGAGAATACTCCTCATCAAGACCTATGTATGGATTATCTTAATGTATGGCTGCGAGACATGGTGCCTACCCGAAAGAGATAAGCGGAGACTAGAGGCTTTTGAGATGTGTTCCTATAGAAGACTATTAGGAATTTCCTGGAGAGACCACATCACGAATGAGGAAGTTCTTCAAGGAATCGAAGGAGAAAGGCACCTGCTCAGGACCTTGTCCGAAAGGCGTGCAAGATGGATCGGCCATGTAATACGTCAAGAAGGTCTCATGCATGCCATAATGGAGGGTATGACCGAGGGGACAAACTCTAGGGGACGCCCACCCCGAGAGTACCCGGAGGACTTGTTGGTGGACGTGCGCTGCTCATCATATGCAGATTTCAAAAGAGCCGCACAAGACAGGGAAGAATGGAAGAGAAGAATAGAAGAAATTGCTGCCAACCAATCCCAGGATTGAAACTTTCTAACTAATTAGCAGCCTTACAACAGCGCTGTATAGATCACAGATACACAAAACTGTTAAATAATATATACGATAACACACCGGCCTATGTAAAACTAGATAAACCCACTGACCAGTTTCCAATTGAGAAGGGTGTAAGGCAAGGAGATACAATATCCGATATAATATTAAACGACCTTTTGTTACAAAAACAAAATTGTTCATAGCGGTTTTGAAATATGCCTTTCAATACCTGAACTGAGAAGAAAAAGGTATCAAGGTGGACGTAAAAAACTTTAACAATTTAAGAACAAATGAAAAAAAATTTTTTACACCCGTTAAAAAATTCTTTATAAAAACGAAAATACTTGTATGATTTTAACATCAAAACAGTACAAACGTATTACGCGTCACAATTAACTATTACAAAGTGCGGCAACAATCAAATAGGTCAAAACAATTCGATTATACACAAAATATCTTCAAATTTACGGGAGCACTACAGATACACTACAATAAGCAGAAAATAGTTCATTATTATGAAGAAGGAATTTGTTCACGTGTAGACTTGTCAAGCCCCCTGGATCAGGAATATCGCGTTCTGACCCCAAGACCACCACACGAATATTATGCGCTTAGCTGTCTGTGAGTAATACCGTACCGTTAGCAACGCGTCAAGTCGTAAAAGTTCACTTAGCGATATCGTGCGATACCATTTGCCTCGTACTTTTCTTAAGTTGTGATATTAATATTGTTCACTCATAATTATTTCAACATTGCTCAAGCAACAGCAAGTTTATATTACAGCGTCAAAATGCCACGCGATTCCTAAATTTAGATTCCTGGAATCATCACACTGTATTGGTCTGGTGTAGAATTTACGTATCAATAAAATGGCGATAGATTAGCTACCTATCACATGTCATGAGAATCATTATAATAGCTAAAACAAATTATATACAGTAATTGGGTTCCAAAAACGACCTTTTGTTACAAAAACAACTAATAACTCAATTGGGTATTTCTAATTAAATTAAATTAAAAATACATCGCCAGCAAGTTTGATGAAAGGTGTGTCTCAGAGTTTTCATATGACCCCATTCTTTTAAATGTCCAAAAATATCTAATACAATACAAGCCCTGTTGGACGGAATTTAAGGCGTTGCATAGAATGGAACTAGCTTATATATTTGATCTCTGCATCACCGAATTCCTGAATGCGAGGCAGTCTACATTGAAATAGCCCTGTTGGGTCCCCCCAACGTTGGCGATCACCTCGGCGAACCTGTCCCTGTCCTGTGTCGCTCGGAACAGCTCCTCCACACTTCAGATACCGGTATATTCCCGTATGTTTCCCAGCCTGGATATTTGTCTCCTACCGGGCCCTCGGCATCCCTTAATTTTCCCCTCCAATATCAGTTGGAGAAGGTGATACTTTTCCCCAGGCAGTGTGTGACCCAGATGAGAGATTTTTCGAACCTTGATAGTTGATAACAGTTCCCTGTAAACTCTAGCTCACCTCAGGACTTTAGTGTTGGTAACTATGTCTGTCCAGGGAATTCTGAGCATTCGGCGATAGAGCCACATTTCAAATGCTTCCAGTCTGTTCATTAAGTTGACTTTTAAGGTCCACGTTTTTTATCGTCGGTTAAGAGTGTAAAACTACTTACTCCACTTTTTTAATAAAATGAATTTGGATATTACTACTCTATAGATGTGTAAAACATCGATACGGCGTATAATAGTCTGAAATTGCTGTTTTTAGCAATAAAATATGACACGGCACAGCGTAGAAAGAGTTAAGCAAACATTACCCACCACACATTTACCACTCTGAAAATGGAGACTGCAACGATCTCCGAAATGTCTGTCAAGAAAGACGAGTAACACACCTCAGATGCATAAATGATCCGACAGACTTCAGATCTAAGCTGAAAACCCACCTTTTTGATATTTCATACCCAATTTAAAACTTGCATATTTTGTTCTATTATACTTTCTAATCGATCGCGAATATCAATCAGATGCAGCGTTCACACTTAGATTTAAAACACGTCCTAATGCGCCCTTGAGGTGATTACATCACAAAAGTTAGCATATTATTATTATTATTATATAGGTATGTACATTTTATATAACTCTTTAAAATGTTACGTTACTTTTGTTTGAATCTAGTATAACTTCATTTTGTGCAATTATTGTAATTCACCTGTTGGAATCTTGTTTAAGTTCAATTTAGATTCACTAGTATGAACTGTTAACTCTTATTATCATTGAAACTTGTGCTAGCATGTAATTGGCCTTATTTTATTTATGTACAGTAATCGCTGTTTGTAACCCCAAATAAATAAATAAATCTCTCATTGTCGAGATTTCTCTTCAATATATTTTTGGATTTAATCATCATTTCTGTGTTGACATTTTTCACAATAACCACAGGATGCATTCCACAGTTGAAATAGAGGAAATTGCTGTACACCAATCCCAGGATTGAAACCAGAGAAGAACCACAATACCTCGATTACACAGACTTGGCAATATGTATGGATATTCGTTGGACATGTTTGGTAATTGTCTTCCTATTTAAAAAAAAACTCCTTGCTCTTTTTGAATTCATGTAGATTTTTAGGCTTTATTCAAAATGAAAAAATATAAACAGTGATTAAAAGTGATACCATATAGTATAATACAATTAACATACTTAGGAAATTGAAAATAACTTTGTTTAATCCACTAATTATTAAAAAATATTAAAAAAACACGACATGTTTCGGAGGATACCCCCATCTTTAGGTGTAAAAATATAATAAAAACTAAACAAATAAAGACTAATATTAAAACGCATTTAAAATTCGATACAATAATTTTAAATGCGTTTTTATATTAGTCTTTCTTTGTTTAGTTTTTATTATATTTTTACACCTGAAGATCCGAATCCTCCTATCCTTCGAAACATGTCGAGTTTTTTTTTTTTTTTTTTAAAGTTATTTTCAATTTCCTAAGTGGAATTCCACAGTGTTAATGCCTTAGCGTTCAATAAGTTAATACAATTAAATTTAAAGTAATACATGTAAGCTATTTTGTGTTCAGTGTGCTCCAAAACTTTTTATTTTCTTTCTTTTTTTGTATTTCTTGTGTTTTTTGTGTTTTATGTATTTTTGTGTGTGTGTTTGTTTAAACAATACATTTTTGTTTTTTTGTATTTTGCGATACCATTCTGCCATTTTGTACGCTGCAATAATATGTTTGTTCCCTTTTAATATGTATCCACAGTCGCTATTTTTTGTATTGTATGTTTTATTTGTTATTTTTTCTAAATGCCCTTGTGGAGTTTCTGTCAAATAAAAATAAAAATTATTATAGTTCTTCTTCTTCTTCTTTAACAGCCGTTGTCGTCCACTGCTGGACACAGGCCTCCCCCATACTTCTCCATGTACGACATTATTATAATTGAAATATAATAACTGGTGCCCGTAATGAAATGACACAAGTCAGATAAATTTTTCACCATAATTGCAAGAGAGAAATAGAGAACAGAAGTATAGCTTTTCTATTGAATGAAAAAAATAAAATTAATTGAAAATTATTCATAATAAGTATTTAGATTTATTTCACTTATTTTTTCGACCGGTTTCGGGAGCTCGCTACCATCTATCTTCTGATAGAACTCGTCTTCTGGTAGTTTATCTATCTATCGAACTGTGAACTGCCGAAACCGGTCGAAACTAAAAGGACCAATGGAAATATATTTTAAAGATTATTTGTCCATTGTCAACAATGAACTCCTATCAAGAATTTTCAATTAACAATATTAAAACCTTACCATATATTATACGAATAAGTAGATCAATATTATTACCCAAAGAAAAGTTTTTAGAAAATTTTCATTGATTATACATATTACCTGTTACTAGGCAAAATTCAATACTCTTTAAAATTGAGAAGATATTTTTATTATTAAAATAACTTATTGTAACTACATTTATTTTTATTTTTATATGATATATTGAAAATTAGGACGACTCGTAAGAATTAATTAAACAAGCTAATGAAAAAGCTAACGAGGAGAGCCAAATGTAGTAGACAAATACTAAAGGACGTTAAGGTCGGTAAGATATCATATCTGGGTTACATTCTGCGGGGAGATAAATACAGTTTGCTCCAACTTATACTGATGGGAAAAATTGAGGGGCAGCGTGGTCCTGGTAGAAGGCAAACGTCTTGGCTGTGCAACATAAGAGACTGGACCGAGATGAGACATGTGGGGGAGCTGTTCCGGGTTGCGCAAGATAGAGAAGTCTTCGCTGGAGTGATTGCCAACGTCAGGGGGGCCTGATACGGCACGCGAAGAAGATGAAGAATGAAAAAGCATAAGTTTAATAAACAAGAAAGTTTAATTCGTCCTACTTGGGCAAATCTATATAATAAAATTTATTACATGAAGAAAAAACTACATGAAAACTAATTTGAAATTCCTTAAATATATAATGTCTTAAGTGAATTACATGTTTTGAGTGCGTCCAGGGTAATTATCTATGTTGATGACAACATAATATGAACATAACTAATATTGGATTAACAATCCCTTGAGATGTTATGGCTCTCAGGTACAGAAATCTACAAAAACATTAAATGTAAGGAAGTACCAAAATATTTTGATTTTTTTATTCGTTATCAAAACGCTTACCTCAATAATGTAAGGTTTATGATAAAATATTAATGTATACATTGAAATTTGTTACGAAAGGACTCAGGTCGTCATAGATTGAACCAAGGACCCTATGATTAAGAGTTTAGTTTTCCAGACCTGGAAAATATGTCCTGTGTGCTGGAAAACTATACTCCAATCTGGATACTGTGTACATAAAATTTTCATACCATTACATTTCAGACCAAAATTCATTTAAGACTTTTTGGTTCTCTTAACCAAATGATTCATCTGTTTTATATACCTATGCAATAATAGATTCTGATTATTTTTATTATAAACTTATTTATGTACGTCTTTAGATCAAGCAAAATATTTTGTTTTATAGTTCAAATAATAAATTTGAAAAATTAAGTAATTGTTAATTTATTGTTTCTTGAACAAGATTGTGAAATATGTCTGATGTGTTTTTGGGTAACACCGTGTGAAAACGCCTTCTCGACCGACGTTTCGGAGATCGTTGCAGTCTCCATCTTCAGGGTACATATTGCTGCCAACCGTGAAAATCTACGCAAAGATTGTGAAACCTCATATAATTATAATACTATGCATTTTAATGATATTGTATAATGCACTAGCAAGATGAAATATGTCACCTTGAATAAAAAATATAATAAAATTTTAAAACACCTTTTTCTTGAATATCAAATTATTGTTTAGCGTTTCTTGTGATTATTTAAATTCCCATATTAAATAATCAATACGAATGAAAACGAATGTTTTCTAGAAGGCGTATTTTATTTTATAGGAATGACAAGATTCATCTTGCTTAGGCATTTTAAAATTTGATAATGCCTTAACATAGAGAAACATGTCATTGCATAAAAAATAGATAAAACATTGAGAAAACAGACATTTTGATTCGTATTAACTATCAAATGTTTAAACTACTAAAAGGCGATCATGTTCGATGTCGAATCGACGAGCTTTCTTTTACGATGCATGAATGTAGTAGAAGCGCAGGGTAGAAGAGTAAGGAAGTCCATCTTCTCTGGATTCCGCTTCAATGAAACAGCGAGATGTTTAGTTAGTTACATCAAATACAGATTTATAATTGTTTGTTCAAAAATGCAGTGAACCTAAAATTGTCATATATTTTGTAATTATTTTTCCGATCAAAATTTCCTTTGTAAAAAATAGTGTTATGTTTTAAAAATATTTATTTATTTATTAATCATTTACCAAGTACATGGTTTTAATACTCGTACCCCCCAACTGGGGTAGCCCGTTCTAGGGAGGAATTTTTCGCAATCTATATACCTAATATCAATAGAAATAATACAAAATTAGGAAACAAAATATCTCTAAATGTTAATTGTATCTCAATAGAGACGAAGATGTAAATTATTTAGGAAGCAGAATATGGTGGTCGAGGCGTTTACAGGACTTATGACCTGTCATTGGTTGGATTAAACGATTGCTTTATGTAATACAACATTCGAACACCATATTCTGCATCCAAAATAATTTACGTCTTCGTCTCTATTGAGATACAATTGATCCTTAAATGATTAACTCGTAATGGGTAAAATCCAGTATGTCTTCAAGTATTTGTATACATTCAAAACAAAATCTCTAAATGTGTATTACCTAATTGAAAAATAATTGTGTTATATGATATATGATATATGACGACCTTCGTGGCAGAGTGGTAAGAGCTCTGACTTCCATACCGAAGGTCCCGGGCTCGATTCCCGGCGACGGCAGTGTGATTGTCACACTATCTTTGGTCTGGTGTAGAATTCACGTGACAATAAAATGACGATAGATTGGCTACCTATCACAAGTCACGAGAATCAATATAATAGCTTAAAAAAATAAATTGTATACAGTAATTGGTTTTAAACGACCTGTTGTATACATAAAAAAAAATATATGTATATTTAAAAAATAAATATTAACAATATTTTCACACTATTTAATTATTTAAAAAATATATAGGTAAGATTCTAGCTAATATGTTTTTGGTTATTGTTTCTTGAACAATTATGTAAAACTCCTTATTAAATAATTGTTACGAATGAAAACGTCTGTTTTATACAAGTTTTATTTTATTTTATCTAAATGACATATTTCGCTTGTATAAGGTAGTATCAAATTAATGTCATAATTGATATTACCTTAGTCAGGCAAAACATGTTATTCACATAAAATTTCTAGAAAATTGACGTTTTTATTCATATTAATTAAAAAAAAAAATTGTCTCTGAGTAACATGTTTTTTTGTCTGTAGTCAATTCTTGTGGGTTCATATTTTTGTTCATTATATTATACAGTTTTGTTCATTATATTATAAGTAGTAATATACTTAGGAAATTGAAAATAACTTTGTTTAATCAACATATATTTAAAAAAAATATTAACTAACTAACCATCATGCCGTATCCCCACAGAGATAGGTAGAAATAATGGACGGCCACACTTTTCTTTCCTGACATACTTCTCTCGCTTCCTCTACATTCATACATCTTGTCATGCACGCACGTCGATTTCTCCGACTCCTCACGTGACCGACATTCAATATTTGATTGATATGATCGTGCCACATTTTCCTCGGCCTTCCTCTATTTCTAGTTCCGTTCACGCCGTTTACATATACCTTCTTTACCATTCTGTCTTCACTCATTCTTTCCAAGTGTCCAAACCATTTTAATGACCCTATTTTGATCATAACACTTTCATTCGCACAACATTCACTTCTTATACTTGCATTTGTCACTCTATCATATACAGATTTGAAAAATTTAAATATTAAAAAATTAATATGTTTTTTTAATATTTTGTGGATTAAACAAAGTTATTTTTAATTTCCTAAGTATATTACTACGGAATTCCACAGTATATATGCCTTAGCGTTCAATAAATAAGTAGTAATGTTATTTATTGTGTCTTGAAGAATGATGTTAAATTTCATATAAAATTATTAATATGAATGAAAACGTCAGTCTTCTAGGAGCTTTATTTTATTTTAGATGGAATGACATGTTTCGCCCCGCTCTTCTAAGTCATTATCAAATATATTAATAATAAAATATATAGATAATGCATTAGAAGGGCGAAATATGTCATTCCATCTAAAATATAACAAAACTCTTTGAAGACTGACCATTTCATTCATATTAATTATAGAAGTGTTTCGTTTGTACATAAGTTTGTCATACAATGATTACTAGCTTTTGTATGTTGATATCACCGGAAACTGTATATATGGCGTATAATATAAACCGATGTTTTCATAGCATTGGAGCATGCTTCCTTCACCACAGCTTACCATCTACCAGGATAAAAATTATGACCGAATAAACGTTTCATAATGAATCAATGTTTTGTTGTTTTGACGTCATACTTCAACGCGATTCATTTGTTTGATAAAAAAAAAGAACCCGGCAAAAAAACGTGTTTTTAAAAAAAAGTTCCGACAACCGCTCGGAACGCTCCGCAAGCTACTGAAGAGCAGAAAAATCGGGTTTGAATTTAGAACCGCGGGGCGTGCGCCACGCCCGCATCTCCATTCGATTTTCAAATCGACCAATGGGAGAAAATCCAAGGAAAATTTTGAAAAAAAGAACCGAGATTCCCGGGCCAATCGCGAGCGAGGGGGGCGGGCCCGCGCGCGCGCCGGCCAATCGCGCCCGGGCTGGCGCTGCGATCGAGCGGCGGGAAAGAGTGTAACGACTCAAAACTAGTCATTATGTAGTTATCGTTCGGTTAGCCAACACGCGTTTCGACTTTCCCAAATTGTCAGCCATTATTTTAGCAGACGAAAGTGTATACTTACCCCCGCAAAAATTAACGTTGCGATAATGGGACAGACCGTAACTCCAAATTATCTGAGATCCACGAACATCCCTAGAAATGTGCCCGACGCGTAAAAAAAAACTAGTGACATTCGCGCGTGGAGGAAAATTGAGAAAATTCCGTTTAAAATAGTGAAAAACGTGCAGAATAAAAAAAGAACTACAAGTGCTCCAAATTTGAACTGTGATAACCAATTTTTTAAATAACAGAATAGTGCGTATAACGGACCCGCCGTTCGAACACAGTGTTCCTTTTACAAATTCAAAATTTCTAAGGTGACTGATTTTGAATTTTTTGTGCTGTATTTATTTTTTATATAGAATACTAATTTTGAACCATCGACATTTTACTGTATTTCATTTGTTTCACGAACAAGTATATGTTAGTGTGAGATAGAAACGACTGTGTTTTGTGGTTAATTGTGAAATCATCGCGAAAGGATTATCTGAAAACGTAAGTACCTACCTCAGTTAAATAAGTACTTAAATAAAAAGTACCTAAATATATAATTATTTCACATTAAGTACTTATATGAAATACATTTCTATAAGGTACTTATTAGGTCACGATAAAAGTTATTCCAAATACAAAAATGAACATTTATGATCTTTACGATGTTCGATTTTTAAACAGTGTAATTAAAAAAAAATCGTTCTAAAGAATATTTAAATCTATACCGATTACTTATATAAATAAGAATAATTAGAATAAAAGGAACAAAAAAATAATTAATTCAGTTAACGCAAAAGTACAGCCTATAAGATTCCAACTAGAAAATTAAATAAAAAATATATTAAAAATTTATTTCAATTTTAAATCTATGCGTAGTTAATATATTTTAAGATCTATGTAATCTTAATGCAAAATTATATTTAAAACTTATTTATTCGAATACTCATCTCATATATCAAATATAAATATAACTAACTACTTAACTAACCATCACGCCGTCTCCCCGAAGGGGTAGGCAGAAATAATGAGCTGCCAAATTTTTCTTTCCTGACATATTTCTTTCGCTTCCTCAACATTCATACATCTTGTCATGCACGCGCGTCGATTTCTCTGATCTGATTTATTTGATCGTGCCACGTTTTCCTCGGTTTTCCTCTATGTCTAGTTCCATTAACATCGTTAACATATACTTTTTTCTACCATTGTTTCTTCATTCATTCTTTCCATGTGTCCAAACCATCTAATGTTCCTTTCATTATTTTGTTCATAACACCAGCATTTCAGCACCGCATTCACTTCTATTCATTCGACACTCCATTATACAGAGTATTGACACATTCGTCTAAGAGATCTCTTTTCTACTGCATTTATTCTATTCAATATAAATATAATTAAAAAAGGCACTTATTTTAGGATACAGATCTTTATAAAATATATTTTATTGATATAAATAGTGTAATTTCTACAGATAAAATATATTCCTATTAATTTACGTGCAAGTTTTTTCCATTTAATTTTAATTTTTTTTATTAATCGTTGATTTTTCTTTATATTATCCAATGTTGAATATTAAGCATTCCCTTATTTATCTCAAAAGCTCTAGCAGAGCAAGTATCTTATTTTGTGCCCCGAATTGCCGCACAAAAGCGCTTTGAAGTTCTACCGTATTGAGGGCGTGTTCTGAACGAGGTGTTCACATTTGATATACAATAGTTATAGCGAATTCTTGAATACACTGTTGATAAGAGCTATAAGGATATAAATTATTTTTATATTTACATGGTTCTGTCCAAATTTCCTTTGATGTTATTTTTTTCTATTTTTAACATCGATTTGGCTCACGCTGTAATAATTTAAAGAGATGTTTAACAAAAATAATCATTATAACACTAATTGAAATATCTAATTGATTCTGATTTTGAAAATTTGGTTAGGTTCACGTGGTGCTCCCGTAAATTTGGAGATATTTCGTGTATAAGTGAATTTGATTGTTGCCGCACTTTATAATACGAGTAGTTAATTGTGACACGTAATACGTTTGTACTGTTTTAATGTCAAAATTATAAAAGTTTTTTCGTTTATATAAAGAATTTTGACAGGTGTAAAAATATATTTTTTATTTGTTCCATTGACAATTTTAATAATTTCTTCAATATTATTTTAAAATTCTTGCTGGTGTTAGATTCTTTTAAGTGCCTAATAACAGCTTATTTAAAAAAAAACGGTGGATACACGTGAAATAAATTAAATAAACACAAAAGTCCGGATCGTCCATATCAACATGTGCTATCTAAAAAGAACATTATGTGTTAAAATATTTTTATTATGTTATTTTTATAACATTATATTTTAGATTTATTTCGTTGATGTTGGACGATCGAAGTATGCGCGGGAGATGCCTATTGGTGGCGATGAGGTTCGCAACCCATCACACCGCGTCTCCCGCAGGGCGAAAAGAGATGGATGGATTGCCCCATCGGTAAAGTGTGACAGTCCATTCTTTCTGACTACCATTTTGGTGAGACGGCATGATGGTTAGTTAGTTAGTTAGTTAGTTGATATATCAGTAATCAATAAACACACTTAAGAACTTGATACACGCCTTATTAATATTATTAAAGTCAGTCATGGCGGGAAAATAGTTAATACGAACAATTAGATCTACATATTGAATGAAATAAGTGTTGAATGA
Organism: Lepidostoma basale; assembly: GCA_022606425.2. Taxonomy (NCBI): domain Eukaryota; kingdom Metazoa; phylum Arthropoda; class Insecta; order Trichoptera; family Lepidostomatidae; genus Lepidostoma; species Lepidostoma basale. The sequence continues at coordinate 306,034 of JAHDVF020000515.1, read as the reverse complement.
AGTGGTCTAGGGTCAGAACGCTTGGCTCCTAATCCAAGGGAATGGAATTCAAACCTAGACACGACCCAATTCCTTCTTTACAATAATGAGCTATTTTCTTATCTTTTTAAAATCTGATAATAAAATAATTCCTGTTTATCGCACTAACTACGCTCAGAGCGCGACATTGTATCGAATCTGTGATAACTACAACAAGCATTTTGGAGACATTGATGTCTTTCATTTGAACGAGCGAAATTTTAAGAAAATGATCGTAGCAACATTTCGGCGTAGATGTGACCACGATGTTACGTGATATTATAATACTCGTATATTACTTTTTTTTTCAGTACCTACTATAAGTATTTTAACTCTTAAATATTATGTATACCTTATTTTGTCTTAGATTAACTTCAATCTAGTTCACACTATTATTATTATTATTATTTTGTTGAAAATCTCCTTACATCATTACAGCGCAAGCCAAATCGATGTAAAGGGTGAAAAAAAAGAATATCAAAGGAAATATAAATAGAACCTTATGAATAGGAAAAGCCAGTTATTTGCTTGCTGCCTTTATCATAAGGGTATTTACGAATTCGCCCTAATTGCATCCAAAGAGGTCTATCTCTTTTGCAACCTCATTTAAGAGACGAATCGCTTTCAATACAGGAAAACTTCGAAGGGCCTCTGTGCGGCAATTTGGGGCATAAAATAATATATGCCCCCCTTGCTCTGCTATAACTATGGGGAACGTACAGATTTAGCTCTCTCAGTATTCCTGGATTGAAAATAACTCCGGATAACAGTTTAAAAAGAGCTTCAAGAGTGTTGAAACCTAACACTCCTGAGAGAAACAGTGAGGGGTACATAAAAGGATAACAGTTATACTCCCCGATCTTTAACATTTGTTAATTGTTAACTATTATTTCATATTTATGGTAGCATGTAATTGGCCTTATTTTAATTATTCTAAATGTTTTTTTTATATATATGTTATTGATATCGCTGTATACCCTTAATAAATAAAACAATAAATTAGAAATTACAAATATGAATATATTCTTCGTCAGCTTGTCTCCATCCACTGCTGGACGTAAGCCTCTCCAAGCCATCTCAATCGGTCTCTCACCAGTGTTCTCCCATTGTTCTCCCAGTGTTCTCCCAGTGTTCTCCCATATCCCATAAATATATTATTTTAAAATAAAAATATACTACCGGTGTATATTCGCTATCTTCTTTTTTCACGTCAATGGAAAGGTTTAATCTCTCCTATTTCTGTTGCCATTGTAATGGAAGGTATCGCCAACATTGTAAAGTTATAGTTTTAGTTACATCATTTATAAAGATACCTTTTTTGCCCCCTTTTAAGATCATTAAGAAGGTATAAAAAGGTATGTTGAAAAAATGATAATAAAAAATGCGTTAACGATGTGAATGTATCACAAAATTCAGATAAAGCTAGGAAAATTGAATGATATTATAAAATAAATATTATATTTTATAGTCACGTACGTGCGGAGTTGAAAAAATAGACGTGCTCGCATGACGTGATGTATGAATTTTAATGCGATATAAATATGTCAGGATATAACAGTAAGGTGGATTTTCGTTCTGTCTACTCCTACGTGAAAATGGCGTGATGACTAGTTAGACAGTTAAAAAATTCTTGTTTAGACCAGGAATAAAAATATATTATTTTTAACTTATCACAGTTTATTTTAGGCATTTTCTGTTATTATTTATTTACTTATTCGTATGATTCCGAAATAAATTTAAGATTGCCCATATTGTTTTTATATTTCTAGTGTTTTACTTGTTTCAACGAATTTTCTCAACCTATAGATCTGTATTTTCTACAGTTATGGCGAAAATAATGAATATAAACTAAAAATCTAGATTATTCTAGGATCTAAATCATGAAATTAATAATAAATTTAGTACTTATATCACTAACCAGTGATCGCAAATAGCGGCTCAAGAGATACGTGTTACATTTTGATTAATACGAATGAAAACGTCTGTTTTTTAGAAGTTTTATTACACTCTAATTTAAAGGAATGGTTTCGCATTACTAAAACATGATCAATTGTTGCCTTGCTAAGGCATTATCGAATATCTTATCAAAAGACATTTGATAATGCCTAGCAGGCGAAATATGTCATCCCCAAAAAATATAATTATACTTCTAGAAAACAGACGTTTTCATTTGTATTAATTATTAAATACAGAGTTTTAAATCATTGTTCAAGAAAATAAAACTATTCTATAAAAAATAGCGATCGATTGGTCTGTTTAAAAATATTTTGAAGATGATTATATACATTGAAATATTGTTTAACTGTATATAATATAAATAAATAAAACAGTTAAACGTGTGTATAAAATTTTCACCAAAAACCAGTCAAATAAAATTGTATTTCTTCCGTCGCGTGAAACGGGGTAACTTTGATTTGAAATGTTTCTAAAAACTTTGATTAAAATTTTAATTGTCAAGATATTTTTAGATCCTAGAGATGTTTATTTAGCAATTAAACAATGTTCAATTTCATGTTTTTTTTTACTTTTTAAACTATAAAAAATCGTAAATCTACAACCGTCTAAGATACGATTCCAATAATATGGCACTAAATAATATTTATTATACATTAATGGTTTAAGAAATTACACGCTTGACACGTAATTTAGATGTCATGGGATCCATCCTAGACATCCGTTTACTCTTTCATAAATTAAACTTAATATTTTTGAATCATTAAAGTACTGTATAAAAAATATAAAGGTCTATTAGCATATTTTCTAAATGGTTACGAATTATATTTTGAATAAAAAAACTCCTTATCATAGCTGATCATTTTATTTGGTATAAGATGAGACGATGGACCATAGTACTATTCTGGATTTAGTTGTTTCTATAACTTCTTCCATATTCAAATCCCTCCTCAATATATAGTACAATTTGACTATTTTTAACAAATTATTTACAGCACCTTTCTTTCAATGGTTTTCCTTTGTTTTTTTGATGAGGGTAAGATGAATATAGAAAAAAATTGAGATTTTTTAAGAGGCCTACATCCCGCAGTAGAGATATGACTAGGAAGTTGAAGAAGAGAACCCTTTAAGTGTATTAAAAAGTAGTAATCTTAACTAGTATATACGAAATTCTTCGATTAGTCTTTTGTTTTTCTAATAAGCAAATGGTTAGCATAATTTTTATTTGAAGCGATCATTTTATAGTTAGATATTTAAATTTATAATAATGAATAGATCATTAAGATGGTTTGGACACATGGAAAGAATTATGATCATAACACCATCATTCGCACCGTATTCACTTCTTATATTTTCATTCGACACTCTATCATACACAGAGTATCCACACATACGTTTAAGAGATCACATTTCTCCTGCATTTATTCTAATTTCACCCTTCTTTTGCCAGTTCCATGCTTCGCTTCCATACTAAGGGTCGGTAGAAAAACACCATTGTGCACTGCCATTCTAGCTTTTTTGGATAGGTTTTTGTATGCGATGACAACTTTAAGTGCACCATTCACTTGCCTGCCCCAACCCTTCTTTCATTATCCCTCTCCACTCGCCCATCTCTTGAAAACATACTACCTAAATACACGAACTCATCTACTTGCTCCAAATTTTCACCATTCAGTATGTTAACTATGTTAATATAATAGAACTATAGATAGAGGAAGATCGAGGAAAATGTGTCACGATCAAATAAATCAAATATTGAATGTCGGCCACGTGAGGAGTCGGAGAAATCGACGTGTGTGCGTGACACGATGTATTAATGTGAAAAAGCGAGAGATGTCAGGAAAGAAAAGTGTGGCATTCCATTATTTCTTCCTACCCCTTCATGGAAACGGCGTGATGGTTAATTAGTTGGTTTTATTTGAATTTATAAATATGAAAATAATAGTAACATTCTATATTTTACTACGGAATTGTAATCTATTAATTTAATAAACTGATTTGATTTGATTTGATTATACATAATTTATTTCTTGCTTACTAGTTTCGCTTGTACCCAAGTTCCATCAGGATATAATGAAATCTAAGGCAGTTTAGTAATTTATTTAATTAGCTACGTTAAGAATAAATGATATCTTCATTAACGTCAAAATAATATAGAAAAAACAGCATACGGTAATGGACCGCCACAATACTCTATCCTGACACACCTCTATAGAATCCACTACATTCATACAGCGAGTAATACTTACTTACTTACTTAGACAGCCGTTGTCGTCCACTGTTGGACATAGGCCTCCCCCATACTTCTCCACGTATCCCTATCTTGTGCTTTTTGCATCCAATCGCCTGCAATTCTTCTAATGTCGTCGGACCATCGTGTGGGGGGTCTCCATCTGTTTCGTTTGTCTTCGCGGGGTATCCACTCTACCACCCTTCTGGTCCATCTATCGTCTACCAATCTGGCAACATGTCCCGCAAATGACCATTTAAGCTTCGCTACCCTTGCGACTACATCTGTTACTACATCGACCTTCTACGTATTTCAGTATTTCTTATGCGGTCTGAGAGTCTTACGTGTAGCATGGCTCTTTCGTGTTTCCTCTGTGCTGCACGGAGTCTCCTTATGGTCGACTTGGTAAGGGTTAGCGTTTCTGCTCCATATGTCAGTACTGGAAGTATGCATTGATCATACATTTTGCGTTTTAGATACTGTGGAGTAATACACGTGTCGATTCATTCGTTCTTCTAACACGGCCAACTATAAGATTCGATTAATTTGGCCATATTTTCCTCGGTATTTCTTACATTAAAATCGTAAACGATATTCTGTATTGTCGTGTCGCTTTTTAGATACTTTTCGAAGATCATTGCAAACTCCATCTTCAGAATAATTGCCAAATTACAGAGTCCAATATTCGAGCATTTCTAAAATATTTAATTGTAATAAAAAAAAAACGATATTCCAACCCTCTTCGAAATATACACAAAAGCGTACAGAATGTATAAATAATTGAAATATTGCATAATTTAAATTATATCTTGGACATTATTTATTCACCCATGTTTTCCATATGTTCAAACCAACGCAATGAGCTTTATTTAATTAATTTTAATTTTATCATAATAATTTCTTCCGCTGATATCATCATTTATCAGAAAGGAATATATTTCTTTCTGATATCATCAGATATCAGAAAGGAATATATTTCTTTCTGATATCAGCATTTGAAATTCTGTCATACATAATAATACAGTATTGAATCATACGATTTATTTTCATTACTAGATTTTCATTATTTCGTGGCAGAGTGGTAAGAGCTCTGACTTTCATACCGAAGGTCCTGGGTGTATTCCCGGCGATGGCACTGTAATTGTCACACGGGTCAAATATGCTTGGGCTACACTGCCTTAAATCTTAATTTTGTAATGTTTATTGATGATTATAACTGATTTGATTTGATTTATAATATCTGGACAGAACAATGTGGCAGTCTACTCTTTCTGCCTACCTTTACGGAGGGACGGCGTAATTTTAGTTAGTAAGATTGTTATTATGTTTGTTATTATTATCTACCACAATACCACAATGCCTCATGACTAAAGTCTTCAACCAGTGCGTTTTGCCAGTTATGACGTACGGAGCCGAGACGTGGACATTGACAAAAGGTCTAGTCTACAGATTCAAGGTTGCCCAGCGTGCCATGGAAAGAGCCATGCTTGGAATAACCTTGAGGGACAGATTTAGAAACGAATTTATTCGACAACAAACCAAGGTGACTGAGGTGGCTCTACGGATAGGCGGACTGAAGTGGCGGTGGGCTGGCCATATCTGTCGGAGAACCGACAGCCGATGGGGAAGACGGGTTCTGGAGTGGAGACCGCGTACAGGATTCCATAGAGTTGGACGTCCACCTGCCCGCTGGACCGACGATCTGAAGAGGATTGCTGGACATGGATGAATGGGAGCGGCAATGGATAGGGGGCGGTGGCGGGCTTTGGGAGAGGCCTACATTCAGCGGTGGATGACAGACGGCTGATGATGATGATGATGAAGTTTGTTATTTTATGTCAATTTACCCCGTTTAACAAACCGTTATTTACATTCCTACCTCTTAATTTAAAACTTGTACGTATGCATTAAAATAGTGCTAAATTATAATTTCCCCATCATGAAGCGATCGTTAATTTGAATGCGTATTTCTGTATAATACAACGATGCCGAAATTACATCGTATATGTGTCAAAATTAAAATTTACCGACTGTGACGTGACTTTATTAAGTCTTGGCATTCGATACAAGATCATACTTCTCATCATCGTCATCATTAGCCTGGGCTGCACCATAACTAACTCTAAACATTGATTTAATAACCCACGGTGGGTGAAATCCAGTATTCGTATACAAGTATAAGTATACATTCACAAAAAATATTGTAATCATATCTGGTCAAATTCTTTGGCATATAGATAGGAGTGACATCTCCAGGCGGCTTCTAACAATGCGCTAATGGCGATAGCCTTTCACATTGTGTTAATAAAGATGTTCTGCTAAATGCTAAAATTAATCTCCATAGATGGCGTTAGTATGTGGATTATATAGAGTAATCTTAAAAAGATTAACATGTGTAATCAGAATCTTCATAGATGGCACATTGAAACTGACATGTGAAATTAGGCATAGATTTGTAACATATATACAACTTCCAAAAATTTGTCTTACATGGTCATAAAGAAAAATGTGGAATGGGGAATGTTGTAATTACATAAAGCGTGCGCTTAACCCAACCAATGACAGGTCATAAGTCCTGTAAACACCTTGATCAACCATATTCTGTTTCCAATTTGCATCTTCGTCTCTATTGAGATACAATTAAATTATGAACTCTAAACATACTGCATTCGAAGAGATGCGTACTTCGTATGCCTATTGCAGCATCAATCATCTTGTAAAGTCTCTCTCTCCATTCTCTATCTAGCGATTGGTCTGCAGCAAGACGACGCATCTCCTCTTCCACTCCGCTCGATCCTCGGCAACTCTCTTCAACTCCGTATAAGAGGTGCAGCCCATATCTCGGTAAATCTGGTCTAGGTACTCTTGGCGAGGTCGTTCTCTGACCATTATTCCCTCAAACATATTACGCAGGAAACATTCGTGTCGCAACACTATTGTAAAGTATCTATCTTTAATTAATATGAATGAAAACGTCTATCTTCTAAGGCATTATTAAATGTATTGACATTTTATATTTGATAATGCCTTAGAAAGGCTAAACATGTCATTCCATCTAAAATAAAATAAAACTCCTAGAATATATACGTTTTCATTCATATTTAAATATTTAATATGTGTTATATATACATTATTGTTCAAGAAATAATAAATATTACATCAATCTTTACGAGTATGTTCCGGATAGAATTCTTCAACAGCGTCAGTATATATTATTTTATTTCTCATTTTGCAGAACCAACCTCCTTCTGGTGATACTGTGTGGAGAGCATTTAAGCTGAAAATATATTTAAACAAAAAAACTAGTTATAAAACCGTGGAAACATATCGAGAAAAATAAACTCAAAAATGGAAAAAATAAGTGTTTTAATTTTTAATAAACTCATTGCGTTAACACTGGAATTGCATAATGATGATTTTTTATATGAATTAAAACATTATTTAAAAAATTAAAAAAATTGTTTTCTCGACATGTTTCCGAGTTTATATCGTTCTCCCGATGATGAAGGTGTAAAACCATCGAAACATGTCGAGAAAATTAGCTAAAAAGTGGAAAAATAATCTTCTAATTCATAAACAATTCGTTAAACCTTAAGTTTATCAATAAATATTCTTTAATTTAAAATCTACCAGAATTCGATATATTGTCAAAATGGCGTTTGGTTGCCGTCGGAAAACGCGACTGGAAAAATAATAGAAATTTAAAAGTTTATAGAAATTATGGTATACATTCGTCTTCTTCTGGTGCTGTGCAAGCATCTCTTGCCTGCGCTGGTATCTTTTTCTTGTTCTGTCACACCTTCGTGGTGTCTAGGGCCTTAAAGAATCTCTTCCACCTGACTGTATCGCACGCCTGGCGCCTGATGCTAAACACCATTCCAAGTGAGTCATATTGCCTTAAAGCCGTGCCACACTGTTTTAAACAAGCTCTCGGCGGTTTCGAAAAAAACTAAGTAACTCCATCTCTGAGATGGAGTTACTGAACTATTTCAAAACCGCCGGTGGAGACCGATGTGGAGAGCTTGTTTCAAACAGTGTGGCACTTGCTCGTCCTGCAGGGTTCTTCTCCAGGTGGCTCTAGTTCTGACTCGTTCTACTTTCATTTTTATTTATACATAATACACAAATGAGACATAACAAACGAAAAACATTTAGGCGACTCATTTGGACATAAAACGGTGTTACGGAAGAGTTAAATGATAGCTACTATACATCCTCGCGATACATTCGTTGCTCAACCGTATATATTGTTTCTTCTTACTTACTCTGTGAGTAACGATGCCTTTAAAAAGTAAAACGCACATTATTTCTCGACATTCTTCGGTCGCAAACTAAGTAATGTTATGATATCTATGCGTAAAACCGGTTAATATCATCCACTACCGTGCCATTATCGCTCCGAACTAATGGTATTCAAAAGTAACTGTAAAACATTGAAAACAAGCACACAATGACTATAAATACCACCATCTTAATTCATAATAAAATCATCAACCTATTTTAAAAATCGCCCTCTGGAGATGTTGTATCAAAACGTCAAGATTAACAGTCCATTATTTTGGCCGAAACACTATGATACATTTGAGCAATTAGTCTGCTGAACGCGGTCTCCTCGGAGAAGGACGTCTTTCATATTAGTGAATTATTTTTATTATTATTATTATTTTGTTGAAAAAACTCCTTACATCATTACAGCGCGAGCCAAATCGATGTAAAGGGCGAATGTACGTTCAGGGGACAAATATTCTCAACTTTGGAAAGTATCTTGTCTTCCTAATATCGAACCATCTCTAATGCGTTCCTGGTATTATGTTGTATTTTTATAATATTCTACCTGTACTCAATAGATGCCTTAAACATTTATGCTGTTTGTAATGTCTTTTGAGTTAATAAACTGATTTGATTTCATTTGAAATTTTCTAATTTGCTTGGGTGATGATAATAATCTAATAATTCGTACAAACAAATGGTAAGGTTTTAATATTGTTAATTGAAAATTCTTATGTCTACGGCATTGTCAAATGGTTTAGAAACATGTCATTTTCATAAATTGCAATAAAATTTCTAAAAAACAGGCGTTTTCATTCGTGTTAATTACAAAACATCGTTTTATTTAATTATTATTTAAAATAAACTTCTATCGAGGGATTTCAGTTAAATTATTTGTATCTATGTATATTGCAAACTACTAGTAAATATAAAAAAATGAGCAAGTCAAATGGATATGATCATAAAATCTTCATCTTCTTACTTTCTACATACTTATATGATCTATTCTCCAGAGAGTTTCTTATCCTGTACAGTGGCCGTACTCCCATAGAAGCCCAGAAGCCCGGCTTGCGTAAGAAATTTTGAGATAATCAAATGATTTTACTGAAATCTCTTGAGTTAAGTTCATTTTAAATAATAATTAAATAAAACGATGTTTTTTAACTACTTCCACTTTTGTCTTTATTTAGACAGCGACCGGTTTCGCCAGGCTCCTCCAAGAATACCTGTAATACCAATAGTTAAATTCAGAAAATTTTACATAAATATTTGAAGATAACTAACTAACTAACTAACCATCACGCCGTCTCCCCGAAAGGGTAGGCAGAAAGAATGGACTGTCATACTTTAACCGATGCGGCACTCCATCCTTCTCTTTTCGCCCCGCGGGAGACGCGGTGTGATGGGTTGCGAACCTCATCGCCACCAATAGGCATCTCCCGCGCACACTTCGATCTTCCAACATCCACAAAATAAATCTAAAACAAATAATATAAAATACAATGATATAAAATAAAATAACAAAATAAAAATAATTTAATACAAAATGTTATTTTTAGATGGGGCACATTTGTCTATTTAATTTATGTTCCACGAATCCACCTTTTTTTTAAATTTAGCACATATTTGAAGATTATTTTTGTATAGAATCATGTTTACCACCCCTGATCTGTATGTATATAAAGGACTAAGTTTACAATAGTGTTACCAGTCTGTCGATGCCAGCGAGCCTGGCGAAACCGGTCGCTGTCTAAATAAAGACAAAAGTGGAAGTAGTTAAAAAACATCGTTTTATTTAATTATTATAAGAAATTTTGAATTAAAACCCCCAAATCTAAGTAAACATGCCCCCCATAAACCAACAACCCACCAAATCACATTCTAACAATGTTCCCATCAGACGTAAGAGGAATAGCCACAAGAGCTGAACCTCTGTAGGCCAGAAGAGGTTTTGATTCAAATTTTCTTACACTAGGAGTACCGCCACTGCTCCTGTGAAGTGGATTTCCAGCTGTTTTTCCATCTTTAAGGAGGTCTTCCAAGAGAAGGAGTAAAGTCCAGTAAAGCTGGTCTTATAGTGCGATTTGGAGCATCAGCGTATATTTCGGATCTCTGCACGACACCTGTGCCAACGGAAATGCAACGTTCACTCCAATCAGTGAAAACAAATACGGACAACATTTGCGAATCAAGTAAAAACTAATAAAGCAAGCTTTTACGATCGTGTAATCAGCGTTGCGGTTCCGTTGGCATTTCTGTTAGTATTAAGTACGAGGATAGCGACATTAAATTTACGATACAACTAAATACTGCACCTTCGGTCAGGCTTTACCTAGTGCGCCTTTTGGATAATTAGTTTTACAAAACGGCGTACTTAAAAATAAATCATAAGTAATTTACTAATCAACGCGCCGTCTCCTTAAAGGGGTAGGCAGAAAGAATGAACTGCCATAATTTTCTTTTCTGACATTCTCTCGCTTCCGCAACATTTATACATCGTGTCATACACGCACGTCGATTTCTTGGACTCCTCACTTTAATGTCTGATTTATTCGATTTTCCTCTTTTTCTAGTTCAATTTAAATTTATTTATTTACTTGTACTAATGTTCTAATAAAAACAATTAAACGATCAAAAATAATAAACTACCCAAAATATATATTAATTTATAATCGTTAACATGTAGTGAATGGTGCACTTAAAGTTGTCATCGCAAACAAAAACCTATCCAAAAGGCTAGAATGGCAGTGCACAATGGTGTTCTTCTACCGACCCTTATGCACGGAAGCGAAGCATGGAACTGGCTAAAGAAGGATGAAAGTAGAATAAATGCAGTAGAAATGAGATCTCTTAGACGAATGTGTGGATACTCTGTATATGATAGAGTGTCGAATGAAAATTTAGGAAGTGAATGCGGTGCGAATGATGGTGTCATGAACAAAATAATGAAAGGATCATTTGGATGGTTTGGAAAGAATGGTAAAAAAATTATATGTTCACGATGTAAATGGAACCAAAAATAGAGGGAAACCGAGGAAAACGTGGCACGATCAAAAAAATCATATATTGAATGTCGGCCATGTAAGGAGTCAGAGAAATCGACGCGCGTGCATGACACGATGTATGAATGTTGAGGAATCGAGAGAAATATATCAGGAAAGAAAAAAATAGCAGTTCATTCTTTCTGCCTTCCCCTTCGGGGAGACGGCGTGATGGTTAGTTAGTTAGTTAATTAGTTAGTTAACATATACTTTTTTACCATTCTTTCTTCGTGAATTCTTTCCATGTGTCCAAACCACCTTAATGATAATATATTTTTTAAGTTAAATATATGGTTTCTGATCACCATGTAGTATTAGGATTATTGACCCCATTGTTGATATTAATAAAATATTCAATATCCATCCATGATATGTTATATATTACAAATTCTCTACATGCTTATCGCGCTGTTATAAAATATGCCCACATAGATAAAATCGAAAGTATTTCCTAGAATGTTAAATATTTTTAAATGTTTATCGAATTCGAGTTCTTTATTCAAACAAAGAAAAAAACGCGAAATGAACAAATTTGATAATGGAACGGTGTGAGTTCTAAATTAAAATAGGTTAAATAAATCCTTGATTCGAATTATAATAAATATACTAAAATATCAAATGCCACAAGCAATTGTCAAAATTAGGATTAAAAAAATTCTGTACAAAAACGATCGCTCTGTAAGTGTGTGAGTTAAAATTTCGAATTTCGAACGATTGAAGAAGAAATGAAAAAAATATTTTAGGTAGAACGAAAAGATTCAAGAATAAAATTAATAATAATAAAAAATAATAAAATAGTAATCAATGAAAAAGTAATTTTTCTAAGGCATTATAATATGACATTTGGTAATATCCTAGGTAGGCCAAACATATCAATTCCATTACATACTCGTATAATAATGTTTCTAGCGAAATATATTTTCACATCAATCTTCAATACTTAATAAGGATCTTTATATCAAAATTTATTGATTTAAAAAAAAATGTAAACATTGTATAAGGTATATAATATTGTGTGTACTACTGTTATATTGCATTTCATGGGAGTGGCATGTTCCGCACTGCTGGGGCATTATTATATAAAACTTAAAGAAAACTGACGTTTTCGTTAATATTGAATATTTAATATAGAGTTTTAACATAATTGTTATAGGAATTATTATAATAAATAAATTTTATTTTGCAAAATCTAATCAGCGTGTGAGACTCACTGTTTGCGTGTAGATAAGTTTATTATAAGAAAATCATAACAGAATTAATTTCTTATTAAAATAACAATTGTATTAAAAATATATTTAGGTAACTATTAATTTCGCAAGTTGTGGTCACCCCCGTCGTCTTCTTGAAACGATTATTTAATTTGTCGTATTGTCCCCCCGCCAGTGGGGTGACCAATGGGCCGTGACCGCTCGGGTCATAAATAAGCGAACAGCGCCATCAGAATTAATTCAATTTATTTGACATACAAATAGAGGGTCACTGTTTAAGGCAGCAGTTCAGAAAAAAACAAAATATTACGTCACACCAACTCTCAAACTAATTCTAAAACCAACTCTCAAACCCAGCTCTCTTAAAGAACACAGCAAGCCACATTAATATACTCGTTCAAATTTATTTATTGTTTCTAGAACAAATGAAACAATTTTCATTTTTCTTTATTTTATAATATGGATTTCGTATTTCAAACCTTTGTTTTCTAGAAGTTTTACCATATTTAAATTACGTATGTCGCCACGCAATTGATATTTTTCCATAAAATATAATAAATAGACACAGACACAGTAAGGACCAAACTAGTTTAAAGGACTTCCGAAATGAAGACACTGAGGACGATAGCAGGCAAGATACTGAGGGTTCGCGTGAGGAACACCAGAATAAGAGAGATATGTGAAAATATTATAAGATGGAGCAGACAGCGAATAAGGGACTGGTACGATCATGTTCAAAGAATGGACACCACCAGACTCCCCTATATTGCATTACATAATCAACCTCATGAGACTCGTCCTCGTGGAAGACCTCCTAAAATATGGAAGGACAGCTGGGAATCTACCTCATAAGAGGAGCAACACTCTGGAGAACAGACCACATAGGTCTACAATAAGGAAGAAGAAGAAGAAGATATTTTATGGGAGTAATATGTGTATCGATAAGCGTGCGTGTTAGAATAAAGGTAAAATAAGATTAATCATAGAAGTTAGTATTGTATTAGTATGTCTAGTTTCTTTTTTAGAAAACAGGCGTGATGATTTGATAGTTGGTTTTGTATCTTTTAACAGTCGTATAGGCCGTATGTCCCCTTAATGAACCCACTCATATATAACGATCGTCCTCCAAAGAAGAACAGTTCAACCATATGTTTTTTTATTAGCTTGTTGCATTCTGACGCTACTTAAAATTCAATAGGCGAGGGTTCCGTTCCCATCGAAGGCATTTTAATTTCTCAATGACACTATAAATCAATCGCCCGTACTGTTGGCGAATGCTCAGTCTGTGAGTATTTACTATCAAAGAAAATAAATTTTTAAATATTTCAAATGAACATGTTATCACAGTAACTTACTAACTAATCAACAATCACGCCGTCTCTCTGAAAGGGTAGGCAGAGATAATGGACCACCACACTGATATACTTCTGTCGGTCCCACAACGTGTCAAGCACGCATTTAATAAATATTTTATTGATTTGATCGTACCACTTTTTCTTTTGTTTTATTCTATTCCTTGTTCCATTTAAATCGTTAAAACATAATTAAATTATCATTAATCTACTTTGGGAATTAAAAAAAATATTGTTCAAACCACTTTTTAATAAAAAAATATTAAAATACACGACATGTTTCAGAGGATACCTCCTCCATCTTCAGGTGTAAAGATATAACAAAAACTAAACAAGGAAAGATTAATAAAAAAACGCATTTAAAATTCGATACAAAAATTCAAAATTGAAAATTCAGTTGGGCTATTATTGAATTGTGAATTTTGAATTTTTGTATCGAATTTTAAATGCGTTTTTTATTAGTCTTTCTTTGTTTAGTTTTTGTTATATTTTTACACCTGAAGATGGAATCCTCTGAAACATGTCGTGTATTTTAATTTTTATTTATTAAAAAGTGGTTTAAACAATGTTTTTTTAATTCCCAAAGTAGATTAATATGGAATTCCACGTTAATGCCTTAACTTTCAATAAGTTAAATTATCATTCTTTCTTAATTATTTTTGTTTATGTGTCACAAAATCATCTTAATGACCCCTTTCATTTTTCATACCACTTTCATACGCACTGCATTCACTTCTTATATTTGCATTTAACATTCTTACAGATTTCTACTGCATTAAGTACACTTTCTTTTGCCAGTTCCATGCTTAACTTGCATATATAAAGTTCGGCACAAGAATACGTGCGCTACCATCTTGGCCTATTTAGATACTTTTGTTTGCGATGATAACATTATCAATTGCATTTAATAAAGTGAAACATGTCATTCTATAAAATATAATAAAACCTCTATAAAAATAAGTTTTCTTTCGTATTAATTATACAAATTGGTTTAATGTTTCTTGAACAATGATAAACTCCATATTAAATAACTAATACGAATGAAAACACCTATTTTATTTATTTATTTAGGGTAACATACAGCGATATCAATAACATATATATAAAAGAAACATTCAGAATAATTAAAATAAGGCCAATTACATGCTACCACAGATTAAAAATAATAGTAAACAATCAACAAATGATAGTGAGAAACAAGATTGAAGTTAAACTAAGACAAAATAAGGTATACATAATATTTAAGAGTTAAAATACTTATAGTACTGGAAATAAAAAATAAAATTAAGATAAAATAAACTAAAAAGTAATATACAAGTATTATAATATCACGTTACATCGTGGTCACATCCGCGCCGAAATGTTGCTCCGATCACTTTTTTAAAATTTCGCTCGCTCAAATGAAAGACGTCAATGTCTCCAAAATGTTTGTTGTAGATATCACAGATTCGATACAGTGCCGCGCTCAGAGCGTAGTTTGTGCGATAAACAGGAAGGTGGAAAACTTGGCTCGCGGTGTGTCTCGTGCGAGACATGGGGGTATTGAGTGACAATTTGCTGAGAAGTTCAGAATTGTCAATTTTAAAGTGAATTATTTTATGAAGTAACATCATATCATGAAGAGTACGTCTATTTTCAAGAGAGTCCAAGGAGTGAAAAATTAGGTCAGATTTGTAATCAGAGAACGACTTGCACATTTTAAAATTAATATGTTTAATAAACATTTTTTGTATTCTTTCAATGCGTTGGATATGTGCTGCATAATAAGGAGACCAAACGGGAGATACATATTCAAGGCGTGAGCGAACCATGGTTGTAAATAATACTTTAAGGGCAGTGATATTTTGGAAAGGTTTGCATGTGCGCAGTATAAATCCCAATGTTCTGAGAGATTTGTCCACCATGTCATCAATATGACTAACGAAAGTGAGATTAGGGTCGATTGTGACTCCAAGATCTCTTACGCGGTCTAAATTTTCTTGAAGTCTTATTATTATTAATGGTAATGACTTGTTTCACCTTTCTAAGGCATTATCAAATGAGTGCAAATGATAATGACCTCGCAAGGCGAAACAAAATTTTCACTACTATTTATTATGTATATTAAATCCAAGTAAAATCAATGTTTCAACAATGCATTGAATTGGAATTCTCAACGCAAATAAAAAGGATTTGGATTTAATTTTTAGGAATGACAGGTTTCGTCTTTCTATGGCATTATCAAATGTCTTCAAATTCAATGTCTAAGGTAACAAATCACATTTGATAATACCTTAGAAATGCGATATCTGTCATTCTATAGACAACTTCAAATAAACGAACGTTTTGAACGTCGTATTAAATTAACAAATGTACTAAATAGTCCATTGTTTTGGCCGAAACACTTTGATACCTTAAAATTTTAAACTGTTAATGTGTAAACTTTGTTTAGTTTTGTATCACAATAGTATTTTATTTTACGCGATAACTGTTTCATCAACCTATGTTGACATCATCAGGTGTTGCAATTATATATAAAAAGTCAATTTTTTTATTTTATTTATTTATTATTATTATTTTTTTAAATTAATATGTCAAAATTACAAGACTTTTTTTCTTCTTACTCAATAAAAATTAATTTGTTGACTTTCTATTATACTTCAAAATCGTTACTTAAATATTTCTTTCGATGGCCATAAAAATTTGATTTATTTTGTGGGTATTGGACGATCGAAGTGTGCGGGGGAGATGCCTATTGGTGGCGATGAGGTTCGCAACCCATTACACCGCGTCTCCCGCGGGGCGAAAAGAGAAGGATGGAGTGCCGCATCAGTAAAAGTGTGACAGTTCGTTTTTTCTGCCTACCCTTTCGGGGAGACGGCGTGATGCTGTAAAAAAAAATGTCAAATTTTACATAATATCTCAATAGGGACGAAGATGTAATTTTGTTTTGGAAACGGAATATGGTAGTAGGCGTAGGGTAGTCTCTATTGAGATACAATTAATCCTTAAAAATGATTAACCCGCAATGGGTAAAATCCAGTATTTGTCTACAAGTATTTGTATACATTCAAAAACCAAAAAGTTTATTCATTAACAGTTTAATAATTTTCCATTTTAATTTGGGTATGAAAAGTTGAAAAGTTGGTAAAAAGTTAAAAAGTGTATATGTAGGGGCATTATAACTACCTGTAAACTCATTCAAATCTTTGTTTTCTCTTATTTCAAATATAATATATTTTCAACTGAATTATTGTTTCGTGGAAAAGAAAATTCGTCATCTGATTTTCCAAATTTTTAGAATCCTGTTATAAAAAGAGTCAGCCAATCACTGTCCACAGAAATACCCAGAAATTAAACTACCAATGCACCTATAATTGTTAACCACTTCCACAAATAATCTGTGTAGAAGTGGCGGGGACATACCCCAAAGTGTATATAAGTAACGCATTATATTTAAGCCTGCACACTCGAAGATGTCCTCATAAGACGAAACACGTGTCGTGAATATTTCATATCATTTATAGAATTTTTAGTTCTTCTATTTTTAAACAACTTTTGTTTATCATCATTAAAAAGTTGGGTTTTCAGCATAGACCTTAAATCTGAAGAGGGTTATCCGATAAGTTCTTTAAATTTGAACTGCTGAAAATGAGTTGGTTTTTAGGCCGAGCTGTCTTATGGCGTGTTCTGTCCCTGGCTAGTACGTTGACATATCTTTTTTTACGGCCTAACCTTTCGTGTGAAGCAATACCATTGTGTCGGCCGTTCGTGCTGTGTTTCACATGGAGACTCCGAGCGCACAAAATACCTATTATTATTGTTATTAGGCAGTCGGTACTAACACAACATCGTGTCACGCTGCCGTACACACACATACCGGCACGCCAGGTCTTCGCAGGACCAGCCCCAGTGGATTGACCATCGGATCACAGTAAAAAAAAGACGACGATTCTAAATAAGTCTATAACTCTTTGATAGGAATGAAAACGTCTGATTTCTAGAAGATTAAACGCCTCTTTTCAAAGAGTTAACAAGTTATTAAAAAAATAATGTTGTGATTTGAAAGTTCATGATAGAAAACGATTAAAGTAAGATAAATGCCGTAGAAATAGGATCACTGAGAATAATGTAAGGGAAAACGATGTGTGATAGAATACCGAACGTCGAAATAATATAAAAATGTAAGGCAGATGATTGCATCAAAATTAAAATTAAAAAAATTATCCCTGAGATGGTTTGAATATATAGAAGAAATAGATGAGATTTTTTTTTTAAATGTTGTTTACTAGCAGTGTGAGAGGAAAGAGAAGCCGTAAATAATGAAAATATATATATTTTTTTAATGTGTATTTAGTTAAAATCCACTAATGACTTGTCAATAGTGATTTAAAAAAAATCCTTTTTATAACTAACTAAACATCGCGCGAAATAATGGACTGTCACACTTTCACCGATGCGGCACTCCATCCTTTTCTTTTCGCCCCGTGGGAGACGCGGTGTGATGGGTTGCGAACCTCATCGCCTCCAATAGGCATCTCCCTCGCACACTTCGATCGTCCAACATCCACAAAATAAATCTAAAACAAATAATAATTCAATTCAACACAAAATAAAAATAATTCAACACAAAATGTAATTTTTAAAATTGATTTGATTGAACAAGGATTTTTTTTACCTTTTTTGTTTGGTTATTTTCATTATTCAAATAATTGAATATATAATAATTGAAAATATAAATATTAGGGGAATGATATAAGATATATTATATTGCTAAGGTATAATTAAATGTTGTATCATAAGTATATCATAATGAGTTTTCTACTCATGGGAATACAATGTAACTATTGTATGTTTATAAATAAAAATAATTTAATAAACTTGTATAAAACAGACGTTTTCCATTGTATTAATTATTTAATACGAAGTTTTATATCATTGTTCAAGAAACAACAAACATGTCATTAATACAAATGAAAACGTCGGTTTTCTATAAGTTTTATCATATTGTATGGAAATGAAATGTTTCATCTTGCTACAAATAAAGCCTTAAATTAGACAAGAGTTCGTCGAATCGTTTGCATTTTGAACAAAAATCACATTTTGTTCTAAATGTGATTTTTCATTATTTGAATAAAAAACAATGAAAATGACAACAACAACAAACCGTCCAGAGAGAATGGACCACGACATTAGTTGTCTTTTGGGTCATCACGCAGTTTCGCCCAATGGGTGGGCAGACACCTTTTTTTGTAAGAGCGATTTAACAAAATAATAATAAAACAATATTTTAATATGATGTTTGGGATCTTAGTTATAACTACTCTGAAGATGGAGACTGCAATGATCTCCGAAACGTCGGTCGAGAATGTCATGTTAAAATATCCCAAAAAACATATTGCTACCAATCTACGCAAATATTAAAATAAATATTTGGTGTAACTACGTACTATTTGAACAAGTTTTTTTTAAAACTTTGTACACATCACCAATTTTATTAAAAAATAACATTAAAAAAAAACAAAAACATCGGACACAGAAACCCTTCTTCAGTGATAAATTTTGTTTTTTATTTTCTGGAATATGGTCAGTTTTGACAGGTCTTCTTCTTCTTGGAGTGCCATGTCAGGTCCCCCGACGTGAGCTATTACCCTGTCGTAGGCCTCTCTGTCTTGTTCCAGACGGTTCATAGTGGTGTCCTGGGGAGTTTACTCCAAAGTGGTTTTCACTTGCCTTCTCTGGTGGATTTTTAATCGTTTTTTTTTCCTTAGCTGGGGGTATCCAGTTTTATGACGCTGGAAATCCTCCATTCGCCCTCTTTCTATCTGCTATGATAGTGGTCACATTGGCCGTGGTTCGCGGTGCCTGAGAGACTACTCGAGGATGTTAGAGAGTTGGACTTGGAAGTATTGTTGCAACATGGCGCATTATGATATTTGTAATCATCTTCATCAGTTTGTTTCCACCCCCACGCTATCTCTCTCGGTCTCTCGCCAGTGTTCTCCAGATCCTCCTCGCTGTCTGCACAATATCTCTACAACCATGAACCAATAATTAAGAGGGATTCTTTCCAGCAAAGCATTCTCCTAAAACTGTCCATGATGACATACGGACTAGAGACGACAACTCTTACAGCAAAAAGTGTTCACAGGCTCAAGTGTACACAGAGGTCTATGGAAAGATAGATACTTGGTGTGAGCTTGCGTGACCGCATAAGGAATGAAGAAATCAGACGCCGTACCAGGGTTGCTGACGTCATGGACCGAGTGGCAAAATTGAAATGGCAATGAGCTGGACACTTGGCTAGATAGGGTGGGCACCCAGGATACTCAGTTGGAGACCATGGGCAAATAGGCGAAGTGTCGGAAGGCCACCGATGAGATGGACCGATGATATTGTCAAAAAGGGTTGGAAAATCTTGGATGCGTAGGGGGCAGGATAGAGACGAGTGGAGGAAATTAGAAGACGCCTATATCCAGCAGTGAAGGGAAGAAGGCTAGCAAAGAAGAAGAAGAAAGCAATATCCATCGTAGCCCCTTTATTTTTATTTATTTATTTAAAAAAAAGACTAACATCAAGGATTTATATCAATGATATTAGTATTCATTTTACAATCTTCAATCAGCAGAAAATAGCTCATTATTATGAAGAAGGAATCTCGTCGTGTCCAGGCTTGAACCCATGTCCCCTGGATCAGGAGCCAAGCGTTCTATCCCCTAGACCACCACCCGGTTAGGTTAGGTTAGGTTTTTTTCTTGTGAGGAGGTAGGGATTCCGTAATAGTTTGGGAACTTGTGCTCCAGTTTATGAAATGAATTTCAATAAAAGGGGTATAATTTTGTAGGCGGTTTGCACATCGCCATGTTTGTAAGCTTAGTACATTTAAAACGCGGAATAAATGATAATATTTCATACTATTCCTATCCAATAGCTGTGACCTCACCGGACAATACGGCGAGGTACCTGTGGAGGATGTAACGCACAGCCATATATACAAAGTGAGCTGACAAAAAATAATTATATTTTATTGTGCAAACACTAAAATTAAAAAAAAATATGAATTTTGTATGACACACGTACCGGGTATAATTGAGGAAGAAGGTAATTTTATACCAATTGTGATGGTTCTGAAATTTTACCTGTCTCGTTCCCTAATGCGCTGACAATAGACCGTGTGTGGCAACGTGTTTGTGTCGTTAGAAAGAAAAAAACGTGCATTAATGACACCACGGTAAAAAAAATATCAAATATTATATGATGAATTGTTTTTCTTTGTTTGGTGTTTGGAGGACACTGTTCGCATCCTTGAGGTACCTCCGATATGAAAATTTTAATGCGTCCGAATTTTCACACAATCACACCGTTTTCTGTGACTTTTCAGGCGGAAATGTTTTGCCTACACGTGTATTCTAATACAATAGCCTTCATAAGTGGCACATGTCCATTTATTATTATTGTTTTAAGAACCTTTGCCTTGCTGGAGTATTCTTCTTCTTTCTGTGTCCTGTCAGGTCTCCCTAACGGTAACTATCACCTTAGTGATGACCTGGGGAAAAATATCCAGAGTGGTATCCAGGTGGTAAATATCCAGAGTGGTATCCCCTTGCCTTCTCTGGAAGATTTTCTGTCGGGGTTACCTTCCCTTAGCTGGGGGTGTATCCAGTTTTATGGCGCTGGAAGCTCGCTATTCGTCCTCTCTCTATCTGCTATGGCACTAAGTAATATGTGCGGGGTTCGCGGGGTTTTTAAAAGACTTCTCGTGGTCGCTAGAGAGTTGGACTTGATGGTAGTGTTGCTGTCGTAAATGCAACATGGCGCCTTACGACATTTTGTAGAGGCATACATTCCAGCAAAACATACCCCATCGTAGCCCTACTACGCTTTTAAACCCCGCTGGAGTATTACGAGTATTAAATGTTTCCATTAACGTGTTTTTCGCCTGTTTCATCTACTTCTTCGTCGTGTTTCTATAGATCTTGAAATTTATTTGCGTTGCTTACTGATATTTATTGAATGAAAATAAAAAAAAAATATTAAAATTATTTTATATTAAAGTTTAAAATTATAAAATTAATTAAACATTAAAATTATTAACAAAGACAAAGACAAAATGTGTTTTTGATGCCAATTTGTCTTAAACATAAAGGCTAACTAACTAACTATCCATCACGCCGTCTCCCCGGAGGGGTAGGCAGAAAGAATGGAACGTCACACTGGTCTGTCGTGACATACTTCTCTCGCTTCCTCTACAATCATACATCTAACAATTGTGCAACAGTGCGTAATGATTAAATAATATAGTGTAGTATACGTTATCCCAAAGACGCCACCCGTGGTACATGACATACAAACAAACAAACCATCACGCCGTTTCCATGCAGGGGTAGGCAGAGAGATTGGACCGCCACACTACTCTATCCTGGCAAACCTCTCTAGATTCCTCCACATTCATACAACGAGTCATACACGCACGTCAATTCCTCCGACTTCTAACATGACCAACCTTTAAAATTTGATTAATTTGATCCTGCCATGATTTCCTCGGCCTGCCTCGACTCCGTACCCCATTAACATCATTAACGTATACTTTCTTAACCATTCATTCTCCACCCATGCGTTCCATATGTCCGAACCAACGCAGCGATTCATTCCTTTCTTATATCAGCATTTAAGATTCTGTCGTATATCGTTCTACCACACCTACGTCTTAGGGACCTCATTTCTACCGCATTTGTTCTGCTTTCATCCTTCTTCCGCCAGTTCCATGCTTGTGATGGGACCAGATCTCCATTGTAAACGGCCGTTTTCGCTTTCATTAAAAACATTTTTTGCTTATTTTCTCTGCTTTATAATATTTAAACCACTTTTAATAACCAGTCAAGCAATGTATCGTTTAGCAATACGCAATATATGTTATGTGAAAAAAGTGTGAAAATACAATACAATGTTTTTATAAAGTTATTAAATATGTATTAAAACGCGTTTAAATTATGTAATCAAGTTATCCTTTTACACGCAGCTTCAAGTATAAAAGCTCGGTGCATTATACATACAAGCTTTATAAGTTGAATTATATGAAATTAATTGAATTTGAAACTAATTTACAAACATTATACGTAATTAAGATTCGAAACGAATTTTTTTAACTTATCTTATTACGCTCGAATACATATGATGAATTAGTATACACGTAGGTACAGCAATGTATTTAAAATGTGCATAGTAATTGGCGCATGTTTTTATGTAACAAGGGTTTCCAAACTTCTGCACGCGGGCCAAATCCAGCCCGCTAGTGTCATCAATCCGGGCCGCGACAGCTAATGCCAGTGTCATCAATCAAGCCTGTGACAGCTAATGCCTTATTGTTGTTTTGATTAATTGACGACCTTCGTGGCCGAGTTGTAAGTGCATTGACTGCCACCCCGAAGGTTCCAGGTTCGAATCTCGGCGAGGGGAGTGTGATTGTCACACTGCCTTTGGTCTGGTGTAGAATTCACGTAACAATAAAATGGCGATAGATTAGCTACAATTTTTTTATTCTTTTTCTAACATATATGTTATTTATGTATCAATTATGTATTTTCTTTTGCTGTTGTATTGGTATGTGTGTACGGCGGGACATCGAGGGAGAGTAGCGTAGCTTAAATGTGGTCTGGGTCCCCCTTGGTTGCAAATATACATATATTATTGCTATTCATTTTTAGTGTAAGTCCCGCATGGGCATAATTTGATCCATGATGCAGTCATCTGCCTTACATTTCTTTCTTTTTTCATCGTTCGGTATTCTATCATACAACGTTTTCCCGCACATTATTTTTAGTGGTCTCATTTCTACGGCGTTTATCCTGCTTTCATCCTTCTTTTGTCAGTTCCAAGCTTCACTTCCATACATGAGGGTTATACTAATAATAATAATAATTAGGCTTATTTGTATGGCGCCGTTTTCGTGAATAGCTCACCTCACGCTTTGACAATGTTTTTAGTCATGAGAGCTGCATGTGACATCAGCAATCAGACAACCGTTGCTTACATTTTATGGGATATTTTGAAAAGGTGGGTTTTTAGGTGAGATAAAGTCTGTCGGATTGTCAATGCATCTGAGGCGTGCAGGAAGCATATTCCAGGCGGACGGACCTGCCACTGCGAAAGCCCGATCTCCGAAATTTGTCCGGGGGTTGCGCTTTGGCTCAACTAATCTGCCTATTGCCGAGGAGTTTGCTGATCGAAGTGTAGATTGCCACAAGTTAGGGCTATCAGCAATACAAAGTTCAGATATATAGGCTGGTGCCATTGCAAGATATATAGGGTTGGCACGAGTAATCAGTATGGCCCTAAAGCTGAAAATATTGGAAACCCCTGTTATAGGGCAATCGTTTATAATTTATGATACATTTAAAAAAAATATGCATTAATATGCAGAAATTAAACATGTTTATTCTACAATATCACGCAATTTGTTTTATAACGTATGTATTTTGCTGTTAAGACATTAAAAACTAACTAACTAACCATCACACCGTTTTTTCGAAGGGGTAGATAGAAACAATAGACCGCCACACTGTTCTTTCCTGACATACTTCTCTCGCTTCCTCAACAATCAAACATCGTATCATGCACTCACGTCGATTTCTCCGACTCCTCACGCCGACTTTTTTTTTTACAACATTTCGAATGTTGATAAATTCTTGTAGACAAATACTGGATTTTTACCCATTGCGGATAATGTTTTTTTTTATAAGGATTAATTGTATCGTTTTTCTGGGAACAGAATGTGGTGGCCGAGGCGCTTACAGGACTTATGACCTGTCATTGGTTGGGTTGAGCGATCGCTTTATGTTTAACAACATTCCCCATTCCTCCCTTCTTATGACCACTACATCTGACAAATTTTTGGAACTTGTACATACGATATATATTTAATTTTAATTTTATTTTGTATACAACAGGTCGTTAAAACCCAATCACTGTATACAATTTGTTTTTACCTATTATATTGATTCTCATGACATGTGATAGGTAGCTAATCTACCGTCATCTTATTGTCACGTGAATTCTACACCAGTGTGATTATCACAATGCCATCGCCGGGAATCGAACCCGGGACCTCTTCAGTATGGCAGTCAGAGCTCTTACCACTCTGCTACGAAGACCGTCTTGATTTATTTGATCGTGTTCCGTTTTCTTCGGTCTTCCCCTGTTTCTACTTCCGTTTACTTCGTTCATATACATATTTTTTACCATTCTTCATTCATTCTTATCATGTGCCCAAACCATCTTAATTTTCCATTCATTCGCACTGTATGTAGGTACTTCTTATTAATTCATTCGACACCCTACCATAAACAGATTTTCTACACATTCGTCTAAGAGATCTCATTTCTACTGTATTTATTTAACTTTCATCCTTCTTTTGTCGGTTCCATGATTCACTTCCTTACATAAGCGTCGGAACAAGAACAGCACTGTGCACTGCATTTAAGCTTTTTTGGATAGGCTTTATTATTATTGTTATTATTATTATTTTGTTGAATCACTAATGACAACATGAGCCAAATCAATATATTTTAGTTCTGATCGGGTATTATAGCTATCATTGTGATTCTCGTGACATGTGATAGGTAGCCAATCTATCGCCATTTTATTGTCACGTGAATTCTACACCAGACCAAAGACAGTGTGACAATCACACTGCCCTCGCCGGGAATCGAACCCGGAACCTTCGGGGTGGCAGTCAATGCACTTACCACTCGGCCACGAGGGTCGTCGTTTTGTTTGCGATGACAACTTTATGTTTAATTGATTTTATTTAAATTATTTATTGTTTAAATATCACATGCTGCCAAGAAAATCATAGTTTTCTCTATAAAATTGAAGTTGAAATCGTTTCTCTTGTCCTAGTAATATTATGCCAAAAACCTTTTATTCCCGTCTACAACTTGCTCTATATCTAGCTTACTAACCATCACGCCAGTTCTCTGAAGGGGAGGGCAGACAGGATGGACCGTCACGCTCTTCTATTCTGACATACATCTCTAGCCCCCTCAACATTCATGTAGCGTGTCAAGCACGCACGTCGATTTTTATACTCCATTCTTGCCGAATTTTTTTGATTTGATAGATTTGGTCATGCAAACTTGGTCTTCTGCCATTTCGTACTGCATTCATTTAATGACTGTAAATTATTAAAATCATTATTTCCATATTGCACTAGTATCTTTAAAATATCACAATTCAAAATCGCAATTTCGTCTAGTATAGTTCATAGGTTTCCAAATGGGGCGACATCACCCCACTGGAGTTTTCCTTGGGAGCGAAAAGGGGTCCAGAGCTTAAAAAAAGCTCTTATGCAGTCAAGGGTGGCGTATGTACTATAATAATGAATAAAAAAACACTATTTATTAAGTTTTACCTACCGGCAATCAGAACCAACCTTTTTTTCTTGCTCATTTGTGAAAATCTGTCCACGAACGAGTAAAAATAAATGGTCGACAACGAATTCCAGATTGTTTTTCTATTGACCTAATTATAGGTGAATTTGTAAAATAATAAAAATATATAACGAAAGTATATAACATATAACAATAAAGTAAAATAATAATAAAAATAGCAGGGGGTCCACTGGACAAAAAAGTTTGGGAACCACTTATAAGAGATATCATTTCTACCGCATTTATCCTACTTTCATCCATATTTTGACAAGTCCATATTTCACTAACATACATATGTTTTATTTAATGAATAACTTCTTCTTCTCCTTCATTTAATATATTTGACGATCTGCGACACAGGAATCATGTTTCGTGGGATGATGAGGTCCAGCTGTCCCTCCATCTCTTAGGCGGTCTTCTAAGTGGGCGGTGTCCGGAGGGGATTTCATAAGCGGCTGAATATGCGAGTCTGTCACTATCCATTCGGGCTACATGATCCTTCCAGTATCTTCTTCTGGATCTACTCCACTGAACGATATCCTCTGTTTCGCAAGTTTGTCTTATGTCTTCGTTGCGGACATGATCTCGGAGAGTTTTTCCAGTAATTGATCTTCTCTTCTCCGGTCTCAATATAAAGATTGGGTCTGCAGCAAGGCGACGCATCTCCTTTTTCACTCCGCTCGGTCCTCGGCAACTCTCTTCAACTCCGCATTCAAGAAGTGCAGCCCATATTTCGGCAAATCTGGTCAAGATACTCCTGGCGAGGTCACCAATCGATCCATCGACCGTTCCCTCCAATACATCATGCAGGAAACATTCGCGTCGCAACACATGACCAATCCAACTTGCGCGCCTCTCCGCTATGGTGTTCAACATGTGCCTATTCTCTTCAACTCTGCTGAGAACTTCCTGATTTGTAACGTGGTCCCTCTGTGAAACATGGGCAATTCGTCGGTAGGTCAACATTTCAAACGTCTCCAGCCTTTTGCGCTCTCTTTCGCCCAGGCACCAAGTCTTGCAGCCGACACACAATTGATCTAAGGACCTTCATCTCCAATGTTCTTAGTAGTCCCTTGGTTTACACAGTGTCGGCCCGCGTCTCTACAGCGTACGTCATGATAGGTCACACGTATGTTTTATAAATTCTGACCTTGCTATCGATACGCATGTGCTTGTTCTTCCAGACCAGATTCTTCAGACACCCTGACACGGCAGAGGCTTTACTGACTTGTTGTCGTACAATGAATTACGATTAATATTATTATTTCGTTGACAGATTCGATCATTTGCGAAATATTTAATGACTTGGCAATCAATCGCCTTAACTACATTTTAAAGAACGGAAATTCTCTCATAAACAAGCTGCAACCAGTTAACCGATATATGAATAAAGCCTCCGCTTGATGTCGAACCGGCCACCTCGATTACGCAGGCCAATTTGTTGATAGTCATCGGAGTAATTATATTTGTATGCAGAATTTTAATAGGATAACTTCACTATCGGGCGGTGAAACTCCGACGAGCTCGATGCATGACTAGATCCGAGTAAATTGGCTATCGACTGTACCGTTATATCATTCAACGAGTTGTGATCGATAATTTCCCTAGTTCTTGCTTGAGTAATGGTTTGAAATTCTATTTAAAAATTCTTATATGTACAAAAAATGTCTCTTTGATAATTCACGGTGAAACAAATTTACATACATTATAATGTAAACACGATTGTTTTCTTGGTTTTAAAGAGATTTTATATTTTTTTATATAATCTTAAAGCGTTAACACTGTAAAATGCCATTATGACGATTTTTTATGAATTAAAACACTGTTTTATCCACTTTTGAGTTTATTTTTCTCGACATGTTTCGAAGGCTTACACTTTCATCTTCGGTGAAGTCATCATCTTGTCTTCAGAAAACGATATAAATTTTATATCGTTTTCCCGATGAAACTCAAAAGTGGAAAAAAAGTGTTATAATTCATCAAAAAATTCTTATTAATAAGTATATATAAAAATATATAAATACTCGTACTTAAATAGTCCATTGTTTTACCCGAAATACTATGTACGTTAAATGATATATAAAACTTTGTTTTTAAGTATCACAATTTTATTTTTATTTTTCTCGACAGCTGTTTCGTTAACTTATGTTGATATCATCATCATCATCATCATCATTATTATTATTATTGTTATTAATATTATTATCGTTATTATTATTATTATTATTATTATTATAATGATTATTATTATTATTATTTTATTATTATATTTATTATTATTATTTTTATTATTATTATTATTATTATTATTCTCTTCATGAGGGAAGGATTAGGAGCAGGACATTCAATAGTTATAGTACATTATTTATACATTATTTTCCACGTCTAAGGTGGGTCTGGGGGAGTTGGGAGGGGTTGATGGTTGAGATGGATTCTGGTGGAAAAGGAAGAAGTGACTGTGAGGCGTGGCCCGTGGGGTATCTCTGAAGGAGAATGTGTTTTGGGCGCTTGTGGTGGTAGTGAATGTCGGGGGTGTAGTTAGAGGTTTCTTGTAAAGAGGGGTTTGGGTGTGTGGCGACCCCTGAAAGAAACGCTCGGCCAGTGTGTGGATATATTCGTCTATAATGGGGAGACCCGCCTCTAGGTGGAGTAGAAGAAGATATGTTAGAAAATGTACTCAACAGCGAAAGGTACATTTTAATATATAGTATATCCTACAGTCTAGACATTTAATAAACAAACAAGCAAACACACCATCATGCCATTTCCCCGTAGGGGTAGGCAGAAAAAATGGACCGCAACACTACTTCATCTTGGCACACCTCTCTACTTTCCTCCACATTCATACAGCGAGTCATACACGCACGTCGATTCTTCCGACTTCTAGCATGACCAACTTTTAAAATTTGATTAATTTAATCATGCCATGTTTTCCTCGGTCTGTCTCGACTCCGTACTCCATTTACATCATTAACGTATAATTTATTAACCATTCTTTCTCCATCCATGCGCTCCATATGTCCGAACCAACGCAGCGATCCTTTCCCTCCTCACATGGCCGACATTCAATATTTGATTTATTTGATCGTGTCAAGTTTTTCTCAGTCTTCCTCTATTTCTGGTTCCCTTTACATCTTTAAGGATTGATTGTATCTCAATAGAGACGAAGGTGTAAATTGGAAACAGAATATGGTGGTCGAGGCGTTTACAGGACTTATGACCTGTCATTGGTTGGGTTAGGTTAGGTTGGGTTAAGCGACCGCTTTATGTACACGTACAACCTTCCCCATTCCGCGCTTCTTACGAACACACCACGTCCGACCAATTTTAGGAAGTTGTATATATGCAACTATGTTGCACCACACTTCACATGTTACTAGTTCAATCTACACTAGCGCCATCTATTAAGAATAGACTTAAGCATTAAGCAGAAAATCTTTTTATTAATGCAATGTGAAAGGCTACATTTGCTAGACAATCGTTTCATCGTCCAATCCTTCAATCGTCCATTTACATCGTTCGTAAACATATTATTTTTTTACCGTTCTTTCTTCATTTATTCTTTCCATATGTCCAAACCATCTTAATGATCCTAGATATTTAATAATATTCAAATTTCGAATAGATTTTTTAACTAGTTCGTCGATTTGAATTTATATTCAAATACGTTAAAATGTATCCGTTGCATCGATATTTTTATGAAATTTTCTATGCAAGTTTATTGTGGTACTCGCATTGTCTGTTACACGCCGAACAAAGGGTAATTATGCGTAAAACGGATTCCGGACATCACATTGTTGCGAACGTCATTGTAAACAAACTATTAAACTTCACTTAGCGATAGCATCGGAGCTGTGATCAGCTATTCAATATTTCCACACGGCACTGTGAAAAGTTTCGAACCGTCGGATTTTCGGCTCTGTTCCCATGAAGCATTGTAAAATAGACCCATATCTATCAAGACTATTCGTTTGCTACGTTAATCCTCTCAAAATGTTACGACCTGTGCACCCCTTGTACAGTAGCGAGCACAGAAATCTTTTCACACTGAAAATATCGGTTTTTTGTAAGTATATAATTTTTTTGTGATTCCTTGATAGCTTTTCACTCCAAATTATTAAGCAACACTGTTTAAAGATGATCTGCAAGAAAAGTGCCTTCTTAGGGATCAAAACATTTTTTTTTTAATTTTAGAGTTTATTTGTAGATTTTCGATTTTTGTCACAAAAATTAAAAATGCTCACATAATTTAAATAAACACATATTTATTTCAAATAAAATTACATAATCAAAAACCAACGTGTTAGTATTTTTACAAACTAAAACAATTCAGGTGTGTGCGTCCCAATTTTGAAGTAATTGTATCAAACATGAAGCAACATCTTTTCTCCAAAAACTGAAAAGGAAACCTGAAAACCTGAATTTTTAACTAACTAACTAACTAACCATCACGCCGTCTCCCCGAAGGGGTAGGCAGAAAGAATGAACTGCCACACTTCTCTCGATTCCTCAACATTCATACATCGTGTCATGCACGCGTGTCGATTTCTCTGACTCCTCACATGGCCGACATTCAATATTTGATGTATTTGATCGTGCCACGTTTTCCTCGGTCTTCCTTTATTTCTGGTTCCATTTACATCATTACCATATAATTTTTTACATTCTTTCTTCATTCATTCTTTCCATATGTCAAAACCAACTTAATGGTCCTTTCATTATTTTGTTCATGACACCATCATTCGCACCGCATTCACTTCTTATATTTTCATTCGACACTCTATCATACACAGAGTATCCACACAATCGTCTAAGAGATCTCATTTCTACTGCATTTATTCTACTTTCATCCTTCTTTTGCCAGATCCATGCTTCGCTTCCATACATAAGAGTCGGTAGAAGAATTGATTGTCTTCTTTTCAAAATAAGGGGAGGGGGTAATATCGATTTACGCAAAAATATTTTGGGGTAATGGTTAAAAAAGTTCCCCGACCGCTGCTGTAGATCTATGTGGTCTGTTCTCCAGAGAGTTGCTCCTCCTGTGAGGTAGATTCCCAACTGTCCTTCCATCTTTTAGGAGGTCTTCCAAGAGGACGAGTCCCATGAGGCTGATTATGTAGTACAGTTTAGCGATATTTAATCAATAATATAAATGTGTATCGTAACAAAGGAATATTAAAAAAACGTCATACTCGTAATATGTCTAATGCACATAAAATTTTGTTTTTTTAATTTTAGTGATTCAAAATCCTTTCCATCTAATTAATTAATTTAAATTGTATTAAAAACCTATTTTAAATCAAATCATTTATTCTATATTCGCCATTACTTTGTGTTGCGGATTCATATTTGAATTACTTTTTGATAACTTTGTATCACAACACTTTTTTACACTTTTCACAGACATGTTTCGGGACACAGAACCCCCTTCTTCAGTGTGTACAAATTTTAACAGCTAAATGAGACAAAATCGTTACTTATATACTAAATAAAATTAAAATGGTAAAGGAGGAGTGGGGGTGGTTCCAAGAAATAGTGTTAATTACATTTTAGCTGGAATAATGGGACAGGGGAAATAAATCTAGTATCGGACTGGAAGTTAAATTAATTTGATTATTTATAATTTCTTCTTTATTTTTTATCGACTTTTTTATTTCTATTTCTTCGATACTTTTCTTCTTCATTTATTTCTTTCTCATTTAGCTGTTAAAATTTGTACACACTGAAGAAGGGGCTTCTGTGTCCCGAAACATGTCTGTGAAAAGTGTAAAAAAGTGTTGTGATACAAAGTTATCAAAAAGTAATTCAAATCAAATCAGTTTATTTTCTCAAAAGATATTACAAACAATTATTATAGTTTAAGACATCTATTGAGAACAGGTAAAATATAATAAATATATAATACCAGGAACGCATGAGAGATGGTTCGACATAAGGAATACAAGATACTCTCCAAAGTCAAGAGTATTTGTCTTCTGAACGTACTTTCACGAATATGAAAGACATCGATCTCCGAAGCGATCATGTTCAGCGGTTTGATTGCTATTGCTTTATACATATTCATATTCCTTATTTTTTTAATAGCTTACCCCTTAGCGTTCCATTTTACTTAAATATCCTTAAATAATTAAAAAAAAAACATTTCTTTGCATATACTTTTTGACTTACTAAGTGAATCTTAATTTTTTTAGATCTGGTAGGATATCGCAAAATTGTACTGCTTCGTGTTCGGTGCTTCCCAAACTTTTGTGACAAGCGCACCCCTTTAGATTTTATTTTACCTGAATTCCTTGAAATTCTATTAAAATACAATCTTCATAGATGTCTTTAGTGTGCAGATGGACAAACTACCATGCAAAGGGTGGTGTTGCAGATTAACATATAAATTAACTTCCAAAAATTTGTCAGACATGGTGGTCATAAGATAAAAGGTGGAATGGGGAATGTTGTATTATAATACATAAAGCGTGCGCTTAACCCAAACAATGATAGGTCATAAGTCCTGTAAACACCTTGATCAACCATATTCTGTTTCCAATTTGCATCTTCGTCTCTATTGAGATACAATTGATTCTTCTATTAGTATATGTTTAGAACACATAATTTTGGTGAATTTAGATAAAAATTGTAATTTATTTCTTAAATTTAACATTTGTACTGCATTTTTATCAACCCTGAAATTTTTTTGATATATAAGAGATTAATTTTACCTGAATTCCTTGAAATTCTATTAAAATACAATCTTCATAGATGTCGTTAGTGTGCAGATGGACAAACTACCATGCAAAGGGTGGTGTTGCAGATTAACATATAAATTAACTTCCAAAAATTTGTCCGACATGGTGGTCATAAGAAAAAAGGTGGAATGGGGAATATTGTATTATAATACATAAAGCGTGCGCTTAACCCAAACAATGACAGGTCATAAGTCCTGTAAACACCTTGATCAACCATATTCTGTTTCCAATTTGCATCTTCGTCTCTATTGAGATACAATTGATTCTTCTATTAGTATATGTTTAGAATACATAATTTTGGTGAATTTAGATAAAAATTGTAATTTATTTCTTAAGTTTAATATTTGTACTGCATTTTTATCAACCCTGAAATTTTTTTGAGATATAAAAAAGCATTGGTTCCATCCCTGTCAGTAGTATGACTGGTACATGTGTTTTTACCAGTAATTATGCTAATTCAACATGCCTAGAGTATGGAGTTCTCTGTTATAAATGTGCTTGCGCAGTGCTGTAGCGTCTGGTCGTACTCCAAGACAAAATATTTTATGAAAATCTGAAATGCGTAAATAATCTTCTGCTTTACTTTTTAGACCCTTGGTTTGTTCCTATTGTCGGACTGGCCTCTCTTAGCTCCCAAGTTGACCTCCAGCTATCCCTCCACCTTTTTGATGGTCTTCCGGGGGGACGGTAGCCAACAGGAATCTGATGGTAGCCAATGGAAATCGTGCATGACGTGCATGACACGATGTATGCATGTTGAGGAAGCGAGAGTAATATGTCAGGAAAGAAAAGTGAGGCAGTCCATTCCTATTGCCTACCCCTTCGGGGAGACGGCGTGATGGTTAGTTAGTTAGTTAGTTAAGTATCATAGTGTTTCAGCCAAAACAATGATCATTAATTTTACTTTCATCGTTCTTTTGTAAGTTCCATCATCATCAGCCGTCTGTCATCCACTGCTGAATGTAAGCCTCTCCCAAAGCCCGCCACCTCCCCCTATCCATTTCCGCTCCCATCCATCCATGTCCAGCAATCCTCTTCAGATCTGTACGCGGTCTCCACTCCAGAACCCGTCTTCCCCATTCGCTGTCGGTTCTCCGACAGATATGACCAGCCCACCGCCACTTCAGCCCGCCTATCCGTAGAGTCACCTCAGTCACCCAGGTTTGTTGTCGAATTCGTTTCTAAATCTGTCCCTCAAGGTTATTCCATGGCGCGCTGGGCAACCTTTGTAAGTTCCATGGTTCTCTTAATAAATATATGTTTTTAATAATTCCGTCGCAACGCCACAGAGGCTTACAAATGATATTCTACGTATTTGCATAACCAGTTTCTTCCACTAGTTATCTTAATGTAGACTTACCTTGTACATTGTACACGCCAAATGTATTATTACACTGCAATTCTTACGGTACAAGCTACACACTCGTGCAGGTTAGATTTTTTATTCCCCGGCATGTCCCGTTCGCGTACGTATTCAAAACTGTGACAAAATTGCGGAGGATCGAACTCCTTGAGCGATTATTGATTACACGGCGTGTTCCGGTGGCATGGCAGAAGGCGAGATAGCGCCACGCGATCTTTGCCTACTGTATAATACAAAATACCTGTTGAATTATCTGTATGAATGTAAAGAAATATAAATCATGTAAAGAAAAATATGAATTAAATATTTTAATTGTATCTCAATAGAGACGAAGACGCAAACTGGAAACTGAACATGGATGATCAAGGTGTTAACAGGACTTATGACCTGTCATTGGTTGGGTTAAGCGCACGCTTTATGTAATTACAACACTCCCCATTCCACCTTTGTTATTACGATCATGCATGACAACTTTTTGGAAGATGTATATATACTTCAAATCCATATCTATCTTCACGTGTCAGTTTTAATTGTCCATCTATGTAGATTTGGTTTCACTTGTGAATCTTGAAGATTAAATTACATTAAATCTGTCAAATTGAAAACATGACATACAAACTAAAAATATAGCAAGGCAAAACAAACTAACTAACTAACCATCACGCCGTCTCCTTAAGGGGTAGGCGGAAAAAATGAACCGCCACACTTTAACCGATGCGGCACTCCATCCTTCTCTTTTCGCCCCCGCGGGAGACGCGGTGTGATGGGTTGCGAGCCTCATCGCTACCAATAGGCATCACTCGCGCACACTTCGATCGTCCAACGTCCACAAAATAAATCTAGAACAAATAATATTTAATACACAATACAATTATATAAACATACAATTATATAAAATAAAAATACTATAATACATGATGTTCTTTTAGATGGTGCACATGTTGTCAGCTGGACGATCCGGACTTGTGTTTATTTAATTTATTTTCCACGTGTCTACTGTTCTTTTAAATAACTGTAATTGGACACTTAAAACAATCCAACTTTAGCAAGTATTTAAAATATTTGAATTTGGAATTTAATTTAAAATAATTTATTACTCCACGTATTATCCGTTTTTTTAATTAACTGTAATGAGGCACTTAAAACAATCCAGCACCAGTAAGAACTTTAAAATATTATTGAAGAAATTATTCAAATTGTCATTGGAACAACACCTGTCAAAATTCTTTATAAAAACGAAAAAACTTATATAATTTTAAAATCCTAACAGTATAAACGTATTACGTATCAAAATTGACGATTATAAAATGCCGCAACAATCAAATTCACTTGTGCACGAAATATCTAAAAAATTACGGGAGCACCACATGAACCAAACCAAATTTTCAAAATCAGAATTAGAAAAAAATTCAAAACTCTCAAATTTTAAATGTCGGAGATCGACGTGGGTGCATGACACGATGTATGAATGTACAGGAAGCGAGATAAGTATATCAGGACAGAACAATGTAGAACAGCGTCACACATGGAGCTGTGTATACTGGGGACCAATAGTTTTCAGATAGAAGAGATGGGTGCACACTTATCCATTTCTTCAGACTTATCAGGGGATTCTTTGAGAACTCCGTTTTCTTGGAGGCTATCCATCTTTAAGTTCCAGATGGTTATCTTCGACAGCGTCAGCACAGACTGTTTTATCTTCCAGCATGCAGAACTAACCTGCCTCTGGTGATGCCGGTGGGGAGAGCAATCAAACTGGTGAACATGATCGCTTCGGAGATCGACGTCTTTCATATTCGTGAAAGTATGTTCAGAAGACAAATTCTCTTGACTTTGAGGAGTATTATGTATTCCTAATGTCGAACCATCTCTCATGCGTTCCTAGTATTATATATTTTTTATGTTTTACCTGTTCCCAATAGATCCCTTAAAATATTATTCGGTGCCCTTTTTGTGAAATTGAGTTAAATATATCATCAGTATTATTTTTGCAAGATTTTTTTTTATGTACAATTGCATTCGACCCCTATTTAAAAAAAAATGTATATATTTTTTAAATTAAGTTACTAATATATATTGTATATATCGTTATGCCACGTAAAATGACAAATTTTTATAAATAATCAAAATAATGTAAAAAATCTTATTTTTGCTCTCCTGTAAAATTCATAAAAAAGCAGTTGGGATCTTTTGCCAAATAGGTACCGAATTGTTGTTTGTAATATCTTTTAAGAGCATAAACTGATTTGATTTGATTTGATTGAATATCCTGAGACCTACGACAGAAGAAGAAATCAGACAAATAATAAACCAGATGAAAAATAACACAGCTCCAGGATATGACGGAATAAAGATAGCAACAGTCAAATCCATATCTGAACTTATATTGCCCACGATAACAAAAATTATTAACAAAAATATGAAAGAGGGAACTTTCCCAGAAGAGCTGAAAACTGCAAGAATCACACCTGTGTACAAAGACGGTGAAAAAAACCAACCATCAAACTACCGACCGATCGCAAATCTGACAGTATTTGCAAAGTTAACTGAAAGAATACTGCACAAAAGACTGTACCAGCACCTCAAAGCATTCAACTACATAGCTGAAGAGCAATATGGATTCCAAGAACAGAAGGGAACAGCAACAGCTATCACCAACATATGTAACTACATTCAGTCAGCACTGGATGCGGGCGAATGCATAACAGGACTAATACTGGACTTCAAAAAAGCTTTTGATACCGTACATCTGGACACACTACTTGACAAACTGACATCCGCAGGGGTGAGGGGCAAGGCGTACAACACGTTCAAATGCTACCTCACCCAAAGAAAACAATACACAGTTGTGTCAGGAATGACCAGCAACGAAACAATGACAGAATTTGGTGTGCCACAAGGGTCCATCCTGGGACCACTACTTTACATACTTTACATTAACGACATAACAAGATACAAAATGACAGGGAAAATAATTATGTACGCAGACGACCTTGCTATATTTTACAAAAACGACAACGACAATGAGACCTGTAAACAAATGAACATAGACATAGAGACACTAACCAACTGGACAACCAACAACTACCTGACCTTAAATGTAAAAAAGTGTAACATTATACACTTTGAAACAAGCAAGAAAAACCATAACATGTGTATAAAAATAAAAAATGACGCAATAACCGAACTCGACTATGTAAAGTACCTAGGACTAACAATGGACAGACAACTAAAATGGACAAAACACATAGACAACCTAACAGACAAGTTAGCATCGCTATACTCCCTCTTCTACAAAATACAGAATTACATACCAAGAAGGGAAAAAGTTATGATGTACGAAGCGTATGTAAAAAGCCGACTGACATATATGATTCCCTTCTGGGGGACAGGAAACCAAAAGGACATCTCCAGACTCCAAAGACAACAAAATAAAATATTAAAACTAGCATATAACATTGACTACCATACCCCAACCATACAAGTTTACAGACAAACTAAACAAATGGACATATCAGACCTGACCAAATATGAGACCTTAAAAATTGTACACAGAGTGACCATGGAAAAGCCAACAGACAGCACCTACAAATTAACTAAAAATTCAGACATACACGGACACTGGACCAGGAATTGTGACCGATATCACTTGCCGATTGCACGAACTAAGACAGGACAATCAAGGATTTTGAACAATGGACTGAAACTTTACAATGAACTACCTAAAGACATAAGGAATCTCACTACAACTCAATATAAGAAGTGTCTGAAGCAGTACATAATTAGTGGTAGGATCTAGAAATGTAACCATATAACCCAATTGGGTTTTAAAAAAAAAAAATTAAATAAAAAAAAAAATAAAAAAAAAATATACAGCTTGCTGACTCTCCGCTCATTTTGGCACCTACTACCAACCCTTTTAATTCTTTCATACGCTTATGAGGAGTTGGAGAAATCGACGTGCGTGCATGACACGATGTATGAATGTTGAGAAAGCGAGAGAAGAAAGTGAAGCAGTATATTATTTCTGCCTAACCCTCCGGGGAGACGACGTGATGGTTAGTTGGTTAGTCCGTTTATATTTGAAGCAAATGTTGATCTGTTTCCAATGCTATCTGCCTGCCTATAGCGTGATAGCATTTGGCTCGGTAGTCTATTGGACGATTGGACGCATAGAGCGTGATTATCTCGCATGACAAGTATAGCATCAAGGCGAGGATGGACCGACAAACTCACGGACACGGAGTAGCGGTCGCAAAGTACACACGAGGCGGGGTCAATATTTCCGCGGAATAACCGGGTATTTCTATAAAAATCGCATTGCAAGAGGAACTCGTTTGGCAGCGATTGGCCACGTGAAATGAAAGAACGATCAATTATTAGACATTTTCAAAATATTTGTTAAAACAAAAGCATAAACGTTCCGAATAAAATCATTTTAATATTTTTCAAAACTGACCTCATTCGTGAAAATTAAAATAAATATTTATATCATTGATGAAGGGCTTCTGTGTCTGAAACATGTTTGTTTTATCATTTTTTAATAAAGTTGGTGTTGTATACAAAGTTAAAAAAATAAACATTGTTTGATAAAGTATTAGTTAGATAGTTGTATTAAGAAGTATTAAAGGAAAAATATTAGAGATTTTTTTGTTTCTTGAACAATGATGTAAAACTCATAATTCAAAATATAATACAAACAATTTTTTTTTAAAACTTAAGGCGTTAACACTGTGAAATTCCATAATGACGAATTTTTATGAATTAAAACACTGTATTTTCTACTTTTGAGATTATTTTTCTCGACACGTTTCGAAGGCTAACACCTTCACCATCGGGAAAACGATATAAACTGATGATGATGAAGGTGTAAACCTTCGAAACGTGTCGAGAAAAAGAATCTGTAAAGTGGAAAAAACAGTGTTTTAATTCATAAAAATTCGTCAAAAAAATAAAATAATACGTCTAATTAACAAAAAATAGAGGAAGACCGAGGAAAATGTAGCATGATCAAATTAATTAAATATTAAATGTCGGCCAAGCGAGGAGTTTGAGAAATCGACGTGCATGCATGATACGATATATGAATGTTGAGAAACATTCTATCCTTAGTAGTTAGTTAAAACGAATGAAAACCTTGAGAATTTTTTAACCTACCCTCTTTTTAACTTCGTAAATTTCCGTGCAGATAATCAAATCTGATAAAGTGCATAAGATAATTATCATTTAAGTAACTTAGTCAGTGACGTGCTGATCCTACACATGTATCAGTTTAAAATTATGAACATTTATTTTAATTAATTAGGCTCCTAATTCTTTCATGATCTTCTTTATTTGATTACATTCCGCTCTACATTCCTTCCTTATATCAGCATTTGAAATTTTGTTAGTTTTACCACACATACGTCTTAGGGATTTCATCTCTACCGCACTTATCTTGCCTTCACACTTCTTCTGCCAGTTCCTTGCTTCACTAACATACATCAGGGTTGGTAGTTACATTTTTTGTTAAAATAACCTTCCTATCACCATCTATAGATCCAAAACCTAAGCTCCCCTAGAGTTTTTGGGTTCATGATTGGACTTTATAGCCATAGGTGGACCGACAACCGTGATGGATACATTGGATACGTGGAATAGCCGATGACTTACTTTTTTTTTTTAAAGGAACATAGAAGTTCCCACCACATACCCGAGGCTGTTATAGGGCGTAGCGGCGCCCTTTTATCAGCCTCGCTCGTACACTCCCTGGGCCTGTCCGGGACTTACATTTAAATACGGCAACAACAAGGGGGTGCCAGACCACATTTAATCTACTCAATATCACTTCTATGCTCCGCTGTACTTTATTGAATAAATAAATAAGCATAATATATAAATGTTAAAAGCCGACTGACATATATGATTCCCTTCTGGGGGACAGGAAACCAAAAGGACATCTCCAGACTCCAAAGACACCAAAAATAAAATAATAAAATTAGCATATAACATTAACTATCTTACCCCGACCATTCAAGTTTACAGGCAAACAAAACAAATGGACATATCAGACCTGACCAAATTTGAGACCTTGAGAATTGTACACAGAGTGACCATGGAAGAGAAAACAGACAGCAGCTACAAATTAACTAAAAATTCAGATACACAGACACTGGACCAGGAACTGTGACAGATATCACTTACCGAATGCACGAACTAAAACAGGACAATCAAGGATATTTAACAATGAACTGAAACTTTACAATGCACTATCAAAAGACACAAGGAGTCTCACTATAACTCAATACAAAATATATCTGAAACATTACATAATTAATAGTAAGATCTAAAAATGTATCCATATAACCCAATTGGGTTTTTCAAATAATAAATTAAATAAAAAATAAAAAATAGCCATTGGTGGTCTGCCTGTCACCACATTAACAGCCCCAGCAAACGACACGCTCGGAATGTGACAAGTTGTGCAATTGTCATAACTTGCGACAGAAGACTTGCGGAAGCTATCAAGCTAATGGATGCTTCATTGATAAGATCGCATTTTAATGTTCTTGTTAACTTTTTTATATATTCAACTCATCATACAAATGATAATATCATCAATTTCAATTATCAAAATAAATTAACTCATACAAAACGTTCAAACAATTATTGTTATAATCAACAAGTTAACAAATTGATTTAAACAATAGTTATTATGAAATTATTCAATGTGTTATTTGGTTTTAAATGATTAGCTTCAGAAATCGTAAACATTTTTAATAATGCAATTACGATTGGTAGTGATTTAAAATAATGTTTGAATTTACGTTATATATCCAATACAAGCGCCTTCCCCTGCCCCAGATGCCCCAGAATATGTGGGTCCAGGATCGGGCTCTTCAGTTACATGCGGACCCACAGCCGTGAAGGACAGTCTTCCTCGGACACGAGGGACAGCCGATGATGACGATGATGATGATACCGACATCGTTTCAGAGTTACGTAAATGTAATAGAACAAAAATCCTCATAGAGACTAAAATGTCAAATTTCTAGAAGCTTTATTATCAAATCAAATCAGATCAAATCAGTTTATTAACTCAAAAGACATTACAAATAGCAAAATGTTTAAGAGAATTGAGTACAGGTAAAATATTATAAAAATACAACATAATATTAGGAACGCATTAGAGATGGTTCGACATTAGGAAGACAAGATACTTTCTAAAGTCAAGAGTATTTGTCCCCTGAACGTACCTTCACTAATATGAAAGACGTCGATCTCCGAAGATACCGCGTTTAGCAGACTAATTGCCCTACCAACCGGTGTCACCAGAGGCAGATTGTTTCTGGTGGCCGGTAGGTAAAACAATCTGTGCTGTCGCTGTCGGAGATATCTCTCAGGGGCAAAAATACTAATAACCTCTAGCACGGCCGAGTTCTCGAAATATCCCCTGATTAATTTAAAGAAATTGGTAATGAGATGCCCATCTCTTCGAAGCTGTAAATAATTGGTTCCGAGCATTCCCAAAAGAAATGCCGTGGGATAGAGCCGCGACAGCTGTTTCGCCAACTGATGTTGGCATCATCAGGTGTTACAAAAAACTGTTTATTGTTACAGTTTATTGTAAGTAACAGTTAATTGTATCGGCGTATGCTTAGGTAAGGTCAGGTTATGATAAATTCTTTCTTTCTTTATATTCTTTCTTCTCTTTTAGGTTTATCCTCTCTATTTACATTTCAGAAGAAACGGTGTGATGGTTTGTTTGTTTGTGTTTGAATTAACTTTCTACACTATGACGGAAGAACGGCATAAACGCTGGTCAGGTTATTTTCTCCTTCTCTGGTTTCAATCCTGGGATTGGTTTGCAGCAATTTCCTCCATTATTCTCTTCCATTTTTCCCTGTCTTGTGCGGCTCTTTTGAGATCTGCAAATGATGAGCAGCGTACGTCCACCAACAGGTCCTCCAGGTACTCTCGGCGTGGGCGTCCCCTAGAGTTTGTCCCCTCGATCATACCCTCCATTATGGCATGCAAGAGACCTTCTTGACGTATTACATGGCCGATCCATCTTGCACGCCTTTCGGACAAGGTCCTGAGCAGGTGCCTTCCTCCTTCGATTCCTTGAAGAACTTCCTCATTCGTGATGTGGTCTCTCCAGGAAATTCCAAAGAGTCTTCTATAGGACCACATCTCAAAAGCCTCTAGTCTCCGCTTATCCCTTTCGGATAGGCACCATGTCTCGCAGCCGTACATCAAGACACTCCATACATAGGTCTTGATGAGGAGTATTCTCAGTTTTAGGTCTATATTATTTGACTCTATTATTTTCGACCTTTTATTAAATGCAAGCCTAGCCTGATGTATACGGCTGTCGACCTCGCTCTTAGACCGACCGTCCCATGTTATTTTGCTCCCGAGGTAGACAAACTCCTTGGTGTTCTTTAGTGGAACTCCTGACATCACTACTCTCATCTGATGTTGCGTTCGGCCTACAGTCAGCAGCTTTGTTTTGTCCTTATTTATCTTCATGTTGTAGCTATCTTGAAGAATGTCTTGCA
Source organism: Lepidostoma basale (assembly GCA_022606425.2). Lineage (NCBI taxonomy): Eukaryota > Metazoa > Arthropoda > Insecta > Trichoptera > Lepidostomatidae > Lepidostoma > Lepidostoma basale. Next base: position 262,916 of record JAHDVF020000515.1, on the reverse strand, counting down.
AAGTATCTAAGGCCTCCTGCAGTTCCTCCTCACTTTCAGCAACCATAGCAATATCGTCAGCAAAATTATTTTGTTATTTGAATATTTGTATTGGGTTTCGTACCCCTGACACGAAACTCAATTAGTAAAGGGTACATTGATAAATCATATATTTTAATTAAATACGTTCGGTTGTGTATTCCTGTTCGGTTATTAATAACTGGCTGATAGCTCCGTGAAGGCTGAACACCCCTGATCTTAGTAGGAGGGATTTGATTAACTGCGTCCGTTCATTAGATTTGTTTAGTCCCCGAAGAGGTGTAAGATATTATGTCATCAACCCAAAACAAATTAACTCGGTCATGCTGACTCTCTAATTCGAAGTCTTATTGAGCTTTTACAGAAGAAAACGGTTATTAAGAAAACTCTTAAATCGAAAAAACGGTTAATTAGAAAAAAACATTAATTTTTTTTAACATTGTTGTTTTCTTTTAAATAGGGTTTTAATGGGTCAATATTTGATTGTTTTTATTATAGCAAGGGTATATTTTTGGGAATATTACAAAAATGAGTTGGGAAAACGGAACGTTTTAAAGAATTATTCAAATGTGTATTCACAACACAAAGTGTTGCCGTATATATGTATAAAAAAAAAACAAAAGAACATAAGAATAACATTGAAATAACTTTTGAAAAATATTGAATTTCCGCAAAACACTTTTTTTTTTACAAAAAAGTAAAAATATTACAAGTAGGAAGGACGAGTATATTTATCATATTGATTTCAATGACATGTGATAGGTAGCTATAATATCGCCATTTTATTGCCACGTGAATTCTACATCAAAAAATGCAAAAATCACATTGTAATCGCCGGGAATCGAACACGGGACCTTCGGTGTGGCAGCTCTTTACCACGAAAGCGTTAAAATGTTTTATTTAATTTTTAGTTATTTATTATATAAAAATAATAAAGTAAGGCCAATTAAATGCCACCACTAATTTAAAAAAAACTAACTAACTAATCATGACACCGTCTCCCCAAATATGTTCGTCATGATTTCTACTTTTAAAAAAATATTACCCTAGACTTATTCACATTCATCATCAGATCATTTTGCATGGATACCTCATACATAATAGTCACTAGGACTTGTAGTTCATGATGTTTTCTGCAAGTATGACAGCGTCATCCGCATAAAATAGACAACTTACTGACACTCCGCTCATTTTGGCACCTACATCCAACCCTTTCAGCTCTTTCAGAAAATAATGTATTGGATTTAATTTGAGTTAGCAAAATGGTAATTTTTTTATTGCGTCTATAATTTTTAATTCTTTCATAAGCTTGTGAAGATTCGGAGAAATCGACGCGCGTGAATGACACAATGTATGGATATTGAGAAAGCGAGAGAAGAACGTGTGGCAGTCCATTATTTCTGCCTACCCCTTTGGGGAGACGGCGTGATGGTTAGTTTGTTAGTTTAAGATTCATCTCAGCTTCTCCATATAGTGACAAGTCTAAGCGGTATTTATGAAAACAGGATATAAGAATCTTAATAAAACACGAAGTTTATATTTTTTTAAATCTCATCTTCATCTCGTAAATCAAAATTCCGTTGAAAAGGCGCTTAGTTCTTAGAGCCGCTCGTCTCAATGACCTTGAAAACTAATTAAAAATTGCTCATAACCAATACTCATATATCTAGTTTTTTATAAATTTTTAATTCACACCCAGAGTTTTTTTTATATATTAACATTTGATTGTAATAAAAAAAAAAAAATATATAATCATATCATTAATAATAATTATTTTTGAGTCTGATATAAACATTATAAACAAGCGAAAATGATCGTTCGTAATGGAGTTCAGGTCCCAACTCTTATGTATAGAAGCGAAGTATGGAACTGGCAGAAGAAGGATGAGAGCAAAATAAACGTGGTAGAGATAAGTCCCTAAGACGAATGTGTGGTAGAACGATGTACGCCAGATTTCAAATGCTGATATATGAAAGGAATGAATCGACAGTTCAGATTGTTTTACCTACCGGCTGCCAGAACCAATCTGCCTCTGGTGACACCGGTGGGAAAAGCAATTAGTCTGCTGAATGCGGTCTCCTCGGAGATCGACGTTTTTCATATTAGTGAAAGTACGTTCAGGTGACAAATACTATCGACTTTAAAAAAGCATATTATCTTCCTAATGTCGAACCATCTCTAATGCGTTCCTGGTGTCATGTTGAATGTATATAATATTTTACCTGAACTCAATAGATGCCTTAAACATTTTGCTGTTTGTAATGTCTTTTGAGTAAATAAACTGATTTGATTTGATTTGATTTGAATGTCAAGGATCGCTGCGTTGGTTTAGACATAAAGATCACATGGGTGAAGAAATAATGGTTAAAAAAGTATATGTTAAAGATGTAAATGGAGTACGGAGTCGAGGTAGACAAAGGAAAACATGCCATCACCAAATTAATCAAATTTTAAAGGTTGGTCATGTTAGAAGTCGGAGGAATCGACGTGCGTGTATGACTTGTTGTATGAATGTAGAGGAAGCTAGAGAAGTGTGTCAGAATAGAGTAATGTGGGGGTTTGTTTTATACATATTAAGTATGGAACTAAATAATTAACGCAGTACAAATGAATTCTCTTAGAAGAATGCGTGATAAATCTAAGCAAGATAGAGTGTCAGATGCAAAAATAAGAAGTGTGTATGAAAATGTATGAACAAAATAGTGAAAGGGTTATTGAGAAATAATAAATTGCAAAGAAAGTTTATCTGGCGATGTATATGTAATTAGAAATAGATGAAGACTGGGGATTATGTTGCACAATCAAATCAATAAAATATTAAATGACGGCAATTTGAAGAGTTCGAAAAATCAACGTGCGCGCATGACACGATGTATGGATTTATGAATCATTAGAATTTTTATGACTACATCTAAAGAGGTTCACATCGAATGCTTATTCTTTGAATAGTAAAATTGCCCTCAATATACGAGAGTTTAGTATTGCTTCGGTGCTGTGATTTGGTGCATAAAATATACCATGCCCATTGTATTGATGTATTTTTATTATATACATAAATGAGACACAATAAACTTAAAACATTATTATTTGGACACAAAACGGTAAACAAAAATACATTATCAATATGAAGTTAAGAGATAACATAGACGTCAGTGAGGCAGTATTATTCTTTCCAGAATAGGTCATATATTTTGCATGATCCGAGACGATTAAATTCAACGTCTGAATTGCTCTTTCTACTGGCATCACATGTAGTTCGTGATGCCAGTATGTTAACAATGAACAATGCAGTTTTTTTCTGTGTGCGTTAATGAGTGAATCTAAAAGAGATAGTATTTAATTTATTTTATGATTTTGGCTCTTGTGAATGTTGTAGTTGTTTTAATTCTGGAAAAGCCCTTCGCAAATTAAAATGAGTATCCACCGCGAACATATTGAAGTTGGTATGACTGTGAGAATGGATCGAAAACCTCGTTAAAATAAGTTAAAGCCGGGCGCCTGGCATTCTCAAATTTTTAATTGTTTTTTCTTAAACGCGCCACGCCCAAAACGTGCCCTGCCCACTCTATCCTCCAAAGAAACCACGCCGAAAATATAATTACTGGTTTGACAAGCGAAATTAAATAGTTAATTTAGAAGAATTTATAAATTAACAGAAAAAATATGTTTCTCAGAATGGATTTGAGCCTGTTTGGGTTTCACGATTAGTAGATTTATCGACATCAGAAAGATAATAAAGATATTTCTGAGTGTGTCGTCAGAGCGAATTGGCCAGTACAATCTCTACATATTTAAAATAAATTCCAATTTTAAACAGATTATCATTTACACTTGATTTTTTAAAAAGAAAACACTGTTTAATATTCCACTATACTATATTTATAGACTACACAACATGTTTCGGAGTTACCTCCATCTTCAGATGTAAATATACGATATTTACACCTGAAATAGACGTATATTTACACCTGAAGATGGAAGTAACTCCGAAACATGTTGTGTAGTCTATAAATTTAATATAGTATAGTGGAATATTAAACAGTGTTTTCTTTTGAAAAAATCCAGTGTAATTACAATGGAATTCCACAGTGTTAACGCCTTAACTTTCGAGAAATTTTTTTAAAAATAGATTATCATTTGTTTTGATTAATAACATATTATGATTTGTTTTGATTAGGAATATATTTTCATTTATTTTAATTTGAAACAGCATATCATTTTATTTTGAGTTGAAACAGATTGTTGTTTGTTCTGAATTGGAACGGATTGTCATTTGAATTATTGATTTCGTACGGATTGTTATTTATTGTTCTTTAACAATGATGTAATACTCCGTATTAAGTTATTAATCATAAAGTTTTATTATATTATATTATATAGGAATGTCATGTTTCGCCCTTCATCAAATATGGAGAAATTTCAGCTCGTAGCTGTTTCTATACTCTAGTAAACATTTGATAATACCTTAGAAGAGCGAAACATGTCATTCCCATAAAATATAATAAAACTTCTAGAAAACTGACGTTTTCATTCGCATTATGATTTTCATTTGTTTTGATTTGGAATAGATAGAAATTTGTTTTGATTTATTACAGATTATGATTTGTTTTAATTTTTTTATTATTCAATCATGGGTCAAACGAAGTAATTTTTATTTTATTAGACGTTATACTTTTAAAAAAAATTCAAAAATAAGTATTTTTTAAACTAATGTATGTTTTTCTTTTACAGGTAAAAACTCCATGAAGATTCTTTGAAATACTGAAGAATTCAATGTGTATCATCTAAGAACGCGATTATAAAAATAAAAAGTTTTAAAACCACAAAATTACTTCTTCCAGAATAAATTCGCGATTTAATGTTCCATCGAAATAATTCCATTCAAGAATTTAATAATTTATTACATGGCTCATTAAGCAAGTGAAATTTTTGTACGACAATCTATCAAACAAAACATAAAAGTTATCCGGACATAATTATCCAAAAAATAAGATTCCGCAAACCAGTTTATGCACAATTACGTGAAAGTAAAAACATTGAGTTAAAATCATATTTGATTATCAAGGACGATACAAATGTATTTGATCCGAATCAAAAATAGAAGAAGAGGTTTAATACAATAAATATTAAAGATTTAATGATATATAGTGGATTAGGACGAAAAAAACAGTAACAAGAGACCTATTAAAAAATATAGACAATAAACAAGATTTTATTTCATCGACACTATTTATATTTATTAAAAAGTGTTTGTGATTATTCGAATCTTTTTAAACTTATTGCAAAGGGTTTGAAATCAGCCAAAAGGTGGTGTGAAAGGGTTAACTCGCGACGGCTGTGGGTACTTCAAAAGTGGCTAGTCACAGCCAAGCCACGCTGAACTTCTCGGACCCGTTCGGGCCCGGGGGTGGAGGCAGAGAGCCGCCCCCGGGCACGCCCGACATGGACCAGCTAGACCCGCCCCCGCCCAGCAAGTCCGCCTTCGTGGAGCTGCAGCATCAGCACCCGCAGCAGCACTACTTCAAGGGCGGCTACCAGCACCAGCAGTTCCAGGAGGGCGGGGGTTTCCCCAGCCCCAGGGCGGCGCTGGGATATGCTTTTCCTCCAGTTCATCAGAACGTGTATCCAGGATACCATTTGGGCTCCTATGCTCCTCACTGTGCCAGCCCCCCTAAAGACGGTAAGTTCATTTTTATTCTTCTTCTTCATTAATACAATCCATCAATTTCAGGTAAAATTTGTTCTATAATGGTTCAGCTACACCACAATAACCCTGTTAAGAGTTGCTATATCAAAAATAAAAATAGCATTGACGTTGTCCAACCTTTGATAGGAGAGGAACAATTATGTACGTACAAGAATAAGAAAATCAGACTCGGAAAATAGAATAAAACTGCAGAGCTACCTCGAAGAGTTGGACTGGGTTGGGCCGCCATTGGTAAACTGAGATATGTCTTTGACTAACTAACTAACTAACTAACCATCACGCCGTCTCCCCGAAAGGGTAGGCAGAAAGAATGGACTGCCACACTTTAATCGATGCGGCACTCCATCCTTCTCTTTTATGTCTTTGAAAATGATGAAATACCGGTTTGTCTCAAAAGAAAGGTCTACGACATGTATATATTGCCCATAATGACATATGGACTAGAGACGACAACTCTTACAGCAAAAAGTGTCCACAGGCTCAAGTGTACACAGAGGTCCATGGAAAGACAGATACTTGGTGTGAGCTTGCGTGACCGCATAAAGAATGAAGAAATCAGACGCCGCACCAAGGTTGCTGGCGTCATGGACCGAGTGGCAATGGGCTGGGCACTTGACTAGACATTGTGGCAATAGGTGGGCACCCAGGATACTCAATTGGAGACCATGGGCAAATAGGCGAAGTGTCGAAAGGCCACCGATGAGATGGACCGATGATATTGTCAAAAGGGTTGGAAAATCTTGGATGCGAAGGGGGCAGGATAGAGACGAGTAAAGGAAATTGGAAGAGGTGTTACAATAATATATCAAATGTAAAATTTTCGAGATATTTCAAATATTGAATGTCGGCCACGTGAAGAGTCGGAAAAAATCGACCTGCGTCCATGAAACTATGTATAAATGTTAAGGAAGCGAGAGAAGTGTGGCAGTTCATTTTTCGTGCCTACCCCTTTGGGGAGTTTAGTTAGTTCATTTTAAACTAACTAACTAACCGTCACGCCGTCTCCCCGAAGGGGTAGGCATAGAAAGAATGCGCTGCCACACTTTTCTTTCCTGACATATTTCTTTTGTTTCCTCAACATTCATTCATCGTATCATGCACGCGCGTCGATTTCTCTGACTCCTCACATTGCTGACATTTAATATTTGATTTATTTGATCGTGCCACGTTTTCCTCGGTCTTCCTCTATTTCTGGTTCCATTTACATCGTTAACATATAATTTTTTTACCATTCTTTCTTCATTCATTCTTTCCATATGTCCAAACCATCTTAATGATCCTTTCATTATTTTGTTCATAACACCATCATTCGCACCGCATCCACTTCTTTCATTTTTATTCGGCACTCTATCATACACAGAGTATTCACACATTCGTCTAATTTCTTTTACTTAAATATGCGAGTAATTAAAAAAATGTGCAAAATAAATAAAACGTTCCGAATTCAAAAATTTTTTTTAACGGGGACACGCATGCGTACATGAAATATTTTCCTGTAGAAGTCACAGCATTCGCCGAACGGCCGGGGTGAGACTTTCACCCATTCACACAGCGCAAAAAGAGAAGGAAAAAAAAGAAAGGAAACAAAAGAGCGAAGGGACAATAAAACAAATGACACACAACATACACCGTGGAGCAACGACACAGGAACGGTGTAAAAACTGGGCAGATCGCAATGTCCGCGGCCGGTCCGCCTGCGTATCACTGTGCGGCGAGCAGATGAAGTTATTTTCAGAGCACGGTGTGTCAGGGGTAGTTCAGATTGGACAAATATTCACTTTTTAAATAATAATAATTTGAAAACCTTGTAAAATGCGCGGTTTACGTTCTAAACTGATGATTTTTTTTATATATTTAACACAATCGATAATTTTTTTTATAATTATTGATTATACAATTATAACACAATGATGAAGACTATAAAACCAAATAATAAATATAATATATTATATAATAATAACAAATTTTACAGTCAGTCACAATGTCACAAAAAAGTGCCAACAAGCTAAGAGTCACTCGAGAGCAATGGAGAGAGCCATGTTGGGTATCAGTTTACGGGACAGACTCAGAAATGAGGACATACGAGTCAGGACAAAGGTTTCCGATGTTGTCAATATGGCCGCAACCCTCAAGTTGTCAAGATGGCGATGGGCGGGACATGTCGCTCGCGATCCAGAAGAAAAGTGGACAAGGCGACTGCTGTGCTGGTGGCCAAGGATGGCAAAGCGTGGAGTTGGGCGCCCACAGTTGCGTTGGCGCGACGATATCCGGAGAAGTGCGGGAAGTGCCTGGATGCGGATCGCTCAGGATAGAAGAGAATGGAAAATGCGAGAGGAGGCCTACGTCCAGGAGTGGACGGTCAATATGGGCTGAAGAAGAAGAAATTTTATTTAAAAAAAAATTAAAAACACCTACTGTTTTGTTTTTGAATGTGTACAAATACTTGTAGACAAATACTGGATTTTACCCATTGCGGGTTAATCATTTAAGGATTGATGTATCTCAATAGAGACGAAGATGTAAATTGTTTTGGAAACAGAATATGGTGGCCGAGGCGTTTAAAGAACTTATGACCTGTCATTGGTTGGGTTAAGCGATCGCTTTATGTAATACGACATTCCCCATTCCGCCCTTCTTTCCACCACGTCTGACAATTTTTTTGAAAAAACCACTCCACCGTCTAAGCGGAACTTACGTTAACTTTTTTTTATAAAAGAAGTAATAGGAACCTCGGTCCAAATGTATAATAATGACTTTAACAGGCGAAACATGTCATTCACATAAAATATTGATATATATCGACGGCCTTCGTGGCCGAGTGCTAAGTGCATTGACTGCCACCCCAAAGGTTCCGGGTTAGATTCCCGGCGATGGCAGTGGGATTGTCACACTGTCTTTGGTCTATTGTAGAATGCACGTGACAATAAAATGGCGATAGATTAGCTACCTATCACACCGAGAATCACTATGATAGCTATAATACCCTTTGCATCGATTTGGCTCATGCTGTCATGATGTAAAGAGCGATTTAACAAAGTAATAAAAATAATACTTATAATAATAATAATATAATAAAACTTCTAGAAAATACGCGTTTTCATTTGTATTAATAATGTACAAAAGGAGTTAGTAAGAAGGACGTCTGCCAATATAAATATATTGAATCTTTAAAACGGATAATCGGTATTTGGCTTCACTCTTTACAAAGTAGAGAAACCGCGACTATTGGTTTGAACTCCCCTGCGCCTTCCTTTGTCCGCGCCGCCAAAGACGACCGCGACAATTTTTTCCATGCACCTCCTCTTGAAAAGTATTTCGGTTAATTCAATTAAAGGTCTTTCTCGAACTGCGGTGGCATCTGATGGGAATATGGTACTCCATTGCGGACATCTAGCGCCAACACTTATTATAGACAACTAAACTAACTAACGTCGAATGAATAGGCATATAGAAGGGTAAGTATGTAAGTACTCCGATCAGTAGAAACAAGTGCAAACAACATAATAATTCCAGTCAGAGCCAATAAAGCAAGTTTCTATGATCGTGATTTCAGCGTTGCGGGTCCGTTGGCGTGAATAGCCTCTATGTTAGTATTAAGTATGAGGATAGTGACGTTTAATCTAAGATAATTCTAAAGACTGCACTGTTCGGTCAGTCATTTTCTAGTGCACCCTTGGAGTAATTGAGATAAAATGAGGAAAACGATATATGATAGAATACCGAACGACGAAATAAGGAAGAAATGTAAGGCAGATGACAGAAATGTAAATAAAATTAATAAATGTTTCCTGAACTGGTTTGGACTTATGAAACGAATGGATGGAAGCAGTGTAAGTGGAAATAGAAGCTGTGGACGACCAATGAAAGCATGGACCAAATTAATAAATTATTAAAAAAGATGGCCACATTTAAAGTCGTGATCGTGCATGTTACGATTCTTGAGAGGTATGTCAGCTACCAGTAAGTAAAATGAATGATCCCTGAGATGGTTTGGACACATTGAACGAACGGATGGAAGCAGTGTGAGTGGAAAGAGAAGCCGCGGACGACCAAGGAAAGCAAGTACCAAATTAATAAATTATTAGAAGATGCTACATTCGAAGTCTGGAAAATCGACGAGCGTACATGTTACGATGTATGAATGTAGAAAATTCTCGAGAGGTATATCAGCTACCAATCTTTTTAATCTTACAAAAAATTAAGTGGTGTAAAAACTAGCTAAAGTGTGTTAATATTATTTTTTGATAAGGTTTTGATTTAGATATATATTTTTTAAACACCGTGCCGCAATAGAATAAAGGTAAAACTAACTAACTAACTAACCATCACGCCGTCTCCCCGAAGGGATAGGCAGAAAGAATGGACTGCCACACTTTTCTTTCCTGACATATTTCTCTCGCTTCCTCAACATTCATACATCGTGTCATGCACGCGCGTCGATTTCTCTGACTCCTCACATGGCCGACATTCAAAATTTGATTTATTTGATCGTGCCACGTTTTCCTCGGTCTTCCTCTATTTCTGGTTACATTTACATCATTAACATATAATTTTTTTACCATTCTTTCTTCATTCATTCTTTCCATATGTCCAAACCATCTTAATGATCCTTTCATTATTTTGTTCATGACACCATCATTCGCACTGCATTCACTTCTTATATTTTCATTCGACACTCTATCATACACAGAGTATCCACACATTCGTCTAAGAGATCTCATTTCTACTGCATTTGTTCTACTTTCATCCTTCTTTATCAATTTTTAGAATGTTATATAATACAAATTGTTAATAAGGGTAGGCTGTAGTATTGGGCGCCGTGTGCCCACGCATTCCTCCAGCCACACTTCAGAAGCTTTTGGTATTGTTAAAGTGTTTCCCCAACACGCCGCTAGATGTAGTCATGTGTTCTCACAGGAATTAGAGGCTAAACGCCATTTTAATTGGCTGTTAATCTGGTAATTAATTGACACTAACAAATTGGGTGGACACAAGCCGATGCGACGGTTTGAACCATGGAACCGACGGGCCCGAGCAGACGCCTTAACCTCTGGTCTTGCCAATTAATACTTTTTCTCTCTAATTAAGGCGTGCCGAAATATGGTAGGACGCGAATGCGGTTTGTGAATTCATGTAAATACTTATATTTATGAACGTATCGGGCATTAACAGTAAGAAGAGAATCTTAATGGGATGCATGACCAATAATAACATTGCGTTGACGCAATAGCATATCTGTAGGAAGAAATACAAGCACAATTCAACAAGGAAGCTGCAATTTCTGGTGCTTTAAAATCCACAACATGGAAAAACAAAGACATGGTCATTAGTAGTAAGATGAAAATCGATCCAAGACCAATAATAACATAGCTTTGAAGAAAGGTCAGATCTTCAGGAAGAAATACAAGCCCAAGTCAAGAAGGAAGCTGCAATCTCTGGTGCTCTAAAATCCACAATATGGAATAACAAAGACATGACCATTAGGAGTAAGATGAGAATATTAAGCACTCGTAAAACCAATTATAACATATGGCGTTGAAGCAAGGGTAGACACAGTAAGACCAAACAAAATTTGAGGACTTTCGAGATGAAGACATTGATTTATAGTGCTTGTTTATATCTTTTTAACAATTTTATCTTAATTCATTAGTTCCAAATGTACAAACTATCTTACTGACCTTTTTTTAATTTATTGAGAAAGTATTCATCCACTTTATATACCTTTCATAGCTCTTCTTTCGGTATTCTATCATGCTTTGTTTGTTTACACATTATTCTAAGCGATTTCATTTCTACGGCATTTATCCTACTTTCATCATTCTTATGCTAACTATAAGCTTCGTGTGTATAGATAAGGGTCAAACAATTATACATAATATAAAGTCACGTGACAATAAAATGGCGATAGATTAGCTATCTATCAGATATTAGATGTTTTCCACTTGAACGAACGAAACTAAAAAAAAAACGATAGAAGCAACCTTTCGGCGTGTATGAGACCATAATATTACATGATATTATAATTTGTTACTTTTATATTTGTTCTTATTTCTACTACTATTATTATGTTTAAATCTCAATCATTTTTTTGACCGTATTTTGCCTTAGTTTAAATTCAATTAACTGTTTATTGTATTTGTGGTAGCATGTAATTGGCTTTATTTATTATTTTTCTTAATATTTCTTAATTAATATATTAATATCGCTGTATGCTGCCCTTATTGAATAAATAAATTAATAAATAAATTACGAGAATCAATATGATAGCAAGGTATACCCTTTACATGGATTTGTCGCGCGCTGTAATGATGTAAAGAGCGATTCAACAAAATAATAATAATAATAATATATTTAATAATTTCTAAAGTTTATGTACTGAAAAGATATTCCCTTTATACTATTAGTAAATTAAAATCATTAATATTTGAGATATTAAACATTTCCCTTTTAAAAAAGCCATTGTTTCAAACATGAATTATTCTATAAAAACACCATTAATCCCATATTTTTTTGTGTTTATGATCGCGTGTTTATCATATCTACCGCTAGGATCAGCTTTTCGTCTCTATGGGGATGAAACCAGCCCATTGGTCGGTATAAATATAAATAGGGGTTGAAAATATTACATAAGGGAAGGGATACCCAGTAGCAGTAAAACGTACGAATGTATACCTATGTAATGTATTTAAGAGTAAAGAGTTTTACTGTTATATGAGATTATTTTAATAGCAAGAAATATAAAGAAAAATAATGACAAATAACTAATATCCTCTATATTCGCCTTCACTTAACGTTGCGTTGTGGACTTATATTTGAATACTATTTTTAATAACTATTTTTTGCTACTATTTTTAATAACTTCACATTTTGTAGGTCAATCTGCATTAGCGCCATCTATTAATCTTATTCAATGTTAAAATTGTGTACATTGAAAAAGTTTATGTTATAACCAAAACATGTCTGTGATAAGTGAAATAACATGTTGTTATACTAAATGGAGTTGTATTTATACAAACAACTAATGTTATTGTAATTCCTGATGATGCCAACATAGGTTGGCGAAACAGCTATAGCGACAATCTCATAAAAAATGTGATTTGTATAATAATAGTGTTTCAAAAAACATCAATGAAAGCGAAAACGGCCGTTCACAGTGGAGTTCTGGTCCCATCACTAATGTATGGAAGTGAAGCATGGAACTGACAGAAGAAGGATGAAAGCAGAATAAATGCGGTAGAGATGAGGTCCCTAAGACGTATGTGTGTTAGAACGATATACGACAGAATCTCAAATGCTGATATAAGAAAGGAATGTAGAGCGGAAGAAGGTATTATGAACAAAATTATGAAAGGATCGCTGCGTTGGTTCGGACATATGGAACGCATGGATATAGAAAGAATGGTTAAGAAAGTATACGTTAATGGTGTGAATGGGGTACGGAGTCGAGGCAGTACCGAAGAAAACATGGCATGATCAAATTAGTCAAATTTTAAAGGTTGGTCATGTAAGAAGTCGGAGGAATCGACGTGCGTGTATGACTCGTTGTATGAATGTAGAGGAAGCTAGAGAGGTTTGCCAGGATAGAGTAGTGTGGCGGTCCACGGCGTGATGGTTTGTTTGTTTGTCAAAAAACATTTGATCATCATAAAGTTGATCGATACGAAATAAAACGTCTGTTTTTTTAAAGGTTTAAAGTTTTTAAAATTAAAATTGAATTGAATTGCATGTTTCGTTTGTCAAAGGTGTTATGCCTTATTACTAGAAAACAGACGTTATGATTCGTATTTATTATTTAAAATAGAGTTTTACATCATTATTCAAAAAACAATTAATTCGTCATATATTTATTATCAAGAAATGAAAGGGTTGAGATAATAAGCTAATATGTATAATCAATAAACTATATGTGATGTGAACGAATTCTGCATAAGCCACCCTTACGCAGGGTTAAACTATCACAATATGTCACTGATTAGCGATGAAATAACGCTAGTTAGTGATATATCTTTAAAGGGGGTGGAAATGATGGTAATTATTATCATTATATCATAGGGTCATATGAATTTACGGGTAGGAATTTTATAACTTTATAACGAAAAGCTTATTAGTTGTTAATAAGTTTTTATTACGTGAAATTATTTTGTAAATTCAGATAAAATATAACAGAAGAATTTCTTCTATATTCGTCATCACTTTGTGTTGTGGATTCACATTTGAATAACTTTTTGGAAACATTGTATTATTATTTTAAAGTTCTTGCTGGTTAAGTGCCTAATTACAGCTAATTTAAAAAACGGTGGATACGTGTCACATAAATTAAATAAACACCAAAGTCCGGATCGTCTATGTCAACATGTGCAACATCGAAGAAAACATTATGTGTTATTACATTATGTGCTAAATAAATAAAAACGGTGAATTCGTGGAACATAAATTAAATAGTCAATATGTGCACCATCTAAAAATAACATTTTGTGTTAAATTGTTTTTATTTTGTCATTTAATTTTATATTTTTTGTATTTTATATTATTTGTTTTAGATTTATTTTGTGGGTGTTGGACGATCGAAGTGTGCGCGGGAGATGCCTATTGGTGGCGATGAGGTTCGCAACCCATCACACCGCGTCTCCCGCGGGGCGAAAAGAGAAGGATGGAGTGCCGCATCAGTAAAAGTGTGACAGTCCATTCTTTCTGCCTACCCTTTCGAGGAGACGGCGTGATGGTTAGTAAGTTAGTTAGTTTGTATTATCAAACATTGCTTGTTAATTAGATTAACAATTCATTTGATGGCGATGTTTTTAGACTAGAAAAATAATACAGATCAAATCTAACATATAGCGCTGAAGCAAGAGTAGTCAGAACCAAAAGGGTATTGAATACTTCAGAGATAAATACACTGAAGATTATAACAGGCAAAACAATAATATGGTCAAGTGAGGAACGCTAGAATACAATATATTTGTAAGGCTGAAGATATTGTAAGATGAAATGGACAGCGAAGGAGAGATTGGCACTATCTTATCCAAAGATTTAACAACACCACACTCCCCTATATTGTATTATATAAGCAGCTTCACGGGGCTCATGGAAAACCGTATAAAAATGGAAGAACAGCTGGGAATCCACCTTACAGGAGGAACAACTCTCTGAAGAATAGACCACAACGGAAATTGCTGGTATATGTTGGAATTGCTGGTGTGTGTTCAAGACATCAGTCACCAAGTCTTATTCTTTTTCCTTGTTGTTCACCTATGTGGTCTGTTTTCCATAGTGTTGCTCCTCTTGTGAGGTAGATTCCCAGCTGTACTTCCATCTTTTAGGAGGTCTTCCACGAGGACGAGTCCCATGAGGCTGATTATGCATTGCAATATAGGTTCCTTTCCCTCTTGGCCATTATAATAATTTGTGCAGTGGTTTTATTTATTTATTTAATATTATGAAATGCTTCCTAAACCTCGTCCTTTGTCCTACATGCCAAAAACTGTACTCCACATTTTTTTCCCCATCCCTCATTTGTCTCCTCTGCCTCTCCTGTTCTTCCCGCTGTATATTCCTGTGGTGTATCATTTTTTTATCTTTTATATAATGTTCCTAAAATGTTCATGTATTATATATTATGTTTATTTACTCAATAAAGTACAGCGGAGCGTAGAAGTAGGATGGAGTAGATTAAATGTGGTCTGGCACCCCCTTGCTGTTGCCGTCCTTAAATATAAGTCCCGGATGGACCGGGGACAGGCCCAGGGAGGATATACAAATATGACGTATGTATGTATTATTTTGTTACGATATTATATTAAACAAAAAGCGCAGAAGCTCAAAGAACACCTAGTAAAAACACAGATAGTAATTATCTGAAAATGTATTCCTATTTTGAATAAATTAATTAGCATATTCCATAGATAAGTCGGTATACGCTACCAGAGAGAATTGTGTTCTAAGAATGAATTCATTAAATTTCTAGCCATTACATATTAGTTACAGCTTGATATTATGATACGCAGGTACTTGCTTTGGGGGAATATCGTCATTTTTTGTTTCACGTATATGCAACATAATCTATTATTTCTTACAGGCAAACTTTTATTTAATTCATTTAATAAAATATAATGCACAGTTTTTGCCGAAACGCTATGATATTTCAACATTATTAACTGTTATATAACCCTGTTTATGTTATCCCATTTTTTATTGTTTTTCGCGACAGCTGTTTCGTTAACCAACGTTGACATGATCAGGTGTTACAAATTGTATTTTAACACCTGATGATGTCAACATCGGTTGACGAAACAGCTGTCGCGAAAAAAGACTATAAATAGGGTTTTATATTTTAACAGGTAACATAAAATATTATTCAACTTCTAGAAATTAGACGTTTTCATTTGTGTTAATCACATAAAATACAACAAATCTTCGAAGCTGAGGATGATAGCAGGAAGGACTATTCGAGATAGGGTGAGGAACACGTCTATCTGCGAGATCTGCAAGGTGGAGGATGTCGTGAGATGGAGTAGACAACGCAGAAGATACTGGAATGCGCACGTGCAGAGGATGGATCCCACCAGAATCCCACACGCTGTGGCGCATCAGATTCCTGGCGGCTGCCTTCCCCCCGGAAGACCGCCGAAGAATGGAGAGATAGTTGGGAGTCAACCTCCCAAGAGAGGCCAGCCTGATTTCAGAAACAGACCAAAGGTCTATAAGAAGAAGAATAAGAAGACATAAAATACAAAAAAACTTTTAGAAAAATGTTTTCTTTCATCCAAATATTAAATACGTAGTTTTTCATCATGCATTTTAAGTTAATTAATATTTTTAATTGTGAATCAAGCAATTGTTCTCGTGGTTCAATTGCACTCTGCGAACGGTTCCATGGACCGTTTGGGTCGCCACCCGAAGAAGAAGAAGACGCCCCTGTTCCGTTAGTGCGAAGGCAGTTACCGGCCGGCAGAAGTGTTTGATGTTATTTTTCGGTAGCCAGTGGTGTAATTACGGATTCGCCACGCCGGGCCCCCACGGCCGCGCGCACCACACTTTGTATGCAATTATGCCTGTCCAATAAGATAAATTATTGATTTATTAAACGCGGGCGCTGGGAGCCGCGGGAGACAAACGCCATTTTGCGCATTCAAAATTACGATTTAAACGGCTCTAAAAATATATTGTATGTTAATGAACCAAGTGTCATCGATGATATAAATATAAATACGTATAAAATATACGACCTTCGTGGCCGAGTGTGCATTGACTGCCACCCCGAAGGTTTCGGGTTCGATTCTCGGCGAGGGCAGTGAGATTGTCACACTGTCGTGAAATGGCGACCGATTAGCTACCTATCACATGTCACGAGAATCACTATGATAACGATAATACCCTTACCCGTCTTTCATATTAGTGAAGGTACGTTCAGGGGACAAATACTCTTGACTATAGAAAGTATCTTGTCTTCCTAATGTCGAACCATTACTAATGCGTTACTGGTATCATGTTGAATGTTTATAATATTTTACCTGTACTCAATAGATGCCTTAAACATTTTGCAGTTTGTGATGTTTTTTTGAGTTAATAAACTGATTTGATTTATATCGATTTGGCTCATGCTGTCATGATGTAAAGTGAGATTCAACAAAATAATATCAAATAGAATATTATATCTAAAATCCACAATATGGATAAACAAAGTATGGCCATTAAGACTAAGATGAGAATCTATTAATTGCGTAAGATCAATGATAACTTATGGCGTTGAAGCAAGGGCAAACACATTCATGACCAAATAAGCTTTGAAGAATTCCGAGATGAAAAAATTGAGAACAACAGCAGGTAATACACTGAGAGATCGCGCGAAGAACACCAGAATTATAGAGATATGTGAGATTGAGGATATTACAAAATGGAGTAGACAGCGAAGAAGGGACTGGTATGGTCATGTCTAAAGAATGGACACCACCAGACTCCTTAGATTTCACAACATATTTAGCCTCACGGGACTCGTTCTCGTGGAAAACCTCCTAAAAGATGGAGGGACAGCTGAGAATCGACCTCACAAGAGGAACAACACTCTGGAGAATATTCCACATAGCTCTATCACAAGAAAAAAGAATAATAAGATTATATATAGATTCGTGCTTTTAAATAGGTTTATTAATAAATAATACAAATTTGATGATTCTCTAAGACGAATGTGTGGATATTCTGTGTATGATAGAGTGTCGAATGAAAATATAAGAGGTGAATGCGGTGCGAATGATGGTGTCATGAACAAAATAATGAAAGGATCTTTAAGATGGTTTGGACATATGGAAAGAATGAATGAAGAAAGAATGGTAAAAAAATTATATGTTAATGATGTAAATGGTACCAGAAATAGAGGAAGACCAAGGAAAACGTGGCACGATCAAATAAATCAAATATTGAATGTCGGCCATGTGAGGAGTCAGAGAAATCGACGCGCGTGCATGACACGATGTATGAATGTTGAGGAAGCGAGAGAAATATGTCAGGAAAGAAAGGTGTGGCAGTCCATTCTTTCTGCCTACCCCTTCGGGGAGACGGCGTGATGGTTAGTTAGTTAGTTAGTTAATACAAAATTTAAATTTCCGTTTTCTAGAAGTTTAATTACAATTTATAGGAATGGCATGTTTCGCCTTGCTAAGGAATTATTGGACAATTTAATACAGTGGTTCAGAAGTAGCACCAGATCGCTATTCAGAGCCGCAGTCACCATGTGGAAATAACCCTGATGATCGCCAACCTTCGCAGAGGAGTCGCCACATAGAGAAAAATAAGTAGTAATAAAATGGCTTTGATAATGCCATTGGAAACCGAAACAGGTCATTCCCATAAAATATAATGAAACTTCTAGATAACGTTTTCATTTGTATTAATTATTTCGTAGGGAGTTTTAATAAATATCCATTTCAATTTAACTATACTTTTAAATTATAATTATGATCTATGGTATAAGTCTACGTGAACGCGATAATTTTAATAAATCTTTTTAAGCTAAAATTTAATTTTATATTTTAATGCAATGATCGTCCGATATGCAAGTGATATAAGATGATTTTCTGAAAGTTACGATTTGTCGTTTGAGTTTTCGTGTATTCCATCGCTTGGTTCACCTAAGGCATTTTTGTATGGGAAACAGAATGCCACGAAACGGTAAATGTAACGATTATTTATCAAATAGAATAAAATAAAAACAGTTGTCGAAACGTATGAAATCTGTAATCTTTTTTAAAGGTATTGTTGATTCTTAGATTAGGAACAGTCCATTCCTTACGTGCAAACGCTGCATAATAATATAAATACGACCTTTGTGGCCGAGTGGTAAGTGCATTGAGTGCCACCCCGAAGGTCCCGGGTTCGATTCCCGGCGAGGGCAGTGTGATTGTCACATTGTCTTTGGCCTGGTGTAGAATTCACGTAACAATAAAATGGCGATAGATTAACTATCTATCACATGTCACGAGAACCACTATGATAGCTATAATACTCTTTACATCGATTTGGCTCATGCTGTCATGATGTAAAGAGCGATTCAACAAAATAATAATAATAATAAATAGTAAAAAAAACGAATGTCCTCAAGAATGAATACTAGAATATTTTGAATACAAGAGTGCGATGGAGCAATACTTCGATTCTTTTCGAAAGTGATTCAAAATCCACATGATGTGCAAGCCCGAGAACGTTTCTGGATTATTTTGAATTATGTTCAGATTATTGTTGTATGAACGTTGTATAGAAAACAAAAGGAGAACAATTTATTTTTATTTTTCTTTGTTGTAGACCAATGTGGTCTGTTCTCCAGAGTGTTGTTCCTCCTGTGAGGTAGACTCTCAACTGTATCTTTTAAGAGGTATTCCACGAGGACGAGTCCCATGAGGCTTATAATGTAATGCAGTACAGGGGAATCTGGTGGTGTCCATTCTTTGAACATGACCGTACCAGTCCCTTTTTCGCTGTCTGCCCCATCTTATAATATCCTCAACCTCACTTATCTCTCTTATTCTGGTGTTCCTCACGCGATCTCTCAATGTCTTGCATGCTATCGTCCTCAGTGCCTTCATCTCGGAAGTCCTCAAAACTTGTTTGGTCTTTACTGTGTCTGCCCATGCATCGACGCCATATGTTATTATTGGTCTTACGCATGCAGAACAATTTGGTGTTGTTACTTGTGAAATTTTAGTTACTTGCAAAAGGTAGAAAATCTTTAGTTCCATGAATATTTCACTGGTTGCAACTAGAAATATAGAATTCTACAATATTATACTAACTGCTCTTGTAAAAAAACTTAATTAAATATAATATTCGATTTATTAAGTAAGGAACTGGCAAAATGTAAAAGAAATGAGATATCTTAGACGAATGTGTTGAAAATCTGCGTATGAAAATATATAAAGTAAATGCAGTGCGAATGAAAGTGTTATGAACAAAATAATGAATGAATCATTATGATTGTTTGGACACATGGAAAGAATGAATGAAGAAAGAATGGTTATTAAAGTATATGTTAATGATGACAACGGAACTAGAAATACAGGAAGACCGAGGTAAACGTGGCACAATCAAATAAATCAATTATTAAATGTCGGACACTCGAGTCAGAGAAATCGACGAGTCTCATATATGAATGTTGAGGAAAAAGAGAAAAGTAGGTCATAAAATAACAGTGTGGCAGTCCATTTCTTGACGGCGTGATGGTTAGTTAGTTCATAAACATATAACAGCAAATTATTTAAATAAATGGGGTTAGAATTTATAACACAATCTCCAAATAATGCAGAAAAAGCTTGTTGTTATTATTATTTTTATTATTTTGTTGAATCGCTCTTTACATCATGACAGCGCGAGCCATATCGATGTAAAGGGTATTATAGCTATCATAGTGATTCTCGAGACATGTGATAGGTAGCTAATCTATCGCCATTTTATTGTCACGTGTCATATACACCAGACCAAAGACAGTGTGACAATCACACTGCCCTCGCTGGGAATCGAACCCGAAACCTTATAATGAAAAACGAATCGGGTGGTGTCCAGGATACAAGTTCCCTGGATCAGGGGAAAAGGGCAGATCCATTGTCTCTTAACTATGGAGGTACACTTAATTGTTTTGAATCATTGCTTCATATAGCCAACGATAAACCACGGCGTTACAAAATGATCTAACGTCTTCTAAGAAAATACAAACATCTCGTTGGCATGGTCATAGAGACGTGTGATTTGTTTACAAAGTTGGACTTATCAAATACTTTGATCATTGATTATTTAATCAATACGACTATCATTAGGCATCTGTAAAGCGAATTAGAAGGTATTTTTAGAACGAGTAGCAGCATTTAGGTATACTTAACGACGATTAGTCACCATTCGATAATTTAAACACTATTTTAAAGTAATTAAAAGAAAACTGAATAATTTGATATTCCGATTGATAAATATTTCTTAATGTTATCATTAAAATCAAATGTTTTCATTAATACAGTTAATTAATTTAATAAAAATCGAATAGGACCTAGTTTTGAACCCTGAGGAATCCCTGATTATGTATGGAATATATCAAATTATTGTTTTTGTTAAAAACGCATTTTTAATTTATTTAATAATATGCTAATTATAATATTTCGGGGATAAATGTTACTTATTTAGTTTTATCAATAAAACGGTACGATTTACCCAATATAATGCCATTTCAAAATCTTTGCCTATTACAATGCATTAACAGGAATATAGTTTACTATTAATGAAATAATTTAATTTTAATTAAGATTAAGATAGAATATAAAAATATTATAGAATGTCTGAACCTTAGGTATTCTAAGCTAATAATTAACTATCACATATTTTCCCCCAAACGGAAGGTAGATTCAAGTATGCTAATTAATATTAACCTACACTTTTCACACTACGTCCTAGGCGAACCTTAAAGTCTCACGTTTTATAAAATTTCATTATTAATATTATTTAAATTAAAATAAAATAGTTTTTGTATTGTGTTGTATGTGCACGTTAATACTGAAGAAGATTTTTATCACCATTTGATTCAATCAGTATGTATATCCTTTGGAGAAACCGACATTTCGGAGACGCCTCAGACCCCATCATCGTCGACTGGATCACTCCACGCCCGTATGGAGAATATAAAAAATATGGAAAATGTTTTTAAAATATTTTATACATAAGTACCTACGCTCGCGCGATACAGGGTGTGCTAGAAAAGTGTGATAAATTAATGTTTTTATTTTAAATATTATTTTTGACGACTTTATGAAATATGGATTCTTCCAAACATTTTTTTAAATCAGAAAATAAGTTAATTACACTGTTTACAAAACTGGTATTGTTACTCAAGCAGTCAAATAGTAGTTTCATACGATTTTTAATAATCATTTTACTAACCCAAACATGTGGTTAACAATTAAATATAAATGAGATAATTACATGGTTAACAAAAATAAAATGGACGATGTAAATGGAGCATGAATTGAGATGGGGCTAGAAAATGGTGGCATAATCAAATCAATCAAATTTTAAAAGATGTGTATGAATGTTAATGAAGATAGAGGAAAATGAGAAGATAGAACAACTTGGTGGTTCATCATCTGTCTACCATTCTAGCGTTACCACCTAGCTAGAACACAGAACAACTACCACCTAGCCAGAACATTATCCATTATGCCCTGTCTAGTCCTGTCTAGTCCTTCCAGAAGCCCGGCTTGCGTAAGAAATTTTGAATCAAAACTCCTAAATATAAGTAATCATGCCCCCACCTAAAACAAAAACCCACCAAATCATCAGATCCATCCGACGTCAGAGGAATAGTTATAAGAGCTGAACCTCTGCAAGCCAGAAGAGGTTTTGATTCAAAATTTCTTAAGCGAGCCAGGCTTCTGGGCTTCTATGGGAGTACCGCCACTGCTACTCCAGCTGGTCTTATTTGCTCTGGTCTATCCTGTTTGGCATACGTGCCTAATACATGCTAGGCGACCGGCTCTCACGATGCTTGTTATAAGGGACTGCTGAGTCATTTTACTGATCTCTTGGATGCTCCTATGCCTTCAAGTTCCAGCTGCAACAGCAGATCTGGATCCCAGCATCACTATTAGGATCCTATTCTCTCTATTTTTTTTTCTATGTTGTGTGTGATTGAAATGCTTGCCTTGCTAGGGTATAATCTATGTAGGGTTTAATTTACTACATGGAGTTGAACTAACTAACTAAACGTTTCTCTGGAAGGTTAAGCAGAGAGGATGGTCCGCCATATTGCTCTGCCTTGACATACTCTCGAGCTTCCTCCACTTTCATACATGCTTTGCATACATTGCCACGTTTTCCTCGGTCTTACTCTAATTCTGGTTCCATTTACATCGTTAACATTTAATTTTTTAGTTCAGTAACTAACTAACTAACTAACCATCACGCCGTCTCCCCGAAGGGGTAGGCAGAAAGAATGGACTGCCACACCTTTCTTTCCTGACATATTTCTCTCGCTTCCTCAACATTCATACATCGTGTCATGCACGCGCGTCGATTTCTCTGACTCCTCACATGGCCACATTCAATATTTGATTGATTTGATCGTGCCACGTTTTCCTCGGTCTTCCTCTATTTCTGGTACCATTTACAACATTAACATATAATTTTTTTACCATTCTTTCTTCATTCATTCTTTCCATATGTCCAAACCATCTTAATGGTCCTTTCATTATTTTGTTCATGACACCATCATTCGCACCGCATTCACTTCTTATATTTTCAATCGACACTCTATCATACACAGAATATCCACACATTCGTCTAAGAGATCTCATTTCTTATTTTATTTTTAGTATTTATTATTAGTTCAGTATTCTATCATATATCGTTTTCTCGCATATTTTTCTCAATGATCTCATTTCTACGGCATTTATCCTACTTACATCCTTCTTGAAGTAATTTTTTTTGGAATTTTTATTTTTTTTATTTTTATGAGTATTATATTTATATATTTTTTTTACTAAAGTGTGGTTTTTTCCACACTGTATATGGCACGGGCACTATCTCGACTGGATCGCTCGGGGAACACTCGTGCAAGGTTTGGGAGAGTGGGCGGGCCCTCCGCCCCGCGCCCCGCGCGCCCCCCTCGCCTGGGGCCGAACCGCTCATACAATTTTAAAGAAGGCATATTTAAAACGCCTTAAGTAAATGTTTGTACAGTCCAAACGACGCGAAAAGATGCTCTTAAAAATACATATATATTTAAAAAAATATATTGCCCTAGTTTTACGGTGCTAAATTGGAGGTCAGGTCTGGACTGGATACTTTTGAGGTCAGCGACTGGATACTTTTGAGGTCAGCGACTGGATACTTTTGAGAGAAGGGTGCTGTGCAGAATTCTGGGGCCTGTGAATGACGGTGAAGGCTGGAGAGTGCGGCATAATGACGAGCTGTACAATATTTACAAAGCTCCCAATCTCTCCACACAGGTCAGACTGAATAGACTGAGATGGGCCGGTCACGTGCAGAGGATGCCGTCATCGCGAACCCCAAAAAGATTGCTGGAGTGGCACCCAGGTGGTAGAATACCAATTGGACGACCAAGGCTGCGATGGGAGGATGAAGTTGGGAGAGATAGAGCAAGATTGTTAAGAGTGTCAGATTGGAGGGTCGAAGCGGAGGACAGGAGAAGTTGGAGGCAAAGAATACTGGAGGCTAAGGCTCGATACGGGCTGTAGGGCCATCGAAGAAAAGAATAAGAAGAAGTTAATTGGAGATTGATTCTAACTATCCCTCCATCTCTTTGGCGGACTTCCGGGGGAACGTGAGGAATTCTGGAAGGATCCATCCTCTACACGTGCATTCGAGTATCTGCTGCGTTGTCAACCCCATCCTACGATATCTTCCACCTTGCAGATTTCGCGGATACCCGTGTTCCTCACCCTATCTCGAAGAGTCTTTCCTGCTATCATCCTCAGCGTCCGCATCTCTGCCACCCGCAAATTTTCTTTCGTTCTTGTGGTATCCGCCATGCTCACTTACGTACTCACTAACCTTCTTCTTCTTCTTCTTTCCGTGTCCTGTCAGGTCTCCCCAACGTTGACTATCACCCTTGAGTAGGCCTCCCCGTCCTGGGCAGCTCGGAACAGCTCCCCCACGGTCCTCAGCCCCGTCCACTCTTGGATGTTCCTCAGCCAGGAAACCCGCCTTCTCTCAACACCTCGTCGACCCTCAATCTTACCCTCCAAGATCAGTTGTAATAGTGCGTACTTTTCGCCTCTCAGAACATGGCCCAAGTAGGACACCTTACGGACTTTGATGTTGGTCAGCAACTCTCTGTCAACTCTGGCTCTATGGAGAACCATGCCGCTATGCTGACCATGTCAGTCCAGGAGATGCGTAACATCCTTCGGTGTATCCACATCTCAAAGGCCTCCAATTGCCATCCAACACATCCAACTCACTAACCATCACGAATTTTCCCCGGAGGAAGAGAGGATGGTTCGCCACATTGTTCTATCCTGACATAACTCTCGCGCCTCTTTTACATTCACACATCGTGTCATGCACGCTCTTCGATTATTCCTACTTTGAACATGGCCACCTTTTAATAATTGATTAATTTAGTCATGTCTTTCTTGGCCTTCCTAGACTTCTTTTTCCATTCACAATACTTGTATATATCTTTTTAACCATTCTCCCCTCATCCATTCGTTTCATATGTCCAAACCATATTAATGACCCTTTCTTGATTATATTTAACACGCATTCATCCGCCTTACATTCCTTTCTTACTTCATCATTAGATATTCTATCAAACATGGTTTTTCCGTACATTCTTCTTAGTGACCTCATTTCTACGGCATTTATCCTATTTTCATCCTTCTTCGGCCAACTCCAAGCTTCACTTCCGTACATAAGGGTCGGCACTAGAACTCCATTGTGCACTGCAATCTTTGGTTTAGTCGATATATTTCTATTTGCGGTAATAACTTTGAGTGCACCATTTAATCCGCTATGTTATATTTTATTACTATTTTATTTTTCCTTGTACAAGTATACAACAGGTCGTTTGAACCCATTTACTGCATACAATTTATTTTAGCTATTATATTGATTCTTATGACATGTGATAGGTAGCCAATCTATCGCCATTTTATTGTCACGTGAATTCTACACCAGACCAAAGACAGTGTGACAATCACATTGCCATCCCCGGGAATCGAACCCAGGACCTTTGGTATGGAAGTCAGAGCTCTTACCACTCAGCCACGAAGGTCGACTTCCATACATAAGGGTCGGCACTAGAACTCCATTGCGCACTGCAATCTTTGCTTTAGTCGATATATTTCTATTTGCGGTAATGACTTTGAGTGCACCATTTAACCCGCTATGCTATATGTTATATAATTCTATGTGTATGTATCTAACCGCGTGATTCTTGTAAGTAGGTTTGAATAGAGGACCTTTTCGCATTGCTTGGACTGCACTTGATCCGACAATAAACAACTTTTTGTGTATCGTGGTCGTTTTATTATTATAATATCGTTTTAATAAATTATTCCGGGCATTATTTACGGGATATTGTTTGTGGTGTCCCCTCGTCATCACTTGGAGGAGAAGCAGAGACGATGGAGCGTCAACTACCAGCTCGTATCAATCACAAGTAA
Source organism: Lepidostoma basale (assembly GCA_022606425.2). Taxonomy (NCBI): domain Eukaryota; kingdom Metazoa; phylum Arthropoda; class Insecta; order Trichoptera; family Lepidostomatidae; genus Lepidostoma; species Lepidostoma basale. The sequence continues at coordinate 236,537 of JAHDVF020000515.1, read as the reverse complement.
ATATCGCACCATACACGCATCAAATCAATACCGCAAAGATATGTAGCACACAGATCTAAGGATAGCTTGAACCAACGCTCTTCCAAGCTTCTTTTACTAGTTCATTCCAACGACGTTCGGCTAATATCATTTCTTTTTATATTCACTCAAGGTGCAAAATCTTGATTGATGTAAAACTCCATATAAAATAATTAATACGAATGAAAACATTTGTTTTCTAGATGTTTTTCGGTATAACCTGGATAATTGGAACCTGGTTAATTGTCAAAACTCTATAATTGGCAGAAAACTTACGGTCCCACCCCCTTGGAGCACTAAAACCTCTTTAATTGGAAAAAAGAAACCTGTTTAATTGAACTTGACATTCTGGCCCTAAACCTCTGTAATTGGAGAGCATTGCCTTTTCGATCTCTGTGAACTAACAACTCCTCAGTATTTGTTCTGTACTCTTCGAATTGGTCCATTTTAAATCGCAATGTTTCACAAACGTAAATATAACGGCCTTGATTTGAGCTCGAAACTAAAACAAATCCAAAAATCAGACGCCGGTAAATCTCATGAAGATTTGTGCAACATTTTTAGCGTGTGAAACAGGCCCATATTACTGATTTTTTCAAGCCGCAATAATTAAATTTATTGTTTGTATGTGTATGCGCGTATTTGATAGTGCCAAGTAAGGTACGACGAAACGCGTCTCCAATTAAATATAATAAAAATTCTAGAAAACACACGTTTTCGTTTGTTTTCACCATGGGGTTTTATATAAAAAAAATATTAATGTAAATCATCTATGATCTAATTAAAAATACACATATACCATTTCATTGAAAGCTAAGGCATTAACACTGTGGAATTCCATTGTAATAACTAACTAACTAACCATCACGCCGTCTGTCCGAAAGGGTAGGCAGAAAGAATGGACTGCCACACTTTAATCGATGTGGCACTCCATCCTTCTCTTTTCGCAATCTCGAGAGACGCGGTGTGATGGGTTGCGAACCTCATCGCCACAATATTCATCTCTTGCGCACACTTCGATCGTTCAACGTCTACATAATAAATCTAAAACAAATTATATAAAATACAATGATATAAAATAAAATAACAAAGAAAAATAATTTAACACATAAAGTTCTTTTAGATGGTGCCCTTGTCGTTAGCTGGACGATTCGGACATTTGTGTTTTTTTAATTTTTATTCCACGTTATCCACTGTTTTTTTTTAAAATTAACTGTAATTAGGCACCTGTCAAAATTCTTTTTATAAACGAAAAAACTTAAATAATTTTAACATCCAAACAGCGTCACAAATATCTATCATAAAATGCGGAAACAATCAAATTGACCGAAACAATTCACTTATACACGAAATATCTCCAAATTTACGGGAGCACCATATGAAACAAACCGAATTTTCAAAATCAGAACTAATATACTTTGTAATATACTTTGAAAATTGAAAAATAACGTTGTATAATCCACAAAATATTAAAAATCACGACATGTTTCGGAGGATACCTCCATCTTCAAGTGTAAAAATGTGTGACATTTAATAATGCCTAAGAAGGGCGACACATGTCATGCCTATAAAATGTAATAAAACTTCTAGAAAACTGACGTTTTCATTCGTATTAGTCATTTAATGTGGAGTTTTACATCATTGTTCAAGAAACAATAAATCTTTGTATTGTATTTATTTTCTTTGTATTGTATCGATTTTTTAAAATGCTATTTTATTTATTTTTTGTTAGTCTTTTTTTGCTACATTTTATTATATATTTTTACACCTAAAGATGAAGGAATCCTCTGAAACATTTTTAATTTTCCAAAGTACTATAAAAACTAACTAACTAACTAACCATCACGCCGTCTCCCCGATGGGGTAGGCAGAAAGAATGGACTGCCACACTTTTCTTTCCTGACATATTTCTCTCGCTTCCTCAACATTCATACATCGTGTCATGCACGCGCGTCGATTTCTCTGACTCCTCACATGGCCGACATTCAATATTTGATTTATTTGATCGTGCCACATTTTCCTCGGTCTTCCTCTATTTGGTTCCATTTACATCATTAACATTAAAGCGATTAGAATGTGTTATTTCATTATTTATTTATATAACATTGTTAATGTCTACTTAATTTTTTTTATTATTAAAAATTAATCATAACATTTTCGGGGGTAACGTCCAACTTCAGGTGCAAATATAACATTTTGACCTCATATTTACCCCTGAGCATACATATCACCTCAAAACTATGCCGTGAAAAATATTTTTAGATAAATTAGGTGTTTCGGAAAGTTTGGTCCGTTTTACAACAGAGAGCTCTGGCTATTAATAGTGGATATAAACAGCATATGATATCCTTAAATAAATATCAAATAAAGTATTGTATATTTATTTTAGCAAACTTAGTTTAAAATCAGATTAAAAATTTATAATATTGGATGATGTTTTCAGCCATTCACGTCTGAATGAATTCACAATACCCGTAGAAATAATAATTCTTCATTTTCTACCGTCAACACGTAGAATCACAATACAGGAATGACGTCATCATTGGCGTCGTTTAAAAAAAAATAGAAAAACGTGTTTTTTAACAAAATTTACAAAACATAACTCCAAGCTTTATCAATATACGTAAAAATTTCCTAAAGATACTAAATATTAAAAAAAATATGTCTCTACCTTAGAGTTATAAAGTTTTAAGTGATTTTTTTTTTGTCGTAATGAGTTTTGTTCATTATTTTATCATCGACGCAGTGTCCAGTATGTATTTAGTATAGTATTTTCAGTACACAGTAAATAGTATATTATCGCTTGGTGCGCCTTCATGGACCAGGATTACACAACTGCACCTAGAATCGGGAATCCCGATGATAGATGAATTCATTCTGAAACTTGCCGAACGTTTTTACAAGGACTCCCTTCACATCCCAACCCCACAATAAAAAGACCTCTCAAATTACGACCCAAACACTTCCAGCCGCCACAAGCGCCCAAAATTGATTCTCCTTCAGAGGAACACTCCGGGCCACACAAATCATGCCCCCGCATAAACTAACAACCCACCAAATCACCTTCCAACAATGTTCCCATCAGACGTAAGAGGAATAGCCACATGAGCTGAACCTCTGTAAGCCAGAAGATCCAAGTCCAAGTCCAAATAAGGAATAGCCAGTAAGATAGACATATCCTTTGGACGCACTCAAAACATTATACTCGTAAATATCTTCTTCTACTTTCTTTAGGACTGTGTCCTGTTATTTCTCGGAGCCTGTTCCTGGGATGTAGATGTCCAACTGTCTCGCCATCTTTTGGGTGGTTTTCTTAGAGGTCGATTTACTGTTAGTACTTTATTTGCCGCTATATTTATCACTCTTTCAGTACATGATCTCTCCAGTAGCGTCTTCTCAGTCTTCCCCATCGCACGACATCTTCCACATTGCAGATCTTTATTATTTCAGAATTTCTTATTCTGTCTCGGAGTGTCGTTCCCGCAACGGATCGGAGAGTCCTCATTTCTGTGGTTCTTAGGATACTTTTTGTTCTGATGGTGTCAAAACTTATTTCGGTCAAAAAATCACTTAAGACTTGCCCTCATGCATAGATTTATTTTATCTATTCTTATATCCAGGTTTTATCTTAATTCAAATCACTTCATCTCTTTTCTGTGAACAACTGATATCGAACAACGATAAGCAAAATATGAATTCATATTTTCCTGTTTATGGAAATGCATGATTCGACCAAAGATTCTAAGAATTTCAAATTTCGTGTTTCGAATTCGGAATTCGATATTTTTATCGTTTTAATTTTAACGGTCCACTGGGGGTGTGCGGGAGGGGAGCAAAAATTAAAAAAAGAACATCGTTCGAAAAAAAAGGTGAAAAAAAAAACCGTCGTTCGTTCGAAAATTCAAAGTTTGGGTCCGCGGTCCGCCCCTCCCCCCGCCCCGCGGACAATGCTCGATTCTTTTAAAATGAGAATCCTTGTTGTTTTTTCAAACTGAGAGGTAGGTCCCGGGTAGATACCGTAGTCTAGCGGGCAATTGTTTTACTTGAGTATTGCCTGTTATCGATTAATTAATTAATTTGAAGAATAGAAAAATGTTCTAAATATATTTTTTCTGATTTTTTAAATTTATTTTTAACTCCACGATCCATTGCGATAACTATACTCTGAGAAACACGAAATTCTGAAACAATAAAGATCTGGTTCTGATTTAAAAAAAAATGGTTTGATTCATGTGGTGCTCCTGTCAATTTGGAGATATTTCTTGTATAAGTGAATTGTTTTGATCAATTTGATTGTTGCCGCACTTTGTGATAGTTATTTGTGACACAAAATACGTTTTCACTCTTCTGATGTTAAAATAATACAAGTTTTTTCGTTTATAAAAATAATTTTGACAGGTGTCAAAATAAATTTTTCATTTGTTCCAATGACAATTTGAATAAATTCTTCAATCAAATTTTCAAGTTTTTGCTGCTGTTGGATTGTGATAAGTGCCTAATTAAAATGAAAAAAGTGGAATAAAAAATTAAATAAACACAAATTAATGTCCGGATCGTCCAGCTGACGACAAGTGCACCATCTAAAAGAACATTATGTGTTAAATTATTTTTATGTGTTATTTTATTTTATATCATTGTATTTTGTATAATTTGTTTTAGATTTATTATGTAGACGTTGAATGATCGAAGTGTGCGCGGGAGATGCCTATTGGTGGCGATGAGGTTCGCAACCCATCACACCGCGTCTCTCGCGTTGGCGAAAAGACAAGAATGGAGTGCAGCATCGATTAAAGTGTTGCAGTTCATTCTTTCTGTCTACCCTTTCGGGGAAACGGCGTGATGGTTAGTTAGTTAGTTATAAAGATCTGTGATGTCGAAGATGTTGTGCGTAGGGGAAGACAGGGAAACAATTACTAAAGAGAGCGTGTTCTATGATAAGCAAAGAATTCTTCTTCTTCTCTAAGTGCCGTCTCCTCTGCGAAGGTTGGCGATCATCAGGAGGATTTGGTGATGCCAGTAGGAAGAGAAATTCGGACGTTGAATCAAATCGTCTCGGATTTGAACATTTTCAGTGTTCAGTGAGGCAGTATTCATACTGCCTCACTGATGTCGACATATTTGGATTCCTTCTGATATGTATGATTTTTTTGGTTTCCTTTGTCTTATCTTTGTAACACCGTTTTGTGTCCAAATGAGTCGCCTAAATGTTATTCGTTTGTTTTGTCTCATTTGTGTATTTATTATGTACAAATAAATAAATAAACCACGAAGGACAGTCTTCCCTCGCATACGAGAGACAGCCGATGATGATGATGAATTATTTTAACAATAAAGTTTGGTTCGAGTAATCAAATTTATAAGGAAGATAAAAATAATGTTTAATGAGCAAATGATTAGATTACGAGCCGCCACTGCGTTGTAGGTCCGTTAAAATATGATGTTTTATAACCCCGCCTACTTTTAAAAGTACCTCCAGGCATATGAAACTCGAATTCTCAACACGCCTCCTCTGTCACCGACGGGGCACGCAGTTGCGAGACTCATCAACGCCAAAAGACCCATCGCTGAGGGACCATCTCAATGGTTTAACGAAAACTTCCTCAGCTTAAATTTTACATTTCGAATCTTTCTTCTTTTCACGAGTGGTGTTCTAGGGGATAGAACGCTTGGCTTCTGATCCATGTGACTCTGGTTCAAGCCCGGACAAGCTTAATAAAAATAAATCTTTATAACATCTGTCAGATCATGTAAACAACAACAATTTTATAACATTTTTATATATATGTATCTTTACTGAAGAAGGACTGTTTGTCCGAAACATGTTTATATAATTGAAATTTTTGTATTAAAGGTTTGTATATAGGTACAAAGTGTATAAAAAAGAAAAATAGAAATAAACTATCATAACAATACAAAGTATGGCGTATATAGAAGAAATAATACAATTTATTTGAATCATTAGTGTGTGTGTTTTTTTTTAAAGTAAGTTCATGACAATGTCACCAGTCAGTCGATGCCAACTAGACTGGCGAAAGGCGACAGCGACCGGTTTCGCCAGGCTCACTGGCTTTATGTATGAAACCGGTCGCTATCGAAATAAAGACACAAGTGGAAGTAGTTAAAAAAAACTCGTTTTATTTCATTATAATTATACTGTATATATGGAAGCGAAGCATGGAACTAGCAGAAGAAGGACGAGAGCAGAATAAATGCGTTAGAGATGAGGTCCCTAAGACGTATGTGTGGTAGAACGATATACGACAGAATCTCAAATGCTAATATTAGAAAGGAATGTAGAGAGAAAGAAGGTATTATGAACAAAATCAAGAAAGGCTGCGTTGGTCCAGACATATGACGCGCATGCATCAAGAAAGAACGGTTAAGAAAGTATACGTTAATGATGTGAACGGAGTACGGAGTCGAGGCAGACCAGGGAAAACACGACATTTTCAAATTAATAAAATTTTAAAGGTTGGTCATCTTAGAAGTCGGATGAATCGACGTGCGTGTATGATAGAAAAGTGTGGCGGTTCATTCTCTTTGCCTACTCCTGCGGCGAAACGGCGTGATGGTTTGTTTGTTTGTTTTATTATATTTTCACTGTTCTTTTGCAAGCTCCAAGCTTCACTTCCATACACAGTGGTTGGCAATAGAAGTCCCAAGAAACAATAAAATAATTATTGAATATTTTACGTTATATCCGATTACCACGTTGATGGATGTTAGCAGATCTGCTGCCCAGTCTCTCACGGGGTCCAGCGAGAGATGATGGGACGCGGAGATACAGCAGAATCCGGTTATTTATCTCCCACCCAATAATATCCCCCTGTATAATAACAGGCACTGCAGAGAATAGAATTAATTGTATGTTATTATCAACCAAATATATTTCGTAAGTCGTCCATTACGATCGTAAATTTTACGATTTATTTGGTATTAGCAGATATCGGCTACTGTTTGGTCGTGCTTATGAAAATGTTTACGGAGCGGATGTGCAAGCGATGAGAAAACGAGAACAAACGTGAAAAGGTGACCGCAAAATATGCATAGATTTTCATAATCAGTACGTAATGTATTTACATAGATTTTCTTAATCAAAATGCAAAAAATATAGAGATAGTCATAATATATATGTTAAAATAGCGTAGATTTTCATAATCGGTATGCAACAATGCACAGATTTTTATAATCAATTTGCAAAAAATGCAAAGATATTCATAATCAATGTGCAAAAATGGGTATGTTTTCATAATCAATATGCAAAATCGGGTAGGTTTTCAAAATCAATATGCAAAAATGCGTAGATTTTCAAAATCAATTTGCAAAAAAATGCAAAGATATTCATAATCAATGTGCAAAAAATGGGTATGTTTTCATAATCAATATGCAAAAATGGGTGGATTTTCATAATCACCCATTTATACGTATGCAAAAATAGTGCAGAAATTTCATAATCAACATTCAAAATAAATTCACAATAAATGTTCATAATCAAAAGGCGGAAAATACATAGACTTTCATAATCGATATGCAAAAATACATTGATTTTTATAATCAATTTGCAAAAAATGTGAAGAAGTTCATAATCAATGTGCGAAAATGAGTAGATTTTCATAATCAATATGCAAAAATGCGTAGATTTTCATAATCAATATGAAAAAATACATAAACTTTCATAATAGATATGCAAAAGGCATTGATTCTTATAATCAATTTGCAAAAATGTAAAGAAGCTCATAATCAATATGCAAAAATGCATATATTTTCATAATCAACATGAAAAAATGCGTAGATTTTCATAATCAATATGAAAAAATACATAGACTTTCATAATGGATATGCAAAAGGCATTGATTCTTATAATCAATATGCAAAAATGCATATATTTTCATAATCAACATGAAAAAATGCGTAGATTTTCATAATCAATATGCAAAAAAGGGCAGATTTTCATAATCAACATTCAAAATATGCATACATTTTCATAATCAATATGCAAGAAATGCATTGGTTTTTGTAACAAAACGTCAATATTGTTTTCTGTTGATTATTTTGACACGATGTATGAATGTTGAGGAAGCAAGATAGTGATGTCAGAAAATAATAGTGGGAGGTCCATTCTTTCTGCTACCCTTTTCTGAGAGACGGCGTGATGGTTAGTTATAAGACATTAAAATGTCTTAAATCAAATACAGAATAATTTGAAATTGGCTTCCACCCTCAAACTTCACATATTTGGAACATGTTATTAATAAGCTTTTTTATTTTTCAGAAAAATGCGGCTTAACGGACGAAGGTTCGTTAAGGGTAAACGGAAAGGGAAAGAAGATGAGAAAACCGAGGACTATATACTCCTCCCTCCAACTGCAGCAGCTGAATAGGAGATTTCAGAGGACGCAGTACCTGGCCTTACCCGAGAGAGCAGAACTCGCGGCCAGTCTTGGTCTTACGCAGACGCAGGTTTGTGGACATCATTATTTCATTTAAGACCATTTCTTGGGAAATCAAGTGGGTGGGTGGTGGTCTAGGGGATAGAACGCTTGGCTCCTGATCCAGGGGACTTGGGTTCAAGCCTGGACACGACCAGATTCCTTCTTCATAATAATGAGCTATTTTCTGCTCACATTGAAGATTGTTATAATAAATTCTAATATCATTGATTTAATCCTTGGTATTAGTCTTTTTAAAAAAAAAAAACTTAAGGCCATTTCTTGTGAACTTAAGACCGTTTTTGTGAATTTAAGACTAAATTCTTGTCAAAGTAAGACCAATTCTTGTGAAATTAAGACAAATTCTTGTAAAGTTAAGATAGTTTCGGGTTAGTTAGAGATAATACTTGTGAAATTAAGACAAATTCTTGTGAAATTAAGACAAATTCTTGTGAAATTAAGACAAATTCTTGTGAAATTAAGACAAATTCTTGTGAAATTAAAACAAATTCTTGTAAAGTTAAGACAGTTTCAGGTTAGTTAGAGGACATTTATAGTGAAATTATGCTTGATGACAGTGATTTCATCATTATTTTATACGAAAAAGGGACTATTATTTGAGGAATAAAATAATGTTTATTGCGAAATTAATACCATTTCTTGAGAAGTTGGAATTATTTCTTACGAAGTTAAGACAATTTCTTGTGAAGATAAGACTCATGAAAACAATGAATTTTCTTCTGAAGTTAAGATTATTTATATTGAAAACTGCGGATTTTTGGAATGAAAAAAGATAATTTAAATCAATGTTAAAACATATGATAGTGTTTCAAAGTTAAACTGTTCCAATTTACGGTAAAAAAATCCTTGATTTTTCTCAAAGCCTATATCAACTCATTTCTGTACCATTCCTTCACCAATTAAGCTGTATACAACATTTTGTAAGAGGTATTCAACGCATCACTTTCACTATATTATACTAAGAGAAAAACTATATTAAATATCAATTGAAAATATCGTAATACGAAATTAATACAAGTTACTGTTTCAAGGCAGTGAAAATCGTAAAGAAAACGAAATTTTAATGAAGCACGTTGCGTGAATAATTAATTATTTATTTTAAAACCGTTCGGTTGCGTACACGCAAACTTTTTACCGATTGACGCGAATTCGTCTATTTTTATGTCCATAAGAACACCGGGTGCTAGAGAGAGACGACCGATTTTCAACACCTGTTAGTATAATTATTGGTTAGAATGTTCTAAAAAGTGTGATGGATGGCTTTAAAATACAACCGTAATTACATATAATTAATATTGAATAACATTATGATAAAATGATTTCGATGTTTTGTTTGATTACTGAAAACTGTTTCGGAAATAGCATCGATTATGTTTGTGGCATATATCTATGTTTTACAATTCAGTATATTTAATATGTTTAAATTTAGAACAAACCTTAATTGATTTTTTTAATTTTGAATAAAGAACATAATAAATTACAATAAAATAATACATTTTATAATTTATTCTTCTTTTTTAGCCAATTTTACTCCCCTGCTGGATATAGGCCTCTTCTAAACTCTTCCAACATTTTGTCTCTTGGGCTATCTGTTGTCACCTACGACCCGCAACCTGGATTACATCATCCGTCCACTTTTTGTGGTCTTCCTATTCCACTTCTGTTGTTTAAAGGGCTCTACTTCAGGATTCTAGGTGACCACCTGATTTCTTCCTGTCTCTTCAAATGTTCCAACTACAGCTATTTTAGCTTTGCTGTTCTTTCTGCGTATTATAATTTACTTACTACAACTTACTTCCTATGGCCATACAACTCTTGAAGAGTTTTAGCCTCCTTGATGATTTTCGGCAAACTCCTTGACCCTGCGCCTTTTGGTCCCAGCAGTCCGATTCGCCCAACCTAGCCAGGTCAGCTAGTACATTGTCCAAAAGGCGCTGTCTAGGCCTTCCTAGAGGTCTTACTCCAGTCGGTCTAGACGCGTACAGGGTCTTGATTGCTCTGGTCTCTTCGGCTCGGCATACGTATCCAATCCATGCTAGACGACCGGCTCTCACGGTGCTCGTTATAAGGGGCTGCTGGGTCATCGTACGGATCTCTTGGTTGGTCCTATGCCTCCAAGTTCCCGCTGCAACACCGGGTCTGGGTCAGGATCATTCTAAGTATTCTATTATCTATGAATTAAATCGCTGCTCAAAAAATCCTTTCATATTTACAAACTATTTTGAACTATAATAACTATTTTAGGGGTAGGCAGAGAATGAATGTGTACACACTCTTCTATTTAAATATATATAGATGTCCTTCGTGGCAGAGTGGCAACAGCTATCACTACTATACAGAAAGTTCCGGGTTTGATTCCCGGCGATGACATTGTGATTCTCACACTATCTATGGTCTGGTGTAGAATTCAGGTGGCAATTGGATGACGGTAAATTACCTATCTATCACATGACATGATAATCAATAAAATAGGTATACTCTTTACATCGATTTGGCTTGCGCGGTAATAATCCTAACTAATTAACATCGCGCCGTCTCCCCGAAGGGGTAGGCGAAAAGAATGGACTGACACACTTTTTTTCCTGACATACTTATCTTGTTTCCTCAACATTCATACGTCGTGTCATGCACGCGCGTCGATTTCTCTGACCCCTCACGTGGCCGACATTCAATATTTGATTTGATCGTGCCACGTTTTCCTCGGTCTTCCTCTATTTCTAGTTCCATTTACTTCGTAAAACATATTTTTTTTACCATTCTTTCTTTACTCATTTTTTTCGTACGTCCAAACTATCTAAATGATCCTTTCATTATTTTGTTCATCACACCATCATTCGCACTGCATTCACTTTTAATATTTTCATTCGACTCTATTAAACACAGAGTATCCGCACATTCGTCTAAGAGATCTCATTTCTACTGCATTTATTCTACTTTCATCCTTATTTTGCCAGTTCTATGTTTCGCTTCCATACATAAGGGTCGGTAGAAGAACACTATTGTGCACTGACATTTAAGATTTTTGGATAATTTTATGTTTGCAATGACAACTTTAAGTGCACCATTCACTTTGCTGCCTGCCCCAACCCTTCTTTCAATATCCCTCTTCACTCGCCCGTACAACTCATGTAAGCATACTACCTAAATACACGAACTCATCTACTTGCTCCAAATTTTCACTATTCACGTTAATGATGATGTCTTCTTTTTCAAAAATCATAACCTTGAACTTATTCACATTCATCATCAGATCATTTCGCATGCATACCTCATACATTCTATTCACCAGGTCTTGTAGTTCATGCTCGTTGTCTGCAAATAGGACAGCGTCATCCGCATACAAGAGACAGCTTACTGACACTCCGCTCATTTTGGCACCTACATCCAACCCTTTCAGCTCTTTCAAAAAATATTGGATTTAATTTAAGTTAGCAAAACGGTAATTTTTTAATTGCGTCTATAATTTTTTGAATGCCTCGTACAATCTTAACCCTATCTAGTTCGAAGTAAATAATGCTTTCTGTGTGCTATTCATGTTCATGCTTCCATATGCTGTGTTTGTCACGGATTTCACGTAGACCCGTTTCTAACACAAGACGTTTGCCTCCGGGCTACGCCAATCTTAATTTTCAAATGTCTTATCTCCCATCACATCCCATTCCGGCCCTGTCGGTACATGGACTACGGTGGGAGTCTTGAAACACAGAGCCGCACTGGAAAAAATATATATACAAAATAAATTTACAATGCTTTTATGGAACTTCTTCTACTTTTATTTCGACAGCCAGTTTCGCCTGGTTCGCTTTCATCGACAGACTGGTCAAATAATACAATGCATACGAAATTAAAATATATCAAATTGATCGTGCCACGTTTCCATCAGCCTTTCTTTCATGTTTCTTTTACATTGTTAACATATATGATACTATCATTACCTATTATTCCTTATTCCAACAAAATAACAAATGACTCATTTAGACGGTTTGGACACTTGTAAAAAATTTACGCAGAAAGAATGGCAATGAAAGTATATGTTTACAATGTGAACGGAACAAGAAAAAGAAAAAGACCAAGAATTACGTGGTATGATCAAATCAATAAAATATTAAATGTCGGCCATGTTAGGAATCTCAGAAATCGATGTGGGTGCATGACACGGTGCGTGAATGTTGAGGAAACTTGAGAAGTATATCAGAAAATAACAGTGTGGTGCTCCATTCTTTGGGCCTACCACTTTGGAAAGACGATGTTGGTTGTAGATAAAACGCGTTTAATTAAATTTACGTGGTGTTGAAGCAAGGGCAGACACAGTTAGGACCAAACCAATATTGAGGACCTCCGAGATGAAGACACTGAGGATGATAACAGGAAAGACACTAATATATTGCATGAGAAACAACGGAATAAGGTAGATTTGATAGGCCGAGGACATCGTAGGATGGAGTAGACAGCAAAGGAGGGATTAGTGCGGTCATGTCCAAAGAATGGACACCACCAGACTCCCCTATATTGCACTACATAATCAGCCTCACGGGACTCGTCCTCGTGGGAGACCTCCCAAAAGATGGAAGGACAGCTGGGAATCTACCTCACAGGTGGAGCAATCCTCTGGAGAACAGTCCACATAGGTAATCAAGGAAGTAGAACCGTCAAAGTGTACATGGATAGTTTTTCTAGTTCATCTCTGTATTCTTATGAGTTTTAATGCATTTTTTATTAAGATTCTTTTATTTTATTTTTTATCGATTTGGTGGCAAAAGAATACATGACGGCATGAACGAATCGGACCTACAATACGTGTGTGTGCCGATTAAAGACCTAAGGGAATGCGCATCAAAAAAATTTTTTTTTGGGGTAAATGCTGAGATTTTTACAGGATTAAAAATGTTTCGCAAACTTTTTTACTCTCGTCAAACTAAAAAAATTTCAACTTTCGACTTACTATGGCAATATTAAATGTTTTTTGTTAATGCCTTGACATGGCAAAACATCTCACTCCCATTAAATATAATAGAACTTTTAGAAAACTGACACATGATAATGCCTTAGCAAGGCATTATCATGTGTCAGTTTAATACCTTCTTATTCTTCCTTGTTGTAGACCTATGTGGTCTGTTCTCCAGAGCGTTGCTGCTCCTGTAAGGTAGATTCCCAGCTGTTCTTCCATCTTTTAGGAGGTCTTCCACTAGAACGAGTCCCATGAGGCTGATTATGCAATGCAATATAGGGGAGTCTGATGGTGTCCATTCTTTGAACATGACCGTACCAGTCATTTTTCGCTGTCTTCTCCATCTTATAATATCCTCAACCCCACATATCTCTCTTATTCTGGTGTTCCTCACGTCCTGATGATGCCAACATCGGTTGGCGAAACAGATGTCGCGACACTCTCAGTGAATAAAAAGAAATTGTGATGTTATAACAGTGTTTTAAATTTTAACAGTAATAATGTTGAAGTATCTGATATTGAAAGAAGGGTTGGGGCAGGCTACAAAGTGAATGGTTCACTTAAAGTTGTTATCGCAAACAAAAACCTATTCAAAAAAGCTAGAATGGCAGTGCACAATGGTGTTCTTCTACCGACCCTTGCCAAATAATCATTAAGCAGAATACAAAGCGTATTCAATGCTGCTGCCCGATTGATTATTGGGCAACAAAATTATGGAAGCGAAGCATGGAACTGGCAAAAGAAGGATGAAAGTAGAATAAATTATGTGAATGCAAGTATATGAAGTGAATGTGGTGCGAATGAAAGTGTTATGAACAAAATAAGGAAAGGGTCATAAATATGGTTTGGACACATGGAAAGAATGAGTAAAGACAGAATGGTAAAGAAGGTATATAAACGGCGTGAACGGAGCTAGAAATATAGGAAGGCAGAGGAAAACGTGGCATGATCAAATCAATCAAATATTGAATGTCGGTCACGTGAGGAGTTGGAGAAATCGACGTGCGTGCATGACAAGAGGAATCGAGAGAAGTATGTCCGGACAGAACAGTGAGGCATTCCATTATTTCTGCCTACCCCTCCGGGGAGACGGCGTGATGGTTAGTTAGTTAGAAAATATGATGTTTCGTAAATGTCAATAATATTTAACTACACTAAAGGTTAATATGGATTTTTTAAATAAAAAAAAACAATAATTAATTTAAAAAAACGGTGGATATGAGTACGTGTAACATAAATTAAATAAACACAAAAGTCCGGATCGTCCATGTCAACATGTGCAACATCGAAAAAAACATTATGTGTTATTACATTATGTGCTAAATTAAAAAACGGTGGATACGTGGAACATAAATTAAATAGACAATATGTGCACCATCTAAAAATAACATTTAGTGTTAAATTTTTTTTTTGTTGTTTTATTTTATATCATTGTATTTTATATTATTTGTTTTAGATTTATTTTGTGGGTGTTGGACGATCGAAAGGTGGCGATGAGGTTCGCAACCCATCACACCGCGTCTCCCGTGGGGCGAAAAGAGAAGGATGGAGTGTCGCATCAGTAAAAGTGTGACAGTCCATTCTTTCTGTCTACCCTTTCGGGGAGACGGCGTGATGGTTAGTTAGTTAGTTAAAAAAACAATAAATCGGAATAAAATGTAAATAAAGTTTCATAGCAGTTTCTCTAGTCTTGTTGATTCCCGCCGGTATCAAAGGTAACGTCCACACACTCTTCAATATGAACTTATGATTAATGACACTTACAAAAAAGGAAGCGCCTAATGACTTTCCTATGGGAAAAGCAGATGTTAATGGCAAAAAGTGTCATAACTGAATGATATTTTTTACTCTTATTACGCGACTCTTCCCGCAGGTAACGCCAAGCGGATGCGACAGGGTTTGGACGAACGGGAAGGAAAGATTTATGGAGCAATGCACCATAATGTCTAAGAGAAATGCGCCACTTAAAAATACATGTTCATAAAACTGTACTTATACCTTAACCTATGGTTGACCTATCAAAGGATATTTTGAAAAGGTGGGTTTTTAGGTGAGATTTAAAATCTGTCGGATTGTCAATGCATCTGAGGCGTGCAGGAAGCATATTCCAGACGGACGGACCTGCCACTGCGAAAGCCGATCTCCGAAATTTGTCCGGGGGTTGCGCTTTGGCTCAACTAATCTGCCTATTGCCATAAGTTTGCTGATCGAAGCGTAGATTGCCGCAAGTTAGGGCTATCAGCAACACAAAGTTCAGATATATAGGCTGGTGCCATTCCGTGAAGTGCTTTAACCGTCCAGCGTAATTTATACTGGATTCTTTCAGGACATTTGAGCCAGTGAAGATATTTTAGTCTGGTGACATGTCCTTTCCGTATCCACTTCAGCTTGGCAACACGATCGATTGTATCGACAGCGGTTTGTCCAGTGTCTGATATCGGTTTGGATATTTTGTTTCTCAGACTTATTGCCAAGTATTTGTCTATCTATAGCCCATTGTACACATTTCAGCTTGTGTAAGGTATTGGCTGTGAATACGACCGTTTCTAGTCCATATTTAATCACTGGGATGATGCATGTCTCATAGACATTTATTTAGAGGTTCATGGGAATGTATTTAGCCTTAAGTAGATGATTACGACAAAGAATCGTCAGATGCTATGTTTGGTCAGAGCTGTTATACGGGGTGGAATCATGGACCCTTAAAGTCAATATTATGAACCGATTAGAGGCCTTTGAGATGTGGATACACCGAAGGATGTTACGCATCTCCTGGACTGACATGGTCAGCAACACAAACATTCTCCATAGAGCCAGAGTTCAAATCAAATCAAATCAAACCAGTTTATTTACTCAAAAGACATTACAAACAGCATAAATGTTTAAGGCATCTATTGAGTACAGGTAAGATATTATACACGTACAACATAATACCAGGAACGCATTAGTGATGGTTTGATATTAGGAAGACAAGATACTTTCCAAAGTCAAGAGTATTTGTCCCCTGAACGTACTTTCACTAACATGAAAGACGTCGATCTCCGAGGAGACCGCGTTCAGCAGACAAATTGCTCTTCCCACCGGTTGCAGAGACTTGCTGACCAACATCAAAGTCCGTAAGGTGTCCTACTTGGGTCATTATCTGAGAGGCGAAAAGTACGCACTGTTACATCTGATCTTGGAGGGTATGATTGAGGATCGACGAGGTGTTGGGAGAAGGCGGGTTTCCTGGCTGAGGAACATCCGAGAGTGGACAGGGCTGAGGACCGTGGAGGAGCTGTTCCGAGCTGCCCAGGACAAGGAGGCCTACTCATGGGTGATAGTTGGGGAGACCTGACAGGACACGGAAAGAAGATGATCTAGTTTTCCAAGCCCTGTCCAACCCTTCTGGTTTTCCTTCTGTAATTTGATCTTGTGCCTCTAGCCTTTATGTTAGTATTCAGATTGGCTCTTTGACTGGCGTTAGCTATAGATTTATGCTTATGCTTGAGAGTATGTACGTATTATTAGAATGCAGCACGGTAGTGGTTCTTCTTGGACCCGTTGCGGTACAAAAAGCCAGTTGTCCGCCACGACGGGATACCATTAGTCAGTAATAACTGGCGGCTCTGTTCCCATTGTCTAGGGGCACCTGTTTCATACACAAGAAGCCGGCGATTCGTTCCTAGTCAGTGTAGAACAAATTCGATTAAAATATAGACGTATGAATGAATAGAAAAGATATTAACAACCATGCTTCCTATGAGAATGTCTATCAGATGTGTAAAGCGGCACTTCGATACCACTCTAAGTAAAATGACTGAATGTAGAATTTTGTTTATATAAATTAAAACACTGTTATTTACGCTTTTTAGTTCATTTGAATGGTTGCTGTAAAATAGGCACCAAGTACAAAAAAAAAAACTACAAAAAAAACTAAGTATGCAGTTTCGTTCTATATGTCATATAGAACAAAACTACATACTTAGTTTTTTAGGTAATTTTTTGGTAATTAGTGCCAAATTTACTTCAACCATTCATTTTCTCGACATATTTTACACCTTCATTATCGGAAGAATGATAATCTTTAATTTAATATAAAAAAATATTTAATTCATTAAAAAAACGTCATAATAGAATTTATCTCTAATAAAATTTACTGTTAAAATTTAAAACACTGTTATAATATCACAATTTATTTTTAATTCCTGAGAGTGTCGCGACAGCTGTTTTGCCAACCGATGTAACCATCATCAGGTGTTACAATAAACTGTTTATTGTAACGCCTGATGATGCCAATGATGTTGGCGAAACAGCTGTCACGATACTCTTAGTGAATAAAAATAAATTGTGATATTATAACAGTATTTTTAATTTTAACAGTAATAATGTTGAAGTATCATAGTGCTTCGGCCAAAACAATGGACTATTTAAAA
The DNA here is from genome assembly GCA_022606425.2 of Lepidostoma basale. Classification (NCBI taxonomy): domain Eukaryota; kingdom Metazoa; phylum Arthropoda; class Insecta; order Trichoptera; family Lepidostomatidae; genus Lepidostoma; species Lepidostoma basale. Next base: position 218,706 of record JAHDVF020000515.1, on the reverse strand, counting down.
TAAAAATAAATATGACGTAATTTATAGGAATGAAAACGTTTGCATTCTAGAAGTTTTTTTATATTTGATGGGAGTGACATGTTTAACTATGTTAAAGCATTATCAAATGAAATTTTTCGAGACATATTTTACACCTTTATCATCGGGGGAACGATTATCGTTAATTTAATTCATTTAAAAAAATAATTCATTAAAAAATTCGTCTTTATGGAATTACTCAAAAATAAATATAAAAATGATCTTATTTATACGAATGAAAACGTCAGCTTTCTGGAAGTATTTTTTAATATTTAATGGGAGTGACATGTTTTGCCTTGTTAAGGCATTATCAAATGGTATTTGATAATGACTTAACATGACGTAACATGTCCTTACCATAAAATATAATAAAAATTCTAGAAAACAGACGTTTTTATTCGAATTATATTATTGAATATTGAGTTTTACATCATTGTTCAATAAATAGTATAGTCGTTTTTTAGCTTATATCAATTATGGACCGTCACACTGTTCATTCATTTCATACTTCTTTCAAGTTTGTTATGTTTCATACTGTTTCTGAGAGTTTTTCCTGCAATAGTTCAAAGAGTAAAAACACAGACAGTTAAAATTTACCAAATAGTAATATTAAACTTTTAGTAGTATGGAACTACCATTACCATATATTATACCACCATAATGAAAATATGTGTGTTGAATTGAATTTGATTATAAATTTGATATGGAAAAAAATACCTCAATCAAATAGGATTTGAGATGGTTTGGTCATGTGTCAACTCTGTATTGGAATAAAATATTGATATTTCTCAATTATTATTTCTATATGCTTCATTATTAACCGATTTATTTTTATACAATTCACATATTCTTATATATTCTACGCATTTGATATCAGCATTTTTTTAATCGCCATTTTATTGTCACGTGAATTCTCCACCAGACCGAAGACCATAGCCATCGCCAGGAATTGAACTAGGGACCTTCGGTGTGTTAGTCATAACACTTACCACTCGGCCACGAAGGTAGTTTGATTAGCGGTAAAAAAAGCTGTCACCGAGTTACGGGAAGACGTGAAGAGAAAGAAGAAGAAGATGACTTGACAAACACATATTTTTAATTTTAGATAAACTTAAGGCGTTAACACTGTGGAATTCCATAATTAAATCTTATTTACTTACATCCTATCGCCATACAACTCTTGAAGAGTTTTAGCCTCCTTGATGATTTTTCGCCAAGCTCCTCGATCCTGCGCCTTTTGCTCCCAGTAGTCCGATTCGCCCAACCTAGCCAGGTCAGCCAGAACATTGTCCATTAGGCGCTGTCTAGGCCTTCCTAGAGGTCTTACGCCAGTCGGTCTAGACGCGTACAGGGTCTTGATTGCTCTGGTCTCTTCGGTTCGCTATACGTGCCCAATCCATGCTATAATAGGCGATCGTCACTCACGGTGCTCGTTATAAGGGGCTGCTGGGTCATTGTACGGATATCTTGGTTGGTCCTATGCCTCCATTCTGAGTATTCTATTCTCTGTGAATTAAATCGCTGCTCAAAAAATCCTTTCAAAATTTAACCTTTGTATTGTTACGTCCCTGGTACTCTGATTAAGTTAATTAACACATGTTATCTATCGCACCGTGAGTGTAAAACCGACGTAAGTGCAAATCTACAGTTTGTAGATATGGGAGTTTAAAGATTTCGTATTGCTTGGAAAAACTGTTTTTTTTTAATAAACCAATGATTTTTGGTTTATAGGTATATTACCATAAACCAAAAACCATTGGTTTATTTAAAAAAAAAACGGGTTTTCCAAGCAACATGAAATCTTTAAACTCCCATATCTCCAAACTGTTTATTTGCACTTACGTCGGTTTTACATTCACGGTGCGAATTATGTTTCTAGGTTCTTGCACGCATTTTGGTGTTATTTTGGTTAGTTTATATCGTTCTCCCGATGATGAAGTTGTAAGCATTCGAAACATGCCCTGAAAATAATCTCAAAAGTGAAAAATAGTGTTTTATTTCGTTAATATATTTATAAAGATTTATCCTACGCCACTGATTAATGTATTTTTTTTATTCTTACTCGTACAAAATAATATTTTACAGTTTATTCAAATGTTCCAGATGAATAATGCATGAGCCGTATACACTGGTGCAAGTATTACGGACGGTAGCGGTCCCTGGTTCGATACCCAGAGGCGAGGAATAACATTATGTATTAATACGATCATGTTTTGGTGGTTATGTGCTGTGGCAACTTTGTAAATATGCATAGCCCAACCAGCATAAATTAGCGCCGGACAAAATAAAACTAACTTATAATGGCTCGATAAAATTTTAATCTAATAAGCTCCTAATATGAACATTCTTATGAAACAAGATAAAAAGATAAACTGAGGCTTCTATTTAGAATGAAAAAGGAAACCCAAATGTCTCTTGAATTATATTATATAATATATCCACTCTTATAATACTAAAATTTAATTATAATATACCCACTCTTATGGAATTCTGATTTTGAAAATTTGGTTTGTTTCATGTGGTGCGGTGCTCCTGTAAATTTGGAGATATTTCTTGTATAAGTGAATTGTTTTGGTCAATTTAACTGTTGCCGCACTTTAACATAGTTAATTGTGACACGTAATACGTTTGTACTGTTTTGCTGTTAAAATTATATTAGTTTTATCGTTTTTATAAAGAATTTTGACAGGTGTAAAAATAAAAATTTTATTTGTTCCAAAGACAATTTGAACAATTTCTTCAATATTACTTTAAAGTTCTTGCTGGTTAAGTGCCTAATTACAGCTAATTTAAAAAAGGTGGATACGTGTAACATAAATTAAATAATCACAAAAGTCCGGATCGTCCATGTCAACATGTGCAACATCGAAAAAAAACATTATGTGTTATTACATTATGTGCTAAATAAAATAAAAAAAACGGTGGATTCGTGGAACATAAATTAAATAGACAATATGTGCACCATCTAAAAAGAACATTTTGTGTTAAATTATTATTATTTTGTTATTTTATTTTATATCATTGTATTTTATATTATTTGTTTAAGATTTATTTTGGGTGTTGGACGATCGAAGTGTGCGCGGGAGATGCCTATTGGTGGCGATGAGGTTCGCAACCCATCACACCGCGTCTCCCGCGGGGCGAAAAGAGAAGGATGGAGTGCCGCATCAGTGAATGTGTGACAGTCCATTCTTTCTGCCTACCCTTTCGGGGAGACGGCGTGATGGTTAGTTAGTTAGTTTGTTATAATACTATAACTGTTAACTTTTAAAACACTGTTATAAATCAAATCAAATCAATTTATTTTTTCAAAAGATATTACAAACAACAATTTTAGTTTAAGGCATCTATTAAGAACAGGTAAAACATAAAAATAAAAAATACCAGGAACGCATGAGAGATGGTTCGAGATTAGGAATACAAGATATTCTCCAAAGTCAAGAGTATTTGTCTTCTGAACGTACTTTCACGAATATGAAAGACGTCGATCTCCAAAGCGATCATGTTCAGCAGTTTGATATATAATATCACTGAGTGACATATATATTATCACTGAGTGATATAAATTACACAATTGTGATATTAACTACACAATGGAGTTCTAGTGCCAACCCTCATGTATGGAAGTGAAGCTTGGAGCTGGTAAAAGAAGGATGAAAGCAGGATAAACGCCGTAGAAATGAGATCATTAAGAAGAATGTGCGGGAAAACGTTGTATGATAGAATACCGAACGATGAAATAAGAGAGATATGTAAGGTAGATGACTGCATCATGGATAAAATTAAAAAAGGATCCCTGAGATGGTTTGAACATATGGAACGAATGGACGAGAGTAGAATGGTTAAAAAGTTGTACACAAGCAGCGTGAGTGGAAAAAGAAGCCGAGGACGACCGCGGAAAACATGGCATGATCAAATTAATCGATTACTAAAAGGCGGCCACATTCGAAGTCGGAATAATCGACGTGCGTGCATGGTACGATGTATGAATGTAGAGGAAACCCGAGAGGTATGCCAGGACAGAGCACTGTGGCGATCCATCATCTCTGCCTACCCCACCGGGGAAACGGCGTGATGGTTAGTTTGTTAATATCACAATTTCTTTTTAATTCACTGAGAGTTCAAATCTTCACTCTTGTATTCAAAATATTCTCGTTCCTAGAAGACAAACGTTTTTATTTATATTAATTATTTTCGTACTCTTTCTTCACGACATGCGGTTTTTTGGCATCGTATATTATAATTATTAAATTACATTCACTTTTAGAGTCCAGGTTTCGCAGCCATATAGTAGAACAGACCATATACTCGTATAACATTTAATCATTCTTTGTCGGAGTTTCAAGTTAAGATTATCGTTGCAAAATAAGGTTCTCATCGTTGCAAAATAAGGTCAAGCGCTTAAGTGATAATCAATAAACACAGACTAATGGAATTAAAATGGTTAATAGGTGTTTGATATAGCTCTGGCAAAGCGAAACATGTCACTCCATTAAAAGAAATAAAACTTTTAGAAAACGGACGTTGTCATTTTTAATTTATCAATCAAAAAATATATCTGTGAAAATCAGAGGATGAAGAGGATTCATGTAGTTTTACGAGAGTATGGCGAGTACGCCGAGTATATACTTTTCCAATATTCCTTTCCCTCTCGACTATTCAACATTCATACAGCTACCGATGATACACGTTTCCTGTATTGAAGCACGCTGAAAACGGATCTACCCGCCATCTAGCTAGCTAATAATTAACAGCCCTAATCAAATAACACACCCCTAGTGTGTACAGGGGAGACTGGGGTGACCAGGCGTCAGAAATTGCTGATACATTTAAAAAAAAATAAAAAAAGTGTTTTACTGAATACCCAACATTTAGATCTATTTGTCTTTTTCATTTTTAATTCTTTGTATATACAACACTAACATAAACAAAAAAAATACTCGTACATATCAGACATGTTTCGGACAACCGGTCCTTCCTCAGTAATATTATAAAGATACATATTTAAAATATTATAAAATTGTTTACAAATATGATCAGTTTTGACAGATGTAATAAAGATTTATTTTGGAACGTTTATGATTTTGTTATAACAAATATATATTATGAATCAATTTAAATTTTAAAATAAATAATAATTTTAAGTTCTTATTGGGGTTCAGGTAATTACTTACAACAAAGGAAATAAATCAAATATTGGACTTGACGTTAAAGTTATTTGATTATTTATAATAATTTCTTTATTTTTAATGGCTTTTTTAATTTATAAAACGTCGAGATTGCTCAAAGTTATATTTTTATTATTAACATGCAAAATTTCAACGCCATTATCTTTATTAAATGAATTATCTTTTTCAATGAGGTGGTTAGACAAATATTGGTTTAACAGACAAAAGGATTGGCAATGGGTGCTCCTACCAGCCCTTTATTTGCAGATATCTATAACACAAAGTATGGCAAATATAGAAGAAATTCAGATCTATACTTGAATACATGATGTATTATAATTTTCTTCTTCTTCAGCCCATTCCAGACCACTCATGGACAAAGGCCTCCTCTATTCGCTACTACACCACTTGACTTGTGCAGACTGCATCCAGGTTATGCCGACATGTCGGTTCAGGTCATCTTCCACCGTAGATACGGTCGCCCTGCTCTAATCTTACTTTAAAATGGGTACTGATTTTACAGCACTGCAACGTGCGTAATTATTTAAGCACAGCAAAAGAAATCTTTTTATTCTTATTCTTCTACAGCCTTCTTTCCTCCAATGCTGGATATAGGCCTCTTCAATTTTCTTCCACTCGTCACTGTGTTGTTCCTTCCTTATCCAGGTCGCTCCAGCTATTTTGGCAATATCGTCAGTCCATGGCCTCCCGACACGCCTTTTCTTTGTCCAAGGGCTCCACTGAAGGGAAATAATAATTATTATTTTGATGGCTTTTAAGTGCACCGTTTTGTAAAATCAATTACCCCAAGAGCGCACTAGGAAATGATTGACCGAACAGTGCAGTCTTTAGAAGATTCTTAAATTTAACGTCACTATCCTCATACTTAATACTAACATGGATGCTATTCCACGCCAACGGACCCGTAACGCTGAAAGCACGATCATAGAAACTTGCTTTATTGGCTCTGACTGGAATCGTTATGTTGTTTGCATTTGTTTCTACTGATCGGAGTGAACGTTGCCTTTCCGTTGGCATGGGTGTCACGCAGAGGTCCGATATATACGTTAACGTTCTCTGGTGTCGGGCCTTAAACACTGTCAAACACAATTTGTATATTACTCGCTCCCGGATTTTGAGCCAGTGAAGTTCCTTCAGGAGCGGCATGATATTACAGTATTTTTGTTCCCCATAATCAATCGGGCAGCAGCATTAAATACGCTTTGTATTCTGCTTAATTGATTATTTGGCAATCCAGCGTACATTCCATTGCAATAATCTAAACGTGACACTACAAAAGAATTTACGAGGGTCCTAGCTTCATCAATAGGTAAATGTCTCCTTATATGAAATTTAATTGTATCTCAATAGAGACGAAGATGCAAACTGGAAACTGAATATGGATGATCAAGGTGTTTACAGGACTTATGGCCTGTCATTGGTTGGGTTAAGCGCACGCTTTATGTAATTACAACATTCCCCATTCCACCTTTGTTTATGACCATGCATGACAAATTTTTGGAAGTTGTATATATGCTCCAAATCTATACTTATCTTCACATATCAGTTTCAATTGGCCATCTATGTAGATTTGATTACACATTCACAAAAAATGTCTCCTTATATGTTTTAGTTGTCACAGTTGGAAGGAACCAGACTTAATAGGCAAATTATAATATGAAACTTAACACCGCATTAAAAATACAAAATTATATTTTTCAACGGTTAATCTTGTGGTCACCCGAATAATGTCCGAATTTATGTTGCGTTTTCCGCCTTTTTCGTGAAATATGGACTCACTATTTACAAAAGGTATATACCATAATATAATACACACATAAATATCTATACACATAACGTAGTGTAAATATACCTATATACTTTCGACTATTGATTTTATGCTAGTTTGCCAGCGTACTGCTTAGAAAAATAATTAAATACAAAAATATATGCATATAACGTATCACTTCGTGATATGGACGTTAGAGCTCTGGCTGCCGTACCGAAGGTCCCGGATTCGATTCCCAGCGATGGCAGTGATCTTTGTGCAAATTTTGGAGATCTAGTCTTCAGGAACAATCTTCCAGAGTTTAGATCAAGACTCAAAACGCTTTTCAAAAACCTCCCTTCTTCCTTGTTTTAGACCTATGTGGTCTGTTCTCTGGAGTGTTGCTCCTCCTGTGAGGTAGATTCCTTGCTGTCCTTCCATCTTTTAGGAGGTCTTCCACGTGGACGAGTCCCATGAGGCTGATTGTGCAATGCAATACAGGGGAGTCTGGTGGTGTCCATGATTTAAACATGACCGTACCAGTCCCTTTTTCGCTGTCTGCTCCATCTTATAATATCCTCAACCTCACATGTCTATCTTATTCTGGTGTTCCTCACGCGATCTCTCAGTGTCTTGCCAGCTATCGTCCTCAGTGTCTTCATTTCGGAAGTCCTCAAAACTTGTTTGGTCCTTACTGTGTCTGCCCTTCTTCGTTTTCTTCAATCTGTTTCAAATTTGTATTCCATTTACATCGCACATTTCAAATTGAACAACTTTTTGTATATTTTATAAGGATTAATTGTATCTCAATAGAGACGAAGATGCAAATTGTTTTCTGGGAAGAGAAGGAGGAAGAAACTTTATATATATATTGTTAGAATGAAATTTAACAAAGCAAAAAACAAATAATAATAAAATCTACATATCTTACGTCTTTTTTATCTATGATATCAAGTAATTTATAAATGTCATTAATATGTAGAAACATATATATGGAAATCTAGATATAATGTATTCCGTATTCAAATTAGGAACCTCGTTTCCGATTGGTTATCGTTTGAATGGGTTTGGACCAATGAGGAAGGTTCTTTTAAATTTGGAATATTATTCATCACGATGATAAGCCGATTTATCGTTACGTTCGAATAATTTAAATTCAGAATACATTATGTGAGTATTTGAAAAGATTTGATTTATTTACTGTTTTCCAAGATGAATGGCTTTAGAAAGTTGGTTTTATATTTGATTATTCAAATGTACTTGGAATTTTTATTTTAACTGTTATCTATCGAATTGAATGAAACAATGGAGAAATAATGTACAATGAATAAAAGGTGTAATTGTTTTTATTTATTTTTATTTAAAAAAAAAGTGTCCATGACGAATCAAGGAGTTCGAAGGACCACATAATACCAAAGTTTCCCTAGGTCAAAGATGTCTTGGGTTCGGTGATTTTTTTCGTTTAAATATATTTAAACGATGAATGACAGTATTTCAAATGATGATATATTCGGAAGGTATGTAGAACGGAATAAAGTATTATAAACAAAATTATAAATTAATCGCTGCGTTGGTTTGAAGATATGCGTGGATAAAGAAAGTATGATTAATAAAGGATACGTTAACGACGTGAATGTAGTCCGAAGTCGTGGAAGACCGAGAAAAACATGACACGGTCAAAAAATCGACATGTGTGTATGACTCTAAATAACTAACCATCACGCAGTCTCCCCGTAGAATTAGGCAGACTTCTCCTTTGATGAAGTGAAGCATGGAACTGCCAAAAAAATATGAAAATGCGGTTTATTGTAACACCTGATGATGCCAACATCGGTTGGCGAAACAGCTGTCGCGACACTCTCAGTGAATAAAAAGAAATTGTGATATTATAACAGTGTTTTAAATTTTAACATTAATTAATTATTTTACAACTGTTAATTCAAAAACTTTGTTTTATATCACAAATTGTATTTATTTTACTCCACGACAGCTGTTTCATTAACCAATGTCGAACTTCAAAATTATATCAAAGAAATTATTCAAATTGACTTGGGAACAAATACACAAGGATTCGAAAAATTACGAAAATTTGACATTTGATACATATTTTTGTAACACCTGATGATGTCAACATTGGTTGATGAAACAGCTGTCGTAAAGTAAAATAAATACAATTTGTGATATAAAACAAAGTTCTTGAATTAACAGTTATAAAATTTTAAATTATCATAGTGTTTCGGCCAAAACAATGGACTTCTTAATTAATTATTATTTAAATGAGCTTCAAATGGAAGTGAAGCATGGAACTGGCAAAAGAAGGATGAAAGTAGAATAAATGCAGTTGAAATGAGATCTCTAAGACGAATGTGTGGCAAATCTGTATATGATAGAGTGACAAATGCAAGTATAAGAAGTGAATGTGGTGCGAATGAAAGTGTTATGAACAAAATAAGGAAAAGGTCATTAAGATGGTTTGGACACATGGAAAGAACGAATGAAGACAGAATGGTAAAGAAGGTATATGTAAACGGCGTGAACGGAGCTAGAAATAGAGGAAGGCCGAGGAAAACGTGGCACGATCAAATCAATCAAATATTGAATGTCGGTCACGTGAGGAGTCGGAGAAATCGACGCGCTGGCATGACAGAACAGTGCGGCGTTCCATTATTTCTGCCTACCCCTCCGGGGAGACGGCGTGATGGTTAGTTAGTTTTAGTTAGTTATTATTTAAAATGAGCTTCAATCAAGAGGTTATAGTAAAGTCGTTGGATTATTTTGAATTTAAGCTTATTGTTCTATTTGAATCATCGAGCAGGATATTCTGACGGTTGTTTTTTCAAACGTAGAACGTGTCCATCTCGGAGACATGTGTCCGAGGCTGCAGTATCTGCCCGAACGTCTGTCCCCACATTTCTCTTATGCACTTTTTGCAGTGGCATTCGAGAGCATGCCGGCCGTGGTGAGCCCCGGGGAATGCCTGTCGGTAAGCCTTTGTCTCCGCGGGGGTATGCGGAGTATTCCACCGGTAGCGGGGAAACGTATTGTCGCTGCGGACAAGGTTGTATTCCCAGGGATCCTTTAACTGTTTTAAAACCACAACGCCTCACTCAAATACGCAATCAAAAACAACAAACAAATAAAATAACTTTGTTTCATCCACAAATATTTAAAAATATATTATTTATTAAAAAACACGGCACGTTTCAGAGGATTTCTCCATCTTCAGGTGTAAAAATATAATAAAAACTAAACAAAGAAAGACTAATATAAAAAACGCACTTAAAAATCGATACAATAATTTTAATTTCAAAATTGACCTGGGGTATTTGCTATACGTATTAATAAATATTTTTTATCAGCAAGAACTAATAAATAATATCAAACAATGATAATATAAAAAATATAAAATTGTAATTTAGAAAAAACATAAAAACCTACCTACCTACTTTTGAAATGACATAGAAATTAATAAATGATTAATTTGCATTTGTTTGGTAATGGAATATATATTTTTTATATTATCATCATGTATTATTATTGTTTAATATTATTTATTAGTTCTTACTGATAAAAAATAATTATTAGTACTTATAAAACTTATACGAGTATTACGAAGGTGTAAGCCTTCGAAACATGTTGAGAAAAATAAACCCAAAAGTGGAAAAATCAGTGTTTCATTTCATAAAAAAAATTTCATTATGTAATTCCACAGTGTTAATAACGCCTTAAGTTTATCTAAAGATAAACAAATAATAATAATAATAATAATATACTAATTTATAAAGCGCCGTTTTTGTGATGTAATCACCTCAAGGGCGCATTAAGACGTGTTTTAAATCTGAAAGTATAATATAACTAAATATCTTCTTCTTCTTATTTCGGTGCCGTGTCAGGTCCCCTCAACGTTGGCGATCACTGCAGCAAAGGCATTTCTGTCCTGCGCCACTTACAGGTTCTGAACTCTTGTAATTCCTGCCCGCTCTTGAATGTTCCGTAGTCAGGACAGATGCCTTTTATCAACTCCCCGATATACAAGTTTTAAATTGGGTATGAAATTTGAAAACTATGAGTTTTCAGCTACTAAGGCAACGCTTCGGCTCAACTAATCTTCCTATTGGAGAGGAGTTTGCCAAACAAAGTGTGGATTTCCTTAGATTTAGGCTGTCTGATATACAGAGTTCGGATATATAACTTGGTACCATTCCATGTAGCGCTTTGAAGACTGTCCAGCAGAGTTTATACTGGATTCTTTCTAAAATTAATGCCAGTGAAGCACGAATACAAACTAATGATAATAACTTGACATTTGATAATCAATAGACAAGCGGAACATAGACAGGCGAGAATTCATTGAATATTGATATAGCCTTTTTTCTCAACCCTTTCATTATTTTGGAATACAGTTTTATAGTGTATTTATTGTTTCTTGAACATTGATGTAAAACTCCATATTAAAAAATCAATACGAATGAAAACATCTGTTTTATACAAGTTTTATTATACGAGTATTTTAAGTGAATGACACGTTTCGTCTGTTCAAGGCATCACACATTTAATAATGCCCTAGACAGGCGAAATAAAATGTAATAAAACAGACGTTTTCATTAGTATTCATAATTTGATATGGAGTTTTACAACATTGTTCAACTAATTAACTAACCATCACGCCAAATCTCCTATAGGATAAGCGGGTTGTTGTTTATATGCTCGAGTTAAAGGAGCAGAATACGATAATTAAGATAATTGATGTGGCTCAATATATTGTCAACAATCATTTTAACAACAACCCGCTTGATTTTCACTACATTTTATGATGCCTTAACATGGCAAAACAACAAACCTAAAATATAATAAAAACTATAAAAAGCAGACGTTTTCATACATATTTAAAAAAGTATTCAGGAACCAACAAACTAACTCACCATCACGCCGTCTCCCGAAGCGGTAGACAGAAATAATGGACTGTCCCATTTTTATTTCCTGAAATACTTTCGATTACCCAACATCCATACATCGTGTCATGCACGCACGTGAATTTCTCAGACTCCCTACGTGGCCGACATTCAATATGTGCTTTATTTGAACGTGCCACGTTTTCCTCGTTTTTCCTCTATTTCTAGATCCGTTTACATCGTTAACATATACTTTTTACAATTCTTTCTTCATTTATTCTTTCCATGTGTCCAAATCATTTTAATGATCCTTTCATTATTTCGTTCATAACACTTTCATTCGCGCTACATTCACTTATTATATTTTCATTTGACACTCATATCATATACCTACAGATTTTCCATTTATCTTATTTCTTCTGTATTTACTCTACTTTCATCCTTCTTTTGCTAGTTCCGTGCTTCACTTTCAAACATAAGGGTCGGTAAAAGAACACCATTGTGCATCATTTTTCATAACACTTTAATTCGCAAAGCATTCACTTCTTTTATTTTCATTACCCCTTCGAGGAGACGGCGCGGCGTAATATAAAGAAGAAAACAATTTACATCTTCGTCTCTATTGAGATACAATTAATCCTTATAATTAAAAGCATTATTTGGTGTCAGATTTTCTTTTTCATTGTTTAATTTTGTATTCAATACTTAAGACGATGCATTTTGAGAACCAGTGGTAAACGTAGCGGATAGAATGCAGTGTTGACATTCTAAATCAAACCGGCACCTTGCAAAGCAAACGAAGAAAACGCAGCGGGTCCTCGGAGACCGCGTCTGTCCACACACTGCTCTACAAGAACCCAGGCCAATTTATTGAGGAAATTGAACATTACAATAAAACAATCAGGCATTTTTGCTAAACCGATAAAAGATAAAATATTTTATTTAAATATCTTCTTCTACTTCTCTTTCACTTTTGATAGACTTAGGAGTCTGTTATTTCAGGCGGGTCCTCTTGAGACACTGAACTCCAGCTTTCTCTCCACCGTTTCGGGGGTCTTCCTGGTCGGCGTTGTCCGTTTGGCTTTCCACGGAGAGCTATATATGGTATCGGACACGAGGGACAGCCGATGATGATCAAATCAAATCAAATCAAATCAAATCAATTTACTAACTCAATAGACATTACAAACAGGAAAATGTTTAAGGCATCTATTAAGTACAGGTAAAATATTATAAAGGACAGATACAACTTTAAGATGGTGGAGGACTTCACTTACCTGGGTTCGTCTATAACAAAAGAAAACGAAGATCACAAGGAAATCGAAAGAAGAATCACAATTGGTAACAAAACATTCTTCTCTCTACTACCAGCGCTCAAATCAAGAAACGTACACTGGAAAACCAAAATCACCCTGTATAAAACAATCATCCGAACAGTAGTGACCTATGGGTGAGAGGCGTGGACAATGACAGCGAAATCTGCAGAGCAACTGGATACTTTTGAGAGAAGGGTGCTGCGCAGAATTCTGGGGCCTGTGAATGACGGTGAAGGCTGGAGAGTGCGGCATAATGATGAGCTGTACAATATTTACAAAGCTCCCAGTCTCTCCACACAGGTCAGACTGAATAGACTGAGATGGGCTGGTCATGTGCAGAGGATGCCGTCATCGCGAACCCCAAAAAGATCGCTGGAGTGGCACCCAGGTGGTAGAAGACCAATTGGACGACCAAGGCTGCGATGGGAGGATGAAGTTGGGAGAGATGGAACAAGATTGTTAAGAGTGTCAGATTGGAGGGTCGAAGCGGAGGACAGGAGGAGTTGGAGGCGAAGAATACTGGAGGCTAAGGCTCGATATGGGCTGTAGGGCCATCGAAGAAGAAGAAGAAAAGAAAATATTATAAAAATACAACAAAGTACCAGGAACGCATTAGAGATGGTTCGACATTAGGAAGACAAGATGCTTTCTAAAGTCAATAGTATTTGCCCCCTGAACGAACTTTCACTAACATGAAAGACGTCGATCTCCGAGGAGACCGCGTTCAGCAGACTAATTGCTCTTCCCACCGGTGTCACCAGATGATGTATGGTATCCTATTTGAGCTCATTCTTTCTACATGTTGATGCCAGTATCGCCGTCTTTGACGTCCCCATCTGACCACATCTTCGACATCGCAGATTTCTCGGATTGCTGTATTCCTAACTCGATCACGTAGGGTTTTGCCAGCTATAGCGCGGAGTGTTTTCATCTCGGTTGTCCTGAGCATGCTCTTTGTCTTGACAGTGTCTGCCCTCGATTCAATGCCATATGTGAGGATTGGTCGCACACAGGTCTTATAAATGCTACCGTACCGTATTTAAATATATGATATTATAAACGTTTTCATCAGGTCATTATATAATGGTTTTACAATAGGGTTCATGTGCCGAGCTTTTAAAATATATATTGGATACAAGAATTTATCAATGAAAGCGTAGATGGCCGTTCTCAATGGAGTTCTGGTCCCAACCCTTATGTATAGATGCGAAGCATGGAACTGGCAGAAGAATGAGGAGAGCAGAATAAATGCAGTAGAGATGTAGTTCCTAAGACGTATGTGTTGTAGAATTTCAAATGCTGATATAAGAAAGTAATATAGAGCGGATGAAGGTATTATGAATGAAATTGTGAAAGGATCGCTACGTTGGTTCGGACATATAGAACGCATAGATGAAAAAAATATGGTTAAGAAAGTATACGTTAACGATGTGAATGGAGAAGGTCTTGTTAGAAGTCGAAGGAATCGACGTGCGTGTATGACTCGTTGTATGAATGTGGAGGAATCTAGAGAGGTTTGCCAGGATAGAGTAGTGTGGCAGTCCATTCTCTCTGCCTACCCCTGCGGGGAAACGGCGTGATGGTTTGTTTGTTTGTTTGTACTGGATTTTACCCATTGCGGGTTATCATTTTTAAGGATTAATCGTATCTCAATAGAGACGAAGATGTAAATTGTTTTTTGGAAACAGAATATGGTAGTCGAGGCGTTTACAGGACTTATGACCTGTCATTGGTTGGGTTAAGCGATCACTTTATGTTTAACCACATTCACCATTCCGCCCTTCTTACGACGCCATGTCTGACAAATTTTTGGAACTTGTATATATGTTAATATTTTTTAATAACTTCACTGTTGGTAGGTCCATCTACACTAGCGCCATCTATTAAGATAATTTGACTACCATATACTGTTTCCAAAAAACGATTTACATCTTCGTCTCTATTTATTTTGTTTCCAAGTAGATTTTTGTATTGAATTTAAAAGCAATGTCATATGAATTTAATACCAATTGTTAGATACGTATTTGGATTTGTCCATGCGCGACATCTGATATCTCTACTCCACTAAAAATACCTTTCTACAAAGTGCCATTGTATTGTCAATCATACTGCCGCGCCCGCGATAGATACGACATTTTTTACTATTCGCCAAAAAGCATTTGATCGCTTCTGTTCTGTTCTGTTGCCTACAAAATATTAATATTTTTAATTGAAATTTCTTTCTAAAAGATCACAGTAAATTACAAAAAAAATCATGATAATCTTAAGAAAACTTCTTTTTCTTCTTCTTCCTTATTGTATACCTATGTCTGTTCTCCAGAGTGTTGCTCCTCCTGTGAGGTAGACTCCCAGCTGTCCTTCCATCTTTTAGGAGGTGTTCCACGAGGACGAGTCCCATGAGGTTGATTATGCAATGCAATATAGGGGAGTCTGGTGGTGTCCATTCTTTGAACATGACCGTACCAGTCCCTTTTTCGCTATCTGCTCCATCTTATAATATCCTCAACCTCAGATATCTCTCTTATTATGGTGTGCCTTACGCAATCTCTCAGTGTCTTGCCTGCTATCGTCCTCAGTGTCTTCATTTCGGAAGTCCTCAAAACTTGTTTGGTCCTTACTGTTTCTGCCCTTGCTTCGACGTTAATACGCTTAAGAAAACTAATAATAATAATAATAAATTGGATAATTTATCGAGCGCCATTTTTATGAATTCCTCATCTCAAGGGCACTGTAGAAAATGCTCCGTTTTATGAACTAGTTAAAATAATAAACATATTTATTATATATAATAAACATATTTAGAATGAGGGCTACACCCAACGCAGTCGATCAACCCTTCTAATCAGGAAAGGATAATTTAAAAAGGTGCGTTTTGTGTCTTGATCTAATAATCACGCCGTCTCCCTGAAGAGGTAGGAAAAAATAATGGATCATTCCTTAACATTCATACATCGCGCCATGTCATTTGTTTTGTATTTAAAACAAAAATCATCTCGATAAATCCTGCATAGAATATTTGAAGTTACAAATTTTAAATTTGAATGTGGAATTCGAATTATTATAACGCTTTTTTCATATTTTTTTTATAATGAACGTTTGCTAGAATTATCTTGTTTACCTTGATTAACGGCTGGTATCGGGGTCTCTTTCTCGCTAGTGCGATGTCGCTATTCGCGTCCCGTTCGCACTCGCGGAGACTGTCGAATACCCGATCACCCGACACGGTACAGGGTATTTAGAAATGTGTTTAAATTAATTCTTAAGTCATCACGATACAAAGGGCTAGATTATGTAATTAACTAACTAACCATCACGCCATTTCCTTGGAGGGGTAGGCAGAGAGTATGGATCGCCACAATGCTCTTTCCTGGCATACCTCTCGGGCTTCCTCTACATTCATTCATCGCACCATGCACGCACGTCGATAATTCCAAATTCGAATGTGACCGCCTTTTAGTAATTGATTAATTTGGTCATGCCATGTTTTCCTCGGTCGTCCTCGGCTTTTTTTTCCACTCACGCTGCTTGTGTGCAACTTTTTAACCATTCTACTCTCATCGATTCGTTCCATATGTCCAAACCATCTCAGGGATCCTTTTTTAATTTTAGCCATGATGCAGTCATCTGCCTTACATTTCTTTCTTATTTCATCGTTCGTTATTCTATCATACAACGTTTTCCCGCACATTCTTCTTAGTGATCTCATTTCTGGCTTGATGATGGTGTTATATATACGCAGCTTTTTTGTATATCATAAGCAAGGTAAATAATAATGCAACTCCCATATAAAAAAAAACGTGTTCCTCACCCAATCTCGAAGAGTCTTTCCTGCCATTGTCCCCAGCGTCACTCGCCACTTGAGTCTTCGATTTTATATATATATTTTATAAAAATATCGTTCTATAAAACAGATGTTTTCATAAGTATTATCTTTTTCATCTGTTAAGCTAATTTGTTTTATATCTACTCCATGTATGGCTTAACACCCCCAAACTTAATAATGCACGTATGTATAACATGCGTTAAATTATGATACCATTAACTCAATCACGGGTCACATCTTGTTTTCGGAAATTACACTTTGAACAGAGATAAAGAATATTTAAAAATATAATTGCTTTTGGCCTGACGAAAGGTGTATATATATTCGCCATTATTTTTAACGCAGGTGCATTATGATTGGTATGTCTGGACCAGAGGTTCGCAATCTCTCTGGACCCCTGCACCCTTCATAAGAAAGAAAAATTCCAACGCCCCTTTCACATTATAACATTTCTTTTCTTTTCTGAGTCTACCTCACAGGAGGAGCAACACTCAGGAGAACAGACCACATAGGTCTACAATAAGGACGAAGAAGACGAAGAAGATTTATTATTACCAACTTGTGCAAAGTCTTGTCACCGACAGTCCCCCACTGTCTTTGGTCTGGTGTAGAATTCACGTGACAATAAAATGGCGATAGATAAGCTATCTCTTTGAACTTGCCTCTGGACCTGCCATCGCCCGCAAGTAATACTTCAGCACCCCCTAGTAAACATTATCTATGGTCTAGAGTAGTGGTTCTCAAGCTTTTTGGCGACTGAACCCTTTAGAAACACTATATATTTGACGGAGCCCAAAAATAAGCAAAACCTGGTTTAATGTTTTTTTTTTATATACGAGTATAAACTCGTACAATGGTGTTCTTCTACCGACCCTTATGTATGGGGAAGCGAAGCATGGAACTGGCAAAGGAAGGATGAAAGTAGAATAAATGCAGTAGAAATGAGATCTCTCAGACGAATGTGTGGATATTCTGTGTATGATAGAGTGTCGAATGAAAATATAAGAAGTGAATGTGGTGCGAATGATGGTGTCATGAACAAAATAATGAAAGGATCATTAAGATGGTTTGGACATATGGAAAGAATGAATAAAGAAAGAATGGTAAAAAAATTATATGTTAATGATGTAAATGGGACCAAAAATAGAGGAAGACCGAGGAAAACGTGGCACGATCAAATGAATCAAATATTGAATGTCGGCCATGTGAGGAGTCGGAGAAATCGACGCGCGTGCATGACACGATGTATGAATGTCGAGGAAGCGAGAGAAATATGTCAGGAAAGAAAGGTGTGGCAGTCCATTCTTTCTGCCTACCCCTTCGGGGAGACGGCGTGATGGTAAATTAGTTAGTTAGTTAGTTTACAACAGGTTGTTTGAACCCTATTACTGTATACAATTTATTTTTTAGCTATTATATTGATTCTCGTGACATGTGATAGGTAGCCAATCTATCGCCATTTTATTGTCACGTGAATTCTACACCAGACCAAAGACAGTGTGACAATCACACTGCCATCGCCGGGAATCGAACCCGGGACCTTCGGTATGGAAGTCAGAGCTTTTACCACGCTGCCACGAATGTCGTCTTCATTATTTCTTTATAATAATTTAAAGAAAATCATACAAAAAGATATACATTATTCACTACTGACTTCTACAACAGCATAGAAAAGTGCAGATCAATACAATTTTTTTAGGCAGTTTTCTTTTATTATATTTAGATTTTTTTTATTATATTCCATCCCGAACGAAGTGTATGACATTCGCAAGAAATCAACTGAGATGCGAAGTCTCCGTACGCCAGGAGGGAATTGAACAGGTGGACCAATTCAGATATCTCGGAAGCGAAGTAACCAGCTCTAATGACCTCCCCAGAGAAGTAAGGTCACAGGTGGATAGGGCTGCAGCAGTTGCAGGCTGCCTGAAAGATGTCATATGGAGAAACAATCTACAAGACCTGTGTGCGACCAATCCTCACATATGGCATTGAATCGAGGGCAGATACTGTCAAGACAAAGAGCATGCTCAGGACAACCGAGATGAAAACGCTCCGCGCTATAGCTGGCAAGACCCTACGTGATCGAGTTAGGAATACAGCAATCCGAGAAATCTGCGAGGTCGAAGATGTGGTCAGATGGGGACGTCAAAGACGGCGATACTGGCATGAACACGTAGAAAGGATGAGCTCAAATAGAATACCACACATAGCTCTCCATGGAATGCCAAACGGACAACGCCGACCAGGAAGACCCCCGAAACGGTAGAGAGAAAGCTGGAGTTCAGCATCTCAAGAGGACCCGCCTGAAATAACAGACTCCTGAGTCTACAAAAAGGGACAAAAGGGAAGAATATTCCGTCCCACATTAAGATATGGAGAGATAGTTGGGAGTCAACCTCCCAAAAGAGGCCAGCCGGAACAGGAACAGACCAAAGGTCTATAAGGAGAAGAAGAATATTTAGATTTATTATGCTGCTTGCCGCGGTGGAACCCCAAGGCTCCGCGGAGCACACTTTGAGAATCGCTGGTCTAGAGGATGGAGTTATTTACTTGGATCATACCCGTAATGAGTGTATATTTCCTGTACACTAAAGATGAAAATCTCACGCCCATCTCATTACGGTTTCCCAGAGGAGCTTAGCTGTGAAGAAAATAAATTAAATATCACTCTTTAAGGCACAGTGATAGATTGAGTCGGCGGAGCGAGACCAAACATAGACACTGGGTATTATAAAAATGCATCATAAAATAGTAAACACTCGATTAAATTTGTTTGATGCCATCCATTTAGATATGGCATCAATGCATTTGAATAATAATAGAATCAAATAATATAGACCTAAAACTGAGAATACTCCTCATCAAGACCTATGTATGGAGTGTCTTGATGTACGGCTGCGAGACATGGTGCCTATCCGAAAGGGATAAGCGGAGACTAGAGGCTTTTGAGATGTGGTCCTATAGAAAACTCTTTGGAATTTCCTGGAGAGACCACATCACGAATGAGGAAGTTCTTCAAGGAATCGAAGGAGGAAGGCACCTGCTCAGGACCTTGTCCGAAAGGCGTGCAAGATGGATCGGCCATGTAATACGTCAAGAAGGTCTCTTGCATGCCATAATGGAGGGTATGATCGAGGGGACAAACTCTAGGGGACGCCCACGCCGAGAGTACCTGGAGGACCTGGTGGTGGACGTACGCTGCTCATCATATGCAGATCTCAAAAGAGCCGCACAAGACAGGAAAAAATGGAAGAGAATAATGGAGGAAATTACTGCAAACCAATCCCAGGATTGAAACCAGAGAAGAAGCATTTGACAGTTATTGACTTAAGATGTTTGGTGTCATCAGGATTGCAGAAAATATAAAAGTTGTTGGTCAATATTTTTTTGTAAAACTTCTTCTTGTTCTTTTTTTTGTATACAACAGGAAGCATGAACCCCTCGTGACAGTGAATGGTAGCTAATCTAAAACCATTTTATTGTCACAAAAATTCTACACTAGACAAAAGACAGTGTGACAATCACACTGCCATCCCCGGGAATCGAACCCGAAACCTTCTATATGGCAGTCAGAGCTCTTAGCACTCTGCCGCGAAGGTCGCCGTCATTGACACGACGAAGAAGAAGACTATAACCATAGAGGCAAGCCAATTAACCGGGCTTTCCCTTTAAAACTAGTTTGCAATTGACACAAGCAAAATGAATATCTCAATCATTCAACGTTTTCCCGCATATTCTTCTTAGTGATCTCATTACTACGACATTCATCCTGCTTTCATCTTTCTTTTGCCAGCTCCAAGCTTCACTTCCATACATGAGGGTTGGCACTAGAACTCCATTGTGTACGGTCATCTTTGCTTCTGTGGATATATTTCTATTTGCAATAATGACTTTGAGTGCGCCCTTTATTTTATTCCCAGTACCAACCCTTCTTTCGATGTCTGTAAATAATTCATTAATTAATAACCATTCATGTTAATAATTTAATATGGAGTTCACCAATAATAAACATGTATTGTTTCTTGAAGAGTGAAATAATAAAACTCCATATTTAATTATTAAAATAAGTGACAATGTATATTTGTAATAGTTTTATGAGATAACTTTTTTCGCCTTGTAATAGTTTTATGAGATAACTTTTTTCGCCTTGCTAAGGAATTATAAAATAAATAAAAAATATTATTAAATTTAATATTTTTCTCAAAGATTGAAATCGTATTTTTTTTTAAATACATGTAATATCCAATATCGCATTTATATGATTACATATCCTTAAACATTCTATCCTTTCTCGCAACGTCCACCTGAATATTATCAGCAATGATGCATTACGTGTTGGTTCAGAGTCGAACACAGAATCTATGGAGTGTAGAAAATGTGATTTACCACAAGGCCGCTTCAGGGCCGCCTTGAGGAATTATTTTTAATTAAATATCAAATTAATAATTATCATTATACTATACATTTGTTTCGCAAATTAAACATAAAAATCGAGATCCTCATTCGAATCCATATAAGATAAATGAAAAGAAATAATCTATGGTTTTGGCGGGAACCCTAAATTTGTTAATTCAACATTATAAAATAATAATTTGAAATACTGTATTAACATCACGATTAAAAAAACGTTGAAGAATAAAACTATCTAACTAACTAACCATTACGCCGTCTCCCCGAAAGGGTAGGCATAAATAATGGCCTGCCATACTTTTCTTTCCTGACATATTTCTCTCGCTTCCTCAACATTCATACATCGTGTCATGCACGCGCGTCGATTTCTCTGATTCCTCATATGGCCGACATTCAATATTTGATTTATTTGATCGTGCCACGGTTTCCTCGGTCTTCCTCTTTTTCTGGTTCCATTTACATCGTTAACATATATTTTTTTTACCATTCTTTCTTCATTCATTCTTTCCATATGTCCAAACTATCTGAACAATAAATAAATTAAAAATTCTGATTTTGAGGTACTAGTTGGTCCCTTGCATAAAACGTAATTAAAAACTCATTATGCGAAGTAATATGTGAGAGACCAATGCATATACACACACACATATTTTTAAATAATTTTAAAAAATTCACTTTCGATATACTGACAGTTCATATGACTTTTGTTTTTGCTTAAACACCATTATTATGGCAGAATATATAATTTACGAAGCCCACGAATATACTGGGATAAAATAAAGCTTATTTTCTACTCTTTTGATAATTCATCACTGCAAATAAAAGTTTATCCACCGAAGCAGCACACAATGGAGTTAAATCGCCAACCCTAAACCCCTTAAAATAGGTATTTTAAACTGTTATATTAAATACCTTGATTTTTGTATCACATTTGTATTTTATTTTACGCGACAGCTGTTTTATCAACCTATGTTGACATCATCAGGTGTTACAATGTCCTGATGATGTCAATATAGCTTGATGAAACAGCTGTCGCTTAAAATAGAATACAATTGTGATACAAAAAACAAAGTTATTTAATTTAACAGTTTAAAATGTTAAGGTGTCATAGTGTTTCGGCCAAAACAATGGACTAAATTATTTTAATATTTTTATAGTCAGTGAGGGAGTGTTCATTAAAAATATATTTTCAATTCTGGAAAGAGTACTGCCTCACTGACGTCGACATATTTGGGATCTTTCTGAGATACTCATATGTTATATCTTAGTTTCATATCGATATTGTATTTTTGTTTACCGTTTTGTCTCCAAATAAGTCAATAAAATGATTTTACTGAAATTTCTCGATGGAAGTTAATTTTAAATAATAATTAAATAACACGATGTTTTTTAAACTATTTCCATGTTTGTCTTTATTTCGACAGCGACCGGTTTTGCCAGGCTTGCTGGCATCGACAGACTGATGCCAGCGATCCTGGCAAAACGGGTCGCTGTCGAAATAAAGACAAAAGTGGAAGTAGTTAAAAAATATCGTTTTATTTCATTATTATCCAAATAAGTCGTCTAAATGTATTTCGTTTGTTATGTCTCATATATGGTATGTGTTATATAAATAAATAAACCCTTATTTATGGAAATGAAGCTTTAAGCTTTAATCATTGAGAATAATGTGTGGGAAAATGATACATGATAGAATACCAAACGACGAAATATGGAAGAAATGTAGTCAGATGATCCCTCTGTTGGTTTGGACATATGGAACGAATGGATGAAATAAAAATGGTTTAAATGTTGTATAAATTGTGATTCTTGTACAATGTTTAATTTATAAACTTTGTACACAACACCAACTTTAATAAGCACACATGTTTTGGACACAATAGTTAAATAATTTGTTTTTTAATTTCACGAATGTGGACTGTTTGGACAATTTTTAATGATTTTTTTTCGGTATTTATGCTTTCGTTATAACAAATAATTTGAATAAATCCAAAATAATATTTTAAAGCTTTTATTGGTGTTCAGTAATAATCTTACTTATACTTATGTTTAAAGGGTAGTAGGGCTATGATGAGGTATGCTTTGCTGAAAAGTATGCCTCTACAAAATGTCGTAAGGCGCCATGTTGCATTTACAACAACAACACTACTATCAAGTCCAACTCTCTAGCGTCCACGAGAGGTCTTTTAAAGACCCCGCGAACTCCGGGCAATGTCGCACAAATTACCTAGTGCCATAGCAGATAGAGAGAGGATGAATATCGAGCTTCCAGAGCCATAAAACTGGATACACCCAGCTAAGGGAAGGTAACCCCGGCAGAAAATCCTCCAGAGAAAGCAAAGGAATACCACTCTGGATATTTTTCCCCAGGTCATCACTATGAAGGGTGATAATCAACGTTAGGGAGACCTGACAGGACACAGAAAGAAGAAGATACTTATGTTTTAAAATTAAAACAGTAGATATTACAATATATTTTGATTTATTTGGTTTAAAATAGCTAAATCATTTCTTTATTTATGTTTCGTGATGGTATTCAATCTAGACTTTTTGTATTGTCCCTTTCACCCGTTAAAGAAATGATTTACATAATAAATGCACACATTTCACAAGGACATGTGCTAAAATATATTAAAAAACACATTTCCTGTTGCATACAAAAGATTTTGTTTGAATCGGGATCGGTTTTCATTCTAGGGTACATTACGCAGGATATGGCGGAACTACATAAAAAAATGAATTTAATAAAAAATAGTAAAATATAACAATCAATTGATGGTTGAGGTATTAGTTTTGTAAAACTCTAACTAACTAACCATCACACCGTCTCTCCGAAGGGGTAGGCAGAAAGAATAGACGGCCACATTTTTCTTTCCTGACATATTTCTCTCGCTTCCTCAACATTCATACATCGTGTCATACACGCGCGTCGATTTCTCTGACTCCTCACATGGCCGACATTCAATATTTGATTTATTTGATCGGTCTTCCTCTATTTCTGGTACCATTTACATCATTAACATATAATTTTTTTACCATTCTTTCTTCATTCATTCTTTCCATATGTCCAAACCATCTTAATGATCCTTTCATTATTTTGTTCATGACACCATCATTCGCACCGCATTCACTTCTTATATTTTCATTCGACACTATCATACACAGAGTATCCACACATTCATCTATGAGATCTCATTTCTACTGCATTTATTCTACTTTCATCCTTCTTTTGCCAGTTCCATGCTTCGCTTCCATACATTAGGGTCGGTAGTATCACTATGATAGCTATAGTACCCTTTACATCGATTTAGCTCATGCTGTCATGATGTAAAGAGCGATTCAACAAAATAATAATAATAGACAAGTTTAAAAAAAAATATTGGTGAAAGTTTAGATGTCTCAACATTAATTATTAAAGCTCCAAAAACACACGGTTTGATTTAATGAAATGTGTTTTATTAGGCTGCCTTTTGTGTCATTATTTATTCACGAGCCGCCGGTGGGCGAAAAGGGCGTACCGTGGTATTGTGAGGCACAAAACACACGTAGGTATTCGAAAAAAGAATAAAAAATAAAGTTTTACACTATACAAAACCTCCCTTGAAGTTTTGGGCGGCCACTCCCCGTGTTCTTTTGGTATCGGCTTTCACGGCGTGAATAAACTAGTAGCAAGACACGCAACAAAACAAAATTTATTGGGATATATTATGGTGCACTCAAAGTCATTACTGCAAATAGATATATATCCACAGAAGCAAAGATGGCAGTACACAATGGAGTTCTAGTGCCAACCCTCATGTATGGAAGTGAAGCTTGGAGCTGGCAAAATAAGGATGAAAGCAGGATAAACGTCGTAGAAATTAGATCATTAAGAAGAATTGTTTTAAATTCATAGCAATGTCACCAGTCTGTTGATGCCAGCTATCCTGGTGAACCGGTCGCTGTCGAAATAAAGACAAAAAAACGGGGGTAGATTATAAAATCGTTTTATTTAATTATTATTATTTTTAATGGTTGAAATAAAAATGCAGATTTTCTATTTTACATTGAATCATTTGTTTAATAATTTAAAGTAAAAATACTAGTAATTGTCGTTTAAATAGTATTTGAAAATATTTGTTGTTTCTTGAAGAATGGTGTAAAACTGTATATATATATATATATATTTTTTTTTTTAAAGACTAATACCAAGGATTTAAATCAATGATATTAGAATTTATTTTACAATCTTCAATGTGAGCAGCAAATAGCTCATTATTATAATTAATACAAATGAAAACAACATGTTTTCTAATAGTTTTATTGTATTTTATAGGAATGTTGATTAATTGTTGAGTTATTAATGTGCAAATTAGTTAATCGAACGATTTAAATATTAAATGGAAATGTATTTCTAAACAAAACAATACGAATAAAAACTCCTGTTTTCTAGAAGTTTTATAAACATTTATTGGAATGACACACTTAACCTTGCTAAACCATTATCGTAATCATTAGAAAGATGAAACATATCATTCACATAAAATATAATAAAACTTCTAGAAAACAAACGTTTTAATTTATTATTTAATGTCTTCTACACCATAGTTCATGAAACAATAAATAAATAATGCAATGTTTTTAAGAAGTACTTCAACTTTTTTATTTATTTAGGCAAGCTCTCACGAGAGCTTGCCTAAATCGGTCGTAGTCGGAATAAACACAAAAGAAAAATTAGTTCTTAAAATATATAATTTATTTCATTATTTTGAAAATAACAATTTTAATTAAAACAATAACCTGCATTTTATGTTATGATCTTATTATAAGTGTAAACATTGAAATTCCGTTACAGAATGAGAGTAAGTACATGGTAATTACTAACTAACTAACCATCACGCCGTCTCCCCGGAGGGGTAAGCAGAAATAATGGACCACCACACTGCTCTGTCCTGACATGCTTTTCTCGATTCCTCTACATTCATACATCTTGTCATGCACGCACGTCGATTTCTCCGACTCCTCACGTGACCGACATTCAATATTTGATTGATTTGATCGTACCACGTTTTCCTCTGCCTTCCTTTATTTCTAGCTCCGTTCGCGTCATTTATACCTTCTTCAACATTCTGTATTCACTCATTCTTTCCATGTGTCCAAACCATCTTAACGACCCTTTCATTCTTTTGTTCATAACACTTTCATTCGCACCGTATTCATTTCTTATACTTGCATTTGACACTCTATCATATACAGATTTACCACACATTTGTCGTAGAGATTTCAACTGCATTTATTGTACTTTCATTCTTATTTTGCCAGTCCCATGCTTCACTTCCATACATAAGGGTCGTTACAAAAACAACATTATGCACTGCTATCCTAACTTTTTTGGATAAGCATGGTATGTAATGACACATTGTAAAAATAAAATTAAATTCTATATTTTGACGATTTGATTCGTTTGTTGCATTTCTCCCCAATTCTTTAATCTGGCTTATAAGTTTCTTCTATCAAACTGTTAGTAAAGACATGTGTTCTTCGAGAAGCCTAGGGCGAATTGTAATGATGCTCAAGAAATCCTCTGGGATATAAAAGATGATAATATTTAATAATAAAAAAAGTTTAAGGAGAAGGCATCATATACGAGTATAATACTATTGAATTTAATGTGGAAATAATTAATGAAGACAGAATAACGAAGAAAATACATGTGAAGGACGTAAACGAAACTGGAAATAGAGGAAGGCCGAGAAACATGTGGCAACATTAAATCAATAAAATATCAAATGTCGGTCACGTAAGGAGTCATGACACGATGTATGAATGTAGAGGAAGCGAGAGAAGTATGTAAGGTATATAAGGTAGTTGGTTAGAAAAACTCCATATTAAATAATAAATCCGAATGAAAACGCCTGTCTTCTAGATAATTAATACGAATGAAAACGACAGTTTTCTAAAAGTTTTATTATATATTATGGGAATGACATGTTTCGCCCATCTAAGGCATTATCAAATGTCTAGAAATAAAATTCCCATAAAATATAATATAAATTCTAGTAAACTCTCGTTTTCATTCGTATTAATATTTTCATTCGACACTCTATCATACACAGAGTATCCACACATTCGTCTAAGAGATCTCATTTCTACTGCATTTATTCTACTTTCATCCTTCTTTTGCCAGTTCCATGCTTTACTTCCATACATAAGGGTCGGCACAAGAACACCATTGTGCACTGCCATCTTAGCTTTTTTGGATAGGCTCAACCATATTCAGTTTCCAATTTGCATCTTCGTCTCTATTGAGATACAATTAAATCATGATTGTATTATATTTAAATTTGTAAAGTATGTATTGTATATATTATAATATGTAAAGTATGAATTTGTATCTGTATGAGAACTGACAGTGAAATCAGAATATATGGAACCTGCGTAAGGCCTATACTGACATGTACCATTGAGACTAGAGCGGATACCATAAGAACGAAGGCTAAAGTGCGGGTGGCAGAGATGAGGTCGCTGAGGATGATAGCAGGAAGGACTATTCGAGATAGGGTGAGGAACACGGCTATCCGCGAGATCTGCAAGGTAGAGGATGCAGATGAGGTGCACGTGCAGAGGATGGATCCCACCAGAATGCCACACGCTGTGGCGCATCAGATTCCTGCCGGCTGCCGTCCCCCGGAAGACCGCCGAAGAGATGAAGAGATAGTTGAGAGTCAACCTCCCAAGAGAGGCCAGCCTGATTTCAGGAACAGACCAAAGGTCTATAAGGAGAAGAAGAAGAAGTAACTAACTAACTAACCATCACGCCGTCTCCCAGAAAGGGTAGGCAGAAAGAATGGACTGTCACACTTTTACTGATGCGGCACTCCATCCTTCTCTTTTCGCCCCGCGGGAGACGCAGTGTGATGGGTTGCGTACCTCATCGCCACCAATAGGCATCTCCCACGCACACTTCAATCGTGCAACACCCACAAAATAAATCTAAAACAAATAATATAAAATACAATGATAAAAAAAAATAATAATAATAATTTAACGCAAAATGTTCTTTTTAGATGGTGCACATATTGTCTATTTAATTTATTTTCCACGAATCCACCGTTTTTTAATTTAGCTCATAATGTAATAACACATAATGTTTTTTTATCGATGTTGCACATGTTGACATGGACGATCCGGACTTTTGTGTTTATTTAATTTATGTTATATTTATGATAATTATTCATAAAGTCGTATCTTATAAGAAGTATTATATTTATAATAATTATTCATATAGTCGTATCTTGAATACTTAAGCGTGATATTATCAACCATAGCGACTGCATTATGCACTGGTGCATAGCCGTATAGAAACTTCACATATTTTTTTATTATAAAATAAACAATGACGTTTGTCATCAATGGGCATAGAACGTCTGATTCAACGGTCAATGACATTGAAAAGCGGAGTGACAGCGCGGCGATTCCCTGTCTCGTGATTGGTGCAGTCATTTAGCGTGACGTCACGCCATGTCTGTTCTTTTTTTGAATTTTGACATGACAATGCTCTCATGACATCTATCGGGCGAGCGCGACACGTCATTAAATATGAATCAACCAAGTTTTTATATTACCTTATATAAAAGTAAGATGGTTTGGTCATGTACAAGAATTCCCACATTAATATTCGTAATACAAATTTTTCTGATATATTTAAGGATACTTGATATATGTTCTACTTAAAATTAGGATCACTAAGATGGTTTGAAAATACATAAATCGTGACGTGCACGCAGGTCCATTACTCTGACTGCTCATGTGACCGACATTTTATTTAGGTGATTTGATCGTGCCAGGTTTTTCTCGGTATTTCTCTTTTTTTTGTTCACTTTACAACATATTTTTTACGCTTATAATGTTCTCTTTAAAATTAGGGTCACATAGATGGTTTGAAAATACATAAATAATCACGTGCACGCCGTCGATTGTACAAATCATCAAGTGATCCACTTTTAATATTTGAGTGATTTGATGGTGCCAGGTTTTCCTTAGTCTTCCTTTATTTTTTTTACATTACAACATATTCTTACTATATCATTATTTCATCATTCATTATTTCCACGTGTCCAAATCATCATAATGACCCTTTCATTATTTTGTTTATAACACTTTAATTTGCACTGCAATAATTTCTTATATTATATTTGCATTTAACACTTTTATATACAGATTTAAAACGCATCAAATCTATAATATTCGTGAAATATAAAATTAAATAAATGTAATAATTGATTTTTTTACAATAGTGTTATAGTGTCTTTAAAGTGTAATTTACTATAAATGTATTATTTAAAAACTAACTAACTAACTAACCATCACGCCGTCTCCCCGAAGGGGTAGGCAGAAAGAATGGACTGCCACACCTTTCTTTCCTGACATATTTCTCTCGCTTCCTCAACATTCATACATCGTGTCATGCACGCGCGTCGATTTCTCTGACTCCTCACATGGCCGACATCCAATATTTGATTTATTTGATCGTGCCACGTTTTCCTTGGTCTTCCTCTATTTCTGGTACCATTTACATCATTAACATATAATTTTTTTACCATTCTTTCTTCATTCATTCTTTCCATATGTCCAAACCATCTTAATGATCCTTTCATTATTTTGTTCATGACACCATCATTCGCACCGCATTCACTTCTTATATTTTCATTCGACACTCTATCATACACAGAGTATCCACACATTCGTCTAAGAGATCTCATTTCTACTGCATTCATTCTACTTTCATCCTTCCTTTGCCAGTTCCATGCTTCGCTTCCATACATAAGGGTCGGTAGAAGAACACCATTGTGCACTGCCATTCTAGCTTTTTTGGATAGGTTTTTGTTTGCGATGACAACTTTAAGTGCACCATTCACTTTGTTGCCTGCCCCAACCCTTCTTTCAATATCCCTCTCCACTCTCCCATCTCTTGTAAACATACTACCTAAATACACAAACTCAACTACTTGCTCCAAGTTTTCACCATTCACGCTAATGTTGCAGACTGTCATGGTTTCTTCCTTTTCAAAAATCATTACCTTGGACTTAATAATTTAATAAAACGATGTTTATTAACTCCTTCCATTTTTGGCTTTATTTCGACGGCGACCGATTTCGCCAGGCTCGCTGTCGTAATAAAGACAAAAGTGGAAGTAGTTTAAAAACATCGTTTTATTTAATTATTATTTAAAATTAACTTCCATCAGGAGATTTCAGTTAAATAATTTGAATATCTATAATTAATTGTTTTTTCTTTTGTTACAGGTAATTTTGGGAATTCAATACAATCTACATTGGGCAACACTTTCTATATAATACTCTTATAGTTATATACAAATTTTCTGGTAAGTTTTTTAAAATTATTATTATATCGCGGCCTCGACAACGTTTTACATCGTCTTCCTCTATTAACTGTTCCGTTTACATCGTTAATATTACCATTATTTCTTGATTCATTCCTTCCACGGGTCCAAACCATTCACTTATTTGACACTCTATCATTTACAGATTTATACACAATCTAAGACATCTCATTTCTACTGCATTTATTCTATTTGCATCCTGCTGGAGGAGCTGTTTCACGCGGCTAAGGATAATGGATAGGATTACTTCTAAGTTGATTTTCAAAATGACACTGTTACCAAATATATCGATGGCTCTATCTACGAACATTACGGTTCTCACATTGTCTTTAATCTGGTGTAGAATTCACGTGACAATAAAATGGCGATAAATTAGATATCCATCACATATTATGAGAATCAATATAAAAGCCAATGAAAAATTGTATATTCCCGTCCACGCCTGGATAAAGGCCTCCTCCGTTCGCTTCCACGTCACTTTGTCTTGTGCAAACTGCACCCAAGTTATTCCGACATGTCTGTTCAGATCATCCTTCCACCGTAGTTGCGGTTGCCCTGCACATCTCTTTGCGGTCCATGGTCTCCAAATCAGCAGTCTTCTTGTCCATTTTTTGTCTGAGCTTTTGGCTACTTGACCTGCCCTTTACATTTTAGAGTCGCTCTCTTTGTTTTTTCTTTCACCGTATCGTTTCTGACTCTGTCTCTTAGGCTTATTCTTAACATGGCTCTTTCACTCGTAGGATATGTCCTAGTTATAGCGATTTGATGTCTTTAATAAGTTCGTCCTTGAGATTGAATAAAAATGGGGTTAGGTTGTCCCATTGCCATGATGGTCGTTTTAATTTATTTATATTTGTTCATTAATCCCGTTATCTGACAACGAGGACAGACCAACACGCTACATCTTAAGATCATTTTTTAACAACTTAATTACGTATGCATTTTTTTTTTGAGTCTTGGTGAAACAGGAACACAACAGATGGCATATGGGAGAATGGAGAGTATCCACACATAACAAAAGCAACACGAACGGTCGGGGAACAGTCACAATTGTACCCCATTGAGTCGTAAGCGATTCAAGAGCCCCTATCTCCTCTAGTTATTACTTGGAGTGTTCGGCTCGAGTGCGAGGTAGGAAGTCCGCCAGTGAAGGAGGTAACAAATTCGATACAAAGCTTCAAAAAGCAGTGACGCCCGATTATTTTTTTATGAACTTTCTTCGCAAATCATTAGAATTATTTTTTTGTTTCTAGAAAAATTCTAAAAAAACAGCATTGTTTACATTACTTTCCTACAATAAAAATATTGCTTCTATGTTCGCCATACTTTGTGTTGTAGATGTTTTATTTGTCTTTTTTATACACTTTGTATATACAACACTATTAAAATTACATATCTGACATGTTTCGGACAACCAGTCCTTCTTCAGTGATACATATTATAAAGATACACATTTAAAATATTATAAAATTCTTTACAAATATGATCAATTTTGACAGATATTATAAAGATTTATTTTGGAACTATATATAAAAATATTTTATATATTTTATTTGATCATTTTAAAACATCATAAATTGCACTATTTAAATGAAATATAAAAACGTAGTTAAATAGTGAATTCCATTAACTTAATAGTATTCACAATATAAAAATAAAAAACAAAAGCGATATAAAAATAATAATTACTAACCATCACGCCATCTCCCCGAAAGGGTAAGCAGAAAGAATGGACTGTCACACTTTCACTGATGCGGCACTCCATCCTTCTCTTTTCGCCCCGCGGGAGACGCGGTGTGATGGGTTGCGAACTTTTATGAAAATTAATAATTTTAAAATTGACATTTATTTCTAGTATCATACATTACATAATAATTATAAATTAAAACGTCTGTTTTCTAGTAATTTATTTTATGTTATTAGAATGATATTTTTCGACTTGCTAAGGCACTATCAAAAAATATGCGCCGTCACTAGTATTTTATGTAATGAGAATGACATGTTTCGTCTTTCTGAGGCTATATCAAAAAATAATAACAATGGACTAACTTTTATTGCGCCGTCACTAGTATTTTGAATAACCTTGTAGTCGCCAGGAGGCTAAAAATATTTTTCATTTTGTTTTTAAATTTAGAACATTTAAATCATTTGTAGACACAGCATGATGGTACTAAGTAAATTTAACTTTTATTTTTGTTAGATGAACGTCTCAGAGTTCAATATAACGTTTTATAAACATACAGAAGTACCTGTCCGGCCGCTTACCATCTGTAGCTTTCTTGATCTATTGCGCATGCTTGGACTCAGAGTACCGGACGAAAATTTATCCATAACATTAAATGATATTTGTAAATCGAACATGGAATAATTTTATTTAAATTAACTAAAAAAACAATTCAATTTATTAAATATTTGTTTACAATAAAATTGGACTAAGTTGGGCAGCTTTCGGAAACATCAATTAATCGATCAACCTGAAACGTAAAGTCTATGAAGCCTGCGTTCTGCCAGTTGGTACTTATGGTTTAGAAACTGTAACATTGTCCAAACAAAGTGCCGAGAAACTACGAGTGACCCAAAGAGCAATGTTAGGAATAAGTCTAAGAGACAGAGTCAGTTATACGGTGAGAGAAAAAAAACAAAGGTCACTGACATCATCCACTGGGTGGCGACTCTAAAATTGCAATGGGCAGGTCACGTAGCCAGAAGCTCAGATTAAAAATTGACAAGAAGACTGCTGACTTGGAGACCGTGGACGGCAAAGAGAAGTGCAGGGCGACCGCAACTACGGTGAAAGGATGATCTGAACAGACACGTCGGAATAACCTGGATGCAGTCTGCACAGGACAGAATAACATGGAAGAAAATAGTGGAGGCCTTTGTCCAAGAGTGGACGGGAATAGGCTGAGGAAGAAGAATAAGAAGAATGTCAAAGTGTCATAGTGTTTCGGCCAAAACAATGGATTATTTAATAAGTATAAATAAGCACAAATAACTTAGTACACGGTTTCTCCTAATTGCTTATCCCCACTCCTCCCTCCACATTTTTAAACCCTAGTGCTAAATTCTTTATTGTATTTAACTTTAGTATACTGTAGATCCTGAAGATGAAAGCATTGCTTTCGAAACATGTAGACAAATAAATATACTCATAATAAAGTGGTGTTAACTAAGTTATTTGTGCTTATTTATACTTATTGAATATGTCACCACAAAGTTTAAAACATATAGAAGATTCTTTTTTCACAAGATTATTTAATAATATCAAAGTAAATATAGTAGTTGAGTTTGTGTATTTAGGTAGTATGTTTACAAGAGATGGGAGAGTGGAGAGGGATATTGAAAGAAGGGTTGGGGCAGGCAACAAAGTGAATGGTGCACTTAAAGTTGTCATCGCAAACAAAAACCTATCCAAAAATGCTAGAATGGCAGTGCACAATGGTGTTTTTCTACCGACCCTTATGTATGGAAGCGAAGCATGGAACTGGCAAAGGAAGGATGAAAGTAGAATAAATGCAGTAGAAATGAGATCTCTTAGACGAATGTGTGTATATACTGTGTATGATAGAGTGTCGAATGAAAATATAAGAAGTGAATGCGGTGCGAATGATGGTGTCATGAACAAAATAATGAAAGGATCATTAAGATGGTTTGGACATATGGAAAGAATGAATGAAGAAAGAATGGTAAAAAAATTATATGTTAATGATGTAAATGGTACCAGAAATAGAGGAAGACCAAGGAAAACGTAGCACGATCAAATAAATCAAATATTGAATGTCGGCCATGTGAGGAGTCAGAGAAATCGACGCGCGTGCATGACACGATGTATGAATGTTGAGGAAGCGAGAGAAATATGTCAGGAAAGAAAGGTGTGGCAGTCCATTCTTTCTGCCTACCCCTTCGGGGAGATGGCGTGATGGTTAGTTAGTTAGTTAGTTAGTTAAGTAAATATATATACTAATATCGTGTAGTAATAGAAAGATTGTATGATTTTATCAAGCATGATAATTTCCATAGTATCTGTGCACCTTGTTATAGACGTGTTGGGTGTAATTAAGTTAGTTCTATGTTCCATTTTGTTGTATAAGGGTTGGCACCAGAGCTGCATTGTCCAGATTAATAAGCGAGAGACACGTTTAACGCGTTTTCTTGAATAATGAATATTGAAACGAGCAGTTGGGTTAGTCACCGTCAATGTTATCGTGATCAACAAGTGTACTGTTCCAATGCATGGAGCATTTAGAAGTAGATTGCCTGCAGAGAACAGGTTGGCGTTCCGCAATTTCCTTTGAAATTTGCTGCGTTAATTTATATGTAGAGCAAACATCCGTCATCCGATACTTCAAAGATACAACGTTCAATAAACTAGTTTTAATTCCAAATGGATATTCATCATATTTAAAACTGATCAAAAACGTACGTTTTTACTTAACTAGCAAAATAGAGGATATCTTTCGGTGGAATAGATCCAGAAGAATATATTTTCAAATCAAATCAAATCAAATCAATTTATTAACTCAAAAGACATTACAAACAGGAAAATGTTAAGGCATCTATTAAGTACAGGTAAAATATTATAAAAATACAACAAAGTACCAGGAACGCATTAGAGATGGTTCGACATTAGGAAGACAAGATACCTACTTTCTAAAGTCAAGAGTATTTGTCCCCTGAACGTACTTTCACTAATATAAAAGACGTCGATCTCCGAGGAGACCGCGTTCAGCAGACTAATTGCTCTTCCCACCGGTGTCACCAGAGGCAGATTGGTTCTGGCGGCCGGTAGGTAAAACAATCTGTGCTGTCGCTGTCGGAGATATCTATCGGGGACAAAAAGCCGACCCTCCAGCCGAAAACCCTCCAGTACGGCCGAGTTCTCGAAGTATCCCCTAATTAATCTAAAGAAATAAGTAGTTGGATGTCCATCTCTTCGAAGCTGTAGAGAATTGGTTCCGAGCATTCCCAAAAGAAATGCCGTGGGATAGAGCCACTTTTTTTAGGACTATTAGGATTATGTCCTGTTATTTCTCGGAGCCTGTTCCTGTCTGTCTCTGTCAACTGTCTCGCCATTGTTTATGTGGTCTTCCTACAGGTCGATTTCCTGTTAGTACTTTATTTGCGGCTATATTGATCACTCTTTCAGAACATGCTCTTTCCACATGATCTCTCCAGTCTTCTCAGTCTTCCCCATCGCACGACATCTTCTACATTACAGATCTTTCTTTTTTCGGAATTTCTTATTCTGTCTCGGACTGTCGTTCCCGCAACGTGGATCTTAGGAGACTTTTTGTTCTGATGGTGTCAGCTCTCGTTTCTATTCCATATGTCATTATACGACTACAAGACATGCGTACGTCTATTACAATATTCGAATCTACAAGACATGCGTAACGTCTCATAGATATTTACCATATTTAAAACTGATCTAAAACGTACGTTTACTATGAATTAATAACTTAACTAGCAAAATGGAGGATATCTTTCGGTGAAGTAGTTCCAGAAGAATATATTGGAAGAAGCATGTAGCTAAAATGTAGAGACAGACTCGCATATAGTCGCTTAGAGACACCGTCCTCCTGGAAGACCATCTAACAGATTGAGGGATAAATACATTTGGCTTCTGCATCACAGATCGCCAGATTTATTAAAAGAAAGAGAATAAGAAGACAATACTACAGGATTTTGAATTTATTCGTATTATTGGGGTACCATAATATTTAATACTGTTAAAATTTAAAACACTGTTATAATATATTATCACAGTTTATTTTTATTCACTGAGAGTGTCGCGACAGCTGTTTCGCCAACCGATGTATGCATCATCAGGGGTTACATTAAACTGTTTATTTTAACAGTTTATTGTAATACCTGATGATGCATACATCGGTTGGCGAAACAGCTGTCGCGACACTCTCTCATGGAACTGGCAAAAGAAGGATGAGAGTAGAATAAATGCAGTAGAAATGAGATCTCTAAGACGATGTGTAGTATCTCTGTACTCGTATATGATAGAGTGTCATATAAGAAGTGAATGCGGTGCGAATGATGGTTTGGACACATGGAAATAATGAGTAAAGACAGAATGGTGAAGAAGGTATATGTAAACGACGTGAACGGAGCTAGAAATAGAGGAAGGCCGTTGAAAAAGTGGCACGATCAAATCAATAAAATATTAAATGTCGGTCACGTGAGGAGTCTGAGAAATCGACGTGCGTGCATCACAAGATGTATGAATTTAGAGGAAGCGAGAGAAGTATGTCAGGACAGAACAGTGTGGCACTCCATTATTTCTACCTACCTCGGAGAGACGACGTGATGGTTAGTTAGTTACGTTTTCTATAATTCGTCTCAACACCATATGTCAATATAGGTCGAAAAGAGTATAGTTGTGTTAAAAACTGCATATCTATCAACTAAAGTATAGTTGTGTTAAATACTGCATACTTATTACATTTTGAATGTACTCGTATACATATACTTGAAGACGAATACTGGATTAAACCCATTGTGGGTTATCATTTCAATGATTAATTGTATCTCAATAGAGACGAAGATGCAAATTGGAAACAGAATATGGTGGTCTTATTTAGGTTGGGTTAAGTGCACGCTTTATGTAATACAACAATCCCCATTCCGCCCTTCTTACGACCACCACGTCTGACAAATTTTTGGAAGATGTATATATGCTGCAATGTTGGGGAACATTTTTTAGTTCAATCTACAATGAATACTTATTGTTAAAAATGTCGGTTTTTTGCATTTATTTTTATATGTTAACGGTTAGGGCGTAATTATTGTATGTTCATTTCATTTACAATTTCATATTTCTTGTTAACATTTTATATGAACAAAAAAAATCATATGTAACTTGCATTCCTTTTGTTCCGTGTTCCAACAATGGCATTCTGAATTTAAAGTTGAATAAAACAGGGGACCGAATTGGGTATTTAGTATCAAAACTCATCAGCGCGTTAAAAGTCGATTTAATATCAAAACTGAATTAATTAAAGCAAAAAAAAACTTAAATATAACTAACTAACTAACTAATTATCACGCCGTCTCCCCGACGGGGTAGGCAGAAAGAATGGACTGCCACACTTTTCTTTCCTGGCATATTTCTCTCGCTTCCTCAACATTCATACATCGTGTCATGCACACGCGTCGATTTCTCTGACTCTTCACATGGCCGACATTCAATATTTGATTTATTTGATCGTGCCACGTTTTCCTCGGTCTTCCTCTATTTCTGGTTCCATTGTTTTACCATTCTTTCTTCATTCATTATTTCCATATGTCCAAACCATCTTAATGATCCTTTCATTATTTTGTTCATAACACCATCATTCGCACCGCATTCACTGTTATTTTCATTCGACACTCTATCATATACAGAGTATAAGAAATATAAGACATTGATAAACAAACTAATTAACCATCACCCCGTCAATTCCAGTTCATTTAAAAAAATAATTATAATAAATAAAACAATATTTTTTTATTAACTACTTCCACTTTCGTCTTTATTTCGACAGTGACCGGTTTCTCCAGACTGGCTAGCCACTATAAACCAGTCGTTGTCGAAATAAAGACAAATGTGGACGAGGTTATTAAACACATCATTAAAATTAAATAAATTAAAAACTTAACCTTAGCAGCTATATGGATGGGGAAAACCGAATAAGGCGATGCCACCCTTATGAACCAAGAACTATAACATATTATATTTAAATACAGTAATAATAAAAACAAAAGTATATTTTTTTCAAACGTTATATATAAATATGTAAGCTATAATAAAATTTAAATCCATTGTATTGAATATGAATCTTCTTGAATACCTGTAATACCAGTATTTAAATTCAGTAAATTTTACATGAAGATTATTTTTGTATAGAATCATGTTTATCACCACTCTTCTATATGTATAAAAAGGACTCGGTTTGCAATAGTGTCACCAATCTGTCGATGCCAGCGAGCCTGGCGAAACCGGTTGCTGTCGAAATACAGACAAAAGTGGAATTAGTTAAAAAACATCGTTTTATTTAATTTCTAATTAAAAGCATCATTTTGTTTGATTATTAATTTAAAAACACAACAAGCTATCACGCCGTTTTCCCGAAAGGGTAGGCAAAAAAAATGGACCGCCTCTCTAGCTTCCTCCACATTCGTACAGCGAGTCATATACGCACGTCGATTCTTCCGACTTCTAAAAGGCATAAAAAATAAATCAGTTAATTTTTTTATCCGAATACACCCCTGCATCTATATTCTAGCGTAACGGACCATGTCGGGGATTACCCACGTGAAAATACAGTAAAAAAAAAAAACAGTACCTACCCACATTATCTTTTCGAATTTGTTCGAATCTGTTTAAAAACAGATCGCTTTGACGTTGCGAACAAAACGGTCAACATCAATTGTTGATTTGGAGATATATATTTTTTATGATGAATAAATATGTATTTCTGTGTGATTATAACGTATGATATATGCGATATTTCAAAATAATAATCACTAGTTGCAACCCGTGAAATATTCACGGATATAAAAGATTTTTTACCCATTATAAACTTGGTTTACTTTGCAATCGTAATCAGTAATAAAGTTTTAACTTTTTATGTAAATACGTTTAAATTTTCAAACGAGTTTTGAGGATTTCTGAAATGAAGATACTGAGGACGATAGCAGTCAAGACACTGAGAGATCGCGTGAGGAACACCAGAATAAGAGAGATATGTGTGGTTGAGGATATTATAAGATGGAGCAGATAGCGAAAAAGGGACTGGTACGGTCATGTTCAAAGAATAGACACCACCAGACACCCCTATATTGCATTACATAATCAGCCTCATGGGACTCGTCCCCGTGGAAGACCTCCTAAAAGATGGAAGGACAGCTGGGAATCTACCTCACAGGAGGAGCAACACTCTGGAGAACAGACCATATAGGTCTACAATGAGGAAGAAGGAGAAGAAAAAGTTTAAATTTTCACAATCAACAACACCAGTTTGTTCTCCTTGTGTTTTGTACACTAATGTCATAAAACAAAAATCAGAACAAATTTCAAAATAATCCTGAAACGTTCAAGGGACGGCATAAAGAACGTATCATCACACTGTTCTTTCACGATATATTTCTCTTCATTCCTCAATCGTGTCAGCACGTACGTCGATATCTCTGAATGAAATAAGGTATTATGAACAAAATTATGAAAGGATCACAGGGTGAAGAAAGAATGTTTAAAAAGTAAACGTTAACGATGTAAATGAAGTACGGAGTCGAGGTAGACCGAGGAAAAAATGGCATAACCAAATTAAATAAATTGGTCATGTTAGAAGTCGGAAGAATCGACGTGCGTGTATGACTCGCTGTATGAATGTGGAGGAAACTAGAGAGGTATAACAGGATAGAGTAGTGTGGCGGTCCGTTCTCTCTGCCTACCCCTGCGGGGAAATGGCGTGATGGTTTGTTGTTGTTGTTGTTTTTGCCACTTTCATACGTAAGGGTCGGTACAAGAACACCACTGTGCAGTGTCATCTTAGCTGTTTTGGATAGGCTTTTGTTTGCGATGACAACTTTGAGTGCACTGTATTAAGTATCCCTCTCCACTCGCCTATCATTTGTTAACATTCTTCCTAAATATACAAATCTATTATTCCAGATTTTTCCATTTACGCTAATATTGCAGACTGTCATGCTTTCTTCTTTTTTGAAAATCATTACCTTATTTACAGTTTGCGAGCTTATTGTCGAATAGCGGTTGCAGTCAAAGTAATAAAATAAATATATTCCAATGTCTCCGACGGTATTTCCGCTGACATTATCCACTAATTGAATCGTTAAGTTGTTACTTTGTTAGGGTGCACATCTGTTAATTTTTTCATTTACAATGGTACACTATCTGAAATACAGCAGTACATAACTGAGTTCAAGAGGCAACCCTTGAAAATGGAAGTGACTTGGAAGAATGAGGACATGAACACATTTATTTCGGCGTCTTTAAACTTTTTCAGTGGTCTTCCTGAAATCTTAATCTGAAACTCCGACAAAGAATTGTAAAATGTTATGTATGGTCTATTCTACAATATGGCTATGCAACTTAGACTTACTGACCCTATTGGTCCACGGTATACGGAGTATTCTGCGATATATCCACATCTCAAACGCCTCCAACCGGTTCATTACATTCACTTTCAGAGTCCAGGTTCGGCAGCCATATAGTAGAACAGACCATATATTACATTTAATCATTCTTTGTCGGAGTTTCAAGTTAAGATTTTCGTTGCAAAATAATGTTCTCATTTTATTAAACGCAGCTCATTTTATTATTCGCACCAATCAGTTGCAGAGTGGATGAAGAATAGTTATGTTAATTAATTGTTTAAAAAAAACACGATATTTTCAACAATTTTTTGACATTTGACAGCTTATCACCTGAGAGTAAGAAGGTTCCAACTGTCAAAAGTAAAAAGCTGAGAAAAATGAAGTCAAAGTTTTGGTGGTTTCGGGTGTTTATCTTGGAATAAAAGGGTTCCATCTGAAGCAGATGAAACTCTTTTACCGAGAAGCGTGTAAATTTTCTGGCGACAGTTGGAATAATAAAGTTCTAAGTTTAAATGAATCCTTCTTCAGTGAATCGTGTGTTTTGAATGATCAGATGGAACTTGATTATTTTCGTAACATCAAAATGACGATACTATTACATGTTTTTTTTAATTGTACTTATAGATAAGGTTAGTAAGAACCCTTTTCACGAAAAAAAGTCAAATGTGAAATTTTATTAGTAGGAACCCTCTTACTCTCAGGTGACGAGCTGTCAGATCAAACCGGCCCCACATTTGATTCAACATTACGGCCTGGTTATCATAGATTTCGAGACGGCATTGATATTTATACACCTGATATATCTATATTGTGCGACTCAAAGTTTTTTTTTTTAATATTGAATATAAGCCTTCGCCATTGGTTTGTCTTATCCACAAGATGCGTATTTATGCATTTCCCGACGTGAACAGGACGCATGCTCGCAGCAAACCACGCGAAATTGCATAACGTTTCTCGAACGCCGCTTTGCTGAGTTCAGACTAGGCCAAGGTCCCAAGCACTACTCACGGCTCGCGGCGCGGATTGAGGTTCGGTACTACCCACGGGCGTTTATGCCATTTTTTTCTCAAAACCAGATACGAATCGAACAAACTTATGTAATTATGCATGCAGCGAGAGTAACTGTGCTTCAATTACTATGTACAGTAGTTGGGTATTGATTTGTGATTGATTTTTACGGCGGTTCGATTGTGTCAAACAGATGGCCTTTCTTGTAACATTATTACATCATTCATCATCAGTATCAGCCATTAGTCGTCCAGTGTTGGATATAGGCCTTCCATCCCTACTTCCATAACTCTCTTTCCTCGTAACCCAACTACTTGCTCCAAATTTTCACCATTCACGCTAATGTTGCAGACTGTCATGATTTCTTCTTTTTCAAAAATCATTACCTTGGACTTATTGACATTCATAATTAGATCAATTCGCATGCATACCTCATACATACAATTCACCAGGACTTGTAGTCCATGCTCGTTGTCTGCAAGTAGGACAGCGTCATCCGCATACAAGAGACAGCTTACTGACACTTCGCTCATTTTGGCACCTACATCCAACCCTTTTAGCTCTTTCATACACTTGTCCATATAGTTTAGTTAGAAAGTTTCAATCCTGGGATTGGTTTGCAGCAAGTATATAGATTAAATAACCACGTGGACATTACGCAACCCTGTTTGACACCTTTATTGATATCAAACCAGGCTGTAAGATCTCCATTTACTCTGACACTAGCAGTGCTTTCCGTGTATAGCTACTTAGTTGCCGTGATCAGTTTTGTACTTATTCCATATTCAGACAATATTTTCTTCAACTTTACTCTATTAAAAAAATACATAGACAACATTAATTATTTTTTGTGGGTCTTTGAGTTGTACAATGTTCATATAGGGTTTTTCATTAAGAGTGCTCAAACTTTGAAATAAAATAAAAATACTTTTCAAAGTGATTTTAACTCAGTTTTTATTTTATTTTAAAGAAAATCAATGACATTATGTATGAAATATAATTTCGGCCAAATGGCCGCCGTGGCTTTGCTTCAGATGGTGTATCCTGGATGATCAAATGGTTTTTCAATAGGGACGCTTGAAATTTGACAGCGTATAGCAGCTATTTTTGTAAAGTGACAGCTATCAAATTTGACAAAAATACTTATTTAGTCTTGATACTTCCCCATGGAACGATACACGCTTCAACAACGCGTTGAAATTGTTAAAATTTATTATCAGAATCAGTGCTTTGTTCGCCAATTTATGGCATTCATGGCTTTCCTGTAAAGTCCACAATACGTCGTTTATTGTATAAATTTGAGACTCTTGTGGCTTATACTTGATGATATGAATATCGACAACATATGGTTCCAATGGGATGGCGCTACGTAGCACACAGCGCACGCTATGATGGACATTCTCCACGAGCGATTAAAATGGACCGTCCCTATTGAAAGCCCCTTTAGATATCATGAATAATTTTTGTGGACCTTTGAGCTATACAATGTTCATATATCTTCATAGGCTTACCTTCAATAGTTTTAAATAATATTCCAGATGCACAGTACGCGGTATAAACTTAGTTCACGGAATATATATATAAATAATTTTATACCATCCTACATGAAGTGGACTTTAAACAATGAATTTTATTAACACTATCGTAACATCACGTTTTTTTCCAACCGTATTAAATAATTACTAAATATTTTAATGTTTAAGTCAAGAATTTATTGTATTAAGTCAAATAAATACTTCTTAAAAAAAAACATAAACTCTGTTTTTTCCTCCTATTTTCGCCTTCACATTGTGTTTTGGATTCACATTTGAATAAATAGAAAAGCACTTGGTATTATCACAACACTTTATGTTTTTATTCACAGACATGTTTTGGTCCTTATTTGATCCTATTTCGATGCTTAAATTTAAAAAATGCATTTCTATGTTTACAAATCGTTTTTTCCCACTTGAGTATATTAGATCCTTACATATGAAATTGGCGTTTTGTATGGGAGGAACATAAAGTTGATTTTTTTTTAAATATAATATATTTATTTAATCAAAGTATGTACCATTGCTATCTATGCACTTTTGCCATCTCATAGGTAGTTCATCGATCCCTTTACTAAAAAAACCATTCGGACGGGAATCAATAAAATCTTTGAAGTCGGTTGGACTGCCCCATCGGAGTTGAATTTTTTCCCTTGCAAGAAGTTATCCAAATTTCGAAAAAATAGTAATCTGTTGGGGCAAGGTCCGGAGAGTACGGTGGATGTCTTAGACATTCCAATTGAAGCTCTTCTAATTTGGTAGCCGTCTGTTGTGCAG
Organism: Lepidostoma basale; assembly: GCA_022606425.2. Lineage (NCBI taxonomy): Eukaryota > Metazoa > Arthropoda > Insecta > Trichoptera > Lepidostomatidae > Lepidostoma > Lepidostoma basale. Next base: position 174,504 of record JAHDVF020000515.1, on the reverse strand, counting down.
TGTGGTCTAGCGTTATCATGAAGCAGCAGTGGCCTAGAGCGATTAACCAGCCTCGGTTGTTTAGCAGCTAGCTTTTCCATCATGGTTTGCAGTTGCTGACAATAGACATCTGCTCCCCGAAGCGATAAGCAGAAAGAATGGACCGCACACTTTTCTTTCCTGACATATTTCTCTCATATCCTCAACATTCATACATCGTGTCATGTACGCGATTCAATCTCTCTGACTCCTCACGTAGCCGAAATTCAATATTTGATTTATTTGATCGTGCCACGTTTTCCTCGGTCTTCCCCTATTTCTAGTTCCATTTACATCGTAACTTTTTTTACCATTCTTTCGCCCCTCATTCACTTCTTATATTTTCATTCGACACTCTATCAAACACACAGTCGCTTAAGAGATCTGATTTCTACTGCATTTATTATACTTTCATCCTTCTTTTGCCAGTTCCATGCTTCGCTTCCATACATAAGGGTCGGTACAAGAACACTTTAAGTGCACCATTCACTTTGTTGCCTGCCCCAACCCTTCTTTCAATATCCCTCTCCACTCGCCCATATTTTGTTAACATGCTACGCAAATACACGAACTCATCTACTTACTCCAAATTCAATTAATAATTAAGTCATTGTTTATATAAGTAAATATAATAAAGGCATTATCAAATGTTTAAAACTTGTAGGAAATAAAAGGATCTCTGTCGCTAGAGGGTTTAAGATCGCAGCGCCTAAGATATCTAATGACCACCTGTAGGTAGGTATGATGCTAGCATTGTTAAAAAGACAAGGTCATACCTCAGGGATTATTCGATCTTTAGATAACATCACGGGCCGCGCTAATGACTTAGAGACAGCCACTACAGAGAAGTATGAATGCAATAAACTGCATTATGAGCACGTCGGATAAATCCATCAAACGATATTACGCAGTCCTACCTGAATATATACAATAATTGTCATTTGATAAGAAGCCATTACTTGGTGGTTGGACATCTTCTTCTTCTTCTTCTTCCTCAGCCTATTCCCGTCCACTCTTGGACAAAGGCCTCCTCCTTCTGTCCTGTGCAGACTGCATCCAGGTTATTCCGACGTGTCTGTTTAGATCATCCTTCCACCGTAGTTGCGGTCGCGCAGCACTTCTCTTTGCCGTCCACGGTCTCCAAGTCAGCAGTCTTCTTGTCCACTTTTCATCTGAGCTACGTGACCCGCCCATTGCCATTTTAGAGTCACCACCCGGTGGATGATGTCTTTGTTTTTTCTCTCATCGTATCGTTTCTGACTCTGTCTCTTAGGCTTATTCCTAACATGGGTCTTTCCATGGCTCCTTGGGTCACTCGTAGTTTCTCGGCACTTTGTTTGGACAATGTAACAGTTTCAAGACCATAAGTACCAACTGGCAGAACGCAGGCTTCATAGACTTTTCGTTTCAGGTTGATCGGTATTTTTCGGTTTTAAGGATGTAACTCATGTTTCTGAAAGCTGCCCAACTTACTCCAATTCTTGTTGTTACCAATGTTTGGTTATCTCGGCCCAATCGAATATTGTGTCCCATATATATATATTCTTGGACATTCTCAATTCTGTTGCCGTCCACGTTGATTTCAAGCCTTTCCGTGCCCATCACCTTGGTCTTTGCCAGGTTCATATTTAAACCTACATACACGGGTTGGACATATTTAAAATTAATTAAACAGTTTTTTATGTATTTGGTATACAATCACTTTATTTTTGAGAATGAGGGCCTATCGGTTTCGCTCTAGGCGAACTTCTTTGGGGTTATATACATACCCCTCTATACATGTCCCTTTATACTCGTACATGTTCATACTTTATACTTGTTATATACACGAGCATCGAAAAAATTATACTTTCGGTATCTTATGGATGGGGTACAGCTTGAAAGACCTTCTACAAAGGGCAAAAAACTCGTATACTCGTACATATAAATAGTAAGACTTTTCATTTGTTACTTTAGTTTATTGTAACACCTGATGATGCCAACATCGGTTGGCGAAACAGCTGTCACGACACTCTCAGTGAATAAAATTAAATTGTGATATTATAACAGCATTTAATATTTTTTTTTTTGCAATTTTAAGCTTCATCCTAGGGGTTGGTTTGCACCAAAGATTATTTTTGCTGGTTTTTTTGGCATGCCAATTGGGCCTTTTTAATGTGGTAGTTTCCCGTTACTTTCTACATTTTTATACAGCTAGTTATTTAAACCCAATTTCAACTATTTAGCTAATGATTCATCTGCCACCTCTATATGAAGAAGATAGTTCGATTTTTAAAATTAATTATTTGACACGTGATTCGTGCTTGGTGGCTCTCTCCCGTCACGTGACGGGTTCCCTGTCCCGGCCTATCGCAGTCGGCAGCAGGACTCCGGTATGGACAGACTCAAGGAAGCCACTGGTTAAAGACACTTCCTTGTTATCGGGTCATGGAGTACTAGCGTACTCTAGCGACTCATATCCCACTTAAACCATGCCGAAAAGATACTCCACCAATTTTATTTTTAAGATAATCAAATGTTTTAACTGAAATCTCTAGATGGAAGTTCATTTTAAATAATAATAAAATAAAACATTTTTTTAAAGACTACTTCCATATTTGTCTTTATTTCGACCGGTTTCGCCCGGCTCACTGGCATCGACAGACTGGCATTTTATTGTCAAAAAAACTAATTTGAAATAAGATTTTGTTTGAAAAAGTTTATTATTTTATAAACAACACTAACTTTATTAAAAAAATTAAATTAAAATACAAACATGATTCAGACACAGAAGCTCTTGTTTTGTTAGTTTTTGTACATAGGTATATACAAAATAAATATTTAAACAATTTTTTTCATAATATGGTCAGTTTTGACAGATATAAAAATGAATTTTTCAAACGTTTAAGCAATTGTTATAACAAATATTTCGAACAAATGTAAAATAACTAACTAACCAACTAACCATCACGCCGTCTCCACGAAGACGTAGGCAGAAATAATGGACTGCCACACTTTTCTTTTCTGACATATTTCTCTCGCTTCCACAACATTCATACATCGTGTCATGCACGCGCGTCGATTTCTCTGACTCCTCACGTGACCGAAATTCAATATTTGATTTATTTGATCGTGCCACGTTTTCCTCGGTTTTCCTCTATTTCTAGTTCCATTTATATCGTTAACATATAATTTTTTCACCATTCATTCTTTATTCATTCTTTCCATGTGTCCACCGCATTCACTTCTTATATTTTCATTCGACGCTCTATCGTACACAGAGTATCCACAAATTCGTCTTTGAAATCTCATTTCAACTGCATTTATTCTACTTTCATCCTTCTTTTGCCATTTGGTAGTCGTCTTCGTGGTAGCTTTTCAAGGTTTTCCTGATCTCTCCGGGCTATGTGACCATAATACTTTAACACTCTCTAAGAGCATATCCGCGAGAGTCTTGCCCTGATACCCAGCTGGTCAATGATCGACTGGTTTGTTCTTCTTACCTTCCAGGGTATACGCAGCATTCGTCACCAGCACCACACCTTTAAATCATTTTTAATATCAGTTCTTATTTTATTTTATATCAGTTCGTAGCAATAATTCCACATTCTTAACAATAAAAATAATGAACTTATTGAACGCTAAGGAATATGAAAACATAATTATGTAATAATCAGATTCCTCCTTTTACTAAATTCTCCTTAAATGCTTTGTCTACATTTAATTTCCCAAGCTCCCATTCCCAATCAAATGCAAATTAATCAAGAATTAACTTCTATATAAGTTGTCTTTCAAATGTAAGATTTTGTGGTATTATATTTTATTTTTTTATATTCTCATCGTGTATTATTAATATTATTATTTATCTTCTTCTCTGGTTTCAATCCTGGGATTGGTTTGCAGCAATTTCCTCCATTATTCTCTTCCACTTTTCCCTGTCTTGTGCGGTTTTTTGAGATCTGCATATGATGAGCAGCGTACGACCACCAACAGGTCCTCCAGGTACTCTCGGCGTGGGCGTCCCCTAGAGTTTGTCCCCTCGATCATACCCTCCATTATGGCATGCAAGAGACCTTCTTGACGTATTACATGGCCGATCCATCTTGCACGCCTTTCGGACAAGGTCTTGAGCAGGTACCTTCCTCCTTCGATTCCTTGAAGAACTTCTTCTTATTATTTATATTTATATTTATTAATATAAGAAGTGAAAGCGGTGCGAATGATGGTGTCATGAACAAAATAATGAAAGGATCATTAAGATGGTTTGGACATATGGAAAGAATGAATGAAGAAAGAACGGTAAAAAAATTATATGTTAATGATGTAAATGGAACCAGAAATAGAGGAAGACCGAGGAAAACGTGGCACGATCAAATAAATCAAATATTGAATGTCGGCCATGTGAGGGAGTCAGAGAAATCGACGCGCGTGCATGACACGATGTATGAATGTTGAGGAAGCGAGAGAAATATGTCAGGAAAGAAAGGTGTGGCAGTCCATTCTTTCTGCCTACCCCTTCGGGGAGACGGCGTGATGGTTAGTTAGTTAGTTAGTTTGGTTCTCTCTGTTAAAAATAATTGTTAGTACCTACTTATAACAAATAGCACAGGCAAATTTTTTAATTTGAATTATTGTATGGAATTTTAAACGCGTTTTTTTAATTTGAATTATATTTTTACACCTGAAGATGGAGGTATATTTTGTATTAAATAGTGTATTAAACAAAGTTTTTCAATTTTCCTAAGTATAATAAAATTATGACATATGTATTTTATTTGATGGCATATGTTGAAGAGCACCTGTTTCAATTGGCTCGACTGTAACAATGGCAGGCGACCATTAGATCCAATTAGTGATTGTATCCTCTAATAATATCTTGTTATCTCTCTAGGAAGCGAGGGTGTCACGTGACAGACGTCTCTGTGTGTGTGTGTGTGTGTGTGTGTGTATGTGTGTATGCGCGCGCACACACGCATAAAACCATAAAATATACATATATAGTAGGACATCTTCAAATTGCAAAATGTACTGAATTTTTTTTTATTGTATCTCAATAGAGACGAAGACGTAAACTGGAAACTGAACATGGATGATCAAGGTGTTTACAGGACTTATGACCTGTCATTGGTTGGGTTAAGCGCACGCTTTATGTAATTACAACATTCCCCATTCCACCTTTGTTATTGTGATCATGCATGACAAATTTTTTGGAAGATGTATATATACTTCAAAATCCATATTTATCTTCACGATCATCCATGTTCAGTTTCCAGTTTACGTCTTCGTCTCTATTGAGATACAATTAAAATTTGAATTCACCACCCTTTGGTGTAAATCCAGGATTTGTATACAGGTATAAGTATACATTCACAAATTTTTGTTCTTCAAATATTCTGGTCAAATTCTTTGGCATATAGAATGGAATAATACTCCTAGCGGCTTCTAACAATATGTTAGGCGATAGCCTTCGCATTGTGTTAATAAGGTAGTTTGCTAAGCGCCGAAAATCATTCTCCATAGATGGCGTTAGTAGGTCGGTTGTATAGGTTAATTCTTGAAAAAAATTCACTAGTGCAACCAAATCTACATAGATGGCTGACTGAAACTGACACGTGAAGATAAATGTGGATTTTGAAGTATATATACATCTTCCAAAAAATTTGTCATGCATGATCACAATAACAAAGGTGGAATGGGGAATGTTGTAATTACATAAAGCGTGCGCTTAACCCAACCAATTACAGGTCATAAGTCCTGTAAACACCTTGATCATCCATGTTCAGTTTCCAGTTTACGTCTTCGTCTCTATTGAGATACAATCAAAATTTGAATTCACCACCCTTTGATGTAAATCCAGGATTTGTATACAGGTATAAGTATACATTCACAAATATTTGTACTGAAAAAACATATTTTCATCTTCTTCTTAGACAACATTTTGAATATATAAAAATTCTTATAGACAAATACTGGATTTCACCCATTGCGGAAAAATTATTTTAATTTTATAAGGATTAATTGTATCTCAATAGAGACGAAGTTGTAAATTGTTTTCTGGGAACAGCATGTGGTGGCCGAGGCCCTTACAGGACTTGGCCACCTATGAGGATGACCTATGGCCACCTATGGTCATTGGTTGGGTTGAGCGATCGCTTTTATGTTTAACAACATTCCCCATTCCGCCTTTTTTTCTTATGACCACCACGTCTGACAAATTTTTGGAACTTGTATATACTTGTATATATTAAATTTGTCAGAGGTGGTGGTCATAAGAAAAAAGGAGGAATGGGGAATGTTGTTAAACATAAAAGCGATCGCTCAACCTAACCAATGACAGGTCTTAAGGCCACCACATTCTGTTCCCAGAAAACAATTTACATCTTCGTCTGTATTGAGATACAATTAATTCTTCTTAGACGATTGGTCTGTTCCTGAAGTCAAGCTGGCCTCTCTTGGGAAGTTGATTCCCAGCTATCCTTCCATCTTTTTGGTGGTCTTCCAAGGGGACGATAGCCAATAGTAATCTGATGCATCACAACGCGTGGGATTCTGTTGGCATCCATCCTCTGCACGTGCGCATTCCAGTTTCTTCTGCGTTATCCCCGAGAAAAAATATATATAGTTCTATAATTTGAGGAAATTCTGTTATTTAAAGATATCTGCACTTAAGATTACATACATAAAATCATTACGAAGCATGAAACTGGCAAAAGAAGGATGAAAGAAGGATAAATGCAGTAGAAATGAGATCTCTTAGACGAATGTGTAGATACTTTGTGTATAATTGAGTGTCGAATGAAAATATAAGAAGTGAATGCGGTGCAAATGATGATGTTATGAACAAAATAAAAAATATATATGTTAACGATGTAAATGGAACCAGATATATAGGAAGACCGAGGAAAACGTGGCACGATCAAATAAATCAAATATTGAATGTCGGCCATGTGAGGAGTCAGAGAAATCGACGCGCGTGCATGACACGATGTATGAATATCGAGGAACCGAGAGAAATATGTCAGGAAAGAAAATTATAGCAGTCCATTCTTTCTGACTACCACTTCGGGGATGGTTATTTGGCTAGTTGGTTGGTTAGTTAGTTGGTTTAGTGATGGTTAGTTGGTTAGTTAGTTAGATTTTATACCCATACTTATATGTACGCAGTGTGAAATTTTCAGCGAAATCTGTTCAGTACTTTTTTAATATATAGGGGACACATCTACGAACATTGCATTTTGAGTATTTACGGCTATTAACATAATCTGCAAGTCATGAAATGTACAGCAAAAATAGAATATTTAATTTAATACTCTGTACGCCGTTTCAAAACGTTTTTTTTAATTCAATATGTTATATATGTAGTATAAAACATACATTAATAATAACATTATTATATATTGCAAATCAAAAGCAGTATAGGCAGTGTTCAAATCAGGTTTTTGTCTCGCGAACACATTTTATGATTATTGTCAGTACTAAAAATTAAAAAGATTATATTTTCGTACCAATATAATTTTATTAATATGTTTACATCGAGGTCGTGAGCACGCCACAGTCGACACGTGGAGTTTTTATTCAAATTGTATTTAATCTGGTCGGATCAGCGACCCAGAGGACAAGGTAAGCCCAAGTTATATATACTCGTATGGAACATAATTTTTTGTAATAAGTAACGATTATGTTTCTTAACTAACTAACTAACTAACCATCACGCCGTCTCCCCGAAGGGGTAGGCAGAAAGAATGGACTGCCACACTTTTCTTTCCTGACATATTTCTCTCGCTTCCTCAACATTCATACATCGTGTCATGCACGCGCGTCGATTTCTCTGACTCCTCACATGGCCGACATTCAATATTTGATTTATTTGATCGTGCCACGTTTTCCTCGGTCTTCCTCTATTTCTGGTTCCATTAACATCATTAACATATAATTTTTTTACCATTCTTTCTTTCAATATGTCCAAACCATCTTAATGTTTCTTCATAATGTTAAAATTTTTTCTCTTAGTAAGGGCGTCTGTGTCTCGAAACATGTTTGTGAAAAGTTAAAAAAAAATTGTAATAATACAATGTTTTCAAAAAATTGTTCAAATAAGTTTATGTATAAACAAAATTTGCAAAGTTAAAAAAAAACATGTTTTTGTTTTTTTACGATCTTGGAAAAATCTGTGAAATCGTCTTTTTGGACCGACGTTTCGCAGATCGTTTCTGTCTCCATATTCAAGTTGGTTATGATAATGATAATGGTGTTTATCAAAACCAACCAGAAGATGAAGACTGCAACGATCTCTGAAACGTCGTAACTGGGGAATGTTACATTTTAACAATAGCATGAGAAACCCCTGGTCACAATTAATCTAATATATTTTTAGTTTCTACCTTATAATCTCATAAAACAGAAGAGAATAACTGTTTTAGTATTCTTCTTTTTCTTCTTCTGATGTCATGTCAAGTCTCCCCAAAGCTGGCAATCGCTGCAGCAAAACCATCTCTGTCCTGCTCATGATAAAGATAATGGTGGTTATCATAACCTACATGAAGATGGAGACTGCACAGATCTGCGAAACTTCGGTCTAGAAAGACGAGTTACACGGATTTTTCCATGATTAAAAAAAAAACATTGCTGCCAACCGTGAAAATCTACGCAATTATTTATATATATATTTTTTTCTTTTATGTTCGCCATACTTTGTGTTGTAGATGTTTTTTGAATTTTTTTTTAAATGCTTTGTATACAACACTTACTTTTTATACAAATTAAAATTAATTATCAAACATGTTTCGGACTACCCATCCCTTCATCAGTGATATTATATAGATATTTAAAATATTATTAAATTATTTACAAATATGGTCAGTTTTGACAGATGTTATAAAGATTTATTTGGAACGTTTTAAAATAAAATTAAAAATAAAACATTCCAAAATAATTATTTATAACATCTGTCAAAACTGGCCATATTTGTAAACAATTTGTAACACGGCTGGGTAGTCCGAATGTTTGATATTTAATTTTAATTTGTATAAAAAGTGAGTTGTATACGAAGTATATAAAACAAATTTTAATAATAAGAGAGAAATGTAAGGCATCATGGATAAAATTAAAAAAGGATCCCTGAGATGGTTTAGGCATATGGAACGAATGGATGAGAGTAGAATGGTTGAAAATGTGTACACATGCAGCGTAAGTGGAAAAAATAAGCCGAGAACGACCGAGGAAAACATGGCATGACCAAATTAATCAATTACTAAAATGCGGCCACATTCTAAGTCGGAATAATCGACGTGCGTGCATGGTACGATGTATGAATGTAGAGGAAGCACGAGAGGTATGCCAGGACAGACAACGTGGCGATCCATCCTCTCTGCCTACTCCTCCGGAGAAATGGCGTGATGGTTAGTTAGTTAGTTAGTTTTATATTTAACGTTTTTTTTCGATTGCATTTTTTGTTATGTTCATCATACGCCACTGCATCACGCATTATTGTTAGCAGAGGAATCTTCTAATTGATTTTCGAATCAATTTCCCTAGTTTTCGATGCGTTTTTGAATTCTTCTAGTCGGTTGCTTTGTTGAATAAAAAAGCAACATCTTCATACGCATTCATCTCTAAACAATAGGTTGATTGTTGCGAGTATAATGTTGTAAAAAACCTACATTTCCCACGGATAAAACGTAACTATATTGCGCTTGGTTTTATTGTAACAGCGGGTTATATGGGCCGAATTACCAACGCGATTAAAATAAGCGAAGACTGTTTATCAGTATCGTTCGAGCATCTTCCAGACATCCCAAAGTCTGCAATACCTTCGACCTTCGTGACAGAGTGGTAAGAGCTCTGATTTCCGTACCGAAGGTCCCGGGTTCGAATCCCGGCGATTGCAGTGTGATTGTCACACTGCAATCTTTGGTCTGGTGTAGAATTCACGTGAAAATATAATGGCGATAGATTGGCTACCTATCACATGTCTTAAGAATCAATATAATTGCTAAAATAAATTTTATGCAAGAAGGGTTGGTGCGGGTAACAAAGTGAATGGAGCTTTAAAAGTAGTTATTGGAAACAAGAATTTATCAATGAAAGCGAAAATGGCCCAACCAATATGTATGGAAACGAAGCATGGAACTGGCAGAAGAAAGATGAGAGCAGAATAAATGCGGTAGAGATGAGGTCCCTAAGACGTATGTATGGTAGAACGATTTACGACAGAATCTCAAATACTGATATTAGGAAGGAATGTAGAGCGAAAGAAGGTATTATGAACAAAATTAGGAAAGGTTCGCTGCGTTGGTTCGGACCTATGGAGCGCATGGGTAAAGAAAGAATGGTTAAAAAAGTATACGTTAACGATGTAAATGGAGTAAGGAGTCGAGATAGACCGAGAAAAACATGCATGACCAAATTAATCAAATATTAAAGGTTGGTCATGTCAGAAGCCGGAAAAATCGACGTGCGTGTATGACTCGATGTATGAATGTGGAGGAAACTAGAGAGGTGTGCCAGGATAGGGTAGTGTGGTGGTCCATTCTCTCTGCCTACCCCTGGGGGGAAACGGCGTAATGGTTTCTTGTTGTTGTTGTTGTAAATTTTATGCAGGTTTAAACGACCTGTTGTATACAAGGAAAAAAAATAAAAAATACAGCATCGCATGTAAAAATGGATTGATAACATAAGTAACTAACTAACCATCACGCCGCTTCACCGGAGGGGTAGGTAGGATGAACCATTAATATAAAAAAGACAAAATGGATGGCATTTGGCAGAGCAGATTACTCCGCTCTAACATTACGACTCGGTGGTGAACCATTGGAGGGGTTGGAACACTTTAAGTACCTGGGCAGTATGATTACATCATCTATGGACCCAGATGTGGAAGTGAAGTGCAGGATCGAAGCAGCCCGTAGTTCATTCAACAAAATAAGATCAATATTCTGCAATGACAACTTGAACTTGAAACTAAGACAGAGAATGTTGAAGTGCTATATCTGGGCTTTATTACTCTATGGCTCGGAGAGTTGGACCCTGAAAGTGCACACTATGAACCGGTTGGAAGCATTCGAGATGTGGTTGCATAGGAGAATGCTTCGCATACCGTGGACAGATTTCGTCAGCAATTTTGAGGTTTTCAGAAGAGCATTTGTAGTAGACAGCTAAAGGACGTTAAGGTCAGTAAGATTTCATATCTGGGTCACATTCTGCGGGGAGATAAATACAGTTTGCTCCAACTAATGGGAAAAATTGAGGGGCAGCGTGCTCCTGGTAGAAGGCAAACGTCTTGGCTGTGCAACATAAGATACTGGACCGGGATGAGACATGTGGGGAGCTGTTCCGGGTTGCGCAAGATAGAGAAGCCTTTGCCGGAGTGTTTGCCAACGTCAGGGGAACCTGATACGGCACACGAAGAAGGTATAATAAATAAATATAATGCATTATTGTGTTGGAATTATTTCTAACAATGCTATAAAAAATATTCAAACAGTGACGATCAAGATCATACAATTATATGTAGAATTAAATTTCTCTCCCTACTGATATCGCCAATGGCAAGTTTATTCCTGGTATCAGAGTGTGAAAAAAAATGTTTGCATAGCGTCACGTAATTATTAGATATACATAATTTGCACTAAAACGGTGAGGATTCTCATCGAAACAATTTAATTATTATATTATCCCAACAGGTATCACCAGAGGCAGATTACACAATGAATAATAAAAAATTAAAAGATTGCATATATTTTTAAAATAAGAATAAAATTTTATCAGTCTTGGAGATTTATGGTCGCACCGAACATTTTCTTCGTCGATTCGCTCGGTGCATTCAATGGTTGGCTGCACGTTTGAATGATTGTTCGAGTAGGAATGTCGGGCGGAAAGAGAGGTCCATTTAAAAAATATATCTCCGTCTCTTTCAGATAATTTTTTTATACTACGTTCTAAAAAATATTATTATTATTATTAAAAAAAATATTAGTACACTTTTATTAGTTTTTACAACCCTTAATTAATTTTTTACAACATTTTGAATGTATAATACTTGTAGACGAATACTGGATTTTACCCATTGCGGGTTATCAATTCAAGGATTAATTTTATCTCAATAGAGACGAAGATGTAGATAGTAGTCGAGGCGTTTTACAGGACTTATGACCTGTCATTGGTTGGGTCATATGATCTTAATAGATGGCGCTAGTGCAGATTGACCTAAAAAATGTGAAGTGTTTCTAACATAGTAGCATATATACATTATTCAAAAATTTGTCAGACGTGGTGGTCGTAAGAAGGGCGCAATGGGGAATGTTGTTTACAAAAAGCAATCGCTTAACCCAACCAATGACAGATCATAAATCCTGTAAAACGCCTCGACTACCATATTCTGTTTCCAAAAAAAAAAAAACAATATACATCTTCGTCTCTATTGAGATACAATTAATCCTTAAAAATGCTTAACCCGCAAAGGGTAAAATCCAGTATTTGTCTACAAGTATTTGTATACATTAAAAAAAAAGTTATTAATTAGTAAAAATGAAAGTAATAATCATTTAATCAACTGAACGCTTATTATGAAAATGGAACGTGACACAGAAATCATATCTCGTCGGACGATGAGATCCAGCTGTCGTTCCATCTTTTAGGCGGTCTTCCAGGTCTGTCACCATCTGTCCACCATCAGTCTGTCACCATCCATTCGGACTACATGGTCCCTCCAGTATCTTATTTTGGATCTACTCCACTGAACGATATCCTCTATTTCGCAAGTTTTTCTTAAGTCTACGTTGCGTACACGATCTCGGAGAGTTTTTCCAGTAATTGATCTTAGGACCTTCATCTCCGATGCTCTTAGTAGTCCCATGGTTCGCACAGTCGCAGTCGGTCGCACGCATGTTTTATAAATTCTGATCTTCCTGTCCATACGCATGTGCTTGTTCTTCCAGACCAGATTCTTCAGAAATCCTGACACGGCAGAGGCTTTACTGTCTTGTTCTCGTACTTCGCTATAAAGGTCATTTAAGCTGCAGATCTCTACTCCTAAATATCTGAAAGTCATTACTTACTCCACAGATATATCATCAACAGTCAGCTTATATCGTGTAGGTTGCCTAGATATAGTTTTTGTTGTGTTGACTGATATAGTCATATTTAGTCTTTGTGATATTGTGTGGAATTTGCACAACATTTTTTGCAGGTCATCTTCAGACTCTGCTATTAATTAAATAAATATCGCTGTTAATAATATGTAATGAATCAATTGTGGTCCAAAAATAAACGTGAATTTTTTATATTAAATTATGTGATACGTTCGAACGTGAAGATGAGGGCAAACAATCTTTCGAAAGGTCGCATTTCCATGTCATTTTATATAATGTACTGAAAACCGCTAGAAAATTAATTAATTCCAGTATATTTCAACACATCACGTGAGGGGTTCAAATGCAAAAGCCCATGTAACGACAATGCTTGAAAATATCTTGAAACCAACTAACTAACTAACCATCACGCCATTTCCCCGGATGGATGGATCGCCGCAATGCCCTGTCCTGGCATACCTCTCGGGCTTCCTCCACATTCATACATCGTACCATGCACCCAGAGATATGACCCAGACGTGAAATCTTCCAAACTTTGATAGTTGATAACAGCTCCCTGTCAACTCTATCTCGCCTCAGGACTTTGGTATCGGTAACCATGTCTGTCCAGAGAATTGTAGCATTCGGCGATTGAGCCACATTTCAAATGCTTCCAGTCTATTCGTTGAGTTGACTTTTAAGGTCCACGTTTCACATCCATACAATAAAACAGACCACACAAAGCATTTGATCGTTATCTGTCGGAGTTTCAAATTTATGTTATCATTCCAGAGGAGTGATTTCATTTTATTAAATGTAGCTCTTGCTGCCTCAATTCTGCTATTATCTCTACATCTGCGTCAAGAGATTGTGTTAGAATACTGCCGAGGTATTTAAATTTTTCCACCCTTTCAACGTTACGGCCGTCCAAATGCAATACTGACCCACTGTAGTCAAGCCGTCCGAATGTCATTCACTAGGTTTTACTGAAATTTATTGTTAGTCTTAAATCTTTCACCGGACTCGACAACAGATTTGTTTGATTTTATTTATTTATTAATTGATTCTTATGACATGTAATAGGTAGCTAATCTATCGCCATTTTATTATTACGCAATTCTACACCAGACCAAAGACAGCGTGGTAATCGCACTGCCATCGCTGGAATCGGTGTAGCAGACAAAGATGTTGCCACGAAAGTCATCGCAGGTTGTGAATGAAAAAGAATTTTAAAATACGAACGCATTCCAGGCTAAAGCTCTATTTTCGCATTTGAACTCGCTCAGAGGTAAAATTGATGTATTACATATAATTTTAATTTTGCCGTCACCTTGCGTGACTCTACTGGTATCGGCCGAACGCTTGAAAGGGGTGGGAATCTGAGGGAGCCGAACACGGGCGTTCATTCACCAAGAAAACAATCGCGACAGCTCTCGTTTCAACAGCTGCAGAATTGAATACTTAAACAAATAAACAAACCATCACGCCGTTTCAGTAGGCAGAGAGAATGCACCGCCACAATGCTCTATTCTGACACACATATCTAGCTCCCTCCACATTCATACAAAGAGTCATACACGCACGTCGATTGATGACATGACCGACCTTTAAAATGATTAATTTACTACGTGCACCATTTACATCGTTAACGTATACTTTCTTAACCATTCTTTCTCCGTCCATGCGCTCCATGTTTCCGAACCAACGCAGTGATCCTTTCATAATATCTTCTTCCACTCTACATTCCTTTGTTATATCAGCATTTGAGATTTAAACAATAATAAAAAAACAAATGTTTTAATTTTGGAACGCTTATCTTATGTTTTACGATTTGTTAATTAATTTTTACTAGTAGATTAACTTGTAATGAATATTTTTCCACAATTAACAATCCCAAACTGTTCTGTTTTCTACACTACTGCCATATAACAATAAACAGAACAAAATTTAAAATAATACAGAAACATTTTCGGGTATGAGTATCGAGTGCATTTCGAATTTATTTCAGAGAGAATCGAAGTATTGTATTCAAAATATTATATAACTTGGTTTTCTAGAAGTTTTATTATATTTAATGGGAATGGTATGTTTCGACTTTCTAAGGCATTATCAAATGATAATGCCTTAGAAGGGCGGAACATGTCATTCCCATAAAATATAATAAAACTTCTATAAAACTGACGTTTTCATTCATATTAATTATTAAATATTTAGTTTTATATTGTACTCTTTCATGATGATATCCGGGTTTTTGCCTTTTTATTTTATGATGAGATTGTCGTCATAGCTGTTTCGCTAACATATGTTGGTATTTGAATAACGTGTAGAAAACATTGTATTTTCACAACACATTTTTGCACTTTTCACAAACATGTTTCGGGACACAATCGCCCTTCCTCGGTGTAGAAATTTACATTTAAATATAACGATAACATTTCTGGCATCCTAGGAACGCTACCCGAAACTTAGGACGTTCCCAACTTCGATGAATAAACGACATTATAGAGATCGTCAGGACTAAATTATATTTTTTGCTCAGAAGTGACAGAAATGGAAGCAAATGGAGAAGGTTTACGCCTTTAGACTTTTTTTGCGGTGACAACCTTAAGTATACTATTCACATTATTGACTGTTCCAACCCTTCTTTGAATATCCCTCTCTACTCGCCTGTCTTCTGTTAACTACATAAATAAAAAATGACCACCATCTGAAATCATTGAAAACAATTGTTTTTTTACAAATTATATTTGAAAATTCCCTGAATTATTTCGCGTGGATTACGCGTTGGTATACGGGTGAATATAACGTATGCAAGAAGGGAGTGTAGAAGAAGAATACGGGGGGAAATCCGATTGGCTCCCGCGCAAAACGGATTCCGAATTCAAAAGGCTGTCATTTAAAAACGGCATTCGAATGTGGAACCATTGCGTTCTTTTGAATTCTACTAGTTTTCGCGCCAACATGTTTTGGCGAAAAAATATATAAAATTATCTTTGTCGATGCGAATGATAGTGTTATGAATAAAATAGTGAAAGGGTCGTTAAGATGGTTTGGACACGTGGAACGAATGAATGAAAAAATAATGGTAAAGAAAGTATATGTAAACGACTTAAATGGAACTAGAAATAGAGGAAAACGATCTTTGTGGCAGAGTGGTAAGAGCTCTGACTGTCATTCCGAAGGTCCCAGCGATGGCAGTGTGATTGTCACACTATATTTAGTCTGCTGTAGAATTCACGTGACAATAAAATTGCGATATTTAAGCTACCCATCACATGTCATGAGAATCAATATAGCTAAAAAAAAAACAGTAATTGGGTTCAAATGGCCTATTGTATACAAAAAAAACGAGGAAAATGTGGCACGATTATATATATAAAATTTTAAATGTCGAGTTTTAAATGAGGAGTCGGAGAAATCGACGTGCGTGCATGACACGATTAATGAATGTTGATGAATTGAGTATGTCAGGAGAGAACAGTGTGGCGATCCCTTATTTCTGCCTACCGCTTCAGAGAAACTGCGTGATGGTTAGTTCGTTAGTTAGCTAATATTCGCCTTCCAATTTTTGTTGCTTCTTTTAAAACTGTTCCATATTTTTAAATTCCGATTTGTTTTGCAAATTCGGGCGAGGCAGGTCCGTTCCGAATTCAAAAAACACGAAGTGGCCTCGGGCGTTTCCGCCGCTGGCCGACTAATAACAAACGAACGACGTGCGTGTAGCGTACTTTTGTTTTTTTTTCTTCGTGTTTTCGGTGGTTGTTTTCAATTAATATTATTATCGTTGTTATTCCTTCAATATTTAAAAGAGCAACCATCCTTGAAGTGTCCTTAAAAAGTCCAAAAAAAAAATACTTTGGTAGACTCGAATTAGGTTCTTTCCGCTTCAGGACTTAAAATAACAAAGGAACACAATAATGTACATTGTTATCGACGAGATAAAATGCAGAATCGAGGCAGCAAGAGCTACGTTTAATAACATGAAATCACTCTTCTGCAATGATAGCGTAAATTTGAAACTCCGCCAGAGAATGATCAAATGCTATGTGTGGTCTGTTTTATTGTACGGGTGTGAAACTTGGACCCTGAAAGTTAACTCAATGAACAGACTGGAAGCATTTGAAATGTGGCTCCACCGCCGAATGCTCAGAATTCCCTGGACAGACATGGTTACCAATACCGAAGTCCTGAGGCGAGCTAGAGTTGACAGGGAATTGTTATAAACTATCAAGGTTCGAAAGATCTCATATCTGGGTCATATACTGCGTGGGGAAAAGTACCACCTTCTCCAACTGATATTGGAGGGAAAAATTGAGGGACGCCGAGGGCCCGGAAGGAGACAAATGTCCTGGCTGCGAAACGTGAGGGAGTGGACCAGCATTCGAAGTGTTGAGGAGCTGTTCCGAGCGGCGCAGGACAGGGACAGGTTCGCCGAGGTGATCGCCAACGTTGGGGGGACTCGACAGGGCACTTGAAGAAGAATAAGTTATCGACGAGTCTATTGTCTACTGACAGTTTAAAAATACATTTTTATTTTAAAAATAATTATATAATTTTTCTATTAATCCTGAATTTGTGCATGTATTGAGAGACCACATTACAAATGAGGCCAAAGAATCGAAGGAGGAAGGCACCTGCTCAGGACCTTGTCCGAAAGGCGTGCAAGATGGATCGGCCATGTAAAACGACAAGAAGGCCTCTTGCATGCCATAATGAAGGTATGACCGAGGGGACAAACTCTTGGGGACGCCCACGCCGAGAGCACCTGGAGGACCTGTTGGTGGACGTCGCTGCTCATCATATGCACAAGAGCCGCACAAGACAGGGAAGAATGGAAGAGAAGAATAGAGGAAATTGCTGCAAACCAATCCCAGGATTGAAACCAGAGAGAGAGTTAATAACCACATTATTTTAACGAAATATTAAATGCTTCATTAAATATTTAATTGTGAACGTGTCTATGAAATAAACATAATTTCTTTTTCAACAGCTTTTCACGTTTTATTTACGTATACAAATTAAAACACTTAAGGAGGAAGATAATTAATTACGAATAAGAATTGCGGACTTTGTGGCAAATTGGCACTAGCTATTACTGCCACTTCGAAGGTCCCGGGTTCGATTCCCGGCGATGCCAGTGTGAAAAAAATATATATTTCACGCTTTCTTTTGTCTGGTCGAATTCACGTGACAATAAAAATGGCGATAGATTAGCTACCTATCCTGTCAAATATCATCTTGTATACAAAAAAAAGAAAAATAAGATGATGTAAATGAAAACTTGGATCAAATTAATTAAATATTAAATGTCGGCCACGTGATGAGCCCGAGAAATCGACGTGAGTGCATGATACGATGTAAGAATGTTGAGGAATTGAGAGAAATTTGTCAGGAAATAACAATGTGGCGGTCATTATTTCTGCTTAACCTTTCCGGGAGACGGCGTGATGGTTAGTTAGCTAAAAAAAAATATTTATAATTATTCGAAAAATTTGCATATTCTTCGAAAATTTTCGATAAACTGTCTAAGATTTTTTTTTTCGATTTTTTCGATTCAATCGTCCATTTGACTCGTTTTATTTCGAAGATAATTTAAATAACTTAAGAACGAACAGCTCGGATCGAAAGATATTGGAATTTATTTTATTTTTTTCGGTTTGAAACACATTCCCACCGACGCGCTTGAATGACACTCGGTCTGTCGAATACTTCCGCTATTAAAAAAAACTAAAACATTTATCAAAAAACCCAAAAATAACACCGAATTCGGTTAACTCTAATTTATTATGAATATTTTCTTTTGTTCGCGATTCTTGAATGGCCTTTCATTTCTTTTCCGTTACTCGCGTAATTCAAATATTAATTCTAAAACAAAACAATTGATAGAATTTTGTTTTAGTTATCACAAACAGTCAATTGTGTGATCATGCATTGTAGCTTCAATGTACTCTTCCTTCTATGGATTTGTAAAAGGCTTATACTGATAGTTATTAGGCCTCCCCTATCCAATTATATATTGCATATTCTGCATCCAGTCAGAAGCAATTTTCATTACATCAATTATGAATAATATTTTCAAATAATTTCATTTTTTGTTTTTAAGGGCATTATCAAATCTTCTACATCTCCTTCCTTAGCCAATTTCCGTTCACTCCTGGACAAAGGCCTCCTCCATTCGCTTCCATGTCACTCTATCCTGTGCAGACTGCATCCAGGTTATTCCGACATGTCTGTTCAAATCATCCTTCCACCGTAATCGCGGTCGCCCTGCACTTCACTTTGTCGTCTACAGTCTCCAAGTCAGCAGTCTTCTTGTCCATTTTTCATCTGAGCTTCTGGCTACGTGACCTGCCCATTGCCATTTTAGAGTCGCCACCCGGTGGATGATGTCAATGATTTTTGTTTTTTCTCTCACCGTATTGTTTCTGACTCTGTCTGTTAGGCATATTCCTAACATGGCTCTTTGGGTCACTCGTAGTTTCTCGGCACTTTGTTTGGACAATGTTACAGTTTCAAGACCATAAGTACCCACTGGCAGAACACAGGCTTCATAGACTTTTCGTTTCAGGTTGATCGGTATTTTCTGGTTTTTATTGAATGGAAATGGATGGCAAAAACCATTATCAAATATCATTTGACAATTATCTAAAGATAAAATAGTATATAGATCGAAGGTTTTTAATTTTTGATAAATTACTGTTTAAAAACAGTGTTTTTCTACTATTTAGATTATTTTTTTCAACGTGTTTTAACGGTTCTTCATATCGACAATTATTTTATGAATTATAAAACTTTTTTACTACATTTAAGTTTTTTTTTTCGACATATTTTTAAGGTTTTACATCTTCATCGATAGATTCGGGAGAGCGATATAAACTTCTTGAAATTTTCTGTTTGTAATCTGTATAATTATTTATTTTAGTTATTTTTTCGTTCTCGAAGTTGAAGGTACCATACCTTCGAAACATCCCTAGAAAATAAATTCAGCATATTAAAAACAGTAATTAAATTACTATTTTTTAAATATGTTATGCTCATAACGACTGTTCCAATACACACATTCAAAGAGCGATCAATACAAAGGTGCCAAGAATAAAAAAAGAGAAAAAAGGTTTTTGAATGAATGTACGCGGCGAGAGGAAATATGATTGTCAATTCGTCAAAAAGTGAGTATTTTCGGTGAGATTTCAGTCTTAGGAGACTGGCCGGCATCACGGCGCGACAGACAGGCGAGCAGCCGCGATGCAGCGTGACGGCGCGGATGACAACCCGCGGACCAGACCCCGTGAAGATAAACACAATAATTTCATTCGGTGACACTCGAAGCAGAAAGCCCGCCCCGGTCTGATGGCCCCGAGGGTCCGCCGATTTGTGTTACATGTGTATGGACTATACGCGTTACAGGTGGCGGGCGAATCGGGAATATTGTCATTCCATTTTTGAAATATAATAATAAAAAATATTACAATTCACCAAATTGACAATTCTTCGAAAAATAGAATTCATCGAATTGACAATTCTTCGAAAAATCATATTCATTGAATCGACAATTCCTTAAAAAATATTGAATCGAAATTATATATATATCGATAAGTCAATTTGGATAAGAAATAAATAGAAATTATTAAAAATCATCTTCTGAAGATGGAGGTATCCTCCGAAACTTGTAGTGTTTTTAAATATTTTTAAAATAATTAGTGGATTAAACAAAGTTATTTTCAATTTCCTAAGTATATTACTATGGAATTCCACCGTGTTGCCTCAGCGTTTAATAAGTTGAAATAAATTGATTATTCAATTTTAAATGTAAATGTACAATGTAACTAACTAGCCATCACTCCGTCTCCTAGAATGGGTAGGAAGAAAGAATGGACTGCCACACTTTTCTTTCCTTACATATTTTTCATACATCGTGTCATGCACGCGCGTTCATTTCTCTGACTCCTCGCGTGGCCGACATTCAATATTTGATTAATTTGATCGTGCCACGTTTTCCTCGGTCTTCCGATTCTATTTCTGGTTCCATTACATCGTTAACGTATAATTTTTTTAACATTCATTTTTTCCATATGTCCAAACAATCTTAATGGTAATTTTTTTAGATTAAATTTAAAAAAAGTTGAGAATATAGTTTTATAAGAGAAATAATGCTTAGCTTCTGATCAAGAGGACTTGGGTTCAACCCTACTCACGATCCGATTCCTTCTTTACATAACGAAGTCGAGATTCTACGTAAAAAGTCAATATAGTTTAATATAATACGTAATATGGATTTTGACATTGGCCCTTAAAATGAAAGAAGATACCTTGTATCTGTACAAAACAGTTTCTGCAATTTAAACGCATAAAGGGTCTTTCTCTCTCTCATTAAAATACAATTTGATGCCTTCTATAAGGTTAGGGTTAAACAAACCCTTAAATGCCCACCCCTGTAGTCAATAAGTGGCTTCCAGGGTATCTGTGAATGTCAAACCTAGCACAGTGAAGTGGAAATGGCATGTATAGATAATGCTATCACCGCGGATACCCAAAAGGATCGTG
Organism: Lepidostoma basale; assembly: GCA_022606425.2. NCBI lineage: Eukaryota > Metazoa > Arthropoda > Insecta > Trichoptera > Lepidostomatidae > Lepidostoma > Lepidostoma basale. The sequence goes on along the minus strand of JAHDVF020000515.1, from coordinate 152,899 downwards.
CAAGAGCACACTGGTGGAAGAAGGAAGGTATACAGGCCATGAAGAAGTTGAGAAGGATAGAACCCAACTGGTGCAAATGCAGGAGGGTCGCCGAGGACGACAGGATGAGTTGAATCTGAAATTTTATATTGGCTATAGGGCCATTGAAGAAGATGAAATTAGTCAATAAAATCGATTGCAGGATACTCTATAAAACGGTCTACCTAAAATCGGGTATGTTTTTTTTAGTGGTTTGGTTTTTAAATTAGCAACATTGTTTTTACAGACTGTCAATTTGACAGTTAATAGTTGATTTGTAATTAATACATTTTGCCATTTTACTATAAATAGACTGACGTCAGAACAACGCTTGCAAATTGTGCAAATATATTTTGAAAATCATGAATTTAATGACTGTTTTTTCCACTTTTCGTTAAGAAAACATGATTTTATTTTTCTACAGTGTAAACGACCCAAATGAATAAAAAATTATTACTATAGACATCAATTTCAGATTTCAAATCAGACCAGGAACATAAGAGCAATAGTCCAATGTTAAATATTTCACAAAATAATTAAACAAAGCTTACTATATCGATTGCGCTTTCGATTGGAATCTCCAGAGACAGGTTGATTCTACCATTTGCTAGTCTAAGCGAGATGATCATGAAATAAATAGTTGATGGTTTGAGGCAGTTGAGCCCAAGAAGATTGATGGAGGAAATCTTTAAGCAATTGAATCAAGATTAGTCAAAAGTTTAAACTGACGTGGGTTACATTTTGAGGTCCGACCTAATATATATCAAGTCTTAACGCGAACACTTCATCAGATGAAAAGATTATATCTTAAACGATTCAGAAATCAGAAATCAGTAATCACCGTTATGTTTAAGATAAAGAAATAAATAAAACAAAAAAGTGCTTTCGAAATTTAAATATTCGTTCTTTTTATTCCAATTCAAAACCTGTTCTTTTTTTTTGTTCGTCTAATAAAATATTTAAAACTGGTCGCGTACCAAAAAAGGAAGAAGAAAAAACATTTTGATTTCAATACGCTATTATGACAGCGCTTGTCAACGGTGATTTCATCTAATTTAACACGTGAATGACCACACGTGAACGCAGCGGTAGCGATAGGGTTAAGGGTTTGATAATAAAGAGAATATATAAAATTAAAATACAAATATTTATACGAAAGAATTAACCCTTTCAAATTGTTTATTTTGTTTAATTTAGCGTTATAATATTGAAATGTACAATATATTTTTCGTTTTTAATTTTCATCTGAATAAACTGGATCACTACAGGTTTTTGTCTATATAATTTCTACACTGAGGAAGGGCATCTGTGACCCGAAACATGTTCGTGAAAAGTGCAAAAGAATGTTGTAACACCTGTTCTTTTTAAATACATCTATTCAAGTCTTAAGTGATGGTATGAAAAGGAAGAATGTATGACAAATTGTAACATGTGAAGAACTTAAGCAAGTTACCGAATTTATTTATCTGCCTTTGGTGCCTTTGGTGATGCCAGTAGGAAGAGCAATTTGGACGTTGAATCTACGCGCGTGCATGACACGATGTATGAATGTTGAGGAAGCGAGAGAAATATGTCAGGAAAGCAAAGTGTGGCAGTCCATTCTTTCTGCCTACCCCTTTGGGGAGACATCGTGATGGTTAGTTAGTTAATTAGTTAGTTATTTGTACATTTACAGTGTCACCAGTCTGTCGATGCCAACCAGCATAGCAAAACCGGTCGCTGTCAGAATAAAGATAATAAATGGATGTAAAAAACATCGTTTTATTTAATTATTATTTAAATGAACTTCCATCAGGAGATTTCAGTAAAATCATTAGATTGTCGTACGATATGCGGGTAAAGGGGATAGGGTTCTTGTTTATTTAAAATAATTTTTTTAATTAAGTGTATTATATATAAATTTAAAAAAGGGATATAAAAAAATATCATATAAAAATAACAATAAATCTAAAATTAGAAAAAAACACACATATTTTCGTTAATATTAGACATTTAATATGAAGTTTAATAGAAATGAGATCTCTAAGACGAATGTGTGGCAAATCTGTTTATGATAGAGTGACAAATGCAAGTATAAGAAGTGAATGTGGTGCGAATGAAAGTGTTATGAACAAAATAAGGAAAGGGTCATTAAGATGGTTTGGACACATGGAAAGAATGAGTGAAGACAGAATGGTAAAGAAGGTATATGTAAACGGCGTGAACGGAGCTAGAAATAGAGGAAGGCCGAGGAAAACGTGGCACGATCAAATCAATCAAATATTGAATGTCGGTCACGTGAGGAGTCGGAAAAATCGACGTGCGTGCATGACAAGATGTATGAATGTAGAGGAAGCGAGAGGCGTATGTCAGGACAGAACAGTGTGGCGTTCCATTCTTTCTGCCTACCCCTCCGGGGAGACGGCGTGATGGTAAGTTAGTTAGTTAGTTTTAATATGAAGTTGTTAATGTGATGGACCGCGTGTAGTTTAAGACAATTGTTCTCGTTTGTAAAAAATCTGGAATTTTCCCTTACATCTTTTTCTTCTAATAATGACTGCACGTGGCATTTCTACATTTTCCCTTCCACGCACTGCGTATCATCTCAACCCTAGAAAACTCGACCTCTGCTATTACTTCAGAGGGAGTAGAGAAAGAATCAAGTTGCATTTATAACCCTCAAATAATCCGAAAGGGTAATTGCGTCGTTTGACATTTCAAACCCCGCACAGGAGGGGTTGCCGAATTAGGGTTGATTAATAATTAAAGCCGATTGTCGAAATTGTAGCCAAAAATCACCCCCCCTGATTCCGTCATACGGATAAACCCCAAAATTGTAAACCATCAAATTGTAATAATTGGGAAATAGGTTTCTTGAATATATCATTAATGCATTTAATATTTCTATTGTAGTTTTAAGAGTATATCTTTAGGGTTCTTTTTCTTACTTCGTTTAATCTTACATTACCGGTGTTGTGTAGGTAGCACACATGCGTCTTCTTCTTCTTCCTCTTAATTTAGGTCGTATGACCTGTTTGTGATGGTGAGTTGTCCTGGGATGATGATGTCCCGCCATCCCTCCATCTTTTTGCTGCCTTTCTGGTAGTCCCACGCGGTCCCTGCGGCCCACATGGCCGACATTCAATATTTGATTTATTTGTTCGTGCCACGTTTTCCTCGGCCTTCCTCTATTTCTAGCTCCTTTCACGCAGTTTACGTATACCTTCTTTACCATTCAGTCTTCACTCATTCTTTCCATGTGTCCAAACCATCTTAATGACTTTTTCATTATTTTGTTCATAAAACTTTCATTCACACCACATTCACATCTTATACATGCATTTGTCACTCTATCATATACAGATTTGACACACATTCGTCTTAGAGATCTCATTTCTACTGCATTTATTCTACTTTCATCCTTCTTTTGCCAGTTCCATACATAAGGGTCGGTAGAATAACACCATTATATTAATGAAATAAGTATACATTTCTGCATAAACACTTTTATACCTACAGATTTGTACATTTTCTCATATGATGTACAGAGGGCACAAAAAACGTATTAAACAATAGTAAAAGGCTATAAATCAAAAAGAATTGTTTTGAATGTTTAAACAAATCCTTGTAATCTTATTGACGTCAGTACATTTTTTTACGGTTAATACTTAAAATGAAGGTTATTTAGGAGAATTTATTTCGTATTAAGTGAAACTGTTTTTATTTCGCTTTTAATCGTCTTATTTTATGACTATCACATGGAAAAAAGCATGCGTAAGACCAATAAAAACATATAACGTCGAAGCAAGGGCAGACACAGTAAGGACCAAACAAGTTTTGAGAACTTCCAAGATGAAGACACTGAGGCAAGCAAGACACTGAGAGATCGCGTGAGGAACACCAGAATAAGAGAGATATGTGAGGTTGAGGATATTATAGGATGAAGGGACTGGTACGGTCATGTTCAAACATGCACACTATCAGACTCTCCTATATTGCATTGCATAATCAGCATCATGTTACTCGTCTTCGTGGAAGACCTCCTAAAAGATGGAAGGACAGCTAGGAGTCTACCTCGCAGGAGGAGCAACACTCTAGAGAACAGACCACATAGGTCTACAACAAGGAAGAAGAAGACATGGAAATAAGCTTTTCACTTCCTTCCGTTCAGTATTTAAAAGCCATCAAATTCATATTGTGTAAACTATACTGCACCTGGTCTTTCCTTCATGCAAAATCAATCATTATTTTTTAATCCCTTAGTACATGTCATAAGGGTGCAACTTTCTTGGAGCCTGATCTTGGAGCTAGCAGAAGAAGGGTAAAAATATGTTAAAGCTGTAGAAATATAATCACTGAGAAGAATGTGCAGGGAAATCTATTGTGTCGAACCGAACAATAAAACGATGGAATATCGAACGACGAAATAAGAAAAAATGTAAGGCAAATGACTTCATCTTAAGTAACGTTAAAAAATAATCACACTGTTATTAAATATCACAATTGATTATATTTCTTTCGAAATTGTCGCGAGAGATCATGTCTTGAACCCAATTTTTTTTTCTACAATCGTAGACCCCTTGCAAGTTGTCGTGAACCCCTGGGGGTCTATGGTATATGGACACTTTAGGAATCAACTTATTGAACGCTGAGGCATACACTGTGGAATTCCTAAGTATTATACTTAGGAAATTGAAATACTTTATTTAATCCACTATTTAATAAAAAATATTAAAAAACACGACATGTTTCGGAGGATACCTCCATCTTCAGGTGTAAAAATATAATAAAAACTAAACAAGGAAAGACTAATAAAAAACGCATTTAAAATTCGATACAATAATTCAAATTTAAAAAAGGAACCTGTGCTATTTGTTATAAGTAGGTACTAACAATTATTTTTTAACAGTAAGAACTACCTTTAGAACTACGAGTACTTTGAAAAGTAACTAATACTTTAGGAATCACTGGTAGAGAAGTGTGGCGTCGGATCCTATCTGCCTACCCCTACAGAGAAACGGCGTGATGGTTAGTTGTTAGTTTTTAATTTAAAAAATGTAGATATTACCAAACTGTGCCGTAAGAAATATATGTTTTCGTATTTTATATTATAGAATCAATCAAATACATTGTGATATTAATAATTACGATATCAAACTGCGTAATTCAACCCCAACGTAATATAATATGATTATCTTGTATCATAACAAACCTCAGCGGTTGTTTTCAACCCCTGTACATAATTCAATATTGTGAAAACAACCCCAAAACGATCACACGCTGAGAAAAACGTATGTTTGATTGCAGTTCACTTTATTTGATCTTTTCATGGGGTTATTTTATTGCTCTCTTATCAAAATTAATTCGTGATGCAATCATAGCTCTTTGTGATCTCTGGTGGTCACGTGCTCATTATTTTTTTCTAATTTTGGTGAACAAATAGATAATAAGGCTGGTTATTAAAAAATGGTTAAAACATAAAACAAAATAAATTGTGCACTCAAAATTATCACTGCAAATAGGAATATATCGACTGAAGTAAAGATGGCAGTTCACAATGGGGTTCTAGTGCCTACGCTTATGTATGGAATTAAAGCTTGAAGTTGGCAGAAGAAGGATGAAAGTATGATAAATGCCGTAGAAATGAAATCACTAAGAAGAATGCACGTAAAAAAACAATGTGTGATAATTTATTGTTTCTTGAACAATGATATAAAACTCCATATTAAATTATTAATATATATGAAAAAACGATAGTTTTCAAGGAGTTTCAAATGTTTACATTATCAAATGCCTTAGAAGGGCGAAACATGTCATACATAAACATTATATTAAACTCCTTGAAAACTGTAGTTTTTTCATACATATTAATAATGTATGATAGAATACCTAATGGGAGGAAGCAAGTATTTACACATTATTTTTATTTCATCAAGTAAAAGGTTTCAACCTTGCCTTGACGACCTTCGTGGCAAGTGGTAAGAGCGCTGACTGCCATACCGAAGGTTCTGGGCTCGATTCCCTGTAATAGCAGTGTGATTGTCACACTGTTTTTGATCTGGTGTAGAATTCTCGTGACAATAAAATGGCGATAGATTAGCTACCTATCACATGTCACGAGGATGAATATATCAGCTTAACCCTTACCATTCCTATGTCGAATGCCAGCTGACATCGCTATATGTACGCTACAACTCAGCTGTCGGCTGGCGGCCGACAAGATAAGACTTGCGCGTTCGGTGTATTTTCGCGCGCAAAACTTGACACGTGTCGTTGTTTCTTGTGATTATTCGTTGAAAAAACATTTAATTTCACGTTTCAATAAGATTTTGACTGTTTTCCGTTTTTATTTTACTATAAAATAATCCTTACAAATTCACATAACCTTAAATGGCGGGAACTTCGCGAGATACGTCATGCTGAAGAGCGATTAGAGTACAAGTCCCACTTCATTGCGAAACTGGACAAAGGTTCTAAAGACAGTACTGTGTGCAGTAACATAAAGATTCCAGGGGGGAGACGGGAAACAGTGTGGTTTTGTAAGACATGTTCCAGAAAACCTGGTCTCCATCCTGGAGATTGTTTTATAAAGTACCATACTATGCAAAACTATAAGTAGTCCATAATGTAGTCCATTGAATAAATCATTACAAATTATTTTTTAACGATTTTTTTTGCAACTACCTATCAATAAAACTAACTAACTAACCATCACGCCGTCTCCCCGAAGGGGTAGGCAGAAAGAATGGACTGCCACACCTTTCTTTCCTGACATATTACTCTCGCTTCCTCAACATTCATATATCGTGTCATGCACGCGCGTCGATTTCTCTGACTCCTCACATAGCCGACATTCAATATTTGATTTATTTGATCGTGCCACGTTTTCCTTGGTCTTCCTCTATTTCTGGTACCATTTACATCATTAACATATAATTTTTTTACCATTCTTTCTTCATTCATTCTTTCCATATGTCCAAACCATCTTAATGATCCTTTCATTATTTTGTTCATGACACCATCATTCGCACCGCATTCACTTCTTATATTTTCATTCGACACTCTATCATACACAGAATATCCACACATTCGTCTAAGAGATCTCATTTCTACTGCATTTATTCTACTTTCATCCTTCCTTTGCCAGTAAAATAAAATTCAATAAAACTATTTTGACATTATTTATATAAAAGTTGGCTGACAAACAATATCAAAAAATAATGGAGTGGTACGGGTTAAAAACAAATTGTACACAGTAATTGGGTTCAAGCAACCTGAGGTATAAGTAAAAAAAAACTTTTGTATTAATATTGTGTTTTTTCTCTGCAGGTGAAGATTTGGTTCCAGAACCGGCGAAGCAAATACAAGAAGATGATGAAGGCTGCCCAGTCCGGCCCTGGGGGCGGGCCAGGCGCGGGAGCCGGCCCTGGCATGGGACACCCCCTCGGTCTCCCGCAGCCTGGTGGCTCTCCCAACAGCACTCAAATCATGCATGGTGAGCCTTAATTAACATTTCGTTTTGCGCCTCATTTTTTATTTATTTTAATGTAACTAACAACGATTCTGGTGGACCACAGGTTCCCAAACTTTTTTAACCTCCAACCCCTTTTATAAAAAAAAAAACAAAAATAATCAGCGGGAGATGCCTATTGGTGGCGATGAGGTTCGCAACCCATCACACCGCGTCTCCCGCGGGGCGAAAAGCGAAGGATGGAGTGCCGCATCAGTAAAAGTGTGACAGTCCATTCTTTCTGCCTACCCTTTCGGGGAGACGGCGTTAGTTAGTTAGTTAACAAAAATAATCACACCTCAATTGAAAGCAGAAAACAATAGTGAAAGGTGGCACAAAATTAACTATATGGTTATATTTACATTCACAACCGAGTTTTGGTCCCATCCCTTATGTATGAAAGCGAAGCATGGAACTAGCAGAAGAAGGATGAGAGTAGATGAGGTCCCTAAGACGTATGTGTGATAGAACGATGTACGACAGTATATCAAATGCTGAAGAAATAGTTTTTGGAAACAAGAATTTACCAATGAGCGCGAAAATGACCGTTCACAATGGAGTTCTAGTCCCATGTGGTAGAACGATGTACGACAGAATCTCAAATGCTGATATAAGAAAGGAAAGTAGAGCGAAAGAATGTATTATGAACAAAATTATGGAAGGATCGCTGCGTTGGTTCGGACATATGGAGCTCATGAGTGAAGAAAGAATGGTTAAGAAAGTATACGTTGAAAATTTTTAAGGGTTGGTCATATTAGAATCCGGATGATTCTTCGTGCGTGTAGTCACGTTGTCTCTTTCAGACAGGTATCTTGATTATTTTTATAATTTTTCAATTTTTCAAGATAGCACGTTATTCTCGCAAAGAGGCGATTAATATTTCATAATGTTTATTAAAATTCCTAAATTTAAAATAAATAAAAATATATTTTTACCTTATTTAAAAAAATATATTGTATTTTCTTCCGAAATTGTAGGGTAATGAAGAATTTTAATTATAGAGAAAACTGTGGACCATTTTATAGAAATAAAATTATAATAAACAAATTATAATGACATACTTAGTACATACAATTTTATATGATGTCTCAAAGAGCATCGAAGCCGGTCCATATAATTTTTTTATTCACCGGTGAAAGTGACCATATAATTTTTTTCTTAGGTGGTGGCAGCAGTAGCGGTTCCCAGCACTCTCCCGGGCAGTATCTGCCAGGGCAGGCAGGGCCAGGGGCGCAACATTCACCAACCCCCTCGAGCACCCCCGTCAGCGAACTATCCCCTGGGCTGAGTCCACCCGCCCCCTGGGACGTCAAAGGACCACCGCCCCCACCCTGGGACGTCAAGGTATATATTACCTCTTTGACTATATATTATAATAAAATGAATAACATTTGATCTGATATAAGAAAGAAATGTAGAGCGGAAGAAGGTATTATGAGCAAAATTATGAAAGGATCGCTGCTATGGTTCGGATATATGGAACGCATGGATGGAGAAAGAATGGTTAAGAAAGTATACGTTAATTATGTAAATGGAGTACAGAGTCGAGGCAGACCGAGGAAAACATGGCATGACCAAATTAATCAGATTTTAAGGGTTGGTCATCTAAGAAGTCGGAGGAATCGACGTGCGTGTATGACTCGTTGTATGAATGTGGAGGAATCTAGAGAGGTTTGCCAGGATAGAGTAGTGTGGCGGTCCATTCTCTCTGCCTACCCCTGCGGGGGCCATTGACAACAGCTATGATTACCACACTGAAGGTCCCATGCCGTTCGATTAAAAAAAAATGTAAATAATAAACTTTTAAATCGCTGTTTTAAATCGCCGAAAGGGCGCATTATGACTTGTTTAAAATCTAGTAATTCAAATATGAAAGCTTCATCTGGAAGCAGTTCATAAAATTTCAAATCATTCTAGTTGATTAATATTTTAATAAAATCATTAGATTATCATAAATAAATATTTATACAAAAAACTAATTTTAAATTTCATGTAATAATAATATAATAAGGCTAATTTGTATAGCGCCGTTGTCGTGAATCACTCACCTCAAAGGCCCTTCCTTCATTAATATTTATACTCGTATATTGGATATAATTTTATTAGTAACATTCAAATAATTTATCCATAAGCTTAATTCGTTTTTAATAATAATAATTAGTTATATTCCACTTGATGTTTAGCTTCAATCGGTTTTAGCAACAGCCTTAAGAAAGCTGCCGAAACCGTTCGAAGCTAAAAATAAAGCGAATAAAAACTTAATTTATATATAAAGGATTTTTTTTAATTTTAGATTTTTATTATTTACAATGGTGCACTTAATGTTGTCATCGCAAACAAGAGCGTAACCAAAAAAGCTAAAAATGTGACGTGAACAAAGTTTTCTTGTACCGACTCTTATGCTTAAAAGTGAAGCATGGAACTGGCAAAAGAAGTATGAAAGTAGAATAAATGCAGTAGTAAAAATATATTTTACCCGAATGTGTGGAAAATCTTTATTTGATATGAGTGTCGAATGAAAATATAATAAGTGAATGCAGCGCGAATGAAAGTGTTATGATCGAAATAATGAAAGGATCAATAAGATGATTATGGAAAGAATGAATGAAGAAATAATGGTAAAGAAAGTGTACGTTAACAATATGAACGGAACTAGAAATCGAGGAAGACCCGGAAAAACGTGGCACGATCAAATCAATCAAATATTGATTTCTAGAAATTTTAACGGATTTAGTCGAAGAAATTGACGTGCGTGCATAACACGATGTATGAGTGTTGAGGAATCGAGAAAAGTATGTCAGAAAATAAAAGTGTAACGATCCATTCTTTCTGTCTACTCCTTCGGGGTGACGGCCTGACGGTTAGTTAGTTAGTTTTTATTTACAATATTTTTTACCACATTAATATTTTTAACTCGTTTGATATTTGCAGCATTTCACGAGTTTATTTATTAATTAAAATTGTAATGCAACCCATTACTTACTGAGTGGTCGCTTTGCTTGGTTTATAATTAACATAATAAAATCATTTTGGAAACTTATTCGAGAATTCACAATTCAACTAAAAATAAATCACAATTCAATCACTTAAACAAGTTGTTATGGCTTGCTAATGCTTCATTGACAACTCTCTACAATGGTCACAATAGTAAGTTCATTTATAAATGACATTAAAATCAAAATGGCAGCCGAACAAAATCTATATTTCTGACGACCCTCGTGGCAAAGTGATAAAAGCTATTATACAACTGCCGCAAGGTTCCCGGTTCGATTCCCGGCGATGTACAAGTGTTTGTTACACTGCCTTTGGTCTGGTGTAGAATTACGTGATAGCAAAATGGGGATAGATTACCTACCTATCCCATGTCATAAGAATGAACAGCTTTTAAGCGCCCTTGAGGTTAGGTATTCACGAAAACGAAAGAAAAAAAAAACATTAAAAATTGTATACAGTAATTAAGTTCAAGTAACCTGCTAATAACAAATATAAAAGCAAACCGGAAACTACCACAGTAAACGCCCGATATTTTAAGTTTTATTTAGTTGAAAAAAACAGTGTTTTAATTAATATAAAAGCTCATTTTGAAATTCCACAATATTTATGCGTTAATTTATCAAAAATGATTTAATAAACTCATTCTTGTGTGTCAAAATTATAAATCATTTCTCTTCTCTTGACATATTTTTATTTTCCTGTTTTCTTATATAATTTTGTGTTTTTTTCTGTATTTTTTTCTCTATAATATATGTTAATCTTGTGTACTTTCTATGTTCAAGCCGGCAGCTGGAACCTACAACCAGCATTACCCTTCTTTTTTGGTTAGTTTAATTTTTATACCTATTTTTTAACCCTTAACTTTGTGTAGCTAACAATAATAAATCACCCTGTATTAATCGTAGTTTAATTACTGATATCACTTTTTTAAATTTATATATAATACACCTAATCAAAAAATATCTACAGACACTTACGTATATTTCTATGTATATATTTTATATGATCAAGAAACCTATCCTCTTTACCTACATATCGTAAGATAATGTAAAGATTTTACTGAAATCTCTTGATGTTCATTTAAATAATAATTAAATAAAACGATATTTTTTACTTCCATTTATTTTCTCTATTCTGACAGTGACCGTTTTCGCTAGGCTAGCTGGCATCGACAGACTGGTGACATTTTAAATGTACAAATATAATATAAAAAAAAATAATTACATTAATTTTATTTTTGCATAGAATCTTATTAACTACCCCTAATCTGTATGTATATAGACGAGTAAGTTTATAATAGTGCCACCAGTCTGTCGATGCCAGTTAGCCTTGCGAAACCGATCGCTGTCATAATAAAATCGTTTTATTTTATTATTATTTTTGTATCATAGTTTAATGTCTGTTATTACTTTATTATTATTTGTGTTAAAGTCACTTAGAAATTTTATACAAGTATATTTCTTTGTATAGTATTATAAAATACTAAGCATCATATTTTGACACACAAGAACTCGTGCATTCATTTCGAATCTTTTATTGTTTATTATGTATATAAAAAAATATATTAGTATAACCAGTTTCTACTATTTTACTAACATCGTCAGATAAATATTTGAGAATACGTTCTTAAATATTTTAATTATTGCGTAATTATAACGTCAAAACTTAATTATGTTTTTAAGAATTAAAACACTGTTTTCAGTCATAAAAACACTGTTTTTAGTCATAAAACACTGTTTTATTCTTTTAAACACTGTTTTTATTCATTAAAACACTGTTTATTAGTATAATACCTATTGTTGTTATTTTTACACTTTTGAGCTTTTGTTTTTCTCGACACGTTCCTAGGTTTTATACCATTATCACAAGTTTATAATATCGTTTTCCTAACGATGAAAGTAAAACACTTAAGCTAAGACTAAACCATGATCCCAGGAAATGTAATGTTGTCAACCGTGACAATCTACGTAATATAAGAAATAAAAATAAACGTTTTAATACTTAAAACTAAAAAATATATATTATACACAGTGATAAATGTACACAGTATTTTTATTAACACTCGCCTCACGGTGACTGTCACGCGGGCAAGACGTTTGTACATGCGTTTGTGTGTACATTTTCCATTTACATTTTGGTATATTTTTCGGCGTTAAATACCCAATAAATATATTTTTTACTATTTATTATAAGCATTTTTTTTTAAATTACTAAATACTTTAATTCTAGTTTTGAGATTAATTAATGAATTTCACGTGGTAAGTGGAGTGTTAATTTAAAATTCTTGTATCTAATGGGGTTGTTCTCTTCTGACACAGGGCGGAGCGGCTGGGGCATGGGACATGAAACCGGGATCAGGTGCGGCCCCGCCCATCGGGGGGCCCCTGGGTCCCCCGCAGCCCGCCCACCACCCAGGATATGTACCCCAGTACTCCTGGTACCAGCCTGCTGATCCTGGACCTGCTGGACTCCTAACGTAAGTCGAATAATTCATATTATATCTATAACTATGTTAAAACACTAAAAAATGATGACCTTGTCTCAAATATGATACATGTAATTATTTTCATCATTTATTTCTTGAATATATTTTAAATTAATAACTAATGAAAACATATATTAACCGTCGCGTTGCCATGTGGTCAATAGAGTTTCCACTGCCAATTTAAAGTTGATTTTCTTAAAACCTATGGACCCTAATATTATAAAAAAAATTGTAATCCTCCATTGAAGTGTTCTCAATACTTCGTAATAAAAAAAAAGCAAAAAATTACTTCCTTCATCCTAAAAAAAAATATTTTCTAAGACTGCCCTCACCTTCATTCGTGTTAAGGTAGAATTTGTTTTGCTAATATTTACAGCTTTATCAAAAGTGACAAATACTTACTCGCTGTTTTGAACGTATTATAAATTATATGTTTGGCCTTTTCATAGGTACGTAATAATACCGACTGTGGACGGAAACGCAGCACGCAACTTAATAATATCAGAACTGTGAAAATATTAACACTTTACCAAAAGGGACAAATATTAATACGTACTCGTTGTCTTGAACGTACTATACATTTTGCCTAGGTGCCTTTATCATACGTAAAATCTCGTAAAGTCTCGCCCCGCCGGCCGCGCGGAGCGAGACAAGTTTATACTTGGTGCCAGTCGCTCGTATGCTGTGACGCATTCCATATCAGAAATCGCATGGTTCCAGAAAAAAATTAATAATGATATGTTTTTCAAATAATCCATGTATGTTATAGATATCGATCTATTCCTAATGAAATTCCCTACAAGATGACATAAATTAAATTTTGATTCATCGGGTCATATGCTTGATATTTAGATAAAGTTAGCGGTAAACTGAATTGACCACATGGGAGCGAGCGTTTTGTTTTGAACACGGTACGTTAAGGGTTAATATATTATTCTACATTTTTATAACATCACTTGCTGCTCTTATACGATACAAAATTTCGAAATACGATACGATACACATATGATACATCTTTTTTATTGTGTCAAATATGATATGTTTTATATTATAATTTGATATACTAAAAATAATTAATTTTTTTTATTATGTACAACATTTTTTTAAATTCCTGTATTACTTTTTCAATTAATAACTTATATACGATATATAGGATAGAAATTGAACAGTAATAAAACAAACAAATTTATTTAAAATTTAACTTAAATTTAAAATTATTTATTATTATATTTGTGCTTCTACTTGTGTTTATCGTCGACCGGTTTCGGCAGCTTGCTGCCACCTTCTTTGGCAAGCAGAGGAAGATGATCTGATGAAGATATGATCATATCAAATAGATTTTTTTTTATTAAATTTATAATGATTGGTTTGCAGTAAAGTGTAATATTTTCCTGGGGCTTTTTAATGTGGAAGTTTCCCGATGCTTTCCACATTGCTATATATAATTATTTAGCTATGTATATATATGATACAAGTTTGACCTCTTGTGTCATATATGATAATCATTTTATGTTCACCGGTCGATTGGTTTGCAGTAAAGTGTTAAATTTTTTGCTGGTTCTTGGATGCCACTTGGGCCTTTTTAATGTGCTAGTTCCCCGTTGCTTTCGACATTGGTATGCATTTAGGTATACAGAGGCTATTTAAACCCAATTACTATAGATGATTATTTAGCTTTGTACATATATGATACAAATTTGACTTCTTGTATCATATATGGGTAGTTCAGAATATTAATGGATCAAGTCCATCGATCCTGATTCTGAGATAATTAGACCTAAAGTTGAAAGACTTTTGTAAAATCCAGGGATGTTTTCACTGCAAACACTTCATTTATTTTGATAGTGCATGAATCCATTTAAATAAATAGACAAAAAATAAGATACACAAAGGCTTTATTAATATTAAAAGTACAATTAAAATAATATAAAATGGACATGATTCACTATTATTCTGAAATTTTCCTTATGCAAATGAAACACATTTAAAAAAAAAAAAAAATAGAGCAACATTAAAATACAACATTAATCGTAAATAACTTTATCGTTTTCAAAACCTTCCTCACTTTGGTCATGGTCACTTGGTTCTGACTTCCCGGGTTTCATTTGTCACTGAATTTAGACTTGGTTTCTTAAACACCTGTATAAATGCCCAACACTAAGTCTCATGCACTGGACGAACTAAAGTCTTCACCTGAACTCATTTTTAGCAATCAACAGTCAATATAATATACCTCTGATGGTGAACGAGCTGTTAAATTGGCCATGATTCACTAATATTCTGAAAGGTTTCAAATTTTGATCTCTAATCAATAGCAGTATTGTCATTTACGGAGAAAATTGAAAGGCTACTATTCTGTTATTAACACACAACATAGAAATCTGTTTTATCTACCCGTAAAAACATTAAACTCCAAATTTATAAAATTTGTACTTGATCCATTAATATTCTGACCCACCCGTATGATAACTATATATTTTGTTTCTCTAATTTTTAAATTATCTTTTCTTCCACAGAGTTTGGCCAGCAGTTTAGCCTTCGATAATGGACAGATCTGGACTTAGTGAAAACAATTATAAATAGTTATAAAAATAGATAAAATGATTGTATAGTGTTTTTTAAGCATATAAAAAGGAACATAGACTTTTGAAAAACTTACAGAAGATAATACTGCGTAATTTTAAAAATCTATAATTAAACAAAAACACTAAAATTATAAATACTATATAAATAAAATGTAAACATTACCTATTGAAAAGTGCAAATTTTTGTATGTAAGGATAATCATTTTAAGTTTGTTTTTTATATATAAAAATGGATGTGGTAATAACAGTTGCTAGTGAACGCTTTAAAAAAATTAATTACCCAGTGAAATGTGTAAAAAAGTGTTAAACAAATTATATTTTGTTTTTCGGAACTGAAAAATAAGTGTCTTCTTAAAAACACAGAGTTTTGTTTTTATTTAACTGGGTTTTCACAGATTCTTTCACTATGAAATCATATGTATAAAAAATAAACACTGTTTGTATATATCTATATTTAAATCTTCATATAATCGTCCTGTAATTCCTAATTTTTGTGTTTTATTTAAAAATAAATAAATAAATATTTCCATTTTTTTTTATCGATTTCCAAATTATTTTTCTAGACTGGTTTCGAATATTTATTCATTCGAATCTTGTCTTAAAAATAAATTAACATTTGAAAATAAAACTGTTTTAATTCTTAAAAACATCGTAATCATGGAAATCCACAGAGTTGCGTTTTAAATTCATGAATAAAAAAAACTTTGTATTTATTATTTTGCTTTTGAAGATCCTTCGTATTACGAATACTTCGTAATAATTTTTTTTTTAAATAATTTTATATTGTTTTATTAATGCTATAACTTACTTCCAAATATCATTTAAATCAAGGATTGAGATAGAATATGTCTTCACATACCTAAACGTCCTTATAGCATCATCATGTTATCCAATGCTTTCTGTTTAATGAATCTTTAACTCTTGAAAATCATGACTTATAGGTTATGATACCTCTGGCCAATCTAGGGGTCTTATTGTGACCTTTTTGAAAAAGCCTCTTTACAAAATAGGTATTTGATTAAACTTTTGGTAACGCTTTAACTACTTGGTAATTCATATCTCAATATTCTGAACATCACCTTAATCTTACTTTGTTCATTTAGCTGCACTTTCGAAACCAATTTATAAACCATTCATCTACTTACTTACTTCCTATGGCCATACAACTCTTGAAGAGTTTTAGCCTCCTTGATGATTTTTCGCCAAGCTCCTCGATCCTGCGCCTTTTGCTCCCAGCAGTCCGATTCGCCCAACCTAGCCAGGTCAGCCAGAACATTGTCCATTAGGCGCTGTCTAGGCCTTCCTAGAGGTCTTACTCCAGTCGGTCTAGACGCGTACAGGGTCTTGATTGCTCTGGTCTCTTCGGCTCGGCATACATGCCCACCGGCTCTCACGGCTCTCACGGTGCTCGTTATAAGGGGCTGCTGGGTCATCGTACTGATCTCTTGGTTGGTCCTATGCCTCCAAGTTCCCGCTGCAACACCGGGTCTGGGTCCCAGAATCCTATTTTCCAACCAGTAGATTCTTTGTTGTTCTTTTAGAGTCGTTGTCCATGACTTAGAACCATATGTAAACCATTCATCATCACATGTTTAATAATTAAAATGAATTTTCTTTTTATAAACACGACAAGATTTTAATTAATTTATGGAAATACAAAACCTCCTTTTAGTTTTTTTTTACAAATATATAATTTGTTAATTCAAATACGTTTTTCCTATTTTTGTTGTTGTTGTTTTTATTGGAAAATAAATCAAAAGTATACAAACCGAAAATAATTCAAATAAAAATAAATACATATTTTTTCTTTAAATTATAATAATTCGACCCGTTTTTGCTACTCTTTTTCATGGCATCAAGTTGCCAAATCATGTAAAAACTAAATAACAACAAATACAACAACAAACCATCACGCCGTTTCCCCGTAGGGGTAGGCAGAGACAATGGGCCGCCACACTACTCTATCCTGGCACACCTCTCTAGCTTCCTTTACATTCACACAGCGAGTCATACACGCACGTCAATTCTTCCGTCTTCTAAAACTAAATAAAAAAACGGAAAAAAACTGAATTACTTTAAAAAATTAATTATGAATTATTTAAATACAAGAATTCTCATAAACAACAAAAATATTTGAATGAGCAGTGTATTAATTCATAACAAAATACCAGATAATAAAATTCCAGTGTTAACGCTTTAAGTTTTTCAAAATTATACGAATTTAAATAATTTGTTATTTGAATCTACTGCAACTTTTTCGTTTTGCTTCTGTTCTATTTATGAGTTTAAATATTTTTTCGTTCGAATATTTACAAGCCGAAAGATAGTATTTAAAAAAAATATGTTTTTTTTTGTTAATATCAAAAGCAGGACCACCCTGTAAAAATTTGGGTATTTATTTACCCAATTAACTAATTAATTTAATTATGTGTAGATAATTCTTGTAACCTGCTTTACGATAACTCAATATTAAAATATTTAATATTGTACTGTTTAGGACTACATTAATTAACAATTGTTAATACTTTCGAAAATGAATGTTTTTTTTACAGTATACATTTACATATGTTACGATTTTTAAAACCTTAATGAATAACTACTCTTTTATTTATTGTTTCTAGAACCAGGATGTAAAACTCTATATTGATTAAATTAAAATGCTCTTTTTCTTTTTTATATGCTTTTTATACACATCACTAACATTTAAAAAATTAAAATTACGTAGACATGTTTCGGACATCCAGTCCTTCTTCATCGTATTAAAATCTTTATAACAGATGTTATAAAGATTTAAATTATGTTATAAAGATCTTTATAACATCTGTCAGATCATGTAAACAATTATATAATATTTTAAAATTTGTATCTTTAAAATATGTATCACTGAAGAAGGACTGGTTGTCCGAAACATGTCCGTGTAATTATATTTTTTTAATGTGAGTGTTGTATATACAAAGTATATAAAAAAGAAAAAGAGAAATAAAGCATCTACAATACAAAGTATGGCGAACATAGAAGATATAAATTAATATGATTTAAAATATCTGTTTTATAGAAGTTTTATTATATTTTATAATGAATTCTTGATAATGGTTTAGCAATGCAATGCTTGTGATATAAAATATAATAAAACTTCTATAAAAGTGCGTTTTTATTCGTATTAATTTTAAATTGTTTCATTTCCAATGTTCCTGGTGTAAAACTACATAATTAATATGATTTAAAATATCTGTTTAAAAGAAGTTTTTTTATATTTTATAAGGAATTCTTGATAATGGCTTTGCAATGCAATGCTTGTTAAAAACAAACGTTTCCATTCGAATTAATTTAAAATTATTTCAGTTCCACTATTCCTAATATAAATCTCCACACATCAAAATTAATATGATTTCAAATGTCTGTTTTCTAGAAGTTTTATTATATTTAATAAGGAAATTTTGAAAATGGCTTAGCAATGCAATGCATGTGATTTATATAACATATAATAAAACTTCTGTAAGCCAAACGTTTTCATTCGAATTAATAAAAATGGTTTAAGAATTTCCTGGCAAGGCGATTGGCAAGGCAAAAATTGTATGAAGTGTTTATATTCTTATATAAATAAATAAAATCTCTGTAAAACCGACAAAACAATCGCGTTTATGTAGTTTTATAAAATAAAAACTACGACTTTCAAAAAAAAAAATTATTTTAAATTAATTATACGACTAGTTCGTTGGTTTCACTTTTTATTATTTTTAAAAGCCAATCGAACAAGTCACATTTTTTTTACGAATTTCGTAAAATGAAACAGCACCTTATGCCGAGTACATCGTAAAGCGGGGGATGACGTTATAATGAATATTTCTGTACATTTTGTAAAGCTTAGATTAAGATGTAATTTAAGAACTAGATTTACTAATATAGAAAATGGGTATTACGTATAAATATAAGTTTACTTATTAAATGAATTGTATAATTTCCTAGGCGTAACTACTCGAAATAATTTTTGAAATTATATAATTAAAAATATTTTCTATCAAAAAATGGCTGTCACTTCATAATTGGTTTGTCCTATATCCAAATTTGTTATAAATATTTTTTTCCGGTGATTTTTTTTGTTTGTTAAAAAAAACAATTTTGTTGTCCTTGAGTTTGTTGAAGAGATCTCTATTTAATTATGCAAAGGTTGCCATAAATAATAAAAGGAAATATTTCAATAAATCTTTTGTCTTTTATTTATCCTTCATCTTTTCTTTTATCGGGGTTCGATTCCCGGCGAGGGCAGTCTGATTTTCACACTGTCTATGGTTTGGTGTAGAATTCACGTGACAATAAAATGGCGGTAGCGATAAGCGATATCACATGTCACGAGAATCACTATGATAGCATAATACCCTTAACATCGATTTGCGTCATGCTGTCATGATGTAAAGAGCGATTCAACAAAATAATAATAATAATAACAATGCCCATCAAACCCGACAATTACATATTTATTCAATACAAAAGATTGTCTGTACCCAACTGTATACATCACCCTGAAACGAAAAGTCTACGAAGCCTGTGTTCTGCCAGTTGGTACTTGTGGTCTTGAAACTGTAACATTATCCAAACAAAGTGCCGAGAAACTACGAGTGACCCAAAGAACCATGTTAGATATAAGCCTAAGAGACAGAGTCAGAAACGATAGGGTAAGAGAAAAAACAAAGGTCACTGACATCATCTACCGGGTGGCGAATCTAAAATGGCAATGAGCAGGTCGTGTAGCCGACGTCAGACGAAAAATGAACAAGAAGACTGCTGACTTGGAGACCGTGGATGACAAAGAGAAGTGCAAGGCGAGCGCAACTACGGTGAAAGGATGATCTGAACAGACATGTCGGAATAACCTTTATGTAGAATTTAAATAAATATTCATTCATTCATTCATTTTTTGGCGCTACATCCCGGTGTGGGACTTGGCCTCCTCCACAACGGTCCTCCACTGACTTCTGTCCCTGACCATCTCTCTCCATTCCTCAGCTACTTCCATTTTCTTCCAATCTTATCCCACGCAATCCGCCCATCTTTTCCTCGGTCTGCCTCTTGGTCTCTTTTCGCGAGGCACTCATCTGGATATAATTTGTGGTGTTCTACCCCCTAGCATTCTTTCCACATGGCCAGCCCACCGTAGGCGTTGAGACTTACAGAATCTCACTACTGTTTCCTAGTTAAATAGTTCTTCAAGTTCATGGTTTCTATTAATTCTGTAAGTCCCATCCTCCAGCGTGGGTCCAAAAATTTTTCTCAGAACTTTCCTTTCAAAAACTGTCAGCCTGCCTTCCTCTCTCTGCGTTAGAGACTATGTCTCACAGCCGTAGGTGACTACTGGTCTTATGATAGTCTTATATATTAAAAGTTTGGTATTCCTGCTGAGTAACTTAGAGCCCAGAAGCTTCTTACACCCATGAAAAGATCTGTTTGCTGCTAAGAGGCGAATATTTAATTCTTCTGCCAGCTTGTTCTTGGTATTGAGGTTCGAGCCCAGATAGGTGAAATGCTTGACCTCTTCGTACATATGTTGTTCTATTTGTATGTTTTGAAGGGGATTTTGCTCGCGCGCGCTAACCATATATTTTGTTTTTGAGGCATTTATTTGATGGCCAAATTTCTCCGCTTCTCTTTTCAGAACTGTACTTTTCTCTATCATCATTTGTTTGTCTCCGCTTGTGATGACGATATCATCTGCATACGCGCAGATTTGAGGTGACTTTATATCAATACTAACTAACTAACTAACCATCACGCCGTCTCCCCGAAAGGGTAGGCAGAAAGAATGAACTGTCACACTTTTACTGGTGCGGCACTTCATCCTTCTCTTTTCGCCCCGCGGGAGACGCGGTGTGATGGGTTGCGAACCTCATCGCCACCAATAGGCATCTCCCGCGCACACTTTGATCGTCCAACACCAACAAAATAAATCTAAAACAAATAATATAAAATACAATGATATAAAATAAAATAACAAAATAAAAATAATTTAACACAAAATGTTCTTTTTAGATGGTGCACATATTGTCTATTTATTTTATGTTCCACGTATCCACCGTTTTTTTAATTTAGCCCATAATGTAATAACACATAATGTTTTTTTCGATGTTGCACATATTGACATGGACGATCCGGACTTTTGTGTTTATTTCATTTTTGTTACACGTATCCACCGTTTTTTAAATTATCTGTAATTAGGCACTTAATTGTCATTGGAACAAATGAAAAATTTATTTTTACACCTGTCAAAATTCTTTATAAAAATGAAAAAACTTATATAATTTTAACAGCAAAACAGTACAAACGTATTACGTGTCACAATTGACTATAATAAATGCGGCAACAATTAAATTAACCAAAACAATTCACTTATACACGAAATATCTCTAAATTTATAGGAGCACCACATGAACCAAACCAAATTTTCAAAATCAGAATCCCTTATTATACAGTCTGTTAATTGAATTTTACGTATTACAGCCTCCAGCACTAGGTTAAAAACCATGATGGAGAGAGCATCACCTTGTCTTACTCCGGATTCAATCATGAAATCGCCCGATAGCTAATTTTGTACGTTAACTACGGCTTTTGATTCAGACAATGTGATGGCCACTAGTCTCTGTGGTTTTAGTGGCACCCCTAGTAGTTTCAGTATGTACAACATTCTTTCCCGGTTAATACTATATTTTATTTATTAAATAAATATTCATTTAAAAAAAAACCATTATTTTCAATGAACTACAACGAAATTTAAATTAACAACATTAATTTAAAACTCAAAATATATGCCATAAGTCTGCAAAAGGGCTTAATGATGAATGCAAGCAATCCCAAGGTCGAAACAGAAGAATGCAATTCTGCAACTACCTTAATTTTCACGATCTGTTTTAATTTAATGTTCCATGAACATCGTTATTCTTCACATTTTTTTCTAAAATAAAACAAATAAACTAACTAACTAACTAACTAACCATCACGCCGTCTCCCCGAAGGGGTAGGCAGAAAGAATGGACTGCCACACCTTTCTTTCCTGACATATTTCTCTCGCTTCCTCAACATTCATACATCGTGTCATGCACGCGCGTCGATTTCTCTGACTCCTCACATGGCCGACATTCAATATTTGATTTATTTGATCGTGCCACGTTTTCCTTGGTCTACCTCTATTTCTGGTACCATTTACATCATTAACATATAATTTTTTTACCATTCTTTCTTCATTCATTCTTTCCATATGTCCAAACCATCTTAATGATCCTTTTCATTATTTTGTTCATGACACCATCATTCGCACCGCATTCACTTCTTATATTTTCATTCGACACTCTATCATACACAGAGTATTCACACATTCGTCTAAGAGATCTCATTTCTACTGCATTTATTCTACTTTCATCCTTCTTTGCCAGTTCCATGCTTCGCTTCCATACATAAGGGTCGGTAGAAGAACACCATTGTGCACTGCCATTCTAGCTTTTTGGATAGGTTTTTGTTTGCGATGACAACTTTAAGTGCACCATTCACTTTGTTGCCTGCCCCAACCCTTCTTTCAATATCCCTCTCCACTCTCCCATCTCTTGTAAACATACTACCTAAATACACAAACTCAACTACTTGCTCCAAGTTTTCACCATTCACGCTAATGTTGCAGACTGTCGTGGTTTCTTCCTTTTCAAAAATCATTACCTTGGACTTATTAACATTCATCATCAGATCATTTCGCATGCATACCTCATACATACAATTCACCAGGACTTGTAGTTCATGCTCGTTGTCAGCAAGTAGGACAGCGTCATCCGCATACAAGAGACAGCTTACTGACACTCCGCTCATTTTGGCACCTACATCCAACCCTTTCAGCTCTCTCATACAATTGTCCATATACAGATTAAATAACCACGGGGACATTACGCAACCTTGTTTGACACCTTTATTGATATCAAACCAGGCTGTAAGATCTCCATTTACTCTGACACTAGCAGTGCTTTCCGTGTATAGTGACTTAATGGCCGTGATCAGTTTTGTACTTATTCCATATTCAGACAATATTTTCCACAACTTTTCTCTATTAACGTAATCATATGCTTTTTGTAAGTCGACAAATGCACAGAAAAGTTTGCGATTTTTGGCCAGAAACTTCTCTGTCAATGTACGAAGTCCAAAAATTTGATCCATACATCCTCTGCCATTCATAAAGGCACCTTGCACATCCCAAACTTTGTCACTCGTCAATTTTCTTACTCTTTCTATTAAAATTCTGCCATAGACTTTACCAACGACACTCAAAAGACTAATAGCTCTGTGGTTTCCACATTCCATACGCGATCCTTTTCCTTTGTACAGGGGCATAATTACTGCTCTCCTCCAGTCTAGCGGCGTATATCCCTCCTCCAAGCACTGGTTAAATAACTTACATAACCATGTAGAAACCACTTCGCCACCGCTTTTAATAAAGTCTATGGCAATACAATCAAACCCAACAGCTTTTCCACTTTTCATTGCACTCACGGATCTTTTCATCTCATTCGTACTTATTTTTTCAATATTATCATTCATAGGTCCCGCACTCGCACCATCTGTCATATTTTCGATCACGCTTGTATGACCGCCATACATCTCCTTAAAATATTCCATCCATCTTTCTTGTATGATCTTACTCTCCGTTAACATTCTTCCCTCGTTGTCTAAAATTGCTTTCACACATCCACTATCAGGAGGATTTCGGGCTTTTTTAACTTCTTTCCAAAACATTTTTAAATTTGCTTGGAAGTTGTTTGTCATTTTGAGCCCTTCTTCCTCCTTCAGCTTTTCTTTCCGCGCTTTCACTACCGACTTCACTCTCTTCTTGCATACCTTATACAAATCTTTTGCTCTTTCATACTTAACTCTGTCATTCTTATTTATCGACAACATATTCAACCAAGCATCTTTCTTCTCTTTAACAGCAATCTTTACGTCATCATTCCACCATGCATCCCCTTTCCTTCTTCCTTGTACACACACACCACACGATTCTTTCGCTGATTCACACAAACTCTCCTTCAAGTATTTCCAGGTCTCGTCAATACTCAATTCACTTACATCCCGCTCACTCAATCTATCTTTCACTTTTCTTACGAAATTATTTCTTACGTCATTGTTTTGCAGTTTTTCAACTTTGACTCTAGTCGGCGCGGCTACTGTTTTGCTTCTTCTGGTTCGCCATCCCCGGAATAAGATCACTTTTGCCACTACTAAAAAATGATCCGTTTCCAGTTCGGCTCCCCTGAAGACCCTTGAATCAACAGTATCCGCCCGTAATCTAGAGTCTACAATGACGTAATCTATAATGGACCTTTCAAATCCTCTTTCCCAAGTATAGAGATGGATTCTCTTATGATCGAAGATGGTATTTGATACAAAGAGACCCCATTCTATACACAATTCAAGCAGTCTCCTTCCATTATCATTTATTCGTCTATCACCAAACGTACCCAGACATTCCTCGTACCCACTCCTACGGATTCCCACCCAACCGTTCATATCACCTGCTATTATCAATCTTTCGTTTTCACTCTTACACACCAATGTCTCTCTCACTTTGTCCCAAAACTCATCTTTACTCGCCTCATTTTCGTTGTTACCAGGGGCGTATCCAATTAAAAGGAAAACTCTTGTTAACCCGATCTTGAAGCGAATCCACATGAGTCTTGGGCTAACACATTTATAACCTTTCATACATTCTACCATCCTTGGAGCTAGCACCGCCGCCACGCCTTGGCATGCTCTGTGGTCATTCGGCACACCCGACCACAGAACAAGCTTATCCGCATGCTCCAAGGAACCACACTCTTTCATCATACATTCAGTCACACATAAAACATCTAAACACTTATTATCCATTTCTGCACACATCTCATTCAACTTTCCTTCCATACCTCCCCTTATATTCCATGTACCGATGCGGCACTCCACCCTTCTCTGTTCGCCCCTGCGGGAGATGCGGTGTGATGGGTTGCGGACCTCATCGCCACAAATAAACTATGATAAATTAAATCACTGTTAATAGCGTGTTGAAAGACGATGTATGACAGAATAAATAAATCCGATCAGAAATGAATCTGTTTTATTGAAAAATGATGTTACGCTACATTTTTAATATGTTATATTAAAATAGATCTAATGATCATGAATCACCGTTCTAACATTCTATTCGTCCTCTGTAACATTCTAGCTTCCTCCACATTTATACATCGAGTCATATACGCACGTCGATTCTTCCGGCTTCTGACATGACCAACCTTTAATATTTGATTAATTTGGTCATGCCATGTTTTCATCGGTCAACCTCGACTTCTTACTCCATTTACATCGTTAACGTATATTTTTTTAACCATTCTTTCTTCACCCATACGCTCCAAATGTCCGAACCAACGCAGCGATCCTTTCATAATTTTGTTCATAATACCTTATTTCGATCTACATTCCTGGTCCCAACTGGTCCCGGAATGGTCCCAACTGGTCCCAACGCTTATGTATGGAAGCGAAGCATGGAACTTGCAGAAGAAAGATGAAAGCAGAATAAATGCTGTAGAGATGAGGTCCCTAAGACTTATGTGTGGTAGAACGATGTACGACAGAATCTCTAACGCCTTTCTTCTTCTTCTTCTTCTTCCTCAGCCTATTCCCGTCCACTCCTGGACAAAGGCCTCCTCCATTTGCTTCCATGTCATTCTGTCCTGTGCAGACTGCATCCAGGTTATTCCGACGTGTCTGTTTAGATCATCCTTCCACCGTAGTTGCGGTCCACGGTCTCCAAGTCAGCAGTCTTCTTGTCCATTTTTCATCTGAGCTTCTGGCTACGTGACCCGCCCATTGCCATTTTAGAGTCGGTTATCACCCGGTGGATGATGTCAGTGACCTTTGTTTTTCTCTCACTATATCGTTTCTGACTCTGTCTCTTAGGCTTATTCCTAACATGGCTCTTTGGGTCACTCGTAGTTTCTCTGCACTTTTTTTGGACAATGTAACAGTTTCAAGACCATTAGTACCAACTGGCAGAACGCAGGTTTCATAGACTTTTCGTTTCAGGTTGATCGGTATTTTCCGGTTTTTAAGGATGTAGCTCAGGTTTCCGAAAGCTGCCAAGCTAAGTCCAATTCTTCTTTTTAGCTCTGCGGTTTGGTTATCTCGGCCCACTCGAATATTGTGTCCCAGGTATATATATTCTTGGACATTCTCAATTCTGTTGCCGTCCACGTTGATTTCAAGCCTTTCCGTGCCCATCACCATGGTCTTTGCCTGGTTCATATTCAATCCTACATATTTGGATACATCCTTTAGTTCTTTCAGCATTTCAGCTAGTTCCTCCGGAGTGTTGCTCACGAGTATGATGTCGTCGGCAAAGCGTAGATGGTTTAAATACTTCCCACCAACAAACAAACACAATTTTGAATACAAATGATTTACATCAAACTATATCCTTCGCGCAGAGATGTAAACGTACAAAAAGCGGATAGTGCTCCACACGAGCACTTACTCCGCTGGGATTCCTGTACGGATGCAGTTTTTGTGCGCTGCCGGCGACAAAAGACGCCGACGAGAGCCGTAATTGGCGAATGTACGCGCCTGCGCGGTCCGCACATTCTCTACGGCGGTTTTTTTGCGCCAAGAGATCCAACCCGTAATGACTGCAAATCATTAAAAATCAATCTTATAATAATCAACTGTTAAAATATAAAACGCAGTTTATGGTAGGTATCACATTTTTAATGAAAGCGAAAACGGCCTTTCACAATGAAGTTCTGGTCCCAACCATAATTCAATTTATTTTTTTCAATTCAATTTATTTTTAAATCATAAACATTACAGTATATAACCAAAGCGCTTATGACTATACAGGTAGGTAAAAAAAACTATTTTAAACAGTAAATACGATTAAGAAATTTAAAAATAGACAAAAACACAAAAAACACGAGATATTAAAAAATAAAGACCAAATAAATAATTAGAAACAATAAGAAGAACAACACATTATTTGAGAGATAGATGTTTTCTGAGGGTAGCCTCACTATCGTGGAAGATGTCCACATCCGAAGAGATGTGGACATCTTCCTGTTTAGAAAGATTATTGCCCTGCCCACGGGCATAACCTTAGGTAAATTGGTTCTACACAGTGGCAGGTGAAATAATCTATGTTGCCTTTGTCGCAGATAATTGTCAGGGACAAACAAAGTCAAGTCATTGTATGGAAGCGAAGCCTGAAACTGGCATAAGAAGGATGAGATCAGAATAAATGCGGTAGAGATGAGGTCCCTAAGACGTATGTGCGGTAGAACGATATACGACAGAATCTTAAATGCTGATATAAGAAAGGAATGTAGAGCCGAAGAAGTAATCCCTGTGTTGGTTCGGACATATGGCGCGCATGGGTGGAGAAAGAATGGTTAAGAAGCGAACTTACCATCACGCCGTCTCCCCGATTTCTCAACATACTCGTATATCGTGTCACGCACGCACGTCGATTTATCCGACTCATCAATCTCTTTATGGTATCACAATTTTTAACTTAATAACAATTTAGCCGTCTCTCCAAAGGGGTAAGCAGAAAAAATGGACTACCACACTTTTCTTTCCTGACACATTTCTCTCGCTTCCTCAACATTAATACATCATGTCATGCACGCACGTCGATTTCTCCGACTCGACATTCAATATTTGATTTATTTAATCGCGCCTCGTCTTCCTCTATTTATAGTTAAATTGATATTGTTAAATTAAATACACATTTTTTACCATTCATTCGTCATTTATTATTTTCATGCTTCCAAACAATCTTTATGATCCTTTCATTATATTATTTATAACACGTTCACTTCTTATATTTTCATTCGACACTCTATCATACACATATATTAAACATATTCGTCTAAGAGATCTCATTTCTACTGCATTTATTCTACTTTCATCCTTCTTTTGCCAGTTTCATGCTTCGCTTCCATGCATAAGGGTCGGTACAAGAACACCATTGCACACTGCCATTTTAGCTTTTTTGGATAGGCTTTTGTTTGCGTTCACAATTTTTATTTTTATTCCCGCAACAGCTGTTTCTTCAACGTATGTTTACATCATAAGGTGTTACAATTTTTTTTTTCAACTGTTAAAATAGTTTTTCGTGATTTTTTAAAACTTTATGTGGAATTTGTAGATATTTTCAGTTTGTTTTAATATGCTGATGAGTTAATCAATTATGATTGACTGTTTTAGGGTTAACCCAGAATCGGGCACAGTTGTCATACATGCAGCTCATATCCAGAGCCGTATTAATTCTTCTCTTCCACTTCTCATGATACATCTTTTATCTATATTTTGGATTATCCTTGTGACAGTATTGACCATGAAAACATGTATCTATTATCCGAGAGTGGCAAGAGAAGAAGGTCCCGGGTTCGATTCCCGGCGATAGCAGTGTGATTGTCATTAGTCCGTTGTAGAATTTACATGACAATAAAATACCGACCCTTACTTATGGAAGCGAAGCATGGAACTCGCAAAAGAAAGATAAAAATAGAATAAATGCAGTAGAAATGTGATCTATTAGACGAATGTGTGCATAGTCTGTGTATGATAGAGTGTCGAATGAAAATATAAGAAGTGAATGCGGTGCGAATGATGGTGTTATGAACAAAATAATGAAAGGATCATTAAGATGGTTTGGACATATGTAAAGAATGAATGAAGGAAGATTGGTAAAATATATATATAGTAACGATGTAAATGGAACCAGAAATAGAGGGAGTCCGAGAAAAACGTGGCACGATTAAATAAATCAAGTATTGAATGTCGGGCACGTGAGGAGTCAGAGAAATCGAAGCGCGTGCATGACACGATGTATGAATGATGAGGAATGGAGAGAAATATGTCAGGAAAGAAAAGTGTGGCATCCCATTATTTCTGCCTACCCCTTTGGAGAGAAGGCGTGATGGTTAGTTAGTTAGTTAGTTTTATAAAATGGCGAAAAATTACCTGCCTATCACATGTCGCGTAATTTTATATAATATAGCTAAAAACAATTTGATTCAGTAATTGACTTCAAACAACCTGTAGTGTAAGTTTTGTGAGCCGTTTTAAAACACCATTAAAAAACCAACAAACAAACCGTTTAAATGATGAATCACCACACTGTTCTTTCCTGACAGACTTCTTACGATTTCTCGTCATTTATACACAGTGTCATATGCACGACAATGTTTTTCGTGGCAGAGTGGTAAGTGCTTTAACTGCCATGCCGAAGGTCTCGGGTTCGATTCCCGGCGATGGCAGTGTGGTTGTCACACTCTCTTTGGTCTGGTGTAGAATTTACGTGACAATAAAATGGCGATAGGTTAGCTACCTATCACATTTTATGAGAATTAATATAATTCTTCTTCTTTTGGTGCCGTGTCAGGTCCCCTCAACGTTGGCGATCACTGCAGCAAAGGCATCTCTATCCAGCGCCACTTGGAACAGGTTCTGAACTCTTGTTATTCCTGTCTACTCTTTGATGTTCCGCAGCCAGGAAAGCTACCTAATCAGTAATTTTGTTCAAATGATCTGTTGCATAAAAAAAAAATTAACCATCACGTCATTTCTCTGAAAGGGTAGGCAGAAATATTAGACTACCACATTTTATTTCCTGACACACATTTCTTTCTTCCTCAACATTCATACATTGTGTCATACACGCACGTCGATATCTTCGACTCCAAATAATAATATACATTTTTATTATTATTAATAATAATGATTTTTTGTATATAATAGTCGTATCTCGATTCAAAATATTGAAATTAATAATACATGATGCTTGAATATAAAACAAAACCAGTTATTTGAAACACATTTTTTTAAATAGTCCATTGTTTTGACCGAAATACTATGATACCTTAACATTTTAAACTGTTAATGAATAAATTTTGTTTTTTGTATCACAATTGTATTTTATTTTACGCGACAGCTAATTCATCAACCAATGTTGACATCATCAGGTGTAATAATAATATATCAAATGTCAAATTTTCGAGATTTTTCGAATCTTAAAATACAATTGTGATACAAAAAACAAAGTTTATTCATTAACAGTTTACATTTTTTTTAATGTATTTTTCTTCCCTCAAGTCCGACCCTGCTGATTTTTTACAAGTACGTTGTAGGCATGTATGTGATTTCGAGAAAATGTTAGTGTGACCATTGCTAATAATCTCACGTTCGTACCGTCACGCTTTAATCCCTGGAGAAGATTATCAATGCGAAGTGAAATTGACTGCTTTCGGTTCGATGAATTCGTATCAAATCCACTCTGATAACTTCATAATGAATCATCATTCAATTATCTACTTACTTTCAATGGTCGACTTATATATTAAACAAGACCACGCGTTGCGGTGCTGTGTTATCATTACACATTTTTACTTTCCTCAGTCTTCTAAAACTCATATTGGCTATCTTCGGTCTTCGAAAAATTATTTTGGGTATTTTTGGTCACCAAAAACTTCTTTTGGTTCTCTTCAGTCTTCTAAAACTCATTTTGACTTACCGTGGTCTTCTTAAACTTATTTTAATTCAAACTATGAAATAATAAGTGAAGAGATAGATGAAATATGTATTCTTCTTCTTCTTCAGCCTATATTAACCGTCCACTCCTGGACGTAGGCCTCCTCTCGCATTTTCCATTCTCTTCTATCCTGAGCGATCCGCATCCAGACACTTCCCGCACTTCTCCGGACATCGTCGCGCCAACGCAACTGTGGGCGCCCAACTCCACGCTTTGCCGTCCTTGGCCACCAGCACAGCAGTCGCCATGTCCACTTTTCATCTGGATCGCGAGCGACATGTCCCGCCCATCGCCACTTGAGACATCTTGATAACATCGGAAACCTATGTCCTGACTCTTATGTCCTCATTTCTGAGTCTGTCCCGTAAACTGATACCCAACATGGCTCTCTCCATTGCTCTCTGAGTGACTCTTAGCTTGTTGGCACTTTTTTGTGACATGTGTATTAACGAGTATAAACTTATTATTCGGAAAGCTCAGTCATATAATAAGAAACAAGGATATCCCCATTTATTTAAAAAGGAAAACCTACGAAGCATGCATCTTGCCTGTGATGACATATGGTTTGGAAACAATGTCCCTGACCATAAATACTGTCCACAAATTGAAATGCGCGCAACGATCCATGGAGCGGCAAATGTTGGGCATAAGTCTGAGTGATAGAATTACAAATACAGAAATCAGACGCCGCGCCGAATAAAAGTCGCCGATATCATAGATCGGATCTCAACATTGAAATGGCAATGGGCAGGACACATAGCCAGACAGCCAAGTTCAAGATGGACTCCCAAAGTCTTAATGTGGAGGCCATGGGAAAACAAAAGGGGTGTCGGTCGGCCACAGAAGAGATGGGCCGACGATATTGTTGTGGTCGCCGGGAAAAAATGGATTGAAGCGGCACAGGATAGAGAAAAATGGAGACAGATGGAAGAGGCCTACATCCAGCAGTGGAGGGAAGGCTAGGAAGAAGAAGAAGAAGAAGAACTTATAATTATTAACTAATCACGCCATCTCTCCTAAGAGGTAAGCAGAGATATTGAACCGTCACTCTGTTCTCTCGTATGCCGCATTTTCCTTGGTCTTTCTATATTTCTTGTTCCATTCACATGTTTAACCTAAAATTTCTTCACTATTATTTCTTCATTCAATAATTTCAGGTGTCCAAACCATCTTAATGGCTCTTTCATTATTTTGTTCATAACGCTTTCATTAACTTATTATATTCTTTGTCAGCTTGTCTCCATCCACTGCTGGACGTAAGCCTCTCCACCCCCACGCCATCTCTCTCGGTCTCTCGCCAGTGTTCTCCAGGCCCTTCCCGCCGTCCGCGCAATATCATCGCTTCACCTGGTTGGCTGTCTCCCGACACTTCTTCAGCCCAACCTTGGCCTCCATTCAGTAACCCTCTGGCTACCATCTTTCATCATCCCGTCGACGCACATGACAGGCCCACTGCCACTTCATCCTGGGGTTGGCTTATTTAATATGGTCACCCTATTTCAAAATAATTACACATCCTAAGTACTAAATAAAACACTCGTAAATATTATTACTTACTCTTAAGTTTGAATTTTCTTATGTAGAATTAAATCCAGTATTAAAGTATTTTTTTACATTCTTATTAAAAACAAATAAAAAAGAATTACGACAAGGGCTCAAATGTAAACAACAGTAACTTACTGTTTAAAACAACACATGATACATTTAAATCAGGAAAAGGGTAATATTTATTTATTTATTTATTTTGACATAAACGCCGCAAGGGCTTTTACAAAAAATGACATGCTTAGTAACAAAGGTAATAAATATTTGCACATATAAACAGACAACTAACATATAACGGCAAAACAAAAAAACGAGAATAAGGATAACATAATAGAAATTAGAAATTACGTACATGAGATAGAAAAGAACATAACATAATAGAAATTAGAACTTCGTACAGAATTTATAAGCTGTGATTGTTTCATATTTAATTTTCTTTACTTTGAAGTTTCGATTTTTGTAGTATATAACCTTCGAAACATGTTAAAAAGGGAACAAAACAGTGTTTTTACGTCATTTTGGATTTCCAAAGTGTAATCGTTTAATTTTTGATCAAATAAAATCCTAGCAGCAAGAAATTACCAGGAAGGCCGCCGAAGAGATGGAGGGATAGCTGGACATCATCATCCCAGGACAGCTTACCGTCATAAACAGGTCATACACCCTAAACAGAAGAAGAAGAAAGATGAATATTATATATTTTATTAAAAAAAACTCTTTTGTTTATAAATCTATCATAAAAATTATATATTTTTAAATATACGCGTTTCCT
Organism: Lepidostoma basale; assembly: GCA_022606425.2. Taxonomy (NCBI): domain Eukaryota; kingdom Metazoa; phylum Arthropoda; class Insecta; order Trichoptera; family Lepidostomatidae; genus Lepidostoma; species Lepidostoma basale. Next base: position 119,428 of record JAHDVF020000515.1, on the reverse strand, counting down.
GGAAAGGGTAAGGCTCGTCGATTTTTCCGACTTCAAATGCGGCCGCTTTTTAGTATTTAATTAATTTGGTTATGTCATGCTTTCCTAGGTCTTCCACGGCATCTCTTTCCACTCACACTACTGTTATACAACATTTTAACCATGTTTTCTCTTCCATTCGTTCCATTTGTCCAAACCATCTCAGGGATTCTTTTTTATTTTAACTTACCTGTATATATTTTTTGTATACAACAGGTCGTTTGAACCCAATTACTGTATACAAATTGTTTTTTTTGCTATTTTATTGATTTTCATGACATGTGATAGGTAGCTAATCTATCGCCATTTTAGTGACACGTAAATTCTACACCAGACCAATTCTGCCGCACTTAAGATAAATGCATTAACTAGGGTTTGACGCTTTTAGAGAAATATCGAGAAGTATCTCAGGAACTAGATAAGATACCAACATGAAAATTGTACCAAAACAAAGAGAAAAGGGTTAAAAATACTTAAACATATAAATATATATAAAAATAAAATACAGAGTACATATAATTAAAAAAAAAAGTACTTATTGCTAGCAGCCTCTAATACTTTTAGACCATAATAACTAGTCATAAACGCATCAACTACCCTACTTGATGCATTCATACTTAGTAAATCAATTTATTGCATTTTGTATAGTAAGCTTATATCTCGATTCTTCAACAATACATATGATTAGTGCAACTACATCACATAATGCATTTATGTTGAGGAAAATAGTACAATATTTGTATTCAAATATATTTTCCTATATTTGAATACAAATATTGTAAAATCTTGTAAAATTAGTGCGATTCCTCAAACAGAGTGCATTTATGATTAAGAGGCTATTGAATGCTAGAAAACAAGTCTGTACTAACTACAGCTAGAACGTTATTGATAAGTACAAGCTCTGACTTCCATGCCGAAGGTCCTGGGTTCGATTCCCGGCGATGGCAGTGTGATTGTCACACTGTCTTTAGTCTGGTGTACAATTCACGTGACAATAAAATGGCGATAGATTGGCTACCTATCACATGTCACGAGAATCAATATAATAGCTAAAAAATAAAAAATCGTATACAGTAATTGGGTCCAAACGACCTGTTGTATACATAAAAAAAAAAGTAAAACTGCTCTCAAAGTTATTGCGTTTATGAAAACTGAAAAACCGAGAAAATGAAGCAATCATGAAATGTCACTTTGAGAAAGTTGTAGATCTCGTTTTCCTGATACTAGATAATGTAATAACTCAATTTCGACAAAAACCTTAGTTGATGCGTTAATCTAAAGCGCGGCAGAATTATAGTGTGACAATCACACTGCCATCGCCGGGGATCGAACCCGGTACCTTCAGTATGGCTGTCAGAGCTCTTACCACTCTGTCACGGAGGTCGTCAATTCTTCTCAGTGATATCATTTCTACGGCATTTATTACTTTCATCTTTCTTTTGCTACCTCTAAGCTTCACTTCCATACGTAATGGCACTAGAACTCCATTATTTACAATTGATACCTGCTTCTCTCCGAACACATCTGCTTAAAAAAATCAAATCTTGAATACAGAACGCCGTCCTTTCATTATTAAATGGTAAATTCTTAGACCCATAATCAATATAATTATTACGTCGAATGTAATGCAGGGAAATCTGATATGGCATTCAGCTTATTCCGTTATGTATGTATTTTTTATTTTTTATGATTTGTAAAGCGTGCCGTTCGCGTGAGCTTATAAAAGAAGAAATTGGCAAGGGTGTAATTATTTTGCATTATTGGAATGCCACCCTTTTGAAGCATTCAATGGAAAAGGTGGGTGACGTTTAGGGCGGCACTTTTTATTTTCTGTCAAGGTAAAAACTAATATATAAACTACCAAAGCAACCTTCGAACCGTTACTATGAACTAAATTAATCTTCTTCTTCAAGTGCCCTGTCGGGTCCCCCATCGTTGGCGATCACTTCGGCGAACCTATCGGACCTCGGAACACCTCCTCCATTCTTCAGATGCCGGTCCACTCCCTCAAATTTCTCCGCCAGGACATCTGTCTCATACCGGGCCCTCATCATCATCATCCAGAGGAGCCAGAAAAATCGACATGTGTGCATGACATGATGTATAAATGTTGAAGATCGAGGTCGCTCATGGTGGTCCATTCTTTCTGCCTACCCATTCAGAGAGACTACCGCACAGGTCGCACTTGGGTCACATGTCATTATAGTATACCTACAATATTTAACATAACTAACCAATCACGCCGTCTCCCCGAAGGGGTAGGCAGAAAGAATGGACTGCTACACGTTAACCGATTCGGTACTCCATCTTTCTCTTTTCGCCCCCGCGGGAGATGCGATGTGTGCGTTGCGAACCTCATCGCCGCCTATAGGCATCTCCCACCCCTACAATATTTTTGTACAAATATTTTAGTTATAAAAATAAAATTCTTCATCATCTTCATCATCATCAGCCGTCTGTCATCCACTACTGAATGTAGGTCTTACCCAAAGCCCGCCACCGCTCCTTATACATTGCCGCTCCCATCCATCCATGTCTAGCAATCCTCTTCAGATCGTCGGTCCAGCGGGCAGGGGGACGTCCAACTTTACGGAATCCTGTACGCGGTCTCCACTCCAGAACCCGTCTTCCCCATCGGCTGTCGGTTCTCCGAGAGATATGGCCAGCCCACCGCCACTTCAGCCCGCCTATCTGTAGAGCCACCTCAGTCACCTTGGTTTGTTGTCGAATAAATTCGTTTCTAAATCTGTCCCTCAAGGTTATTCCAAGCATGGCTTTTTCAATGGCGCGCTAGGTGACCTTGAATCTGTTGAATCTGTAGACTGTACCGGGCCCTCGGCGTCCCTCAATTTTCCTCTCCAATATCAGTTGGAGTAGGTGGTACCTACTTCTCCTCACGCAGCACATGACCCAGATGTGAAATCTTCCGAACCTTGATAGTTGATAACAGCTCCCTGTCAACTCTAGCTCGCCTCAGGACTTCGGTATTGGCAACCATGTCTGTTCGTTAACGTACATTCTCAACACTAACACTTGTAATTCGTCTGCACTATCTGCTATATCCATTAATATCATAAATTAAATTAAATTAAAAAAAACGTGATCAAATCAAATCAAATCAAAAATGTATGTTTAAGGCATATATTAAGAACAGGTAAAATATAATATATAATACCAGGACTTTAGGAATAGAAGATACTCTTTAATGTCAAGAGTATTTGTCTTCTGTGCGTACTTTCACTAATATGAAAGACGTCGATCTCCGAAGCGATCACGTTCAGCAGTTTGATTATCTCTCCCCACCGGCATTCCTAAAGGCAGGTTGGTTCTGCATGTTGGAAGATAAAACAGCACAGTCTATGCTGGAGATAACCATCCGGAACATAAAGATGATAGCCTCTAGGAAGACGGAATTCTCAAAGAATCCCTAAATAAGTCTGATAGGTAGGTGTGAACCCATGTCTCCTTATCTGTAGACTATTAGTACACTATAGGTCTCCACAGAGTTGGATGTACCCCTGCCCGCTGGACTGACGATCTGATGAGGTTTGCTGGGCATGGATGGATGGAAGCGGCAATGGATAGGGGGAAGTGACGAGCTTTGGGAGAGGCCTACATTCAGCAGTGGATGACAGACGGCTGATGATGAAGATGATTGGTCTCCAGAATGCCCAAAAGGAATGCAGTGGAATAGCTACCACGGATAGCTACCAAACTCCCTCTGAACCCTTTCTAACATGAGCGAGTATCTCGCCTCGTGGGGACTCCATATCACCGAACCACACTCGATGACTATGAGTGCAACTTTTAAATTGGGTACAGAGTATTCCTAGATTTTCAAATACTTCATTTAATAATTGTAATGTCCGTACACAGACAATGATATCCTCTTAAAATACGCACGATTGAATGAAAAGTTAAAAGATCTTATCAGACCAGGCAAGCATGAGTGTTTAAAATCTATTATTTAAATACATTTTTAACTGCAGGGGTTGCATTGTTACGTGTAGTGGCACTCTATCCTCATTGTGTACGATACATTTAGGTTTAACCGAGTGCTCGGTCTGTTACGTGACTTAATATTTTTCATATCGCTGCTTGAATGGGGTCGACATTCAGAGGAATAGTGGTTTAGTTATAGTCAACAATAGTATTGCATTGAAGATTCAATGTTGCCACTTCAAATAATTCATTCACTGGTGCATTGGGACTTGTTAATAGGTTGTTAACCTTTTATTTAGTGTGTGTAAAAAGTTCTAACGCGTGTAACGATGATGTAAAATCACTACACATTTCAAAATGAGAGATATAAAACTATTAATACCTCGATCTTAACTCTGACTAATTATCTATGCACTTGAGGTCTGCTGGACCGGCTACCGCGAAGGCTCGGTCGCTAAAGTTTGTACTTGGACGGCGTTTTGGCACAGTCAATCTACCGATCGCAGAAGACTTAGCTGACGCAATGTAGACTGTCTGGCATTTACTTTCTCGTTGATGCAGAGTTCAGATATATAGGCTGGTGCCATTCCATGCAACGCCTTATAGACCGTCCAGCAGAGCTTGTATCGTTTCTGGACATTTTCGCCAGTGGAGCTCCTTAAGATGCTGTGTTATGTGACAACTCTTTGGCACAGCCCTTATCATGCAGACTGGAGTTTATTTGTTTGCTGTTTGGGGATGTTGGCGTATACTCCATTGCAGTAATCTAGTCGGGACACGACAAAGGAATTGATTAATGTTTTAAAACTGACAACGGGAATATTTATTTTTATGGATCTTAGTTACCTAAACAAACATGACTATGAATTATTCTTAGGTCAATTATTCGTGAACTTCCTAGAAGGTTTTAACGGTCACCTACCGGGTCCACATATAAATCTAAACCATCCATGGACCCACTCAAACACACACACACACACAAAAAATCACCAAAATCGGTCCAGCCGCTTAGGAGGAATTCAACTACCTACACCCATACAGAAGAATTATAAATATATATAAAGATAAAGGACGACCTTCGTAGCCGAGTGGTAAGTGGTTTGACTGCCACACCCAAGGTCCCGTGTTCGATTCCCGGTGATGGCAGTGTGATTGTCACACTGTCTTTAGTCTGGTGTAGAATTTACGTGACAGTTAAATTGCGAAAGTTTAGCTGCCTATCACATGTCACAAAAATCATTATGATAGCTATATTTAGTTCGCGCTGTATTTGATGTAAAGAGCGATTCAACAAAATAATAATAATAATATTAATGAAAGTAGGATTTTTCTACGTGTTTAATTATATTTCCTGTTGTCATATATGAATATGTTTTTTTTTTAAATAAAATCTCATATGAAACTGGATTTTTATTAATTAAAACACTATTTTTTTCCACTTATTTCATATTCGAAGTAAAGTCGGCACTAGGGTTAGTGCTAATTACTAGAGTAGGTACCAAGAAATCTCCTGGTTACTGCAATCTTCTTACCATAATATATATAAAAATCAAACAGGATTTTGAAAAAACAGTAGGTAAGTACTTATATGCAAGTTTTAAAAATGCCCCGCCCATCGAGTTCTTTATTCAAAATCGGATATTGCCTTACGGGGCCGCCTGTAGTAATTATTATAACTAAAATGAAACACATTGTTTAAAACTTTCAGAAAACGCATATCTTCATTTAACGCATATCATATTAAATAACTGAAGAAAAATAAATATTTCACTAAAAATTTTAATAATGAATACGAATGAAAACGTCAGTTTTCTAGAAGTTTAATTCTATTTTATGGGAATGACATATTTCGCCCTTCTAAGGCATAATCAAATGTGAAACATTTGATAGCCTTTTGCCTTAGAAGGGTGAAACGTGTCATTCCTATAAAATATATTAAAACTTCTAGAAAACTGACGTTTTCATGCGTATTAATTATTTAATATGGAGTTTTACATCATTGTTCAAGAAACAATAAATAAAAATTTAAACATAATATTTTTATTTTTTCCCAACAAAAGAACATCCAAATAACTAACTATCAAGGCATCTCTTCGAAGGCATAGACAAATAAAAGATCACCTCACTGTTCTTTCCTAAAATTATTCTCTCGAGTTCTCAACATTCATAAATCGTGACATGCGCGCTCGTTTATTTCTTCGTCGATCGTTAACTAACTATCTAACTATCTAACTAACTAATTAACTAACAAACCATCACGCCATCTCCCCGAAAGGGTGGGCAGAAAGAATGGACTGCCAAACTTTTCTCTCACTGAGGATATGCCCGACATATTCACAGACAAACTCCAAAGACAACAAAATAAAATAATAAAATTAGCCTATAACATTAACTATCTTACCCCAACCATACAAGTATACAGTCAAATCAAACAAATGGACATATCAGACCTGACCAAATTTGAGACCATGAAAATTGTACACAGAGTGACCATGGAAGAGACAACAGACAGCAGCTACAAATTAACTAAAAATTCAGACGTACACAGACACTGGACCAGGAACTGTGACAGATATCACTTACCGATTGCACGAACTAAGACAGAACAATCAAGGATATTGAACAATGGACTGAAACTTTACAATGAACTACCTAAAGATACAAGGAGTCTCAATACAACTCAATTTTAAATATACCTGAAACATTACATTATTAAATGTAAGATCTAAAAATGTATCCATATAACCCAATTGGGTTTTAAAAAAAATGAATTAAATTTAAAAAAAAACTCATTTCTTGTAACCCTGACGAAGCTCCGATGAGAGCAAAATCGGTCGGCCCTCTAAAAAAACAAATAAATAAATTAAATAAGTTTTTTTAATTATTTTTAGTAATGTCACACCTCAAATTAAATGCTTCATGCGAAAATATTTCAATTATAATTATTTTTAGTGGGCAAAAAATACCCTCCACCCAGCCCTTTCTCCTCTTTCATCTGTCACTTTCATATAAAGGACACATTTTTGTATTATGTCCTTTTTACTAACGTGTATAGAATTCGGGCTTACTCACGAATGGGCGTGTCCAGAGGGGCTGCTTATCCCTTTCTACTATAATAGCTACCGGATATTTGGGATAGAATACATCCCAGCGGGTTGCGCATTGTTACAAGGGCTTATAAACATTATGAATTCAATATCCAAGTGCTAAAATAAATAATACTTAGTTCCATTATAAGTAAGTGGCTTGTGGTATGATCGTATGAAAATATTATGGTCACGTAGTGATCGACAAACACATTAGTCAAACGATCCAAATACCATAAGAATGAATTTCTTCTATGTTCACCGTAACTTTGTGTTGCGGATTCATATAACAATGTTTATTTCTTTGTAAACAACACTTTTATAATAATAATAATAATAATATCTCTTCATCTTCTTCTCATTTTTGTCCTGTCACTTCCGTGGTGCATAGGTCCTCAAGGAACCTTCTCCACCCGACTCTATCGCATGCCTAACATCATCCCAAGTGATGCCTGCTGCTTTAACCTCGTCCTGCAGGGCTCTTCTCTAGGTGGCTCTAGGTCTACCTCGCTTCCTCTTTCCCCCCATAGGGGATAGGGGATAGGGGACCCGTCTAGTGCGCCCTATTTATTATATAAAAATCTGGAGTTTTCCAATAACGTAAAATTAATACCTCAAACTGCAATTTGAGAATGCCCACGCATGGCGAAATAAATTTGTCACAATTTATATAATTTATATAAATTAAATCCACGTAAAACCACTTAACAATCATGTTTACTATTATAAACTAATAATGGAGTTTTAAAAAATTAATACCTCAACCATCAAATATCAATTAACTTGTTCCTGTAATATTGACGAAGCTTCGGCAGGAGCGAAACCGGTTGGTTCGTTAAAACAAATAAAGTGGCATAAAAACAAAATTCGAAAGCATTTTTTATTTTTAAACTAACTAACTAACTAACCATCACCCCGTCTCCCGAAGAGGTAGGCATAAATGGACTGTCAAACTTTTCTTTCCTAACATACTTCTCTCACTATCTCAACATTCATACATCGTGTCATCCACGCACGTCGAATTCTCCGACTCCTCACTTATCCGACATTCAATATTTGATTTATTTGATCGTGCCACGTTTTCCTCGGCCTTCCTCAATTTCTCGTTCCATGTACATCGTTAACGTATAGTTTTTTTTACCTTCATTCATTATTTATTCTTATTCATGGTTATAATCCTGCAGATTGGTCTGCAACAAGCTTCACTCGTTTCCACCACTCAGTCTTGTCTCCAGCCAGTATTTTCATCTCTATGTAGCTGCTACAGCGCATATCTCTTATCACCTGAACCTGGCCTTTTCAATTTCTGCCCTCAACCATTTTCTCTGCGATAGTAATAAGTTCGTTATTATAGTTAATTATCTTAAATAACTAACTAACTAACTAACCATCACGCCGTCTCCCCGAAAGGGTAGGCAGAAAGAATGGACTGCCACACTTTAATCGATGCGGTACTCCATCCTTCTCTTTTCGCCATCGCGAGAGACGCGGTGTGATGGGTTGCGAACCTCATCGCCACCAAAAGGCATCTCCCGCGCACACTTCGATCGTTCAACGTCTACATAATAAATCTAAAACAAATTATCTGAAATACAATGATATAAAATAAAATAACAAAGAAAAATAATTTAACACATAATGTTCTTTTAGATGGTGCACTTGTCGTCAGCTGGACGATCCGGACATTTGTGTTTATTTAATTTTTATTCCACGTTACCCACTGTTTTTTTTTTTTTAATTTACTGTAATTAGGCACTTAAAACAATCCAACACCAGCGAGAACTTAAAAATATTATTGAAGAATTTATTCAAATTGTCATTGGAACAAATGAAAAATTTATTTTTACACCTGTCAAAATTCTTTTTATAAACGAAAAAACTTGTATAGTTTTAACACCAAAACAGTAAAAACGTATTTTTTGTCACAAATAGCTATCATAAAGAGCAGCAATAATCAAATTGACCAAAACAATTCACATATACACGAAATATCTCCAAATTGACGGGAGCACCATATGAACCAAACCAAATTTTCAAAATCAGAACCAAGAATCATCAAGAATAAAAATAATTAAATAAAACGATGTTTTTTAACTACTTCCATTTTTGTCATTATTTCGACAGAGACCGGTTTCGCCAGGCTCACTGGCATCGACAGACTGGTTGACCAGTTCAGCCTTCAGGTTCATTTAAAATTGACTTCCATCAAAAGATTTCGGTATAATTATTAGATAATCTTAAAAACGGTATTTGAATTTACTATACAATATCAAATATGAGTAGAAAATAGCTCATTATTATCGAACCTGAAGGCTGAACTGGTCAACCAGTCTGTCGATGCCAGCGATCCTGGCAAAACCGGTCGCTGTCGGAATTAAGACAAAAGTGGAAGTATTATAGTTAAAAAACATCGTTTTATTTAATTATTATTTAAAATGAACTTCCATCGAGAGATTTCAATAAAACCATTTGTTTTTATTATTTTTATTATTTTTATTTTTATTTTTAATAACTTTATGTTCAAAAAACTAAAACATAAATAGCATTTTATCACAAAGTGAATAAAATTCAGTTAAACCCTACGATTTTTTTTATATAACGTACTTACAATAAATTCCAATAGATGTCCTTTGTTGCGTTGTCCCTTTCGGTCAGCAGAAATCCTTTTCCCTTTATAAAGGGCCATTGCACTTCAGTTAACACATTGCCTTCTTCCCAAACAGCCATTCAGCTACCCCTTACAATAAATATAATGCATAAATAGCTACTTATTCCAAAATATTGTGTGCTCGGTAAATATCCGAATAGCGAGTATGACAAAAAATAGTATTATGTTTATTTAAATAGATGGCGCTCTCAAAGTCATCACTGCAAATACAAATATACCCACTGAGGCAAATATAGCAGTACATAATGTAGCTCTGGTGCCAACCCTTATGTTTTTAATATCACGAACAAACGTTTCTCTTAGATTAAGTGTGACAGGACAGAGTAGTCTTCTTTTAATGGATCTGATCTGTGACACAGAAATCATGTCTCGTCGGATGATGAGGTCCAGCTGTCCCTCCATCTCTTAGGCGGTCTTCCAGGTGGGCGGGGTCTGGGGGGGATGTCATAAGCGGCTGTATATGCAAGTCTGTCACCATCCATTCGGGCTACATGGTCCCTCCAGTATCTTCTTCTGGATCTACTCCACTGAACGATATCCTCTATTTCGCAAGTTTTTCTTATGTCTACGTTGCGGACACGATCTCGGAGAGTTTTACCAGTAATTGATCTTAGGATTTTCATCTCCGATGTTATTAGTCATCCCTTGGTTCGCACAGTGTCGACCCGCGTCTCTACAGCGTACGTCATGCTAGGTCGCACGCATATTTTATAAATTCTGATCTTGCTGTCGATACGCAATGCTTGTTCTTCCAGACCAGATTCTTCGGAAATCCTGACACGGCAGAGGCTTTACTGACTTGTTCTCGTAGTCCGGTATAAAGGTAATTTTGGCTGTCATATCATATCATCAACAGTTATGAACAACATAGTAGTATGGCGGTCTATTCTCTCTGCCCTACCCTCCGGGATAACGGTGTAATGGTTAGTTAGTTAGTTATTTTGAAACAAGAATACTTTACCTCTGCCCGAATAACGGGTATCTATTGGCCAGATGGGTCGCCTGTACAGTAGAGTAAATAGCCTCTTGTTTACAATCATAATGCGGATTATCCGAAAGGGTGGGCGGTGCATGAAAAGGCCCGCGCCTTTTGTGACCATTGAAGCCGCCACGTCACAATGCATGATCTTTGGAGAAGCGAGAAGCCCGTGAACTGGCTACTGTGAGACGCATGCGCAGAACAGACGGCGCCTAAAGGATTACGATTGTGGGAAACAGTATTGTAATAGATTAAAAAAATATATACAGTTAGTAAATTGAAAAAAACTTTGTTTATTATCCAAAAAATATTCAAAAATATAATATATTAAAAAATACGACATGTTTCAGAGGATCTCTCCATCTTCAGGTGTAAATATATAATAAAAACTAAACAAAGAAAGACTAATATAAAAAAACGCATTTAAAATTCGATACAATAATGATGTTATTTGAGAAAGAAGAATGTATGACGATTTGTGATATTGGAGTAAGTTACTGAATTTACGTATCTGGGAAGCATGTTTACAAGAGACGGAAAAATGGAGAAAGACATCGAAAGAAGGGTTGGTGCTGGGAATAAAATAAATGGCCCACTCAAGTCATTACTGCAAATAGAAATATATCCACAGAAGCAAAGATGGCAGTACATAATGGAGTTCTAGTGCCAATCCTCATGTATGGAAGTGAAGCTTGGAGCTGGCAAAAGAAGGATGAAAGCAGGATAAACGCCGTAGAAATGAGATCACTAAGAAGAATGTGCGGGAAAACGTTGTATGATAGAATACCGAACGATGAAATAAGAAAGAAATGTAAGGCAGATCATGAATAAAATTAAAAAAGGATCCCTGAGATGGTTCGGACATATGGAACGAAATAAATACAAAAGTGGAAGTTGTTAAAAACATCGTTTTATTTAATAAACAAACAAACCATCACGCCGTCTCCCCGAAGGTGTAGGAAGAAAGAATGGACTGCCACACTTTTCTTTCCTGATATATTTCTCTCGATTCCTCAACATTCATACATCGTGTGATGCACGCGCGTCGATTTCTCTGACTCCTAACATGGCCGACATTCAATATTTGATTTATTTGATCGTGCCACGTTTTTCTTGGTCTTCCTCTATTTCTGGTTCCGTTTACATCGTTAACATATAATTTTTTTACCATTCTTTCTTCATTCATTCTTTCCATATGTTTAAACCATCTTATGATCCTTTCATTATTTTGTTCATGACACCATCATTCGCACCGCATTCACTTCTTATATTTTCATTCGACACTCTATCATACACACAGTATCACACATTCCTCTAAGAGATCTCATTTCTACTGCATTTATTCTACTTTCATTCTTCTTTTGCCAGTTCCATGCTTCGCTATTAATATTATTATTTAATTATTATTTAAAATGAACTTCAATCAAGAGGTTGCAGTAATATCATTTGATTATCTTAAAGCATTCCTATTTTATTATTTGAAACAATGCCACACCACAAATGAAGTTTACACGGAAGTAAAAATAAAAATACTATGGATCTTTTCGTTTGAGAGATAAAAATTAAAACGCCTTTTATGTTGATTTATGTATCGTAACTGATACGGACGAATCATGTAACAGCTTCCGTGAGGATCTCGTCTCCTGTGACATCAGATGAGAAGTTTACCTGAAATCCTCGACCGTCCCGCCACCAGCGCACCCGAATCAGCGTTGATTGACCGTGATTGGCCGGAGGAAGCGACCATTAGGACCAATCAGGGCCAATTAACCGCTGCGGCGTAAGACGTCAAACGGCATGCCGGCAGTCTCTGCGGGGCAAGCAGAGAGGAAGCACCAACGAGAATTTATGTAACTAACTAACTAACTAACTAGCCATCACGCCGTCTCTCCGAAGGGGTAGGCAGAAAGAATGGACTGCCACACATTCCTTTCCTGACATATTTCTCTCGCTTCCTCAACATTCATACATCGTGTCATGCACGCGCGTCGATTTCTCTGACTCCTCACGTGACCGACATTCAATATTTGATTTATTTGATCGTGCCACGTTTTCCTCGGTCTTCCTCTATTTCTCGTTCCATTTACATCATTAACATATAATTTTTTTACCATTCTTTCTTCATTCATTCTTTCCATATGTCTAAAAATCGACGAGCGTGGGTGTTACGATGTATGAATGTAGAGGAATCTCGAGAGATATGTATAAGACAGAGCAGTGTGGCGGTCCATCCGCTCAGTGCAACTCTGAGAAAACGGCGTGATGGTTAGTCTATCTATATCGGGGCGATGGAATTTAAGGCTTGGATTACTCCCCCTCAGACATCACCGGAGGCAGGTTGGTTCTGCGTGATGGAATGTAGAGCAGTCGAAGTTGGCGCTGCCGCATGCAACCTGAAGGAACAAATAGACTCATTAGTTCCATAACGTCAGAGTTCTACAAATAAACAAAGCGTTAAAAAAATATCGCTCTTAGTTCAAGGGAATTTTTTATTGTTTCTTGAACAATGGTGTATAACTCCATATTAAATATTTAAAACTAATGAAAACGTCTGTTTTATAGATGTTTTATCATATTTTATGCGAACGCAGAATAAAAATATGAAATACCTAATTTACCCTTTTAAAATATTTCATTAATTAATATTATAAACATGTTTTTGTAATTATTGTAAATAAACATGTTTTTACGTAATTTTTATCTTCAGTTCGTTTCTGGTTTATATATTATGATTGGCGATATTAAATATTTAAAGAAATATAGGTAGGTAGATGGTGTTCTTGTGCCGAACCTTATGTATGGAACTGGCAATAGAAGGATAAAAGTAGAATAAATGCAGTAGAAATGAGATCTCTCAGACGAATGTGTGGCAAATCTGTATATGCTAGAGTGACAAATGCAAGTATAATAAGTGAATGTGGTTCGAATGCAAGTGTTATGAACAAAATAAGAAAAGGGTCATTAAGATGGTTTGGACACATGGCAAGAATGAGTGAAGATAGAATGGTAAAGAAGGTATATGTAAACGGTGTAAACGGAGCAAGAAATAGAGGAAGGCCGAGGAAAACGTGGCACGATAAAATCAATCAAATATTGAACGTCGGTCACGTGAGGAGTCGGAGAAATCGACGTGCGTGCATGACAAGATGTATGAATGTAGAGGAAGCGAGAGAAGTATGTCAGGACAGAACAGTATGGCGTTCCATTATTTCTGCCTTCCCCTCCGGCGAAGGAGACGGCGTGATGGTAAGTTAGTTAGTTAGCTTTAGGCAGGTACTACAGATAACAACTAGTTTACAATACAAGACTTAATTTTATTTTATTTTATTTATTTAATTAAATATACCAGAAGCATTGCAGAACTACATTCAAATACACTAATGATATATTATATTATTAATAAAAATTTGAGTGTTTTTGTATGATGTATTGAAGGGAATAGTCGAGGGATCGATTGGCAGAGGACGACCTAGCCAGGAGTACCTAGACCAGATTTGCCGAGATATGGGCTGCACCCCTTATGCGGAGTGGAAGAGAGTTGCTGAGGACCGAGTGGAGTGGAAGAGAAGATGCGTCGCCTTGCTGCAGACCAATCTTTAGATTGAGACCGGAGAAGAAGATTTGAGACACACAATAGCAAATAATACATAATAAAATAATATGACTAAAACTAACTAACTAACTAACCATCACGCCGTCTCCCCGAAAGGGTAGGCAGAAAGAATGGACTGTCACACTTTTACTGATGCGGCACTCCATCCTTCTCTTTTCGCTCCGCGGGAGACGCGGTGTGATGGGTTGCGAACCACATCGCCACACTTCGATCGCCCGACACCCACAAAATAAATCTAAAACAAATAACATAAAATACAATGATATATAACAAAATAAAAATAATTTAACACAAAATGTTCTTTTTAGATGGTGCACATATTGTCTATTTAATTTATGTTCCACGAATCCGCCGTTTTTTAAATTTAGCACATAATGTAATAACACATAATGTTTTTTTCGATGTTGCACATGTTGACATGGACGATCCGGACTTTTGTGTTTATTTAATTTATGTTATACGTATCCACCGTTTTTTAAATTAGCTGTAATTAGGCACTTAACCAGCAAGAACTTTGAAATAATATTGAAGAAATTATTCAAATTGTCATTGGAACAAATGAAAAATTTATTTTTACCCCTGTCAAAATTCTTTATTAAAACGATAAAACTAATATAATTTTAATAGCAAAACAGGACAAACGTATTACGTGTCACAATTAACTATTATAAAGTGCAGCAACAGTTAAATTGACCAAAACAATTCACTTATACGCGAAATATCTCCAAATTAACAGGAGCACCACATGAACCAAACCAAATTTTCAAAAAAATAATATGATATAAAATAATATGATGAACTCAAAATTATAACAAAGGCAGTGCCTCCTTTAGGTGACCTAACATACACTATCACAAAATAAGTCGACCTCCGAGGTGACACGATTTACAAATTATATTGCACTACCTACCGGCATAACCATTGGCAGGTTGGTTCTGCATCGTAGGAGATAGAACAATATGTGGCCTCTTTATCGAAGATAATCAGGGACGAACAGACCTATATCACTCAGAATTTCTGAGTTGTGTATTCAAACGCCTATCAGTTTAAAGTTGTAAACACCCAAGTGAATGTTTCCCCTTCTCTGGAGTGACTGGTGGCCTAGCAAGAAAACCATCTTTAGCAAGAAATCAATCGGAATGATCCAGGCGTAATATCTATACTCTTTAAGATAGAGGTATTGCAAAAAATTCTTCTGCACCCTCTCCACCATCAGAGAATATCGAACCTCATGCGGTGCCCCGATAATGGAACTAAATTCCAACCGACTTCTCACCAGATAATTATACATTACTTCAGCACCTGAATATTACGAAAGATCTTGGAGATCTGATGACAAATCAAAGCATTTTGAGGGAGCAATTACATAATGAAGTTATTTGAAGACTAATTGACAAGCGAGATCCCTGATCCATGGACGCCACCATTCTTTCGATTTCTTCATCCATTAGATATCGGATGTAAATTGTTTTAGTTGTTCGGGTAAACATCATTACAAAGCACTTTTGAACTGAAGAACAATTGTTTATGCTTACTCCATCACATGATGCTTTGTATATCGCGCTGAAGATTCAAGCAGTCTGAAGGAGATTGAATTTCACTGAAAATTTTTAAGCAATCAGTTAATAAGATTAATTTTGACTTAATACCATTTGATATATCATTAATGAAGATTGTGAAAAGAAACAGTCCTAAAATAGAGCCCTGTGGTACTCCAGATGAAGCGAGGAAAGCTGATTTTTTTTATTTATTTTTTTATTTATACATAATACACAAATGCCTGCCAGTGTTCACTTATGGTATTGAGACAGTCACAATGTCACAAAAAAGTGCCAACAAGCTAAGAGTCACTCAGAGAGCAATGGAGAGAGCCATGTTGGGTATCAGTTTACGGGACAGACTCAGAAATGAGGACATAAGAGTCAGGACAAAGGTTTCCGATGTTGTCAAGATGGCCGCAACCCTCAAGTGGCGATGGGCGGGACATGTCGCTCGCGATCCAGAAGAAAAGTGGACAAGGCGACTGCTGTGCTGGTGGCCAAGGACGGCAAAGCGTGGAGTTGGGCGCCCACAGTTGCGTTGGCGCGACGATATCCGGAGAAGTGCGGGAAGTGCTTGGATGCGGATCGCTCAGAATAGAAGAGAATGGAAAATGCGATAGGAGGCCTACGTCCAGGAGTGGACGGTCAATACGGGCTGAAGAAGAAGAAGAAGAAGAATACACAAATGAGACATAACAAACGAAAAACATATAGGCGACTCATTCGGACACAAAACGGTGTTACAAAGATAAGACGAAGATAAAACAACATGAAATCAAAAAATCATACATATCAGAAGGAACCCAAATATGTCGACGTCAGTGAGGCAGTACTCTTTCAAGAATTTGTAATATTTTTTATGAATACTGCCTCACTGACACTGAAAATGTCCAAATCCGAGACGATTAGATTGCTCTTCCTACTGGCATCACCAAAGGCAGGTTGGTTCTGCGTGACGGAGCAAAGAACAATTGATGTCGGCGCTGCAGCAGGTAATTATCAGGAACAAAAAGACCTATTTGCTCCAGAACATAGGGGTTTCAATAGACCCCCAAACCGGTTTGAATATACAGTCCATATACTGATGATACAGTCCATATGATACGTACTGCATTCAAAAAGACAAATAACTAGAAACTAGCTTCAGCAAAAGATTACTAAAGCCCATTCTCTGAAGTTTCAGAATTGATTTGATTAATGAGAGGTTTATAGTGCTTCCGTGTGTAAATTTGGAGCATAAATTCTTTACGGTCTCATTAAACAGATTTGAATTTATGGTTTGATGATATATAAACACATTTAATATCTCATCAAACTATAAATTTGAATCAGTTTATTCTACAATTAAAATAGTTTGAATTTGTACTACCAAATAAACTTGATATCAATACAAAATTTAAAAAAGGAATTTAGTTGTAATAAAATGCCAAAGCTTCCAATTAATTTGTTACATTAGCTTTATTAATGAAAAGTATTATATTTTACGTACAATATTTGTAAATTTACTTTTAAAAAAAGTGGTCAAAGTCGTTAGGTTATTATGTGGTTAGCGCAGAGACATCTATGATCGAGTAGTGTAACCAAAAAAATAATTCGATATTTAAAAAAAATATTTTTTACATTATTATCGTTATATTTTAAATGTATATTTAATATATGTATAAATAAATAATAATGTATCACCGCACTGTTCTTTCCTGACATACTTCTCTCTCTTCCTCAACATTCATACATCGTGCCATGCACGCAAGTCGATTGCCTCTATTCTTCACTTGGCCGAAATTTCATATTTTATTATTTTTAATTGACATTATAAGGCCACGATTTCTTCGACCTTCCTCTACTTCCTATATTTTCTCAATGTATACAATATTGTTATTAATTTTAAAAAGGTAAGTAGGTTTGTTACAGTGTCATTATGAAAAAAATAAAGAATTATTCTTCTCTCGATTCATCTACATTCATACATCTTGTCATGCACGCACGTCGATTTCTCCGACTCCTCACGTGACCGACATTCAATATTTGATTGATTTGATCGTCAAATTATTGATGTTGTTGATTGAAATTTCTTGGTAGAAGTTCATTGTAAATAATGAAAATAAAAATAAAAATTTTAAGAATTTTTATATGTTTATTTTTAGTGTAAAATCTACTTCTTAATTTTCGTCTTCGACCGGTTTCGGCAGCTCGCTGCCAAACAACCAAAAGGTTAGACCAGAAGATGGCAGCGAGCTGCCGAAACCGGTCGAAGACGAAAATTAAGAAGTAGATTTTACACTAAAAATAAACATAGAAAAATTCTTAAATTTTTATTTTTTTATTTATGATTTGATCGTGCCACGTTTTTATACTTGCATTTGTCACTATCATATACAGATTTGACACACATTCGTCTTAGAGATCTCATTTCTACTGCATTTATTATATATTATAAAAAAAATCGTGAATAGCGAAAATACAAATAGCTTTTTTATGGAATTTTATAAATGAGTGAAATATGCGTTATATAAAACCGAATTTGAATATCATTATATAAGTATATTTTTATTTCATTAATAATTTTGTTTTCAGGGCCGTAAAAAAATTAATATTAAAATAGTTTAGGTAGGTACCTACTTCCACATGATTATTTATGACTTGTAGCCACTAAACAAACTTTTGCACAGAATAATTTATCTATGGAATCTAACTTACGTTTCTCAAACTGTTTGGCCACGTGTTTTTTTATCGAGATTGTTGGATTATAATTTCGAATATTGTTTTGTTTTAAATATTAAATGGCCGTTCACAATGGAGTTCTCGTTTCTACCTCTGTGTGTGGAAGCGAAGCATGGAACTGGCAGAAGAATGATGACAACAGAATAAATGCGAAAGAGGTGAGAGTCTTTTTTTGTTTTTATTATTTTTTTAAAAACCCAATTGGGTTATATGGATACATTTTTAGATCTTACATTTAATTACGTAATGTTTCAGGTATATTTTTAATTGAGTTTTATTTAGACTCCTTGTGTCTTTTGGTAGTTCATTGTAAAGTTTCAGTCCATTGTTCAATATCCTTGATTGTCCTGTCTTAGTTCGTGCATTCGGTAAGTGATATCTGTCACAGTTCCTGGTCCAGTGTCTGTGTATGTCTGAATTTTTAGTTAATTTGTAGCTGCTGTCTGTTATCTCTTCCATGGTCACTCTGTGAACAATTTTCAAGGTCTCAAATTTGGTCAGGTCTGATATGTCCATTTGTTTTGTTTGTTTGTATACTTGTATGGTTGGGGTAAGATAGTTAATGTTATAGGCTAATTTACGTATGTGTATTGAATTTATGTATGACAGAATTTCATATGCGGATTTCGGGAAGGGATTCGTAAGGAAATATTATGAACAAAATTACGAAAGGATCACTAAACGGACAGTGATGATGAAAGAAATTTTGGTACGAGTAACAAAGTGAATGGAGTTTTAAAAGTAGTTATTGGAAACAAGAACTTATCAATGAAAGCGAAAATCACCATTCACAATGAAAATCGATGCTTAGAACTGGCAGAAGAAGGACGAGTGTAGAGTAAATACAATTGATATAAGATCCTTTTGAAGAAAGTGTGATAAAACGATGAATGGCAGAATTTTAAATGCTATTATCGGGAAGGCATGTAGAGCGGAATATGATAACTGCGGTGGTTTGGACATGTATAACGTATGGATGAACGAATAATGGTTAAAAAACGTATACGTTAACAATGTAAATGAAGTACGTATTTGAGAAAGACCGAGGAAAACATGGGATGACCAAATTAATAACATGTTTACGATCGATAATGCTAGAAATTGGAAGAATCGACGTGCGTGTGATTTTCTCAATGAATGTGGAGGAATAAATCAAATCAAATCAGTTTATTTACTCAAAAGACATTACAAACAGCATAAATGTTTAAGGCATCTATTGAGTACAGGTAAGATATTATACACATACAATATAATACCAGGAACGCATTAGTGATGGTTCGACATTAGGAAGACAAGATACTTTACAAAGTCAATAGTATTTGTCCCCTGAACGTACTTTCACTAACATGAAAGACGTCGATCTCCGGGGAGACCGCGTTCAGCAGACTAACTGCTCTTCCCACCGGTGTCACCAGAGGAATTAAAGATGTGTATGGCGGTCGAATAAAACGGCGTTTTTTATAGTTTTCGTTATTGAAAAATTCTTCTTCCTCTTTTATTTTTAGATCCTTGGTCTCTTCCTATTGTCAGACAGGCCTCTCTTGGGAAGTTGACTCCCAGCTATTCCTCCATCTTTATGGTGATCTCCCGAGGGACGGTAGCCAAAAGGAATCTGATGCTTCACAGCATGTGGGATTTTGGAGGGATCCATTCTCTGCATGTGAGCACGGCAGTGTTTTTGCGTTGTCTGGCTCATCTGACGATATTTTCCACATTGGAGATTTCGCACATACATTTCTACACTCTTTCAATAGTCTTGACTATTTAAATATTAATGTGTAAGTATGATTTTCGATTTTAACTTATTTTATTTTAATTCAATTATAAATTATGTAAATATTTGACAAATTGGTCATTCATCTTATAAAGGGTGTTTTGACACGGAAGTTGAGGATATCTTATTCTTCTTCTTCTTCTTCCTTGTTGTAGACCTATGTGGTCTGTTTTCCAGAGTGTTGCTCCACCTGTGAGGTAGATTCCCAGCTGTCCTTCCGTCTTTTAGGTATAGAGGACGAGTCCCATGAGGCTGATTATGCAATGCAATATAGGGGGGTCTGGTGGTGTCAAAAATGACAGTGCACAATGAAGTTTTAGTCCCAACCTTTATGTATGGAAGTGAAGCTTGGAGTTGGCAGACGAAGGATGAAAGTACGATAAATTCCGTAGAAATTAGGTCACTAAGAAGAATGTGCGGAAAAACAATGTATGATAGAATATCTAATGATGAAGTAAGAAAGGAATGTAAGGCGGATGAATGCGTATTCTTCTTCTTCTTCCTTATTGTAGACCTATGTGGTCTGTTCTCCAGAGTGTTGTTCCTCCTGTGAGGTAGATTCTCAGCTGTCCTTCCATCTTTTAGATAGAGGACGAGTCCCATGAGACTGATTATGCAATGCAATATAAGGGAGTCTGGTGGTGTCCATTCTTTGAACATGACCATAACAGTCCCTTTTTCGCTGTCTGCTCCATCTTATAATATCCTTAACCTCATATCTCTCTTATTCTGGTGTTCCTCACGCGATCTTTCCGTGTCTTGCCTGATATCATCCTCAGTGTATTCATTTCGGAAGTCCTCAAAACTTGTTTGGCCCTTACAGTGTCTGCCCTTGCTTCGACGCCATATGTTATTATTGGTCTTACGCAGGCTTTATAGATTCTCATCTTACTCTTAATGGCCATGTCTTTGTTTTTCCATATTGTGGATTTTAGAACCCCAGAGATTGCAGCTGCCTTGTTTACTTGGGTTTGTATTTCTTCCCGCAGATCAGCTCCTCCCAGCAGGTCTATGCCTAGATACTTGAAGGTCCTGACCTGTTCTATGAGTTGATTTTCTATAACCATGTTACATGTGATGGATGTTTTGGAAAAGGTCATGTTGTATTTCTTACAGGATGATAATGGATGGATTCTTACTTATGATAATGGATGATGGACCGACGACTCAGCTTCAATAGCGGGTAGACAGTGGGCGAGAAAGGTGAGCAACAGGAAGAAGAAAAAACGTTTGGAAGCGCCTCTATCCAGCGGTGGAGACATTAAGAGAGAGAGAAGATGATGATGGTAAGGAATCTTATTCATATCCAATATTCAATGCCTTTTTTTCTTACATTTATCTAATATGCTGTTAATTCTTATTATTATTCTAATTTTTTTTTAATTTATTTTAAAACAAAACCTAATTGGGTTATATGGATTCATTGTATGATCTAACTTCTAACTATGTAATGTTTTACGTATATTTTGAATTGAGTTGTAGTGAGACTCCTTGTGTCTTTTGGTAGTTCATTATAAAGTTTCAGTCCATTGTTCAATATCATTGATTGTCCTGTCTTAGTTCGTGCATTCGGTAAGTGATATCTGTTACAGTTCCTGGTCCAGTGTCTGTATATGCCTGAATTTTTGGTTAATCTGTAGCTGTTGTCTGTTGTCTCTTCCATGGTCACTCTTTGTACAATTTTTAAGGTCTCAAATTTGGTCAGGTCTGATATGTCCATTTGTTTTGTTTGGCTGTATACTTGTATGGTTGAATCGCTCTTTACACCATGATAGCATGAGCCAAATCGATGTAAAGGGTATTTATAGCTATCATAGTGATTCTCGTGATATGTGATAGGTAGCTAATCTACGCCATTTTATTGGGTGACAATCACACTGCCCTCGCCGGGAATCGAACCCGTCACCTTCGGGGTGGCAGTCAATACACTTATATTATACTAAATATAATAATACATAATAGTCCATAAATCTAATACAACATTAAACCATTCTTTCTTCATCCGAATAGTCCATGTCAACATATGCACCATCTAAAAGAAACATTATTTGTTAAATTATTTATAAATTGTTAAACCAAAAAAAAAATTGTTATATGTATCACAATTGTATTTTTATTTTACGCGACAGCTGTTTCGTCAACCTATTTTGACATCATCAGGTGTTACAATAATATATCAAATGTCGGATTTTCGTGATTTTTCGAACTTTCAAGTGTGTTTGTTCCTATGTCAATTTGAATAATTTATTGATATAATTTTGAATTTCTTGCTGGAGTTGAGTTTGGTTAATTATAAGGTATACTATTTGTAACGCCTGATGATGTCAACATAGGTTGACGAAACAGCTGTCGCGTAAAAAAATACAATTGTGATACATAAAACAATTTTTTTTTTAATTTAAAAGTTTATTATGTTTAATTATCATAGTATTTCGGTCAAAACAATGGACTTTTAAATTTTTATTATTTTGTTATTTTATTTGACTTTATTTTATATTATTGTATTTTATATTATTTGTTTTAGATTTATTTTGTGGATGTTGGACGATCGAATTGTGCGCGTGAAATGCCTATTGGTGGCGATGAGGTTCGCAACCCATCACACCGCATCTCCCGCGGGGGCGAAAAAGAAGGATGGAGTGCCGCATCGGTTAAAGTGTGAAAGTCCATTCTTTCTGCCTACCCTTTCAGAGAGACGTCGTGATGGTTAGTTAGTTAGTAAGTTCTTCACCCATTCGTTCCATATGTCTAAACAATCTTATTGACCCGTTCTAAATTTTATTAAGTCGCATTAATCAGCATTATATTAATTTCTTAACAATATTCTGTATTCTATCATACATTGTTTTTCCATACATTATTCTCAATCTAATTTCTACGGCATTTATCCTACTTTCATCCTTTTTCGCCAGCTCCAAATGCTGCATACATGCAGTGTGATTAGCCGTGGAAGCCCAAGGAAACCATAAAGTGCCCAAATTAATCAAATACTAAAAGACGGTCACCTTAGACATCAACTAAATCTACGAGCGTGTATGTTACGATGTATGAATGTAGAGGAATCTCGAGAAGTATGTCAGGACAAAGCAGTATGGCGGTCCATTCTCTCTGGCTACCCCTCCGGGAAAACGGCGTGTTTGTTAATTGTAACTAACTAACCAAAAAGCCATCTCCTAAAAGAGGTAGGCAGAAAGAATAGACTGCCACAATGTTCTTTCCCAATATTCTTCACTCGCTTCCCCAACATTCATACATTAGTTACCTCGAATGGAGAAAACAATTCGAACCTTTTCTTGTAAATTCAGGGGTGCCACAGGGCTCAAACTTAGGACCACTCCTCTTCACCATCTTCATAAATGATATTGCGAACGTGATAAACTATCTATCTTATATTTGCCGATGATCTGAAATTATTCTTAGAAATTAGCAATCTTGACGACTCTCTACGCCTCCAGTCGGACATTAAAAATATTGTTAACTAGAGTCACAGTAATCAAATGAAATTCAATGTCTCAAAGTGCGTTTTGTGATATTTTACGAGAGAATTGAGAAATTCATATCATAGAAGAAACTATGAATAATCAGCAACTAGCACATGTATCTACGATGAGAGATCTCGGTTCATCTCTGAGAGTAGACTGACTTTTCGTCCACATATCAAGAAGTGTGTCATTGCACTGAGAATGTTGGGCTTCATCGTTCGAACCGAAAGAGTTTTCAAAGATCCCAAATGTGCTCAGAATTCTATACAACTCATTGGTTCGGAGTAGACTCGAAAGTGGTTCTGTGATATGGAGTCCTCACGAGGCGAGATACTGGAGAGGGTTTAGAAAAAATGTCTGAGGTATCTCCACATATGGTAGCTGTTCGTGAGATGGATCCCACGGCATTTCTTTTGGGAATGTCGGGGACCAACTTTCTGCAGCTTCGAAGAGACAGGCATCTCATAACCCATTTCATTAAAATCATCAGGGGATATTTCGAAAACTCGGCAGTGCTGGAGGTTATTGGTATTTTTGTCCCCGATAGATATCTCTGACAGTGACAGCATAGATTGTTTTACCTACCGGCCGAAAGAATCAACCTGCCTCTGGTAACACTGGTGAAAAGAGCAATTAACCTGAACGGTCTTCTCGGATCTCGAGTTATTTAATATTAGATAAATAAAGTACGTTCAGAAGATAAATAAATGATTTTCCTCGGCCTTCCTCTATTGCTAGTTCCGTTCATGTCGTTTACATAAACCTTCTTCACCATACTCTCTTTACTCATTCTTTCCATGTGTCCAAACCATCTTAATGACTCTTTCCATATTTTGTTTATAACACTTTCATTCGCACCGCATTCACTTCTTATAATTGCATTGACACTCTATTTACCACACATTCGTCTTAGAGATCTCATCTCTACTGCATTTATTCTACTTTCAGTACTTCAACTTTCACTACACTTCCATACATAAGGGTCGGCACAAGAACACCATTATGCACTGCCATCTTAGCTTTTTTGGATATATGATGATATTTCAGAATTCTAATATATATATATATATATATATATATATATATTTCAAATATGTTCTATGTACTGTAGTGAAAACCCCCCTTAAAAATATAATTAAAAAAATAAATTAAAATTTGTAGCTGAAACCCCTTTTCAAAAAAAAATACATGGAACTCCTTATATTTCATAAGATCCTCTTTATTACATTTCAAAGGCGTCTCCCATTCCTCTTGCACTCGCACGATAATCCGTTTACCGCACAAGTGCGAGCGGAACACGCTAACAATCGCCGACCCTCGCGTTGTAGCGTCTGCGTCTCTCTCGCACTCGCTGCTTTGCTTGTGCGGGCGGTGAGCGTGAGCGAAATGCAAGATCGATCACCGAGCCTCGGTATTGTGGTATTCGTGTCCCGTTCGTTCCTTCACGTTTTTGTGAAGATTGTGCGTGTGGGAGCGAGAGGGAGAAATGTACTCTTGAATATCGATTGGGCGATGCAAGAGTAGGGTATTGATTATATTCAGGGGTTTTAAACTTTCTCTACTAAAAAAAAATGTTAAATACATTCCATATTGATTACATTTTTAGATATTTGGATTCAACCTCTTATTATTGTATAATTTTTTTTTATTCGTAAATTGATTGGCCTTAACTTGTTGGTCTTATAATCTTTACGGGTGCCTCTGCGAGGAACTCGGCAAACTAACACTTTCTGTGAATGTTACCAATATTTGTAGACAAAAACTGGATTTTACGCATTGCGGGTTAATCATTTTGAAGGAATGATTGTATCTCAATAGAGACGACGATGTAAATTGTTTTTTGGAAAAAAAAATGGTGGTCGAGGCGTTTACAGGACTTATGATTTCTGGGTTGACTGTTTTCACACTAACCACAGAATGCATTCCACAATACCCCGATTACATAGACTCGGCAATATGTATGGACGTTCGTTGGACATATTTGGTACCTAATTGTCTTCCTATTTTTAAAAAATAACTCCTTGTTCTTTTTGAATTCATATAGATTTTTAGGCTTTATTAGTATTTGCCTTCAACAAAATGAAAATTCAATGAAAAAAGTAAATAGTGATACCATATAATATAAGACAATTAAATTTGTTTTCTTTTCATGTATTTATTATATTTTTTGTATTTTATGTATTTGTGTGTGTGTTTTTTTTTTGCATTGTTTGTATTTCTGTATATTTTGCACTTTGTATTCAAGTTCACAAACATTGTTACTTAGTGAATAATAATCAATTTAACGCATGGTGGAATTCCATAATAATATTTTTTATGAATTAAAACACTGTTTTTCCACTATTGAGTTTATTTTTCTCGGCATGATGAAGGTGTAAAACCTTCGAAGCGTGCCGAGAAAAATAGAATCAAAAGTTGAAAAACAGTGTTTTAATTTATAAAAACACAAGTTAAATATATTTAATTTAAATGAATAATTTTTTTGTTGGAAAATTGTCGCCTCTACCTTAAAAAATGCGTTTAACTGTAATCTAAAATATCCATAATCAATATTACGTTAAAACACTGTTTTTCCAGTTTTCTTTATTTTTCTTGATATGTTTCGAAGGATTCGGTAGAAACATTTAAACAGTTTATATGGATGATGATGTAACATCTTCGAAGTGGTATTTTAATTCTTAAAAATTGTCATTATGAAATTCCACAGTGTTAACGCCTTAAATTAACAAATATAATAACATGTATGAAAACGTATATTTTCTGAACGTTTTGAAATTATAAATGACGGAGAGCTTTGAACGGCTTTTAAGTGACAGCATGGACTCAAGGATAGAAACAAGTAAAGAAAGTATATGTAAATGACGTAAACGGAGCTAGAAATAGAGTCGAGGAAAACATGGCACGATCAAATAAATCATATATTGAAATATTGTTGAGGAAGCGAGAGAATGAATGAGGGCGGAGCATGCGCGTAGCAGGCCTTCAAAGGGTATTCTAAGGATAAACGGCCTATACATGGCTGCGAAATCTGGACTCTAAAAGTGAAAGTTTAAGATGTGGACATATGCAGAATGCTCCGTATACCGTGAACCGATAAAGTCAGTAATGCAGACGTACTACAGAGAGCCAGAGCCAATAGAGAGCTGTTGAGTGTGAAAATTAGAAAGGTCTCATATTTGGGTCATGTGCTAAGGGGAGAAAAAACCACCTCCTTCGACTGATATTAAAGGGTAAAGTGGAGGGACGTCGTGGAGTTGATAGAAGGCAGATGTCCTGGCTGCGGGACATATAATAATGGACAGATATGACAAGAACACAGTACATGTTCCAAGTGGCGCTGGACAGATATGCCTTTGCTGCAGTGATCGCCAACGTTGGGGGAAACTGACACGGCACCGAAAGAAGAAGAAGAAGCGAGAGAAGTTTGTCAGGAAAAAAATGTGGCAGCACATTATTTCTGCCTACCTCTCAGGGGAGACTGCGTGATGGTTAATTGGTTGATTTTAATTTAGATAAAGTGTTAATTTTTAATAAAATAATGTAATTTTAAAGCACCACGATTGAGAGTATGGGGGAGCTAAGATTTTCATACAAATTCTCGCGGAGCGGTGTAGAATCAAACTATGTACCTTTAATATTGTACATAGGTACCTATAGGTAAGCTGGAATTACATGGCTCGGTATAGCGGCCGTTCTTGGGGTCGACTTTACCATCCACATGTATAATTATCTACAATATCACAAGATCCACGCATCTCGCATCGCCCAAGAAAAATATCGAAAACAAAAACTCAAACATATATAATATGCACTACCTGGCTATATAGACACGGGTATATACCTGCCATCTTAGCTCTAGTGGATATATAATTACGCTCAAAGCGCGCAATGTACAGGATTTGTGACAACTACAACAAGTGTTTTGGAGACATCGATGTTTGCCACTTGAACGAACGAAACTTCAAAAAAGACATTTGTATGAAAGAGCTGAAAGGGTTGGATGTAGGTACCAAAATGAGCGGAGTATCAGTAAGCTGTCTCTTGTATGCAGATGACGCTGTCCTACTTGCAGACAACGAGCATGAACTACAAGTCCCGGTGAATTGTATGTATGAGGTATGCATGCGAAATGATCTGATTTCTTCCTTTTCAAAAACCAGTAATGATTATTGAAAAGGAAGAAATCATGACAGTCTGCTACATTAGCGTGAACGGTGAAAATTTGGAGCAAGTAGTTGAGTTCGTGTATTTAGGTAGTATGTTTACAAGAGATGGGCGAGTGGAGAGCGATATTGAAAGAAGGGTTGTGGCAGGCAACAAAGTGAATGGTGCACTTAAAGTTGTCATCGCAAACAAAAACCTATCCAAAAAAGCTAGAATGGCAGTGCACAATGGTATTCTTCTACCGACCCTTATGTATGGAAGCGAAGCATGGAACTGGCAAAAGAAGGATGAAAATAGAATAAATGCAGTACTCTGTGTATGATAGTGTCGAATGAAAATATAAGAAGTGAATGCGGTGCGAATGATGGTGTCATAAACAAAGTAATGAAAGGATCATTAAGATGGTTTGGACATATGGAAAGAATGAATGAAGAAAGAATGGTAAAAAAATTATATGTTAATGATGTAAATTGAACCAGAAATAGAGGAAGACCGAGGAAAACGTGGCACGATCAAATAAATCAAATATTAAATGTCGGCCATGTGAGGAGTCAGAGAAATCGATGCGCGTGCATGCCACGATGTATGATTGTTGAGGAATCGAGAGAAATATGTCAGGAAAGAAAAGTGTGGCAGTCCATTCTTTCTGCCTACCCCTTCGGGGAGACGGCGTGATGGTTAGTTAGTTAGTTAGTTTTTTTTTAATTTTGTTCTTATTTCTACTACTATTATTATGTTAAACTCTCAATCATTTTGTTTGACCGTATTTTGCCTTAGCTTAAATTCAATTAACTGTTAATTGTATTTGTGGTAGCATGTAATTGGCTTTATTTATTATTTTTCTTAATGTTTCTTAATTAATATATTGATATCGCTGTATGCTGCCCTTACTGAATAAATAAATAACTAAATAAATACGAGTATACTACAATACAAAATGGAGATCTAGTGCCATCCCTATTTTCTGGAATTCATTTCACATTTGAATGAAAATCACAAACATTACAGACATATAATTCCAGATCGTTTGCAATTACATTATTAGAATTTATAAGAGAAGCATAAAAAACCATTAAGATTAAGGAAGTAGATAAAATCATAACATTGATATTGCATCCCTGAGGCAATTCACACTATCACGAAATATGTCGACCTCCGAGGCGACCCGATTAAGCAATAGGATTGTCCTAACCACAAGCATAACCATTGGCAGGTTGGTTCTGCAGCGCGGTAAATAAAACAATCTGTGCTGTCATTGACGAAGGTCATTCAAGACATCCGAGTTTTGTATATGGCCGCCGATCAGCTGAAAGAAGTGAACTTCCTATTGAGAACCCCTACGTTTTGGAGTAAATCGGTATATTTGTTCCTGATAATTACATGCGACAGCGCCGACATCAATTGTTCTTTCTCGTCACGCAGAACCAACCTGCCTTTAGTGATGCCAGTAGGACCAGCAATTCGAACGTTGAATCAAATCGTCTCGGATTTGGACATTTTCAGTGTCAGTGAGGCAGTGTCTTTATTATAAGTGTAGGTAAATGTAAAGTTAATTAGTGTTTTACACAAATATGTGAAGTTTTTCTAAAGAGGTATTCGTTATCTCTGACTTATTTTTCAAGGGAGGAAAATGAAGTATGGCAAGACTTGTACTTTTTAATGATTTTTAGGAATTATATCAATATTTTTATTAAAAAATAATTCAAAAAAAGTTTTCCAACCGTACATTTCTAAATCAAAACTGCATACAAAACTTTTAATTGACTCCGAAAGGTCATATCATTTTCTAACAATTGTACGTTTGGAAATTCAGGGTTCAATTATATAAAAAAAATATTTTAACTGTTTTATTTAAAGCACTGTTATAAAATATCACAATTGATTATATTTCTTTTGAAATTGCGCGACAGCTATTTTGCTAACCAATATAAGCTTCATCACTGTTTTTTTTTTCAAATCAAATCAGTTTATTTTCTCAAAAGATATTACAAGCAACAATTATTGTTTAAGGCATCTATTGAGAACAGGTAAACATAAAAAAATATATAAAACCAGGAACGCATTGGAGATGGTTCGACATTAGGAATACAAGATACTCTCCAAAGTCAAGAGTATTTGTCTTCTGAACGTACTTTCACGAATATGAAATACATCGATCTCCGAAGCGATCATGTTCAGCAGTTTGATTGCTCTCCCCACCGGCAACACCAGAGGCAGGTTGGTTCTGCATCCTGGGAGATAAAACAGTCTGTGCTGACGCTGTCGAAGTTAACCATCCGGAACATAAAGATGGATAGCCTCCAAGATGACGGAATTCTCAAAGCATCCTCTGATAAGTTTGGAGAAATGGGTAAGTGTGCACCCATCCCTTCTTATCTGTAAACTATTGGTCCCCAGCATGCCCAAGAGGAATGCAGTGGGATAAAGCCACGGATAGCTACCAAGCTCACTCATGTAGAGATATCTCAGAAATCTTTTCTGAACCCTATCCAACATGAGCGAGTATCTCGTCTCGTGGTGACTCCATATCACCGAGCCACACTCGAACCGGCTCCGGACCAATGAGTTATACAAAATTCGCAAAACATAGGGATTCTTGAAAACTCTACCAGTTCGGAGAATAAATCTCAACATTTTCAGCGCAGTTGATTGTAACACCCGATGATGCTAACATTGGTTAGCGAAACAGCTGCCGCGACAATTTCAATTGAAATTTAATCAATTGTGATATTCTCTAACAGTGTTTTAATTAAACAGATAAATCTGTTGAAATATCAAAGTGGTACCGCCAAAACAAAGGATTATCTAAAAATAATTAAATTGGTACGAATTAAAACGCCTGTTATCATGAAGTTTTATTATATTTCATGGGAATCACATGTTGCACTTTGCAAGTATTATCAAATGTAACATTTGATAATTCCTAAGCAAGGCGAAATATATCTTCTTCTTCTTCTTTTAATAGATCTGACGATCTGTAACACAGAAATCATATCTCGTCGGATGATGAGATCCAGCTGTCCCTCCATCTCTTAGGCGGTCTTCCAGGTGGACGGTGTCCGGAGGGGAGTTCATAAGCGGCTGTATATGCGAGTCTGTCACCATCCATTCGGGCTACATGGTCCCTCCAGTATCTTCTTCTGGATCTGCTCCACTGAACGATATCCTCTATTTCGCAGGTTTTTCTTATGTCTGCGTTGCGGACACGATCTCGGAGGGTTTTTCCAGTAATTGACCTTAGGACCTTCATCTCCGATGTTCTTAGTAGTCCCTTGGTTCGCACAGTGTCAGCCCGCGTCTCTACAGCGTACGTCATGATAGGTCGCACGCATGTTTTATAGATTCTGATCTTGCTGTCGACACGCATCTGCTTGTTCTTCCAGACCAGATTCTTCAGGCATCCTGACACGGCAGAGGCTTCCAGGCGAAATATATCATTTCCATAAAATATAATTAAACTTCTAGAAGATAGACGTTTTCATATAAATATAAAAAAATATTTAATATGTCACATCATTGTTCACGATATAATTAATAAGAAAATATATTGCTATCTCTCTGGGCATTTTAGTTTCTATAGAGATTATACGAGTACATGATACATTTAGCGTCAAAACTCTTGCACAACTCGTTTAAGAAAATATATTTATTTTACGTTTTTATGGTGGCTTTAGTGGATGAATTTGTTTATTTAGGAAGTATGTTTACAAAGGATGGGAGGGTGGAGAAGGATATTGAAAGAAGGGTTGGGGCAGGCAACAGAGTAAATGGTCCACTTAAAGTTGTCATCGCAAACAAAAGCCTATCCAAAAAAGCTAAGATTGGCAGTGCATAATGGTGTTCTTGTGCCGACCCTTATGTATCGAAGTGAAGCATGCAACTGGCAAAAGAAAGATGAAAGTAGAATCAATGCAGTAGAAATGAGATCTCTAAGACGAATGTGTGGCAAATCTGTATATGATAGAGTGACAAATGCAAGTATAAGAAGTGAATGTGGTGCGAATGAAAGTGTTATGAACAAAATAAGGAAAGGGTCATTAAGATGGTTTGGACACATGGAAAGAATGAGTGAAGACAGAATTGTAAAGAAGGTATATGTAAATGGAGCTAAAAATAGAGGAAGGCTGAGGAAAACGTGGCACGATCAAATCAATCAAATATTGAATGTCGGTCACGTGAGGAGTCGGAGAAATCGACGTGCGAGCATGACAAAATGTATGAATGAGAGGAAGCGAGAGAAGTATGTCAGGACAGAACAGTGTGGCGTTCCAATCTTTCTGCCTACCCCTCCGGGGAGACGGCGTGATGGTTAGTTTGTTATTTATGATGGCTTTAAAAATGAACAATATTTGGTCACATAGCTCATCGCGAAGGTATTTGTCCTCCTCACACCCACTCATGTCATGTACTGATGTGAGTATGTGATAGAAAATGATTTGTTTATTAATATTTACACATTCAAATTTCGAAATTCGAATGTTCGATTGGCAGACTGTCAGCGTGACAGGCGATAAGCCAATCGGCGCCCGACGGCGGCCATTTTGAACAATGGCGCTCGCGTTCCCTTTTCGAATGCGCCGATAGCGAAAGAGGCGGGAAAATTACATATTTTCGCCGCCGAACTGGGCGCTGTTATTTCTGTTTTCGAAATTCGAATTTAAAAAACGTTCCTTAAATTATTACGTTCTCCGTTTGAAATCTCGCCGGGGCGGGGCCGCGGCCGGCGGATTTAATACGTTCTTTTAAAAATGGAACAATGTTTTATTTCTTAAATAACTCATTGGTTATCGCAGGTAGGTACTTGTGAACGAAGATGGGATAAGGACTTACCTACCTAGAAAAAAAATACAATATTCTTAACAGGATATCATAATATGATATTATACAGGGGGTAATGCTAGAATACTTTATGTATAATCAAAGGGTTGTGGGTTCGATTCTACTTCAATTAAGTTCATTCTTAATTAATATAAATGGAAACGTCTGGAGAGTTTTATTATAATTTATGTGAATGACATGTTTCGCCTGTCATTATCAAATGTTTAATAATGACTGACAGGTTCCACAGAGATCACTAAGAATAATGTGTGGAAAATAAGGTGTAGAAGGAAGCTGAAAAGAAGGAATTTAAGGCAGATGTTACAACAAAATGAATGACTGTTTTTATTATTATGATTATTATTATTATTAGTTGTCATCGCAAACAAAACATTTTCCAAAAAAGCTAGAATGGCAGTGCACAATGGTGTTCTTCTACCGACCCTTATGTATGGAAGCGAAGCATGTAACTGGCAAAAGAAGTATGAAAGTAGAATAAATGCAGTAGAAATGAGATCTCTTGAAGAAGACGAATGAATGAAAATATAAGAAGTGAATGCGGTGCGAATGATGGTGTCTTGAACAAAATAATGAAAGGATCATTAAGATGGTTTGGGCATATGGAAAGAATGAATGAAGAAAGAATGGTAAAAAAATTATATGTTAATGATGTAAATGGAACCAGAAATAGAGGAAGACCGAGGAAAACGTGGCACGATCAAATAAATCAAATATTGAATGTCGGCCATGTGAGGAGTCAGAGAAATCGACGCGTGCATGACACGATGTATGAATGTTGAGGAAGCGAGAGAAATATGTCAGGAAAGAAAAGTGTGGCAGTCCATTCTTTCTGCCTATCCCTTCGGGGAGACGGCGTGATGGTCAGTTAGTTAGTTTTTTATTATTATGTTTTCCACCTTTAATATATTCTCCTATAAATAGTAACTAATCATTATTTTAATTAAAATATTAAGGTACCTAACTCAACCCAGCCAGAACTTGAAAATTGTATCAAAAAATTATTCAAATTGACAAAGGACCAATTTAATACACATAAAGGTTCGAAAAATCATGAAAATTTGACATTTGATATCAAGTTGTTTCAAAATGGCGCCCATGGATGGCTGTCATTTGAACAGTTTTTACTTCTCTTCAATCATCTTCATTCTAATCAATTACAAAAAAAAATTTCTGCATTTTGGCTATCCTTTAAGATTAAAAACAGCTCCATATACGAGTACAATTATATGCATCATCATGAGTGGTTTACTGTTTTTTTTGTGCACACTTTCATACTCAAATTGTACATCGCTCGGCAGTCATAGCTCTCGCCACTCGTCAACAAAGGTCGTCAATTACTCGTATTTTGTTCGATAGATCTTTACATCAATACAACGCTAGGAAAATCAATGTAAAGGGTATAGCTATTACATTGTTCTCATGACAGTGATACGTATCTTATCTATAGCCATTTTATTGTCACGTCAAATCTATACTTGATCAAAGACAGTGTGTCATCGCCGGGATTCGAACCGAGAACCTTCGGTGTGGCAGTCAAAGCTGTTGCACTCTGTCACGAAGGTCGTCGATGATGACAATGATATGAAGTATATATTTAATCATGTCCGTATACATGAAAATAAAATAAAACAATGTTTTTTTTTTTTTTTTCTTGAATTCAAATAATAAATAATTAAGTGATGAACTCACAAACCATCACGCAGCTTCTCCCCGGAGGGGTAGGCAGAGAGGATGGATTGCCATACTGTTTTATCCTGACGTAACCCTCGCGCGTCTTCTACATTGACACATCGCGACATGCACGCTCGTCGATTGTTCTACTTGTCAACGTGGTCGCCTTTTAGTAACTGATTATTTTGGGTATGCTATGTCTTCCTCGACTTTCTCGACTTCTTATTCCATTCACACTACTTGTATTATATATACCTACCTATATATTTTTAACCATTCTTCTCTCATCCTTTTTTACTTCTTCATGAGGTATTCTACCATACATTGTTTTTTGCACATTCTTCTTAGTGACCTCATTTCTACGGCATCTATCCTACTATCATCATTTTTCTGCAACTCCAAGCTTCACTTCCAAACATAAGGGTTGGCACTAGAACTCCATGCGCATTGTAATCTTTGCTTCAGTCGATATATTTATATATGTATATATTTAAAAAAAAACTAATATCAAGGATTTACATCAATGATATTTGAATATATTTTACAATCTTCAATGTGAGCAGAAAATAGCTCATTATTATGAAGAATGAATCTGGTCGTGTCCAGGCTTGAACCCATGTCCCCTGGATCAGGAGCCAAGCGTTCTATCCCCTAGACCACCACCCGGTTCATTCACCCATATTCAGAACGCATTCATCCGCTGTATATTTTTTTCTCACTTCTTCACTAATTTATTAACCCATACATTGTTTTTCCGCACATTCTTCTTAGTTACCTCATTTCTACGGCGTTTATCCTAATTTCTTCTGTCAACTTTAATCTTCACTTCCATATATCAGGGTCGGCACTTTGCTTCAGCGGATATATTTCTAT
Organism: Lepidostoma basale; assembly: GCA_022606425.2. Classification (NCBI taxonomy): domain Eukaryota; kingdom Metazoa; phylum Arthropoda; class Insecta; order Trichoptera; family Lepidostomatidae; genus Lepidostoma; species Lepidostoma basale. The sequence continues at coordinate 84,057 of JAHDVF020000515.1, read as the reverse complement.
TTGCAGCAATGACTTAAGTTGTTGATTTAGATAATCGTTGGCGTAACACAGTGTATTGGATTATTTAAAATAAGCCAACCATTAGTGTCTGTGTTCAGTGGGTTGATATTAATATGTTTGTTTTTTTCTAATTCACGGTAAAACCATCTCAGCGACTCTCCCGCCAATTTAGTATGTTAATTCTCCGATTGATAAAATTCTGTTGAAATGCAATACTTGGGATTAATGTTTGACTATGGTGAGGACGAATTTTACTGTATAATGTTACATGTAAATATGTAATAAACACCAGACGCTTTAACGGACACGAGAGTAACTACAATTTTATTAATTTTCTATTAACCTTTCCCTTACGGTGCTAAAATAAAAACGTGCGTTCCGGTGTAGGGTAGTCAGTACGCGTTTAAAAATTAGCGATTTTAAATCGGAAAAATAGGAACATTCATAGCTAATCCCCTTATATAATTATAATTGAAGTCAAAAATTATAATAATTGAGATTTAATTGCTAAAAACATTTAAAAAAACATCTAGCAACGCTCACGGAACGGGCATAGACCCGCTCTGGTTGGAAGCCCGAAAGCGATGACCAGCGGCGGCGGGACGGCCGAGAGTGAGAACATTGAGCTAGAACATATGCAAGAGTGAGATGCGAAGATAGTGTCGCGTACTCAGCGCTACGAATTTTATTTCCGATGTTCACAAAATACCTCCGATGTACCCGATGAGTTCTGAATATTATTAATCAATGTGTAAATATATTATAGAGGAATACCTAAAATCTTAATCTTGTATTTATTAAATGTATAGAGATATTGATGGATATTAGAAGCAACGTGTAGAAGATACCCATCACAGGGAAGGGAACGTTAAATATTAGGGATACCATGCTGAACGTGGTCTCCTCGGAGATCGACGTCTTTCATATTAGTGAAAGTACGTTCAGAATGCAAATACTCTTAATTCTGGAGAGTATCCTGTCTTCCTAATGTTGAACCATCTCTCATGCGTTTCTGGTACTATACTATACACAATATATTATTTTACCTGTTCTCAATAGATGCCTCAAAAAATTATTTTGTAAAGTCTGTGAAGTTGATGAAATAAACTGATTTGATTTGATTTGAAAATGTACTCATTTCACGACTTCAGTCCTTTATCATATTCAAAGCGCATTATTTCAATTTTCAATTATGTAGACGATTCAAATCTTTACGAAAACTTCTGAAAACGATATATAATAGAATACCCAAAGAAAGAAATGAATAAGAAAGAAATATAAGGCAGATGGTTATAAGTAAAATTAAAAAATAATCCCTGAGATGATTTGGATATATGGAACGGATGGATAAGAGAATAATGGTTAAAATCATGTAAAGGCCTAGATGGTTACCACCGCTTACCCGAAGCTGTTATAGGACGCAGCGGCGCCCCTTCGTCAGCTTCAAACAATCCCTAGGCCCGCCCCCCCATCCACGCAGGACTTACATAAGCTGGAGAATTCATCATTCCAGAAAAAAATCAAAAAGCAAAAAGGGTATCTAGGTCACATTTTAATTTATATGTCTCAATCTCACAAAACAAAGCAAAATATGGTACATGATTTTATGGCCTATCAAAAAATTGCGACAGAGTGTGGGATGGGAGAGAAAACTTGGAATGAAGAAAGAAATAAAGAAATCTTAAGTAAATAGAGAAAACAGTCATGAAAACTAGGGACAGGAACACAGGGAATCTAACATTTTAATGTGTAAATTTTAAAAGAAAATTGATCCAAGAGGAAAGAACGGGGCCCCGCTAGGTGCCCCCTCTCCCCCGGCGAGGAGTCCGTCACCCCCTTAAAGGGGCGGATGTACGACACAAGACGGCGACTTCCGGCAGGATAGTCGGCCGAGAAACCCACCAGTGCGATCCAGGAGCAGCAGCCCCGAATCGGCCAAGTGCCAGCCTAACCAAAAACATCAGTCCACGCTCTTACAAAAGTCCTCACTGATATATGATAGGCAGTGGCGGTACTCCCATAGAAGCCCAGAAGCCCGGCTTGCGTAAGAAATTTTGAATCAAAACCTATTCTGGCTTACAGAGGTTCAGCTCTTGTGGCAATCCTTTTTACGTCTAATGGGAACATTGTTGGACGGTGATTTGGTGTGTTTATGGTTTATGCGGGGGGGCATGATTACTTAGATTTGGGGGTTTTGATTCAAAATTTCTTACGCAAGCCGGGCTTCTGGGCTTCTATGGGAGTACCGCCACTGATGGATAGGTAGCTAATCTGTCGCCATTTTATTGGCACGTGAATTCTATGGCTGGAACTGCGATCAAGAACGTAAAGACTTTTGTTTACCTGGGGAGCATCATTACATGGGATGGTCGATCAAAGAAAAACGTCACCAAGCTAAACTTGCCTTTAACAAAAAATCTAAAATATTCGAGTCTAATAACATAGACCTAAATCTTCGAAAACAACTTAAAAAAACATTGCTGTGGAGTGTTTTACTGTACTGCTGCGAGACTTGGTGCCTGGGCGAAAGAGAGCGCAAAAGGCTGGAGGCGTTTGAAATGCGGACCTATCGACGAATTGCCCATGTTTAATGGAGGTACCACGTTACAAATGAGGAGGTTCTTAGCAGAGTTGAAGAGAATAGGCACATGTTGAACACCATAGCGGAGAGGCGCGCGAGATGGATTGGTCTAGATATGGGCTGCACCTCTTATGTGGAGTTGAAGAGAGTTGCCGAGGACCGACCGGAGTGGAAGAGAAGATGCGTTGTCTTGCTGCAAACCAATCATTAGATTGAAACTGGAGAAGAGAAGAATTCTACATCAGATAAAATACAGTGTAACAAATACTCTGCCCTCACCAGGAAACGAATGTTGGATCTTCGGTGTGGCAGTCATAGCTCTTGACACCCCGCCACGAAGGTGTCAATATTCGTTAGTTAGTTAATTTTCGAATTCAAATCATAACGTAGAAACGAATTCAAAAGAATACAATGTGAATTAAGAAGTCATTTTAAAGGCCAAAACATGTTAACTAAATGTTTTAAATAACCAAATTCCTTCTTAATCCCCATTATTATAAATAGTACATTAAAAACTTTTCCCCTGTACAATCTAGCAAAAAAAAAATACTACCTTTAACTTTTGTCACCTTTCCTATTAATATAATCTATGTAGGTTCTTCCTGTTACTGTTTATAGTTTTTAATTTATTATGTTTTATCGTTTTTGACTCTTTTTGATTCTATGTGTAATTGTTTCTTCTAATTACTGTTTTATTATTATTTTATTATTATATTTTCCACCTTTAATATTTTCTCTTATAAATAGTAACTAACCGTTTTTTTAAGTAAAATATTTAAGTAACTAAAACTAACTAACTAACTAACCATCACGCCGTCTCCCCGAAAGTGTAGGCAGAAAGAATGGACTGTCCCACTTTTACTGATGCGGCACTCCATCCTTCTCTTTTCGCCCCGCGGGAGACGCGGTGTGATGGGTTGCGAACCTCATCGCCACCAATAGGCATCTCCCGCTCACACTTCGATCGTCCAACACCCACAAAATAAATCTAAAACAAATAATAAAAAATACAATGATATAAAATTAAATAACAAAATAATAATAATTTAACGCAAAATGTTCTTTTTACAATATTTAAGTAGGTAACTCAATTTCAGCAAAAACTTCAAAATTATATCAAAGAAATTATTCAAATTGGCATAGGAACAAATACATTATAAAGATTCGAAAAATCACGAAAATTTGATTGATGAAACAGCTGTCGCGTAAAATAAAACATTATTGTGATACAAAAAACAAAGTTAATTAATTTTATTTTAGTTTCTGAGTTACTGTTGCATTACTTGTAGCGGGGGAAAAGTACACATAAGTAGGTACTAGAAAAGTTAATTTGCATTGTAAGTATAGCCTTAGGAGTAATGTTTAAGATCCGTGATGGAGATACGCAGTTTCCACGTGAAAAATAAATAAAATTGGCAGTTAGAGCAATGTCCAATGTAACGTTTATGAAATATGGGAATTTGTCGTGTCCGCCTGAACCTAATAAAATTTCGGTGAAAGCGGAGGAATAGTGATGTCTTGGTAACAACCCTAAAGAAGAGAAAACATTAAATAACTTTTATATATTAAATAACGTATATATAATTCTTCTGTACAGGTGTATGAACTCCTAAACGGTTTTGTTTGTGTTTGATTGGGTCTCTGGATGGTTTAGATTCAATTGGACCCGGTAGGTGACCTTTAAAACCTTCTGACATTCTGAGAATAATTCATAATTATGTTTGTTTGCCATAGATGGCACTGAAGTCGAATTCTGTATTAATTAATTTAAGCATGCACAAATCACTTGCGTTGTGGCGTGGCGTAGATTTAAAATTCTAGCCGAAATTCGGGAAGGACAACTTCCGTTGGGTTTTCAGCTTAGATCTGAAATTTGCCAGATCATTTATGCATCTAAGGTATGAAGGGAGATTGTTCCAAGCTGATAGACCGGCTACCGCAAAGGCTTGATCCCCGAAATTTGTACCAGGGCAACGTTTCGGCTCAACTAATCTTCATATAGCAGAGGAGTTCGCCGAGCGAAGTATGAATTTCCTTGTATTTAGGCTGTCCGTTATACAGAGTTCGGATATATAACTTGGTGCAATTCCACGTAGCGCTTTGAAGACTGTGCAGCAGAGTTTATACTGGATTCTTTCTGGACATTTAAGCCAGTGAAGTTCTTTGAGATGGTGTGATATGAGACTTTTTGGAATGCCTTTAATGAGTCTTGCTGCTGCATTGAACGTAGATTAAAGTTTGTTTACTTGTTGTTTTGGAATGTTTGCATAAATTCCATTACAAATAGTCAAGTCGTGACACAACGAAGTTTTGAAAGTGTCATGGGGAATACTAATAATTATTATTAATAATGAATACGAATGAAATCGTATGTTTTCTAGAAGTTTTATTATATTTTATGTGAATGACAAGTTTCGCCTGTCTAAGGCATTATCAAATGCCGAAACATGTCATTCACATAAACTATAATGAAACTTCTAGAAAACAGACGTTTTCATTCGTATTATTTTTTAAATATGGAATTTTACATCAATGTTGATGAAACAATAACTTTAATATTATAAATTGTTTCTATTCGATAGGTAAAAGGTACACATTTGATAGACAGAGTGGTAAGAGCTATGACTGCCATTATCAGATGATGATGCCTTTGAGAGGCGAAACATGTAATTCACATAAATTATAATAAAACTTCTAGAAAACAGACATGTTCATTTGTATTAAATCTAGAATATTTAAGACTACATATTTATTATTTTAATACAACCAGAATATCAAGTATTTAAAAATGCATTTTTTTGCTCTTTGGGTAGTATAATAATTTCCTGAACATCCTGTCAGTAGGTTCGCGATAATGGTACTTTTTAATATATCAAAAATAAAGATAATTTTTGTCGAAAAGGATCGAAAGGACTTTAGGGACATCACAGACATCTGTCAGACGTATAATTTAAGGAAAAAATATCTTTTTTTTTGTTTTAGTCTCTCTAATTTGGGTCCCACCAAGGACGGATCATTATAACCGAATATCAAGTATCATTAATATGGTTTGATTTAAATTAGACAGTGGAGTTCTAGTGCAAACCCTTAAGTGTGGACTGCCACAGCGAAGTTCTAGTGTTCGATTCCCAGCGATCTCTTCTTCCTAGCCTTCCCTCCCCTGCTGGATGTAGGCCTCTTCCATTTGTCTCCGTTTTTTTCTATCCTGTGCCTCTTCAATCCATTTTTTCCCGACGACCACAACAATATCGTCTGCTCATCTCTTCTGTGGCCGACCGACACCGCTTTTGTTTTCCCATGGCCTCCACTTTAAGACTTTGGGAGTCCATCTTGAACTTGGCTGTCTGGCTACGTGTCCTGCCCATTGCCATTTCAATTTTGCGATCCGATCCATGATATCGGCGACTTTTGTTCGGCGTCTGATTTCTGTATTTGTAATTCTATCACTCAGACTTATGCCCAACATTTGCCGCTCCATGGATCGCGCGCATTTCAATTTGTGGACAGTATTTATGGTCAGGGACATTGTTTCCAAACCATATGTCATCACAGGCAAGATGCATGCTTCGTAGGTTTTCCTTTTTAAATTAATGGGGATATCCTTGTTTCTCATTATATGACTGAACTTTCCGAAGGCTGCCCAACCAAGTCCAATTCTTCAGGGTATTTCTGCCACCTGGTTTTCTTTTCCCGTTTATTTTTCCATTTTCCCGGCGATGACAATGTGAAAAAATCACTGTTTCTTTGATCAAGTAAAAATGGCGATAGTTTAGCTATCTATCACAAGTCATGAGAATCAATAGCTAAAAAGTTTTATATTGTAATCGGGTTTAAATAACCTCTAGTACACAAACATGTGGAAAGCAACGGGAAACTACCCTATTAAAAATGACCAAGTGGCATCCCAATAACCAACGAAAAATTCAAAGATTTTGCTGCAAATCAAACCTAAAGTTTTCATCAACATCAAAAGGTGTCTTGAGTATTTTTTTAAACTTTATTTTAAGCATTTTTTAAAAATCTTTAACATAATGCAATAGTCTGATATTAGCATCTCATTATAATAAGAACCGCTTCTCCAAGATCGCCGGCGTCAGGGGGTATAATATATGCAGGACAGCAATTACTTGGCGGGTCCTTGAAGACGATCTCAATTAGGGACATCGAAACGTCGCCTATTCTGGTAGGGACTTTAATGATTTTTTTTACCAACTAAAGGAAGAAATTTTTAATATTAAAGCGACTTTGCTATGTTTAAATCTATTGTGAAATTGGATTAGATAATAATTATATTTCTAAGCACATAAAATCATAGAAGGATAGGCAGAGAGAATGGACCGCCACGCTATTCTATCATCAAATCAAATCAAATCAAATCAGTTTATTAACTCAAAAGACATTACAAACAGCAAAATGTTTAAGGCATCTATTGAGTACAGATAAAATATTATAAAAATACAACATACTCGTAATACCAGGAACGCATTAGAGATGGTTCGACATTGGGAAGACAAGATACTTTCTAAAGTAAGAATATTTGTTTGATGACATTGTTATTCTGGCGGAATCTGTGGGGGAGCACATAAGTATAAAAAAAATATTTTAAAGTATTCCTCTCTATCTCGAATTCAAAATATTCTCGTACTCTTTCTCGACGACATCAAGTTTTTTGCCTATTTATATTACGATAAAGGCTGACAATGCAAATATACAGAAATGTGTACATCCATATTTTTATTCAGTGTTCAAAATTACTGTTTTTTTTTCAGTATTCAAAATTATGCAAATGTGATTTAAAAATGGTATTCAAAAACACATCTTATTTTTCCAAAGATCTCATCTTGTAGGCCTTAGGGTAATGCTTCTGTACAACGCTCTGTAATATTTTTTATAACGAAACAAGAAAAAATCTTAGCTTAACATAAACAGGAAGAGTGGCGATTGTACGAGCATTCAATTGAACAGGATAATATCAAATGATTATTCGACGGGAAAGTAAAAAATACAGTATTTTTTGTTAAATTAAAAAACTTTGTGTTATGCTTCACAATTGTATTTTTATTTTTATTTTACGCGACAGCTGTTTCGTCAACTACGCCGCGTGCTATAAAGAAAGCCCACTGCCCAAGCATTTTTTGTGAAATATTCGCGCTACTTGCAACCTACTCGTAGCTGTTATAAAAATAAAAAATTGTCATCCTTCTTCTTCTTCAAGTGCCCTGTCAAGTCCCCCCAACGTTGGCGATCACCTCGGCGAACCTGTCCCTGCCCTGCGCCGCTCGGAACAGCTCCTCCACACTTCGGATGCCGGTCCACTCCCTCACAATTCGCAGCCAGGACATTCGTCTCCTTCCGGACCCTCGGCGTCCCTCAATTTTTCCCTCCAATATCAGTTGAAGAAGGTGGTAATTTTCTCCACGCAGTATACCCAGATGTGAGATCTTTCGAACCTTGATAGTTGATAACAATTCCCAGTCAACTCTAGTTCGCCTCAGGACTTCGGTATTGGTAACCATGTCTGTCCAGGGAACTCTGAGCATTCGGCGATGGAGTCACAATTCAAATGTTCATTGAGTCTGTTCAATGTCTGTTCATTGAGTTAACTTTCAGGGCCCAAGTTTCACACCCGTACAATAAAACAGACCACACATAGCATTTGATCATTCTCTGGCGGAGTTTCAAGTTTACGTTATCATTGAAGAAGAGTGATTTCATTTTATTAAACGTAGCTCTTGCTGTCTCAATTCTGAATTTTATCTCTACATTTGTCATCCAATTTAGGTAAAATAAAATTCATTATCAAAATAAAATATTTTTTATAAAATACACAAAATTTAATTGTGATTTTTCACATTTTATATAATTACACATTAAAGTTAAAAAATAAAAACATAAAAAATAAAACATTTAATTGAAATATTCACATATTAGACTTACGGCGGTCGCGTACGGGATTATAAACATATTCCATTTACTCCTTTCTCCTTAAATACCCTTTCTACTTTTAGTCTTCCAAGCTCCCATTACCAATAATATTTTCAACGCAAATTAATCAATAATCGATATCTAGGCAAAATATGTGTTTTCAGATGTATGTTTATCTTACAAATTACAAATTTATATTATCACTATATTAGTTAGTTAGAATGTTTCAATCCTGGGATTGGTTTGCAGCAATTTCTTCTATTCTTCTCTTCCATTCTTCCCTGTCTTGTGCGGCTCTTTTGAGATCTGCATATGATGAGCAGCGTACGTCCACCAACAGGTCCTCCAGGTACTCTCGGCGTGGGCGTCCCCTAGAGTTTGTCCCCTCGGTCATACCCTCCATTATGGCATGCAAGAGACCTTCTTGACGAATTACATGGCCGATCTATCTTGCACGCCTTTCGGACAAGGTCCTGAGCCTTCCTCCTTCGATTCCTTGAAGAACTTCCTCATTCGTGATTTTCAGGAAATTCCTAATAGTCTTCTATAGGACCACATCTCAAAAGCCTCTAGTCTCCGTTTATCTCTTCGGATAGGCACCATGTCTCGCAGCCGTACATCAAGATACTCCATACATAGGTCTTGATGAGGAGTATTCTGTTATAATTACTGTTAAAAAATAATTATAAGTTATTAAGCAATTAGTCCATTTCATATATATTTTTTAAATTCAAATGTATTGTTCCTTTGTATTGTGTCGATTTTTAAATGCATTTTAATGAGTCCTTTCATTGTTTAGTTTTTTATTATATATTTAAACCTGAAGATGGAGGTCTCCTCCGAAACACGTCGCGATATTTAATATTTAAGTGGAAAATAAACAACGTTATTTTTCAATTCCAAAGTGTATTAAAAATAAGTTACTTGTTCTATACGGATTCCTTGTGGATTGTATGTCTGTATACGGAGCCCTATTATTAATTTTAAACCCGTTTATGGTGGCATGTCTGCATTTTAAGGTTCTAAGGACTTAAATAACATAACATCCCCCTATGTTGCATCAAGAGTATGCAGAGGCGATTGACTAACCCGACTTTAAGGGAACTCAAATATTTTAAAATTAATAATAATAATAATAATAATATGCTAACTTTTAAAGCGCCGTTTTTGTGATGTAATCACCTCAAGGGCGCATGGTATTATTGTTTCTTTAACAATGATGTAAAACTCCATATTAACTAACTAACAAACCAACTAACCATCACGCTGTCTTTTCGAAAGGGGGGGCAGAAAGAAAGGACTGCCACACTTTCCTGGCATATTTCTCTCGATTCCTCAACATTCATACATCGTGTCATGCATGCGCGTCGATTTATCTGACTCCTCACGTGGCAGAGATTTAATATTTGATTTATTTGATTCCCCTATTTCTAGTTCCATTTACATCGTTGACGTATACTTTTTTTACCATTCCTTCTTCATTCATTCTTTCCATGTGTCTCCATCTTAATGATCCTTTCATTATTTTGTTCATAACACCATAATTCGCACCGCATTCAGTTCTTATATTTTCATTCGACACTCTATCATACACAGAGTACCTATCTACACATTCGTCTAAGAGACCTGATTTCTACTGCATTTATTCTACTTTCATCCTTCTTTTGCCAGTTCTATGCTTCGTTTCCATACATAAGGGTCGGTACAAGAACACCATTGTGCACTCCTATTTTAGCTTTTTTGGATAGGTATGTTTTTGTTTGCGATTACAACTTAAAGCTTTTTTGGACTTGTAGTTCATGCTCGTTGTCTGCAAGTAGGACAGCGTCATCTTTATACAAGAGACAGCTTACTGACACTCCGCTCAATTTGTCATCTACATACTCGTACAACCCTTTTAGCTCTTATATTTTATAGATAACATTGGAGAAATATGTCTGAATAGAACAATGTGGCAGTCCATCATTTCATCTCAAAACGCAAGCAAATTGGACCTTTGCAGAATAGACACACGTGGTGCATGCTTACAAGTAGAGCCGACACCAAATCGTGGTTAAAAGGCTAGGTAAAATAACATAATTATATGATTTCACTAAGGTTTTCTTAAATTTTTATTTTCCCACGATGATAGGGGAAAAATGAAAAAAAAGAGCACATAAGATGTCTCTCTAATAATAATTTTTCTGAATTTGCTAACCACCTCATTGAAAAAGATCATTCATTTAATAATGGCGTTGAAATTTTGCATGTTAATAATAGAAATATAACTTTGAGCTATCTCGAAATTTTAGATATTAAAAAATCAATTAAAAATTAAGAAAATATTATAAATATTCAAATAAATTTAATGTCATCTTTGATTTATTTTCTTTGTTGTAAGTAAGAGAACTAACCTGAACCCCAATGAGAACTTTAAATTGTTTTTTTTTTAATTTAAATTGATTCATAATATTTGTAATAACAAAAGCATAAACGTTCCAAAATAAATCTTTATAACATCTGTCAAAACTGATCATATCCGTAAACAATTTTATAATATTTTAAATATGTATCACTGAAGAAGGATCGTTTGTCCGAAACATGTCTGATATGTTAATTTAATTTTTTTAAAGTTAGTGTTGAACGGGTATATAGGGGGAGTAAGGGGGATCCTATTGACTCTTCGAGCGGTGCATGGCCATCACCGTGGTGATGGCCATGCTACGCTGGAGGATTGATCTGATCCCAAGTACCTATCCACACCTCCTCGACTTTGGTCTCCCCTGGAAACTATGCGAAATGTTAGAGATCGAGTAATTAACCTCGATGGATAATATTGATGCATAGGCTAACGTGGAAAGACACCTCGCCAACCCGTCTGGAAAGCGTGGCGTTGTAATGCCAACCACCGCCCCGTATGACATGTCATACATGGAGAAGTATGGGGGAGGCCTATGTCCAGCAGTGGACGACAACGGCTGTTTAAAGAAGAAAGAAAGAGTATATATAAAAGAAAAAGACAAATAAAATATATTTATTTACATAATTTTATCATGTATTTTACGTTATTTCGTCATTTAATTTGACATATTTTTTCCCTAGATACGGTGATTATTCCCTAGATTTTTTTTTCAATAAAAGTCCCCATTTGTCTATTGTAAAATAAGGTACTAGTTTATAACCTACCCCCGTTAGTACATAGGGTAACCGAGTCTAAGGGGTTGCACACAATAGACGAGTAATTTGAGAGTTTCCTGTAACCCTCCTGTCATTGGTGTTACATGAATGCGTATGTCGTATTAGGGTGGAAATATTACTTTTACAAGATACTTTGGTTGCTAACCAGCTAACTATCGCATTAAGAAAAGATTTCACTCGTAAAAAAGATTATTTTTTACTTGATTTAAAACATGTGATACTCAATACAAATAATTTCATTATATTTGACATAATTTATACGAATAAAAACATCTGTCTTCTAGAAACAAACGAACAAACCATCACGCCGTTTCTCCGCAGGGGTAGGCAGAGAGAATGGACCGCCACACTAATATATCCTAACACACCCCTTTAGCTCTCTGACATTGTTTGTCCCCGGAAATTATCTGCGACTATATTTTCATCAACACTCTATCATACAGAGATTAAGGTATCCACTCATTCGTCTAAGAGATCTCATTTCTACTGCATTTATTCTACTTAAATCCTTATTTTTCCAGTTCCAAGCTTCGCTTCCATACATAAGGGTCGGTATAAGAACACTATTGTGCACTGCCATTTTAGCTTTTTTGGATATATTTTTGTTTTCGATGACAATTTTAAGTGCACCATTCACTTTGTTGCCTGCCCCAACCATTATTTCAATGTCCCTCTCCACTCGCCCATATTATGTAAACATACTACCTAAATACACGAACTCATCTACTTGCTCCAAATTTTCACCATTCGCGCTAATGTTGAAGACTATCATGATTTCTTCTTTTTCAAAAATCATTACCTTGGAATTATTCACATTCATCATCAGATCATTTCGCATGCATACCTCATACATACTATTTCAGGACTTCATGGAGTTTATATTCTTTATCTGCAAGTAGGACAGCGTCATCCGCATACAAGAGACAGCTAACTCACACTCGGCTCATTTTGGCACCTACATCCAACCCTTTTATCTCTTATGTCTTATAGATAACGTTGGAGAAATATGTCTGAATGGAACAATGTGGCAGTCCATCATTTCATCTCAAAACGCAAGTAATTTGATTTGTGCAGAATAGACACACGTGGTGCATGCTTACAAGTAGAGCCGACACCAAATCGTGGTTAAAAGGCTAGGTAAAATAACATAATTATATGATTTCACTAAGGTTGTCTTAAATTTTTATTTTCCCACGATGATAGGGGAAAAAATAAAAAAAGAGCACATAAGATGTCTCTCTAATAATAATTTTTCTGATAACTCACACTCGGCTCATTTTGGCACCTACATCCAACCCTTTTATCTCTTATGTCTTATAGATAACGTTGGAGAAATATGTCTGAATGGAACAATGTGGCAGTCCATCATTTCATCTCAAAACGCAAGTAATTTGATTTGTGCAGAATAGACACACGTGGTGCATGCTTACAAGTAGAGCCGACTCCAAATCGTGGTTAAAAGGCTAGGTAAAATAACATAATTAGATGATTTCGCTAAGGTTGTCTTAAATTTGAATTTTCCCACGAAGATGGGTCCTAGGATCGAACCATCAACTTTAATATTATAATAATGTGTGTTATGTTGTTATAATGTCCAATTTCCTGTGTAATTCGGAGGAAAATGTTAATTTTGTATGAATAATTTATCCGTATTGGGAAAGAATAAAAAACAACCAAATCGAATTATGTAAATTTATCTGCCTACTTGAAATATTTTAGGTTAGCTCAAGCCATGTGTGATTCGGTCCCCGAAGGGATAGGCAGAGAAGGTGAGCTGGCACGCTCTTCTCTCGTATGTCACAAGCGCACGTCGACGTAAAACTTGATATGAAACTTGTTTTGTTGTTTTTCTTGTTTTCTGATATAATTATTAATATAAATGAAAACGTTTTCAAGACGCTTTATTATATTTTATGGAAATGGCATGTTTTGCTTTGCTTTTAGTCGGAGAAATCGACGTGAATGGAGCTAGAAAAAGAGTAAGCTTTCCATGCTCATATCGAGAGAATATGTGGAGTTGCACTGAAAATGTTGAGATATATTTTCCGAACTGGTAGAGTTTTCAGGAATCCCTATGTTTTGCGAATTTTGTGTAATTCACTGGTCCAGACCAGTCTGTCGATGCCAGCGAGCCTGGCGAACCCGGTCGCTGTCGAAATAAAGAAAAAAGTGAGTGCAATGAAAAAACATCGTTTTATTTCATTATTATTTTATAATTATTTATTAAAAATGTATAAAGCCACAACAACTTTCGTTAATTACCGTATTCTGCTCCTTTAACTTGTGTATATAAACAGCAACGAGCTGAAATTTCGCCACATTTGAGAATGCCTTAGAAGGGCGAAACATGTCAGTCCCATAAAATATAATAAAACTTCTAGAAAACTGACGTTTAATTCGTATTATTATTTAATATGGTTAGGAAATTGAAATAAACATTGTTGAATCCACAAATTATTAAAAAACACGACTTGTTTCGGAGGATACCTCCATCTTAACTAACTAACTAACTTACCATCACGCCGTCTCCCCGGAGGGGTAGGCAGAAAGAATGGAACGCCACACTGTTCTGTCCTGACATACGTCTCTCGATTCCTCTACATTCATACATCTTGTCATGCACGCACGTCGATTTTTCCGACTCCTCACGTGACCGACATTCAATATTTGATTGATTTGATCGTGCTACGTTTTCCTCGGCCTTCCTCTATTTCTAGCTCCGTTCACGCCGTTTACATACGAGTATACCTTCTTCACCATTCTGTCTTCACTCATTCTTTCCATGTGTCCATACCATCTTAATGACCCTTTCCTTATTTTATTCATAACACTTGTTGAATCCACAAATTATTAAAAAACACCACTTGTTTCGAAGGATACCTCCATCTTCAGATGTAAAAATATAATAAAAATCAAACAAAGAAAGACTTATATAAAAACGCATTAAAATTCGATACAATAATTCAACTTTTTTAATTAACCTGGGCTATTTGTTATAAGTACTAATAATTCTTGTTTTTATCAGTAAGAACTAATAAATAAAATTAAATAATAATAATACATGATGATAATATAAAAAAATAAAAAAAATTGTAGTTTAGGAACAACATACCTATATTTGAGAAGACATAATTTATATAGAAATTAATAAATAATTAATTTGAATTCGATTGGGAATGTGAGCTTGGGAGATTAAATGTAGACAAAGTATTTAAGGTGAAAGGAGTAAAAGGAGGAATCCGAATATTTATTATATTTTCACCCAATTTCACCCACTTGAGGATTTCAAAATTTTAAAATTTGTTTAATTTATTGATCTTTTGTTAATATATTAAATTGAGTTTATAGATCTCTTAGACGAATGTGTAGATACTCTGTGTTTGATAGAGAGTCGAATGAAAATATAAGAAGTGAATGCGGTGCGAATGATGGTGTTATGAACAAAATAATGAAAGGATCATTCAGATGGTTTAGACGTATGGAAAGTATGAATGAATAAAAAACGGTAAACAAAATTATATGTTAACGATGTAAATGGAATCAGAAATAGAAGAAAACCGAGGAAAACGTGGCACGATCAAATACATCAAATATTGAATGTCGGCCATGTGAGAAGTCAGAGAAATGTGTAAATGACATGATGTATGAATGTTGAGGAAGCGAGAGAAATATGTCAGGAAAGAAAAGTGTGGCAGTCAATTCTTTCTGCCTACCCCTTCGGGGAGACTGCGTGATGGTTAGTTAGTTTTTTTTTTTTAATTTATTGCTATTGTTAACAGTGTGTAGAAAAATTGGGTCATTTTTATCGAAACTCTGGTCAAATTCAATAGAATGGCTAGCCATCTCAGATAGTTGTGTTTTTAAAATATTTTGTGGATTAATCAAATATTGAATGTCGGCCATGTGAGAAGTCAGAGAAATGTGTAAATGACATGATGTATGAATGTTGAGGAAGCGAGAGAAATATGTCAGGAAAGAAAAGTGTGGCAGTCAATTCTTTCTGCCTACCCCTTCGGGGAGACTGCGTGATGGTTAGTTAGTTTTTTTTTTTTAATTTATTGCTATTGTTAACAGTGTGTAGAAAAATTGGGTCATTTTTATCGAAACTCTGGTCAAATTCAATAGAATGGCTAGCCATCTCAGATAGTTGTGTTTTTAAAATATTTTGTGGATTAAACAAAAAAAAATGTTAATTTCCTAAGTATATTACTACAGAATTCAAAAGTGTAAATGCCTTAGCGTTCCATAAGTTATTAAATATGGAGTTTTACATCATTGTTCAAGAAACAATAAATAATTATTTCTAATACCTATTTACCCTCAACGAAACAGTAAAATTAAATTTATAACAGACTTTAAAAGTTGACACTAAAGCTGGTGAATTTGATTCTGCGTACCCCCGAACACACACCTCCATCCGGGCAGCTTATTGTTGTGGTTTCGAAGTCGTTTCGACCGCGTGCTCGCAGCTCGAGTCCCCGATATGAAATTATATCGCTCCCTATACTGCCATTACCTCAGAGAGCAACCCAAGGATTATAATTTTGTTTAATATGTATTTAGGCCGGACAGATTACAAGCATTAGCGTATTCAAGACCCGATCTAAGGAGATGTCGTAAGTAGTCGTCAACTGTGACTTTAAATAATATCCTGTCGATAAACTTCAGACATTTTACGTTTAGAGTCAAACTAACTAACTAACTAACAATCACGACAGTAGGCAGAAATAATTGACCGCCACACCATTCATTCCTAGCACACTTCTCTCATTTCCTCAACATTACATCTTGTCATGCACGCACGTCGATTAGTTCGTCGATTGTTATTTTATGGGAATGACATACTTAGATTCATTAATCACCTTGAAATATATAAAATCATTTGTAAAAAATATGTTTTTCATAGAAACACTTTATTTCTTCCTACCTCAAATAACTTTTTTTGATTTATATAATTTCATTTAGTATCCCTTAACATGTAATCATTGTTATAAAATGTCTTAATGAATTCGAAATAACACTTTCCAGTATTTCTGGGCATGCTTAATAATTATTTGTTAAAAATGTATAAAGCCACAACAACTTTCGTTAATTACCGTATTCTCTTACATTTACTAGTGTATATAAACAGCAAGGACTGAAATTTTTCCACATTTGAGAATGCCTTAGAAGGGCGAAACATGTCATTCCCATATAATATCTTCTTCTTCTTCAAGTGCCCTGTCGGATCCCCCCAACGTTGGCTATCACCTCAGCGAACATGTCCCTATCGGATGCCGGTCCACTCCCTCACGTTTCGCTGCCAGGACATTTGTCTCCTACCGGGCCCTCAGCGTCAGCTCCAATATCAGTTGGAGAAGGTGGTACTTTTCTCCACGCGATATATGACCCAGATGTGAAATCTTCGTTCTCATCATCATCATCATCATCGGCCGACTGTCATTCACTGCTGAATGTAGGCCTCTCCCAAAGCACGCCAACGCTCCCTATCCATTGCCGCTCCCATTCATCCATGCCCTGCAATCCTCTTCAGATCGTCGGTCCAGCGGGCAGGGGGACGTTCCACTCTGCGGAATCCAGTACGTTATCTCCACTCCAGAACCTGTAATATTTAAAAAGAGTTGGCCATCACTGCAGCAACGTTTGCGGCAAGATAAAACTTGGGGTCTTCCATCTCTGGTCCATCTACAGCCTCAGTTCTACGTATTCTCGCGTCTCTCGGTCCCGGTACGAAACAAAAACCAAACCCACCATAATGACGGGTCCCAAATATGTTACATTATTTTGACTCTATGAAAACATTTTTAAGATTTACCTACCTAATTATATGCACACGAGAATCTCAATTATGAAGAGTCTTAATGCGAAGTTTTCATTTTCCATTAACTGCTGACCTAAGGCGGCAGTTAACAGAAATTTAAAAACACTCTTACATCAAATTGGAGAGTGGAAAGAGCTATGACTTCCATACCGAAGGTCCCGGGTTCGATTCCCGGCGATGGTAGTGTGATTGTCACACTGTCTTTGGTCTGGTATAGAACTCTCGTGACAATAAAATGGCGGTAGATTGGCTACCTATCACATGTCATAAGAATCAATATAATAGTTCAAATAAATTGTATACAGTAATTGGGTTTAAACGACTTACTAACTAACCATCACGTCGTCTCACTGGAAGGGTAGGCAGAAAGAATGTACAGACACACTGTTCGGTCATGGTATACTTCTCTTGATTCCTCTACATTCATACATCGTGTCATGCACATCGATTTCTCCGACTCCTCACATTTAATAACTCTCTTCTCCAGTCAGTATTTGCCCCCTGAAGGTACTTTCACTAACATGAAAGACGTCGATCTCCGAGGAGACCGCGTTCAGCAGACTAATTGCTCTTCCTACCGGTGTCACCAAGGGCAGATTGGTTCTGGCGGCCGGTAGGTAAAACAATCTATGCTGTCGCTGTCGGAGATATCTATCGGGGACAAAAAGACCAACATCCTCCAGTACGGCCGAGTTCTCGAAGTATCCCCTAATTAATCTGAAGAAATGGGTTATTAGATGTCCATCTCTTCGAAGCTGTAAAAAAAGGGTTCCGAGCATTCCCAGAAGAAATGCCGTGGGATAGTGCCACGGATAGCTACCATACTCCCTCATGTAGAGATACCTCAGAAATTTTTTGTGAACCCTCTCCAGCATAACGAAATATCTCGCCTCGTGAGGACTCCATATCACAGAACCACTTTCGAGCCTGCTCCGAACCAATGCGTTGTATAGGACTCTGAGCACATTGGGATCCCTGAAAACTCTTCCGGTCCGGACGATGAACCCCAACATCCTCAGTGCAATGCCACAAATCCTCTCGATATGTGCACGAAAAGTCAGCCTACTCTCATAGATGATTCCGAGATCCTTCATCGTAGATACATGTGCCAGTTGCTGGTTGTTCATTGTGTATCTATGATATACAGTTCTCAATAATAATGATAGCATAACGCATTTAGAGACATTGAATTGCATTTGATTACTGTGACTCCAGTTAACAATATTATTGATGTCCGACTGGAGGCGAAGACAGTCTTCAGGATTTTTTATTTCCAGGAATAATTTCAGATCATCGGCAAATAAAATAAATCGCGAGAAGTTTATCACCTTCGCAATATCATTTATGAAGATGGTGAAGAGGAGTGGCCCTAAGTTTGAACCTTGTGGCACCCCTTAATATACAAGAAAAGGTTCCGATCGAAAAATTCCGTATGAGACGAATTGTTTTCTCCCCTTGAGGTAACTAATGAAAAACATCATCAACTGAGAGGAGAATCCAATTTGAGATAGCTTTTCTATCAGAATGTCATGGTTCACAGTATCAAAGGCCTTTGAGAAATCATTATAAGAACAGTCAACTTGGTGACCTTTATCCAAGACCTTTGATATATATTCTGTGAATACCATAAATAATATCGTCCGCTGTAGAAAAACCAATCAAATTAATTTCAATACCTCCAAATGCGTAATTTTGTCTTTTACGAAAGCAATGCGTACTGTTTATTACAGATACACAATTAATAACCAACAACTTAAGCGTGTTTCAACGATAAAGGATCTTGGTATTGTTGATGAAAGTAGGCTGGCTTTCAATGCTCACATCGAGAGAATATGTGGAGTTGCACTGAAAATGTTGGGATTTATTCTCCGAACTGGCAGAGTTTTCAAGAATCCCTATGTTTTGCGAATTTTGTATAACTCATTGGTCCGGAGCCGTCTCGAGTATGGCAAATTGACATAGGAACAAATACACAAAGATTCGAAAAATTACGAAAGTTTGACATTTGATATATGTCACCTGATGATGTCAATATTGGTTGATGAAACAGCTGTCGTAAAATAAATACAATTGTGATATAAAACAAAGGTTTTGCATTAACAGTTATAAAATGTTAAAGTGTCATAGTGTTTCGGCCAAAACAATGGACTATTAAAATAAAAAAACAGAGTTTCGTAATTTAACAGTTTATAACATTGAAGTATCATAGTGTTTCGGCCAAAACAATGGACTATTTTCATTTAAGTCTACGAGGAGACACAGATATCTATAACTCCAAAAAATAATACATAAATTTCTCGGTGCGATTTTCGTAGACGGCACACTTAATACTTCGATGTTCTTTATAATAGTAACTACATTTTAACATAAGCTAATAACATGGTGCTTATATATAGCAAATATCTATTTACGCTGTAAATACATAACGTATCTACTTACACTATAGCTCTTGATCAAGGGGTAACTAAACCTGTCATTAAGTTCATATCAATTTATTTTTAATACGCTGTTTGACAAGTAATAAATAATTTTACAAGCTATCCAACTATAGTGCTGTTTCACCGAAGGAGTAGCCAGGTAATATGAACAGCCTCTCTTATCTTTATATCATCTTAAGTCTAGATATCGTACTCGTGAGCAACACCCCGGAGGAATTAGCTGAAATGCTGAAAGATCTAAACAATGTATCCAAATCTGTAGGTTTGAATATGAACCTGGCAAAGACCAAGGTGATGGGCATGGAAAGGCTTGAAATCAACGTGGACGGCAACAGAATTGAGAATGTCCAAGAAAATACATACCTGGGACACAATATGCGATTGGGCCGAGTTAACCAAACCGCAGAGCTAAAAAGAAAAATTGGACTAAGCCAAGCAGCTTTCAGAAAATATGTTATATCCTAAAAAACCGGAAAATACCGATCAACCTGAAACGAAAAGTCTATGAAGCCTGTGTTCTACCAGTTAGTAATTCTTAGTGGTCTTGAAACTTTACATTGTCCAAGCAAAGTGCCGAGAAACTATGAGTGACCCAAAGAGCCATGGAAAGAGACATGTTAGGAATAAGCCTAAGAGACAGAATCAGAATAGATACGGTGAGAGAAAAAAATAAAGGTCACTGACATTATCCACTGGGTGGCGACTCTAAAATGGCAATGGGCAGGTCACGTAGCCAGAAGCTCAGATGAAAAGTGGACAAGAAGACTGCTGACTTGACTGACGGCAAAGAGAAGTGCAGGGCGACCGCAACTACGGTGGAAGGATGATCTGAACAGACACATCGGAATAACCTGGATGCAGTCTGCACAAGACAGAGTGATATGGAAGCGAATGGAGGAGGCTTTTGTCCAGGAGCGGACGGGAATAGGCTGAGGAAGAAGAAGAATAAGAAGAAGAAGTCTAGAGACAACCACCCTTCAACAAAAAGTGTCCACAAATTAAAAAGCACGTAATGATCCCTGGACAGGCAAATGCTCGGCTTAAGTCACTGAGACAAAATACGAAATAAGACGATGAAGCAAAGTTGCCGCCATCATGGATCGTACAGCTAAATTGAAGATCCAAGCTCCTTAGGCAGAAGCAGGCTCGAGGGAGGTGCCATGATATAGAGTCCTCACGAGGCTCAGTATTCTCTCATGTTGGAGAGGGTTCAAAAGAAATTCTTGAGACCCCTCTACATAAGAGAGTATGGGGTATATATATCCTTGGCTCTATCCAACGGCATTTCTCTTGGGTATGCTGGGGTATAACTCCCTCGAACTGTGAAGGGAAGGATTAATGTCAACGCATTTTTTCAAACTGATTCGGGGCTGTATTGAGAACCCCTATGTTCTGGAGCAAATAGGTATTTTTGTTCCTGTTAATTACCTGCGACAGTGCTGACATCAATTTTTCTTTTCCCCGTCACGCAGAACCAACCTGCCTTTGGTGATGCCAGTAGGAAGAGCAATTCGGACGTTGAACCTAATCATCTCGGATTTGGACATTTACAGTGTCAGTGAAGCAGTATTAAAAAAAAAATTATACATTTTGGAAAGAGTACTGCCTCACTGAAGTCGACATTTTTGGGTTCCTTCTGATATGTATGATTATTTTGGTTTTATATTGTTTTATCTTTGTCTTATCTTTGTAACACCGTTTTGTGTCCAAATGAGTCGCCTAAATGTTTTTAGTTTTTTATGTCTCATTTGTGTATTACGAATAAATAAATAAGATCCATCACACCGTCTCCCCGAAGGGGTAGGCAGAAAGAATGGACTGCCACACTTTTCTTTCCTGACATGTTTCTCTCGCTTCCTCAACATTCATACATCGTGTGATGCACGCGTACCTCTATTTCTGGTTCCAATTACATCGTTAACATAATATTTTTTACCATTCTTTCTTCATTCATTCTTTCCATATGTAGAAACCATCTTAATAAGCCTTTCATTATTTTGTTCATAACACTATCATTCGCACCGCATTGGCAAGTTCAAATTAATCAAATATTGAATGTCGGCCATGCGACGAGTCAGAGAAATCGACGCACGTGCATGACACGATGTACGAATATTAAGGAAGCGAGAGAAAAGTCGCCAGTCATGACGTACGGAGCCGAGACGTGGACATTGACAAAAGGTCTAGTCTACAGATTCAAGGTTGCCCAGCGAGCCATGGAAAGAGCCATGCTTGGAATAACCCTGAGGGACAGATTTAGAAACGAATTTATTCGACAACAAACCAAGGTGACTGAGGTGGCTCTACGTATAAGCGGACTGAAGTGGCGGTGGGCTGGCCATATCTGTCGGAGAACCGACAACCGATGGGGAAGACGGGTTCTGGAGTGGAGACCGCGTACAGGATTCCGTAGAGTTGGACGTCCCCCTGCCCGCTGGACCGACGATCTGAAGAGGATTGCTGGACATGGATGGATGGGAGCGGCAATGGATAGGGGGCGGTGGCGGACTTTGGGAGAGGCCTACATTCAGGCCTACGTACGACCTTCGTGGCCGAGTGGTAAGTGTATTGACTGCCACCCCGAAGGTTCCGGGTTCGATTCCCGGCGAGGGCAGTATGATTGTCACACTGTCTTTGGTGTGGTGTAGAATTCACGTGACAATAAAATGGCGATAGATTAGCTACCTATTACATGTCACGAGAATCACTATGATAGCTTTAATACCCTTTACATCGATTTGGCTCATGCTGTCATGATGTAAAGAGCGATTCAACAAAATATGCAATATGCAATATATGCAATTCAGCAGTGGATGACAGACGGTTGATGATGATGATGATGAGAGAAAATATATCAGGAAAGAAAAGTGTGGCTGTCCATTCATTCTGCCTACCCCTTCGGCGAGACAGTGTGATGGTTAGTTAGTTAGTTAGTTTAATAATAGGTACAAATGATAGTCCATATTATGAAGTAGGTACTAAGTGTGAGTGTGACCATACGGCAGAGAAAACAAGTGACGGCTTGAAACCGTCTCAATAACATTATTAACTACCAGGTTGAATTACACATATAACGTACATTGCAATATATCATTTAACTGCAGTTAATTTCATACTGGGTACAAAAAGCATTGTGGTCAAAGAACAAAAAAAATAATCGTCATATTCAAGAAGGTTCTATGTGGCAAATATCATATTTTTATTCAAATTGCATTTAGAAACTGATTTACAAGTGTGACGTTGATTGGTTATTAATTAATCAAGTTTCCTGGGCTATATAGTCTTACAAATTTATTAAATAGTCCATTGTTTTGGCCGAAACACTATGATATTTCAAGATTATAAAATGTTAAATTAAAAACTGTATATATTATATATATATATATTTTTATATAGTTTGTATACAACACTCAGTTTTTAAACAAATTAAAATTAAATATCAAACATGTTTCGGAATACCCAGTCCTTCCTCAGTGATATCGTATAGAAATTTAATATGGTGGATATTGTATAGATATTTAATTTTAGATGGTAACAAAGTGAATGGAGCTTTAAAAATAGTTATTGGAAACAAGAATTTATCAATGAAAGCGATAACGGCCGTTCACAATGGAGTTCTGGTCCCAACCTTAATGTATGGAAGCGAAGCATGGAACGGGCAGAAGAAGGATGAGAGGGGAATAAATGCGGTAGAGATGAGGTCCCTAAGACGTATGTGTGGTAGAACGATATACGACAGAATCTCAAATGCTGATATAAGAAAGGAATGTAGAGCGGAAGAAGTTGGTTCGGACATATGGAACGCATGGATGGAGAAAGAATGGTTAAGAAAGTATACGTTAATGATGTAAATGGGGTACGAAGTCGAGGCAGACTGAGGAAAACATGGCATGACCAAATTAATCAAATTTTAAAGGTTGGTCATGCTAGAAGTCGGAGGAATCGACGTGCGTGTATGACTCGTTGTATGAATGTGGAGGAAGCTAGAGAGGTTTGCCAGGATAGAGTAGTGTGGCGGTCCATTCTCTCTGCCTACCCCTGCGGGGAAACGGCGTGATGGTTTGTTTAATATATTATAAAATTGTTTACAAATATGCTCAGTTTTGACAGATGTTAACTTTATGTTAACTTGTTTATGGATCACAATTTGCGTATATATATTTTTTTTTCGCGACAACTGTTTCGTCCTACCTTACCAACCTTTGTTGACATCATCAGGTATCATCAGGTACAATAATCTATCTTATTCTTATTCTTCCTTGTTGCATACCTATGTGGTTTGTTCTCCAGAGCGTTTTGCATTCCTGTAAGGTAGATTCCCAGCTGTCTTTCCTCCTTTATTAGGTCTTTCACGAGGACGAGTCCCATGAGGCTGATTATGTAATGCAACATAGGGGAGTCTGGTGGTGTCCATTCTTTGAACATGACCTACCAGTCCCCTTTTCTCTGTATGCTTCATTTTATAATATCTTCAAACTCATATACGAGTATCTCTCTTATTCTGGTGTTCCTCACATGATCTCTCAGTGTCTTGCCTGTTATCGTCCTCAGTGTCTTCATCTCGGAAGTCCTCAAAACTTGTTTGGTCCTTACTGTGTCTGCCCTTGCTTCGACTATCAACTGTTAAAATTAAATTTTCGTGAAAATTATATCCAATACATTTTTCTAATTTACATTGGAACAAATACACATAAATGTTTGAAAAATCACGAAAATTTTATTTTAACAGTTGATAGATTATTGAAACACCTGATGATGTCAAAATAGGTTGACGAAACAGCTGTCGCGACACTCAAATTTATAACATGGTTACGACATCACAATTTTTATTATTCACGTTTTGACTAGTTGTTTGTAACATCTGACGATGCCAACATCGGTTGGCGAAACAGCTGTCGCGACATTCAAATTTATAACACTTATGATATCAAAATTTTTATTATTCACGTTTTCACTAGTTGTTTGTAGCATCTGATGTTGACAACATCAGTTGGCGAAACAGCTGTAGCGACACTCAATTTTTTAACATTGTTATGATATCACAAATTTTACTATTCACTTTTTGACTAGCTGTTTGTAACATCTGACGTTGCCAACATCGGTTGGCGAAACAGCTGTCGCGACACTCAAATTTATAACACTGTTATGATATCAGAATTTTTATTATTCACGTTTTCACTAGTTGTTTGTAACATCTGATGATGACAACATCAGCTGGCGAAACAGCTATCGCGACACTCAAATTTATAACACTGTTATGACATAACAATTTTTATTATTCACGTTTTGACTAGTTTTTTGTAACATCTGACGATGCCAACATCAGTTGGCGAAACAGATGTAACGATTCTCAAAAAGTCAATAGTAAGAATTGTGATATCATTACAGTGTTATGTATTTTAATAGTTTTTTTTTAGAAATGAATATTTGAACAGGTCTCCTTTCCGAGTGGCGGCACTCAAAACGAATGAAACAACATTCAATGTAACTGCCTACTTACCCATTGTGGTAAAAAAATGCCTTTTTTCCAGGCATTTGCACTTTTTGTATGGAGCCATGGAGGCTAATCTTACGCGGTTATTTCTGGGTCACTTCTCCACCAAAATAGGGTACTTACCCAAACAGTATTTCGAATTTGAAAAAAAAAATTAAACGATAAAAAAAACGTATTCGCATAATTATATTTTAAATAAATAACTAACTTTCTTCTATGTTCGCCATACTTTGTGTTGTAATTACTTAAAAAAATGTGAAGTGAGGTGTTACATTGTAGCATATATACACCTTCCAAAAATTTGTCAGACATAAAGCGTGCGCGGTCATAAGTCCTGTAAACGCCTCGACCACCATATTCTGTTTACAATTTGCATCTTCGTCTCTATTGAGATACAATTAATCCTTAAAATTGTATATTATTTTTAAAATGTATCTTTATAATATGTATCACTGAAGAAGGTCTGGTTGTCCGAAACATGTCTATGTAATTTTATATTTTTTAATGTAAGTGTTGTATAAAAAAAGTGTATAAAAAAGAAAAAGAGAAATAAATAACTTCCTATCTAACCATCGCGCCATTTCTCCGTATGGATATATAGAAAGGATGGACCGCCACACTGTTCTATCCCGACATAACTCTCGCGCCTCATCTACATTCACACATCGTGACATGGACGCTCGTCGATTGTTCCTACTTCGAACATGGTCGCCTTTCAGATATTGATTAATTAGGTCATGTCATGTCTTCCTTGACTTTTCTCGATTTCTTTATCCATTCACACTACTTGTATATGGCATATCTTTTTAACCATTCTTCCCTCATCCATTCGCGCCATATGTCCATACCATCTATGTGACTCCTATATTTTATTTAGGACGCATTCATCCGCCTTACATTCCTTACTTACTTCATCATTAGATATTCTATCATACATTGTTTTTCTGCACATTCTTCTTAGTGACCTAATTTCTATGCCATTAATTATATTTTCATTCTTCTTCTGCCAATTCCAAGCTGCACTTCCATACATAAGGGTTGGAACTAGAACTCCATAATGTACTGCCATATTTTATTCAGAAGAAAGGCGATATATTTAATACGAATGAAATGTCTGTTTTTTAGTTTCTAGTCTTTCTTAGGCATTATCAAATGTCATATTTGATAATGCCTTAGACAGGCAAAACATGTCATTCCTATAAATTACGGTAAAATTTCTAGAAAACAGAACGTCAATTAAAAGGGAAAATTGATATATTACTCTATTGGCTCTCTGTAGTAGGTACGTCTGCATTACTGACCCTATCGGTCCACGGTATACGGAGAATTCTGCGGTATATCCACATCTCAAAAGCTTCCGACCGGTTCATTACATTCACTTTCAGAGTCCAGGTTTCGCAGCCATATAGTAGAACAGACCATATACAGGAATAACATTTAATCATTCTTTGTCGGAGTTTCAAGTTAAGATTATCGTTGCAAAATAATGTTCTCATTTTATTTCAATGTCAATGTCAAGCGCTTTAGTGATAATGCTGTCAATGTATTTAAATATAAAATAATAATATTTTAAAAATCTTGAATGTTGGAAATTAGTGAAATAAAAAATATATATATAATTGTAAGTATGATAATGCACCCCATTATATCGGTATGTGTTTTATTATAGCCATAGTGGCAATATGAACGCATTATTTTTTATTTCATTTTTATAGATCAACTTTTACTTGGCAAAAAAATAAAATAAAAATTTATGTATTAAGAATATGTATATCTGTTTAGGTTTTATTTATCCTTTATAAAAAACATATCCTACCATCACGCCGTTTCTCCAAAGGCGTAGACAGATTGAATAGACCGCCACACTATTCTATCCTGACAACTCTCACGCCTCGTCTACATTGACGACCTTCTGTGGCAGAGTGGAAAGAACTCTGACTGCTACACCCAAGGTCCTGGGTACGATTTCCGGCAATGGCAGTGTAATTTTCACGCTGTCTTTGGTCTGGTGTAAAATTTATGTGACAAACTAAACTATAGGAAAAATAAACTCAAATTGAATGTTCGATTCCCGGCGAGGGCAATGTGATTGTACTGTCTTTGGTCTGGTGTAGAATTCACGCTAATTTATAACTAAATAAAGAAAATAACTTACTAACTAACGAACTAACCATCACGCAGTCTCTCCGAAGGCATATGCAAATAGAATGGACTGTCACACTTTTCTTTCCTGACATATTTCTTTTGCTTCCTCAAAATTCATACATCGTGTCATGCACGTGGCCGACATTCAATATTTGATTAATTTGATCGGTCTTCCTTTATTTCTAGTTCCATTTACATCGTTAACATATACTTTTTTACCTTTCTTTCTTCGTTCATCCTTTCCGTGTGTCCAAACCATCTTAATGATCCTTTCATTATTTTGTTCATAACACCATCATTCGCACCGCATTCACTTATTACATTTTCATTCGACACTCTATCATACACATAGTATTCACACATTCGTCTAAGAGATCTTATTTCTACTGCATTTATTCTACTTTCATCCTTCTTTTGCCAGTTCCATGCTTCGCTTCCATGTATAAGGTGTGACAATTAAATTTGAAATCTTGATGTTCTTGTACCGACTCTTATGTAAGCAAGCGAAGTATGGAACTGGCAAAAGAAAGATGAAAGTAGAATAAATGCAGTAGAAATGAGATCTATTTGACGAATGTGTGGAAAATCTGTGTTTGATAGTGTCGAAAAAAAAAATCAAAAGTGAATGCGGTGCGAATGAAAGTGTTATGAACAAAATAATGAAAGGATCATTAAGATGGTTTGGAATTAATGAATGAAGAAATAATGGTAATGCTTTAGTGAAACATGTCATTCACATAAAGTATAATAAAACTTATAGACAACAGACTTTGTTATACTATATTTTTTAAATACTGCTAAAAATGTGGAAGATATCACTGTATGTTGAAGTGAAAAGACATGTCATGGTCATAAAAAGTAATTTTTAAATGCGACCAAGTGAGCAGTCGGCGAAATCGACGTGAGTGCATGGCACGGTGTATGAATTCAGAGGAACGAAAGAAATCAATGATAGAAGGGCTTGGCGGTCAATTATTAATGCCTAAGTCTTCGGAAAGACGGCATGGTTGTTAATTTGTTTGTTAGTTTCCTTTCTTTTCTACTAATTTTTATTTTATTAATTAGCTCTTCATTTTTTCTTAAGTGCTTCCACTTTCGTCATTCTACTATACATCATCATTCTGCATAATATTCTTCATCATCCTATAGGATCAATTCATCTTGAGAAGCTTTTGCAGATTGTCAGTTATCTGATGCGTATTTTTTTTATTTAGTGTAGTGAAAAATTTCAGGTTCAACAAACCGGTTCGCCCCAACCGGTTAAAGTATAGACTGACCACCCTTGTAATAATAAAAAATATATACCCAATGATATGTTCCTATTGGAGTTTTAGATTCAAAAAGTGACAGCTCGTTCTCTTTGACGTTTCGTTCCATTTTTTAATTCAAAAGGCGGGTGTTTTTAAAAATAGAACAGGACGCGTGCAGCCCTATTACTGGCTGGCACGGCGGGAGGAAGGCGCGCGGGGTTCGCGGGTTATAATGTATTCAAAATGGTGATTCTAGCGTCATGCCTTCAGTATAGCGAACAGGGGTGTCAGAAAGTAAGTGATGCTTTCCATTTATACAAAAAAAATTACATTTTAAAATAAACTTTTAAATAGATTTCAGACATCGGCCGCCAACTTCAATATGATGATCTCAGTTGAGAGAACAAAAACCATGACATTCTCAAAAGAACCCTAAGGATGCAGGTTATTCCTAAATGACAGAATGCTGGAACAGGTTACAAAGTTTAGATATCTGAGAGTGGATCTGCTCAGTCAAAATGATCTTATCACTGAAATAATAGGACAAGTCAACAAGGCTTCAAAGGAAAAACAAGTATATGATAACTGACAGTAAGGTCAGAATATATAAACCTGCGTAAGGTCTATTCTGACATAAAGCATTGAGACCAGAGCGGATACCACAAGAACGAAGGCTAAAGTACGGGTGGCAGATATGAGGACCCTGAGGATGATAGCAGGAAGGAATATTCCAGATAGGGTGAGAAACACGACTATCCGTGAGATCTGCAAGGTGGAGGATGTCGTAAGATGGGGCAGACAACGCAGATGATACTGGAATGCGCACGTGCAGAGGATGGATCCCACCAGAATCCCACACGCTGTGACGCATCAAAATCCTGCCGGCTCCCGTCCCCCCAGAAGACCGCCGAAGAGATGGAGAGATAGATGGGAGTCAACCTCCCAAGAGAGGCCAGCCTGATTTCAGAAACAGACCAAAGGTCTATAAGGAGAAGAAAAAGAAGAAGAAATATAAAGCATAGAAAGAGAGTTTTTAGATCTACTTATGGTATTTTAAACCATTGTAATGCTGACTTCATTTGCAGACCAAACAACTATTCTCAAACTAAGGGTGACTACGTTTGAAGCTCATATACGAGTTTGAAAGTATTTATAAACATGTTCACTTCTTCTTGCTGTTTCTCTCCTGTATCTTGGCTATTTCTACCCTTGAAAAAGCAGCTCTAATTAGCGATCTTGTGCCGAAACTGAACCATCCTCGAAGGTTTTCTAGCCAGGACTTTCTTCACCTAGGACAATCAGAGTTAAACTAACTAACTAACTCGCCATAACGTTTCTGCCCAAAGGGCTAGGCAGAAATAATGGACCGCCACACTGTTCTGTCCTGACACTCATACATCGTGTCATGCACGCACGTCGATTTCTTAGACTCCTCACGTGACCGACGTTTGATATTTTGTTGATCATCATTCGCACCGCATTTACTTCTTATATTTTCATTCGAAAGTCTATCATACACAGAGTATTCACACATTCCTCTACGAGATCACTGGGCAACGATTAGGTGGTCCGCTGGGGTATCGCTGAGAGACAAATTAAAAAGTTCACGCTTTCGGGGTAGTCTGGGAGTTACTGAAATAAATAGTAAGCTTGAAGAAAGGCAGATGAGATGGTACAGGCATATAAAACGGAGACCAAACAGTAAATAGAGATTTTTCTGTGAACCTTCCTCGTCAACCATCAACTAGAAACACGTGGATGATTCAGTGTAATAGCGCCTTGCAGAGAAATGAAAGAAAACATGAGTGAAGGCGTACCCAGAAGAAGAACCGACCCCAACAGTCAACACAGACAATGAGTTTGGATAGCGCCAGGAAGAAGAAGAAAAAGATGCTAATATATAAAACAATATCTTTGTTGTGAAGCGATATGAATATTTTTTCGATAAAAAATATAATCTATGGAAAAAACGAATAGTATGACTAATACATCAAAAACATGTAACATGGCTATAGAGATTCAAACTATAGAACAGGTCACAACCTTCAGACATCTAGGCATAGATCTGGTTGGAGTAACTGATCTACGTGAAGAAATACAAGCCCAAGTCAACAAGGCAGGTGCAATCTCTGGTGCTCTAAAATCTATATGGAAAAAAAAAGACATGGTCATAAAGAGCAAAATGAGAAGTTATAAAGCATGCGTAAGACTAATAATAACATACGGCATTGAAGTAAGGGTAGACAGAGTCAGGACCAAACAGGTTTTGAAGACTCGAAAGTGGTTCTGTGATATGGAGTCCTCACGAGGCGAGATATTCCATTATGCTGGAGAGGGTTCAGAAAAAATTTCTGAGGTATCTCTACATGAGGGAGTATGGTAGCTATCCTTGGCTCTATCCCACGGCATTTCTTTTGGGAATGCTCGGAACCAATTCTCTACAGCTTCGAAGAGATGGACATCTAATTACCCATTTCTTTAGATTAATTAGGGGATACTTCGAGAACTCGGCCGTACTGGAGGGTGTTCGGCTTTTTGTCCCCGATAGATATCTCCGACAGCGACAGCACAGATTGTTTTACCTACCGGCCGCCAGA
This sequence comes from Lepidostoma basale, assembly GCA_022606425.2. Taxonomy (NCBI): domain Eukaryota; kingdom Metazoa; phylum Arthropoda; class Insecta; order Trichoptera; family Lepidostomatidae; genus Lepidostoma; species Lepidostoma basale. The sequence continues at coordinate 52,629 of JAHDVF020000515.1, read as the reverse complement.
ACCAATCTGCCTCTGGTGACACCGGTGGGAAGAGCAATTAGTCTGCTGAACGCGGTCTCCTCGGAGATCGACGTCTTTCATGTTAGTGAAAGTACGTTCAGAAGGCAAATACTCTTAATTCTGGAGAGTATCCTGTCTTCCTAATGTTGAACCATCTCTTATGCGTTTCTGGTAGTATACTATACGAGTATATATAATAATATATTATTTTACCTGTTCTCAATAAATTTTGTAATGTCTGTTGATGAAATAAACTGATTTGATTTGATTTGATTTGATTTGACTTTCGAGATAAAGACACTGAGGATGGTGCCAAAGAAGATACTAAGAGATCAAGATAGGAACACCAGAATAAGAGAGAAATGTGAGGATTAGTATATTATGAGATTAAGGAGACAGCGAAGGAGGGACTGGTAGGTCATGTTCAAAGAATGGACACCACCAAATTCCCCTATATTGCACTACATTATCAGCCTCGCAGGAATTGTCCTCATGGAAGATCTCCTAAAGTATGGAAGGACATCTGGGGATCCACCTCACAGGAGGGGCAACCCTCTGGAGAACAGACCACACAGGTCTACAGCAACAAAGAAGGATAAGTTATTAAGATTAAATGTTACTACCTTAGTATTGTATTATAACTAACTAACCATCACGCCGTTTCCCCGGAGGGGTAGGCAGAGTGGATGGATCGCCACATTGTTCTATCCTGGCATAATTCTCGCGCCTCTTCTACATTCACACATCGTGACATGCACGCTCATCTTCGTTCCTACTTTGAACATGGCCGCCTTTCAGTAATTGATTAATTTGGTCATGGCCATGTCTTCCTTGGCCTTCCTCGATTTCTTTTCCCATTCACACTACTTGTATATATTTTATTAACCATTCTTTCCTCATCCATTCGTTCCATATGTCCAAACCATCTTAGTGACCCTTTCTTCATTTTATTTATCACGCATTCATTTCTTACTTCATCATTAGATATTCTATCATACATTGTTTTTCCGCACATTATTCTTAGTGACCTTGTTTCTTCGGCATTTATTATAATTTAATCCTTCTTCAGCCAACTCCAAGATTCACTTCCATACATAAGTGTCGGGGCTAGAACTCCATTGTGCACTGCCATCTTTGCTTCAGTCGATATATTTCTATTTGCAGTAATGACTTTGAGTGCACCATTTATTTTGTTTCCAGCTCCAACCCTTCTTCCGATATCTTTCTCCGTTCTTCCATCTCTTGTAAGCATGCTTCCCAGATAAACAAATTCGGTAACTTGCTCTTATTTCTCACCGTTCGCACTTATGTCACAATCCGTCAAACATTCTTCTTTTTCAAATTCCATATCTTTAGACATTATAAACACCGTGTATTATTTGAAAAACATTAAATCGTGGCATTTATCTCACTCGATCTCGAAACGTTTTAAACGCGACGGAAAGGGACAGCGCTAATCGAGTTTCATTGATTCAAAAATGAAACATCAAAGAACTTGTGGCGTGTGTGTGTCTCGTTCTTTAAACGAAATGTTCACCGTGTTGGATAGAGACACCAGCAATTCACGGTTTAATAGTGTTTTGATAATAAAAAAATATATATATTACCATCCTCTTCTCTTATATTCAAATTTGCTGCAACGAAGTGAGATAGGAATATGGATTGTATGTGTTTTACGATAATCCACAGTGCGATGAAGAAAGAAAATGGAAAACGTGCGCTGTATTTTTTCAGGGATCCTAAAATGGCTTGTAATTTTTCACCCGTTTTTTAAATCAAAATTACTTACGTAAAAAGAGCTTCTTATTCCTCTTCTTTAATAAAATCAAATAAAATCAAATCAGTTTAATATCTCAACTGACATAACAAACGATTTAAATGTTTAAGGTATCTATTGAGTACAGGTAAAATATAATATATACAATATAATTACCCTTATGTATCGAAGCGAAACATGGAACTGGCAAAAGAAGGGTGAAAGTAGAAATAAATGCTATAGAAATGAGATCCCTTAGACGAATTTGTGGATACTCTGTGTATGATAGAGTGTCGAATGAAAATATAAGAAGTGGATGCGGTGCTAATGATGGTGTTATAAACAAAATAACGAAAGGATCATTGAGATGGTTTGGACATATGAAAAGAATGAATGGTAAAAAAATTATTATTAAATTAAATTAAATGGAACCAGAAATACAGGAAGACCGAGAAAAACGTGGCACGATAAAATAAATCAAATATTGAATGTCGGCCATGTGAGGAGTCAGAGGAAGCGAGCGAAATATGTCAGGAAAGAAAAGTGTGGCAGTCCATTATTTCTGCCTACACCTTCGGAGAGACGGCGCGATGGTTAGTTAGTTAGTTAATATCAGGAACGCATGAGAGATGGTTCAACATTACTAAGACAAGAAGCTCTCTAATGTCAAGAATATTTGTCTTCTTAACAAACTTTCACTAATATGAAATACGTCGATCTCCGAGGAGACCGCGTTCTGCAGAGTAATTGCTTTTCCGACCGGTGTCGCCAGAGGCAGGTTGGTTCTGGCGGCCCGTAGTTCTCGAAATATCCCCTGATTAATCTAAATAAATGGGTTATGAGATGCCCATCTCTTCGAAGTTGCAGAGGGTCCCCAGCATTCCCAAAAGAAATGCTGTGGGATTTAGCCTATTCCCGTCCACTCCTGGACGAATGGCTCCTCCATTTACTTCTACGTCACCCTATCTTGAGCAGACTACATCCAGGTTATACTGACGTGCCGGTTAAGATCACGGTCTCACAGTCAGCAGTCTTTTTGTCCATTTTTCGTAAGAACTTCTGGCTACGTGACCAGCTACGCGGTGGGGGGTGTCGATGACCTTTGTTTTTTTCTCTCACCGTATCGTTTCGATGATGAATGTTAATAGGTCAAAGGTAATGATTTTTGAAAAAAAAGAAATCATGACAGTGCAACATTATCGTGAAAGGTAACACTTTGGAGCAAGTAGATTAGTTCGTGTATTTAGGTAGTATGTTCAAAAAAGATGGGCAATTGGAGAGGGCTTTTGAAAGAAGGATTGGGGCAGGCAACAATGTGAATGGTGCACTTAAAGTTGTAATCGTAAATAAAAACCTATCCAAAAAAGCTAGAATGGCAGTGCACAATGGTGTTATCCTACCAACCCTTATGTATGGAAGCGAAGCAGGGAGCTGATAAAATAAGGATGAGAGTAGAATAAATGCAGTAGAAATGAGATCTCTTAGACGAATGTGTGGATACTCAGTGTATGATAGAGTGTCAAATGAAAATATAGGAAGAGAATGCGGTCTGATTGATGGTGCAATGAACATAATAATGAAAGGATCATTAAGATGGTTTGGACATATGGAAATAATGAATGAAGAAAGGATGGTAAAAAAAATATGTTAACGATGTAAATGGAACCAGAAATAGAGAAAGACCAAGGAAAACGTGGCATGAACAAATAAATCAAATATTAAAAGTCGGCCACGTGAGGAGTCAGAGAAATCAACGCGCGTGCACGACACGATGTATGAATGTTGAGGAAGCGAGAGAAATATGTCAGGAAAGAAAATTGATGTAGTTGGTTAGTTTTTGTATTCTTAATGCTTACATTAGGTCGTATTATTTTTTTACGTGCTGGGCATGCAACAAATTTATCTTTCGTCATTTCGTTATATACGAATATACGTCTATCCCATTTTACGCAATTATTTTTAAATGCATTAGAGTGAAATAACAATATGCACATAATAATAAACTGGAGAAAAATAATAAAAAAATGTTTATTTTATGTTGTACGAGTATATGGAAAATTATATACTTATAAGTTAGGTATGCACATGGGTGTTCTGCCCAAAATCGTGATTTCATTGGGTATCGGAAAAGGAAATAATCGAATTATCTATCCATGATCTTTAATTATTTAGTTTTCGGAGATATTCTAATAAATTTACCGAAATCTCTTGATGGAAGTTCATTTTATAAAATATACATATATTTTTACTTTTTCTTTTTGACTTCGGTGTCCAGTTTTGCCAGGCTGGTTGGCATCGACAGACTGGTACAAACTCACTCCTTAATACTCGTATACATACTGTTTTCTAGATGAAAATGAAAAATGAGATTCGTACAGTTGATAATGCCTTAGAAAGGATAAATATAGTAGTCATTATTATAAAATATGTTGTAGAACCAAACTTCCCGAAAACGGAAAAAATCGTAAATATAATTTTTTTTTTTAATGTATACAAATCAATTAAAAAAACGTTATTAAAAAAAATTGTACAAAAAACTGGTACAAGTTGAAAGCATAAGAAATTGGAGTTTCACTCCAGGCGTTGTCTAGCAGTGTGATAATTGCGTAAGCCTTTCGCATTGCATTAATAAAGATTTTCTGCTTAATGATTACAAATTATCTTAATAGATGGCGCTAGTGTAGATTGACATACAAAATGTAAAGTGATTTAAAATTATATACATGTTCCAAAAAAAAATTGTCAGTCGTGGTGTTCGTGAGAAGGGCGGAATGGGGAATGTTGTTAACATAAAGTGATCGCTTAATCCAACCAATGACAGGTCATAAGTTCTGTAAACGCCTCGACTACCATATTCTGTTTCCAAAAATTATTACTTCTTCGCCTCTATTGAGATACAATTAATTCATAAAATAACTATCTAACTAACCATTACGTCGTCTTCCCGAAGGGGAAGCAGAAAGAATAGGCAGCTAGTTTTTTTTTTTACTAAAATTCGCAAATGTAAATCGTATTCTACGAAAAATCTAACGGCTTATAAAAATGTTAACGTCTGTTGTCTATATGTTTTATTAAATGAAATATTTTCGCAATGTGAAACATAGCATAAAATATATTGAAACTTCTAGAAAATTAACGTACCTATTCGTATTCATTATTTTTAGATAAACTTAAGGCGATTTTGTTGTCAATTAAAACACTGTTTTTTGGACATTTGAGTTTATGAAGGTGTAAAGCTTTCAAAACATATCGTAATATGCCTATAAACCGAAAATCATTGGTTTATTTAAAAAAAAATCATTTTTCCAAGCAATATGAAGTCTTTAAACTCCCATATCTCCAAAATTTATATTTGCAGTTATCTCGGTTTTACACTCACGGTGCGATATAGAGAAAAATAATGTTAAAAGTGGAGAAAACAGTATTTTAATTCATAAAAAAATCGTATTACTTATTTTTGTATAGATTTTTACGTTGTGTTAAAGAAACAATAATCGAATTTAATGTTTCAAGCAAATTATTAATTTCTTCGTCTTCTTTATTCTGCAGACGTCCACTCCTGAACATATAATTTTTCCATGTTGTTATTTCCTGGGCTATCTTCATCCAGTTATTTTAAGAGCATCTGTAAACAATTAATACGAATGAAAACTTCAGTTTTCTAGATGTTTTATTATATTTTATGGGAATGACATGTTTCGCCCTTCTAAGGCATTATCCAAGCATTTGATAGCATTATCCAAGCAAAACATATCATTCCAATTAAATATAATAAAACTTTTAGAAAACTGACGTTTTCATTTGTATTAACTATTTAATATGGAGTTTTATATCATTGTTCAAGAAACAATAAATAAGCATCTTTAAATATCATCCCTCCATTTGTTGCTATTGTAGTGCCAAGAAAACTCTGAAGCCAGGATACGAATTGTGGAAAATCTGGACTACCTGAATCGACTACGCACACGAGTTGGTAGATCCAGGAAAAACATGGCGAGATGAGGTATTCTTCAGGACAGTGCGACACTATGCATCTGTGGCATGGAGCAATGCCTGCTGCACATGACGGGGTGCCCTTGCTACGCATGCTGACATGCACGGAGTTTGATCTGATCATTATGGTCTAGCTAGCAGATTTCTAGGCGTAAGTTCAATTTATTATCCATCCTTTCTTCATCCATGCGTTCCATTTGTCCAAACCAGACCAAACAAATTATAACGTCAAATAATATTTGAATTAACCTCTGTTCTTTTTTTGATTAAGAACAACTATCAAATCAATGAAGTTCACTTGTTTTGTTTATTCTGTTGCTAGATTGATCGTTTCTGGTTACCATGCAGCGATTTTGTAAATTACAAGTCTAGAAAGTTTTGTATGCAAACCCACTTTTTAAAATAAATAATAACAGATTAATTTTATAGACTTATTGAACGCTAAGGTATTAATACTGTGGAACTCCATAGTAATATACTTAGGAAATCGAAAACAATTTTGTTTAATCCACAAAATATATATTTTTTAAATATTAAAAAACACGACATATTTTATATGACCATGATAGATTATTGAATATGACCATAGTTTCGATAAAAACGACACAATATTTCTACACAATATTTCTACATTCAACAAAACAATGAATTAAACAAACTTGAAAATTTGGCAATCCTCAAATCGGTAAAAACATAGCAGACCCTAGTATATTCTGACGAAAATCTCACACCTATTCTACATTCCTACACCGTTGCACACACACTCGTTGATTGTTCCAGCTTCGTACACGGTCGCCTTTGAGTAATTGATTTATTTTCACATTCGAAGTCGGAAAAATCGACTACCGTGCATGTTACGTTGTATGAATGGAGAGGAATCTAAAGACGTATGTCCGGACATTGCAGTATGGCTGTCGTTCCTCTCTGCTTACCCCTCCGGAGGAATGTCGTGTACGTAAACTAGATAGTTAGTTGTTTTTCGGGACACAGAAGCCCTTCTTCAGTGTAGAAATATTATTATAACACGAATATCGAAACGTTTTTGTGAAAATATGTTTTCAAAAAGTTATTAAAAAATTGTTTTGTTTAAAAATTTTCGTGTTCCAAATTTAAAATGAAACAAAAAAAAAATCTCGCCCTCGTTTAAAAAAGTTATAGAAAAGACTCACAACCCTCACCCCAGCAAGTGCATTATCCACTTCATCTGCAGCAAACCAAGAGCCCTGCATTACTGCATGCCAAGAAGGGCCCTTCAAGGGCCCTAGGCGCAGTGTTGCCATTGTTCTGTACACTCTCCAACCGTATTTACATCCAAAATCTGTTGTAATACGAGAAAAGTACGCGTCGCTAGTTTTGTTGGACCAAAAATGCGACACTTACCAAATGTTTAAAAATGAAGTTTTATTGTGTGATATTTTTCTTTCTATGTCATGTCAGCTGACTATCACTGGGAGATATCGTATTAACTAAACTAACTAACTAACCATCACGCCATTAGGCAGAGAGGATGGATCGCCACACTGGCCTGTCCTGGCATACCTCTCGGGATTCCACTACATTCATACATCGTACCATGCACGCACGTTGATTATTCCGACTTCGAATGTGGCGGCCTTTTAGTAATTGATTAATTTGGTCATGTCATGTTTTCCTCGGTCGTTTTCGGCTTCTTTTCCCACTCACGCTGGTTGTGTATAACTTTTTAACCATTCTACTCTCATCCATTCGTACCATAGGTCCAAACCATCTCAGGGATCCTTTTTTAATTTTATTCATGATGCAGTCATCTGCCTTACATTTCTTTCTTATTTCATCGTTCGGTATTCTGTCATACAACGTTTTCCCGCGCATTCTCCTTAGTGATCTCATTTCTACGGCGTTTATCCTGCTTTCATCCTTCTTTTGCCAGCTCCAAGCTTCACTTCCATACATGAGGGTTGGCACTAGAACTCCATTGTGTACTGCCATATTTGCTTCTGTGGATATATTTCTATTTGCAGTAATGACTTTGAGTGCGCCATTTATTTTATCCCCAGCACCAACCCTCCTTTCGATGTCTTTCTCCATTTTTCCGTATCTTGTAAACATGCTTCCCAGATACGCAAATTCAGTAACTTGCTCCAATTTCTCGCCCATCGCACTTATATCACAAATCGTCATACATTCTTCTTTCTCGAAAACCATCACTTTAGATTTAGACACATTCATCACCAAGTCACTCTTTTTGCATGCCTCATACATCCTTGACACTAAGACTTGCAAATCGTATTATATAATACATAAGTTGCGCGAAACGGACCCTCCACAGCTACAATGTCATAGCTGCGGAGAAATTGGACTTGGACTTAGATCTTCTGGCTTACAGAGGTTCAGCTCATGTGGCTATTCCTCTTACGTCTGATGGGAACAATGTTAAAAAATAATTTTAAATTTTTTTTCATTTTTTATTTTTATTTTTTCTTGTACACAACAGGTCGTTTGAACCCAATTACTGTATAAAATTTATTTTAGGTATTATATTGATTCTTACGACATGTGATAGGTAGCCAATCTATCGCCATTTTATTGTTACGAGAATTTTACACCAGTCCAAAGACAGTGTGACAATCACACTGCCATCGCCGGGAATCGAACCCGGGGCCTTCGGTATGGAAGTCAGAGCTCTTACCACTCTGCCACGAAGGTCGCATTTCATGGGTTGTTAGTTTATGGGGGGGCCTGATTTGTGTGGCCAGGAGTGTTCCTCCGATGGAGGATCGATTTTGGGCGCTTGTGGCGGCTGGAGGTGTTTGAGTCGTAATTTGAGAGGTCTTTAATTGTGGAGTTAGGACGTGAAGGGAGTCCTATAAAAACGTTCGACAAGTTTCATAATGAATTCATCTATCAACGGGATTCTTCTAGGTGCAGTTGTAATATTATTTTTGAATTAATATTTGATACACTGTTTTTTTTATACAACAGGTCGTTTGAATCCAATTACTGTACACAATTTGTTAATTTTTGATTTTCATGACATGTGATAGATAGCTAATCTATCACGTGAATTCTACACCAGACCAAATACAGTGTGACAATCACACTGCTATCGCCGGGAATTGAACCTGGGACCTTCGGTATGGCAGGCAGAGGCCTTACCACTCTGCCACGAAAATTATGTTATTACGTATCACGATTTATTAATATGACTTTGTTGCTAAAGCTGTTTTCGCCAACCTGTGTTGGCATCATCATATGTTTCAAACAACATAAATTTCTAGAAGTTTTATTACATATAATCTGAAAAACACGATTCGCCTGTCTAAGGCATTATCAAATGTGGAGTATTCAGATGGTCTTCTTCTCAGTCGTACTCCTCATATTGAGGGTCATATCCATCCTGTTAAGCATTGACCATGACATGCCAACCGCTCAGTCTCCAGGCTGCAGCTAATGAGAGACCAGTCAGATCCCTGATTTGATCAGACCAGCGGTTTGGTGGTCGTCCTTGTGGTCGCCTTCCTTCAACTTTGCATCACTGACACTGAAAATGTCCAAATCCGAGACGATTAGATTCAACGTCCGAATTGCTCTTCCTACTGGCATCACCAAAGGCAGGTTGGTTCTGAGTGACGGAGCAAAGAACAATTGATCAGTAACAAAAACACCGTTTTGACCAGAACATAGGGGTTCTCAATAGAGCCCCGAATCAGTCTGAAAAAATGTGTTGACATTAATCCTTCCCTCCTCAGTTCGAGGGGGTTATACCCCAGCATATCCAAGAGAAATGCCGTTGGATAGAGCCAAGGATATACCCCGAACTCTCGCATATAGAGGACTCTCGAGAATTTCTTTTGAACTCTCTCCAACATGAGAGAATACTGATCCTCCCGAGGACTCCATATCACGGCACCTCCCTCGAGCTTGCTTCTGACTCCTTAGTCATATATAGAGTTCTTAGGACCTGGGTGTCTCTGTCTCCGAAAACCCTAACAGTTGGAAGAACAAAACCCAGCATCTTCAATGAAACCTCATTATTTAATTTAAATGCAGACATGTTTATAGTTGAAGCAATCGACGAGCGTGCATGATACGATGTTTAATTGGAGAAAAAGTAGTTTGTCTGGATAGAAGTGTCGTACTGTTTTCTCTGCCTTGTGGTTGTTATTATTTATGTGTTATTTTCTCAATACTTGTTACCTCACATCGTACCGTTCCCGTAATGTGGTTATAAAATTACTTGCGCACGCTGTATGAATGCGGAAGATTCTATAAAAATGTACGGGAACACGTTCTCTGCTTACCCTCGTCGTATAAATGGCAAATGGTTAATACAGTTAAGAAATATAGGTACTTACATAAAGCTGGCTCAAACGCAATAATAATCTACGGCATTGCCAACACGTCAAATGAACCTTCTTTTCGTGATGCCGATGTGAAGAGCAATTCGCATGTTTGATATTTTAATGTCAGTGGAACCAAAAATATGTTATCACTAAAATAAATGGTACCGCTTTATTTGATATCATAAATATGTAGATTAATAGTTAACTGTTAAAATTTAACACTATTATAATATCACAATTTTTATCATTCGCATTTTGAGAATGTTGCGACAGCTGTTTCGCCAACCAATGTTGGCATCATCCAACGTCAAAAATACATATTAAATACGTATACATCCAACACACATAAATTTTAACAAATGCTGAAGTATCATAGTGTTTCGGCCAAAACAATGGACTAGATTAATTGACGTGCTTATTAGTTGGTTTATACATTTGGATAATGCTGCCAAGGTATATAAATTGGTCGATATTTCCACATTCGCACCATACGGTTGCAGAAATAGTCGACCTATTTAAATACTTTGGCAGCATTATCACTAAAGCGCTTGACCCGGACATTGAAATAAAATGCAGAATTGAAGTTGCACTAGCTGCATTTAATAAAACGAGAACCTTTTTTGCAACGATAATCTTAATCTGAAACTCTGACAAAGAATGATTAAATGTTATATATGGTATGTTCTCCTATATGGCTGCGAAACCTGGACTCTAAAAGTGAATGTAATTAACCGGTTGGAGGCGTTTGAGATGTGGATATACCGCAGAATGTTCCGTATATCGTGAACGATAGGGTCAGTAATGCAGATGTACTACAGAGAGCCAAAGCCAATAGAGAGCTGTTGTCGAGTGTGAAAATTGGAAAGGTCTCATATTTGGGTCATGTGCTAAGGGGAGAAAAATACCGCCTCCTTCGACTGATATTAATGGGTAAAGTGGAGGGACGTCAGGGAGTTGATAGAAGGCAGTTGTCCTGGCTGCGGAACACAAAATAGTGGACAAGAATTTCAAGAGTTCAGAACCTGTTCCAAGTGGCGCAGGATAGAGATGCCTTTGCTGCAGTGATCGCCAACATTGGGGTGACCTGACACGGCACCGAAAGAATAATACATTGGGAAAGCATGAATGAAGAAATGATTTTTTTTAAATATAAAAGAATGAAAACAAAACAAGCCGTCACGCCGTTTCTCCACAGGGGTAGGCAGAGAGAATGGACCGCCACACTACTCTATCATGGCAAACCTCTCTAGCTTCCTCCACATTCATACAACGAGTTGTAAACAAAATAATAAAAATAATGGTAAAAAAAGTTATAGATGTAAGTGGAACTAGAATTTAGGCCACGTGAGGAGTCGTAGAAATGAAAACCTTCGTGGCAGAGTGGTAAGAGCTCTTACTAGCATACCGAAGGTCCTGGGTTCGAATCCCGGCGATGGCAGTGTGATTATCACATTGCCTTGATCTGGTGTAGAATTTACGTGACAGTTAGCTAACTATCACATGTCATGAGAATCAATATAATAGCTATTAACAAATTTTGTACAGTATTTGGGTTCACACGACCTGTTGTATAAAAAAATGCGTGCATGACACCATGTATGAATTTTGAGGAAGTAAGAAAAGTATGTCAGGAAAGAAGAGTATGGGGCTCCATTCTTTCTGTCTTCCCCTTCGGAGAAACGGTGTGATGGTAGTCAGAAAATTTTAGTATTTTTATTTTCATTATTTAAAATGAACCAAAAAATTTCAAATAATAAAAATATTTTTTTTTCTCTGAAATATTGTGTAAGTAATAATGACACAAATAACAATTACAAATTTTATTCCATTTTTCCTTCCCGGGATAAAAGCATCTCGGGCAAGATGGAGAGGCGGACAAATGGATTGTAATTTGTAGAAGATGAGAAATGAGAATTTGAGAGTGAAAGAGTCGCGCACATCAAGCGACATCTGTGGAGGAAGAGCCGGAGAACTCAAGCGTGATTGCAGCGTGGTTAAAGAGTTTCTTCACCGTTCATTTCACGATTTAATTCTTTCATTTTTTGCGTTTAACTATGGTTATATTATACATTATGTAGGTACATATCCAACGAATTGAAAGAGTCCAAAAAATTTTTATAAAACACATTAATTTTAAAATGTTCAAATCGTTCTCAGATTACCAATCTGCCCTAATATTTCATTCCTTGGACTCTCTCGAAAATAGACGTACGCTCAATGATATGATGCTGTTTCACAAAATCATTCACTACAAAATTGATAACTCTGAACTTCTTTGCAAATTGACACTCAATACCCCTACATCTCGCACAAGACACACCGCAAGCCAAGTTTTCCATCTCCCTGTTTATCGCACTAACTACGCTCAAAGCACGGCAATGTACAGGATTTGTGACAACAACAAGTATTTTGGAGACATCGATGTTTTCCACTTGAACGAACGAAACTTCAAAAAAGCGATAGGAGCAACCTTTCGGCGTGGATGAGACCATAATGTTACATGATATTATAATATGTTACTTTTATTTTTACTTTTAATTTTGTTCTTATTTCTACTACTATTATTATGTTTAACTCTCAATCATTTTGTTTGACCGTATTTTGCCTTAGCTTGAATTCAATTAACTGTTAATTGTATTTGTGGTAGCATGTAATTGGCTTTATTTATTATTTTTCTTAATGTTTCTTAATTAATATATTGATATCGCTGTATGCTGCCCTTACTGAATAAATAAATAAATAAATGTATTATATCGTAGAATTCGAAAAAAACTGAATCGCATTTTCGTATATTTTACTAGGTAAATATTGTTTCTATGAAGCCTGTATTCTATGAAGGCATAGGTCTATGAAGCCTGTGTTCTGCCAGTTGGTACTTATGGTCTTGAAACTGTAACATTGTCCAAACAAAGCGCCGAGAAACTACGAGTGACTTAAAGAGCCATGTTAGGAATAAGCCTAAGAGACAGAGTCAGAAACGATACGGTGAGAGAAAAAACAAAATTCACTGACATCATCCACCGGGTGGCGACTCTAAAATGGCAGTGGGCAGGTCACGTAGTCAGAAGCTCAGGTGAAAAATGGACAAGAAGACTGCTGACTTGGAGACCGTGGACGGCAAAGAGAAGTGCAGGGCAAACAAAACTCCGGTGGAAGAATGATAAAGTAGGATAAATGCCGTAGAAATGAGATCACTGAGAATAATGTGCAGGAAAACGTTATATGATAGAATACCAAACGACGAAATATAGTTAGTCAAGGATATAATATGGAAAAACAAGTATATGAGAACTGGCAGTAAGGTCGGAATATATAAAACCTGCGTAAGGCCTATACTGACATACCATTGAGGCGGATACCACAATAACGAAGGCTAAAGTACAGGTGGCAGAGATGAGGAAGCTGAGGATGATAGCAGGAAGGACTATTCGAGATAGGGCGAGGAACAAGGCTATACGCGAGATCTACAAGTTGGAGAATGTCGTGAGATGGGGCAGACAATGCAGAAGATTTTGGAATCGTGCAGAGGATGGATCCCACCAGAATCCCACACGCTGTAGCGCATCAGATTCCTGCCGACTGCCGTCCCCCCGGAAGACCGAAGAGATGGAGAGATAGTTGGGAGTCAACCTCCCAAGAGAGGCCAGCCTGATTTCAGGAACAGACCAAAAGTCTTTAAGAAAAAGAAGAGTTAGTTAGTTTTTCTAAATCAAACTGATTATAACTTCATTTATCATCCATCTAAAATGTATAATACCTTCCCAAGGTAGCCACTTGCAGTGTTTCAATCAAAGCAAAGAACTACCACCGGCCGAGTTAGTTTATGTGAAGCCTGTACTTATTGTACCCCCGCCTCCCTAGCCACCCTCTGCCACCCCTATCTGCCCCTCCTTTCCACCCCACACACCACCGGTTCACCCTACAGGATTCACGACACATTTTACATGCAAATTACTACCCTGAGGAAAAGCTATATGATTCTCAATATTCTAAACAATTTCTTTTTTTTTAAATGTCTTCTTCTTCTCTGTAAAGATCTGAAGACCTATGACAGAGAAATTTATTTATTTGTTTATTTATATAATACAAAAATGAGGCATAATAAATGAAAAACACTAATGCGACTCATTTGAACACAACACGGTGTAAGAAAGATAAAACAACGACATGAAACCAAAAAATTATACATATCAGAAGGAATCCAAATATGTCAACGTCAGTGAGGCAGTACTCTTTCCAGAATTTGTAATATATTTTTTAATGACACTGCCTCACTGACACTTAAAATGTCCGAATCTGAGACGACTAGATTCAACGTCCGAACTACTCTTTCTACTGGCATCACCAAAGGCACGGAGCAAAGAACAATTGATGTCGGGGCAGGTAACTATCAGGAACAAAAATATTACCTATTGACTCCACAAAATAGAGGTTCTCAATAGAGCCCCGAATCAGCTTGAAAAAATGCGTTGCCATAAATCTTTCCCTCCTCAATTCGAGGGACTTATACCCTAGCATACCCAAGAGAAAAACCGTTGATATACCCTGTTCTCTCTCATGTAGAGGGTTCTCAAGAATTTATTTTGAAACATGAGAGAATACTGAGCCTCATGAGGACTCCATATCACGGCACCTCCCTCGAGCCTACTTCTGGCTAAGAGAAAGAACTTCACTGGCTTAAAAGTCCAGATAGGATTCCAGTATAAACTCTGCTGGACAGTCTTCAAAGCGCTACATGGAATGGTACCAAGTTATATATCTAGACTCTGTATAACCGACAGCTTAAATTCAAGGAAATTCACATTCGCTTGACGAACTCCTATGCAATAAGTAGATTAGTTGAGTTGAAGCGTTGCCGAGTACAGATTTTGGGGATCGAACCTTTGCAGTAGCCGACCCATTAGCTTGGAACAATCTCCCTTCATATATTAGGTGCAAAAATGTTCCGACCCATATTTAACATTTTTCATACCCAAATTAATTATTTGTATAATGAAAATAATTCAAAATTGTATTTTTTTTTAAATATACATATTTAGTGATATTAAATGGTGACCAGTTTAGGGATAATACATGGTAATCAGTAGATGGCAGGGAGTTGCCGAAACCGGCCGAAGACAACTAACATTTGTGGATTTATAACTAAACTCTCAGTGTCTTCATTTCGGAAGTCTTCAAACTTGTTTGGTCCTTACTGTGTCTGCCCTTGCTTCCACGCCATATGTTATTATTGGCCTTACGCATGTTTAGATCCCTACTCACTTCATCAAAACTTTTGCTGTTTAAAAGCTGTCCCACAGATGAACAACCGCTGAATTTGTGACAGTCGTCGCGGCGCCGTAGCACCGCGACGCTTCTATATACACGTCATGCTATATACCTACCGCCTATATATAAATATATATCCCTGATATATCTACGCCTATGTACAAGAAGTAGAGTACATTATGTGCCGTTTTAACAGCTCTATGGACGATTCCATGTTAATCTTATACTCACGACTTTAAACCCGCGTACTTTAAACGAATTCAGCAAAAAAATACGGTAAAGGTATTTTTAATACAATAGATAAATTAATAGATTAATAAATTATCCAATCAAATTATTTTCTTAAAATATATTACAAACAACAATTTTAGTTTAAGGCATCTATTGAGAACAGGTAAAAATATATAATACCAAGAACTCATGAGTAGAATATATGCAGTTGAAATGAGATCTCTTAGAAGAATGTGTGGATATTCTGTGAATGATAGAGTGCCAAATGAAAATATAAGAAGTGAATGCGGTGCGAATGATGGTGTCTTGAACAAAATAATGAAAGGATCATTAAGATGGTTTGGACATATTGAAAGAATGAATGAAGAAAGAATGGTAAAAAAATTATATGTTAATGATGTAAATGGAACCAGAAATAGAGGAAGACCGAGGAAAACGTGGCACGATCAAATAAATCAAATATTGAATGTCGGCCATGTGAGGAGTCAGAGAAATCGACGCGCGTGCATGACACGATGTATGAATGTTGAGGAAGCGAGAGAAATATGTCAGGAAAGAAAAGTGTGGCAGTCCATTCTTTCTGCCTACCCCTTCGGGGAGACGGCGTGATGGTTAGTTAGTTTAGTTAGTTAGAACTCATGAGAGATGGTTCGACATTAGGAATACATAATAATCTCCAAAGTGAAGAGTATTTGTCTTCTGAACGTACTTTCGAGAATATGAAAGACGCCGATATCCGAAGCGATCATGTTCAGCAGTTTGATTGCTCTCCCCACCGGCATCACTAGAGGCAGGTTGGTTCTGCATGCTGGGAGATAAAACAGTCTGTGCTGACGCTGTCGAAGATAACCATCTGGAACATAAAGATGGATAGCCTCCAAGATGACGGAATTATTATGTACAACAATAGATGTCTTAAACTATAAAAATTGTTTGTAATATCTTTTGAGAAAATAAACTGATTCGATTTGATTTGATTTGAAATAATAATATTCGGTTGAACTTATTTTGTTTGAGTCAGTGTTTAATTGTGTGTGACGTGATTCACCGAGAGATGGCGCTCAAGTCGATTTTAATGACAGCTGTAGTAGATTTTCATAACATTAATGCACGTGTATTGAAGCAAAAAAATCTTAAATGGATTTCATTGTTAACCATCATATATTTGGACCTACCTTTTAAAAGTAAGGTTCGTGATAACGTATTAATTTAATCATTAAAATTTATTATTATAGCTAGTGTTACGAAGAAGGACCCAGGTCGTGGTATGGATCGAACCAAGGACCCTATGATTAAGAGTTAAGCCGTCCAACCATAACGCTGCGACCCGGAAAATATTTAAATTATCAGTATTCCCATATCCATTCTTCAACGTAACTTTTAAAATGGAATATAAATATAACATAATACATTGTATATGATCTTAAACTAAAAACAATGAACTGCCACGCTTTTCTTTTCTACATACTTCTCTCGCTTCCTCAACATCATACATCGTGTCATGCACGCACGTCGATTTCTCAGACTCCTCACGTGGCCGAAATTAAACATTTGATTGATTTCATCGTACCAGGTCTTACTCTATTTCTATTTCCATTTACATCGTGAACATATAATTTTTTTACCATTCTTTCTTCATTAATTCTAGTTCCATTAACAACGTTAACATTACTTTTTTACCATTCTTTCATTATTCTTTATTTCCATGTATCCAAACCATCTTAATGTTCCTTTCATTATTTTATTCATTACACTTTCATTCGTACCGCATTCAGCTTATATGTATGTTCGTTTGTATAAAATTAAAATACTCGTAGATGAAGTTTATAATATACGAAAGCAAAAATGCCCGTTCACAATGGAGTTTTAGTACCAACTCTGATGTATGGAAGTGAAGTATGGAACTGGCAGAAAAATTAAGAGAGCAGAATCGGGTGGTGGTCTAGTGGATGGAACGCTTGGCTCCTGATCCAGGGGACTTGGGTTCAAGCCTGGACACGACCAGATTCCTTCTTCATAATAATGAGCTATTTTCTGCTCACATTGAAGATTGCAATAATAAATTCTAATATCATTGATTTAAATCCTTGTATTAGTCTTTAAAAATAAAAAAAATAAAAAATATGCGGTAGAGACGACATCACTTAAACGTATACGTGTATATGGTAAAACGATGTACGACAGAATTTCAAATATACTTAGGAAATTGAAAATAACTTTGTTTAATCCACTAATTATAAAAAAAATTATGTATCGAATTTTAAATGTGTTTTTATATTAGTCTTTCGTTGTTTAATTTTTATTATATTTTTACACCTGAAGATGGAGGTATCCTCCAAAACATGTCGCGTTTTTTTTTTTTTTTTTTAATAATTAGTGGATTAAACAAAATATTTTCAATTTCGTAAGTATATTACTACGGAATTCCACAGTGTTAATGCCTTAGCGTTCAATAATAATTTTAAATGCTGATATGAGGAAGGAATGTAGAGCGGAAAAAAATATTATGAAAGGATCACACGGATATAATTATAAAAAAATAATAAAGTTTAGTATACGTAATTGTTATGAATGTAATATGAAAATGTGGCAAGGTCTAATCAGTCGTAAATTCGACAAACGTGCATGATACGCTGTATGATAGTGGATGTCCCTAAATAAATATGTAGTAAAAATTTTGTCTCGTGCTTACCCCTTAAAAAAATCTGCGTTCTAGTTAATTGGCATCTTTGTCATCTCAAAGGCAAAAGGATCAAATATCTTCATTTCAGAAGTCGCACTGCTGGATGGTCAAACCATATCCTTCTCCGTGCATGTCACAGGCCAGCAAGGGTACTCCAATTGCTGCATGGATTGCTCCATGTCACAGATGGAGAGCGTCGTACCACCCTGAAGGATACCCTATTCCTTTTATGTTGTCCTTGGATCTACCATACGAATTGGGTTCAGGGTTATCCAGATTCTTCATTGTAACTCGTATCTTCATTGTAACCAGGTTACGACGCAGTCACTGTTTTTGGTTACATATTATATTGTATATTTCTTCTATATTCACTATCACTTTGTGTTGTGGATTCATAATTGAATATTTTTTTAAGCTTTGTAAACACATCACTTTATTAAACAAAACAAAAAAATACTATGTAACTAACTAACTAACTTACCATCGCGCCGTCTCCCCGAAGGGTTAGACAGAAATAATGAAATGCTACACTTTTCTTTCCTGACATATTTCTCTCGCTTCCTCAAATTTCATACATCGTGTCATGCACGCGCGTCGATTTCTCTGACTCCTCACATGGCCGACATTCAATATTTGATTTATTTGATCGTGTCACGTTTTCCTCGGTCTTCCTATATTTCTGGTTCCATTTACATCGTTAATTTTTTTTTTTTTTTACCATTCTTTATTCATTCGTTCTTTCCATATGTTCAAACCATCTTAATGATCCTTTCATTATTTTGTTCATAACACCATCATTAGCACCGCATTTACTTCTTATATTTTCATTCGACACTCTATCGTACACATAGTATCCACACTATCCTCTAAGAGATCTCATTTCTACTGCATTTATTCTACTTTCATCCTTCTTTTGCCAGTTCCGTGCTTCGCTTCCATACATAAGTGTCGGTAGAAGAACACCATTGCGCACTGCCATTCTAGCTTTTTTGGATAGTCTATCTTTTCTTGTACGTATAAAACACTGACCAAACCACTTAACCACTTAACCATTTTTTGTCGGAGTTTCAAATTATAATTACCGTCGCAAAAATATATTATACTATAAAAGGTATTTATTTTATTGAATTGAAAACAAAGACGCACTATAATAAATTAAAGAAACGGTACCGCATTTCGAGGCACGTACAACTCAAACAACTGTCAAATAAAACTGAACTTCTCGAACAATCATACACCGTTTGTGACGTCCCATCCTGTATACTTTAATTGGGTATCTTGGCGATTATATTTCCTAAGAAAATTGCCGCCATATCCGCTGGGTCTGTACTTAAAGGAAGTCATTGGATATAATTGTTTTAAAAACATATGGCAGACATTGAAACAGGGAAATGGTCGCGTCCAATGTCTTTATTGTGAACCGAAACAGTCTTTTTCTTTTATAATTATCGTATTTTAATTCCACTCGCCTAACTGAAACATGGAACTGGCAAAAGAAGTATGAAAGTAGAATTAATGCAGTAGAAATGAGATCTCTAAGACGAATGTGTGGCAAATCTGTATACGATAGAGTGTCAAATGCAAGTCTCTCCGAAGGGGTAGGCAGAATAATGAACCGCCACACTGTTCTGTCCTGACATACTTCTCTCGCTTTCTCTACATTCATACATCGTGTCTTCCACGCACGTCGATTTTTCCGATTTTTCCGTGGCCGACATTCAATATTTGATCGTGTCATGTTTTTTCTCGGTCTTCATCTATTTCTAGTTCCATTTACATCGTTAATAAAGGGTGTTTTTTTAGAGGTATACAATACATATTCAAAATTTAAAAAAAAACACGTTAAAAAATGTTAATGTCTATGATATTGGCTTTATTTAATAGATAATTTTATGCCATTATTGTTTAAATGTGATTTCGGGCATATCAGCGCCACGGCTAGCTCGAATGAAGCGCAATCGTGAAGTCCAATTGTCGACGATTTTCGTCTTTGTGGATGTGTATTATTCACTAGAGTGTACGTGGTGCGAAAACGATCCATGGTCTTCCGAATAACTTGCTCGGATGGACGATTATGTCGACCGAAGTAAATAAAACCGATTCTGTGTTTTTTATCCAACTTATCACAACAACAATAAGCCATTAGCTATCAAGGGCCTGATCGATGACACTGGTAAATAGCTGTCGCTGGCCGGATTGATGACACTAGCGGGCCGGATTTGGCCCGCGGGCCGTAGTTTGAAGACCCCTGGTCAAGAGGATAGAACGCTTGGCTCCTGATCCAGGGGACTTGGGTTCAAGCCTGGACACGACCAGATTTCATCTTCATAATAATGAGCTATTTTCTGCTCATTTCGAAGATTGTAAAGATTGTGAAGATTGGTAGAACGATATACGACAGAATCTCAAATGCTGATATAAGAAAGGAATGAAGAGAGAAGAATGCGATGGTTCGAACATATGGAACGCATGGATGGAGAAAGAATGGTTAAGAAAGTATACGTTAATGATGTAAATGGAGTACGGAGTCGGGGCAGACCGAGGAAAACATGGCCAAATTAATCAAATTTTAAAGGTTGGTCATGTTAGAAGTCCGAGGAATCAACGTGCGTGTATCGTTGTATGAATGTGGAGGAATCTAGAGAGGTTTGCCAGGATAGGGTAGTGTGGCGGTTCATTCTCTCTGCCTACCCCTGCGGGGAAACGGCATGATAGTTTGATTGTTTGTTTTGTAAAATAAATTTTAATATCATCAATTTATATGTGCGAATGTGGAGGAAGCTAGAGAGGTATGTTAGGATAGAGTAGTGTGGCGGTCCATTCTCTCTGCCTACCCCTGCGGGAAAACGGCGTTATGATTTGTTGTTGTTGTTTTTTGTATCAACTTATATCTTTGGTGTTAGGCTTATTTTATTTCTATTTTTTACTATAAGTTTAATATTTAATTCCACTATTTGGACTATCCGATGTCGAAATTGTATAAGCATCAACGAAGTTAATCGTTAACGCCTCGTTGCGCAATAGTCCTGTATGTATCGGCAAAGAATAATCTCTTTCCATTCGTTAGGAGACGCCACGTGACCACCACGCGTTCCAAATTCAAAACCATTCAATCATTAGTCTAAATATGTACTCTATTGTGAATTACGATATCAGGGGTGACGAAAGAGATTAAGACACCGATTATTCGAGGGTTAGCACCGAAAAGCGTGTTTTGGTTTAGCTACAATGGGATCAAAATTCACGAAGGGTGAATCGTGAACAAATTGAATACCTCACAAAATTGATAGAGATGAGATCACTGAGATGAACGTGTGAAACATTATGTATTCACACACTTCGAATGTAGAACTGAGTTCTAACTAACCATATTCTGTATCGTACAATAACTTCTGTATCAACAAAAAATGTAATGGAATTTATTCCGTCAATATTAAAATAAATATATATTGTAGATAGCCCTACGACAACAGTTTAGAAGTTTTGAGGACCGCAGAATTAATTAAATAATAATTAGTTTTAATTAATTAAATAGCTAGAATGGCAGTGCACAATGGCGTTCTTCTACCGACCCTTATGTATGGAAGCGAAGCATGGAACTGGCAAAAGAAGGATGAAAGTAGAATAAATGCAGTAGAAATGAGATCTCTTAGACGAATGTGTGGATACTCTGTGTATGATAGAGTGTCGAATGAAAATATAAGAAGTGAATGCGGTGCGAATGATGGTGTCATGAACAAAATAATGAAAGGATCATTAAGATGGTTTGGACATATGGAAAGAATGAATGAAGAAAGAATGGTAAAAAAATTATATGGTAATGATGTAAATGGAACCAGAAATAGAGGAAGACCGAGGAAAACGTGGCACGATCAAATAAATCAAATATTGAATGTCGGCCATGTGAGGAGTCAGAGAAATCGACGCGCGTGCATGACACGATGTATGAATGTTGAGGAATCGAGAGAAATATGTCAGGAAAGAAAAGTGTGGCAGTCCATTTTTTCTGCCTACCCCTTCGGGGAGACGGCGTGATGGTTAGTTAGTTAGTTAGTTTAGTTTTATCCTGTATGAATCTTACCCTTTCTTCCTTCCTATCCTTGATGGAAGATAAAGCTAGAAGGTTTTTTTTAACTTGTGTTGTCTTTATTATTGATGCCCTGCGTTTTAATTTTCAGGGCGGTGTGGACATGTTTGATTGTGATTCTACAGAGTAATTTAACTTTATTATCAGGGGGGATGGCCAGAGATGGCTGAAAGAAATCGAAAGTGAGAAAGGTGAGAAGGGTGAGGTGAAAAATAAATGAGATGTGGTGTTCCTATCTGTGTGATTCCATGGACTAGCTAATAAGCATCCAGACATTTGCCTTACAACTGAGGGAACCATGGAAAAAGCCAAAAGGTTACTGAATGGAGGCCAAGGTCAGAGAAGTGTCGGGAGAGAGCCCACCAGGTGGAGCGATCATATTGTGCAGACTGAGGAAAGGGCCTGGAGAACACTGACAAGAGACCGAGAGGGATGACGTGGGGGTGGAGAGGCTTACGTTCAACAGTGGATAGTGACATGCTTACTATGACTATTGAGATAATTACCATTCATTTCTCGGCGCTACATCCCGGTGTGGGACTTGGCCTCCTTCACAACTGTCTTCCATTGACTTCTGTCTGTGGCCATCTCTCTCCATTCCCCAGCTCCTTCCATTTTCTACCAATCTTCTTCCACGCAATCCGCCCATCTTTTCCTCGGTCTGCCTCATGGTCTCTTTTCACGGGGCACCCATCTGGATATACTTTGTGGTGTTCTACCCTCTGGCCAGTGGCGGTACTCCCATAGAAGCCCAGAAGCCCAGCTTGCGTAAGAAATGTTCAATGAAAACCTCCAAATCTAAGTAATCATGCTCCCGCACAAACCAACAACCCACCAAATCAACAATGTTTCCATCAGATGTAAGAGGAATAGCCACAAGACCTCAACCTCTGTAAGCCAGAAGAGGTTTTGATTCATACGCAAGCCGGGCTTCTGGGCTTCTATGGGAGTACCGCCACTGTCTCTGGCATTCTTTCCACATGGCCAGCCCACCGTAGGCGTTGAGACTTACAGAATCTCACTACTGTTTCATGATTTATTGAGATAATTACTAGCAATGATAAAATACGAGTATAAGAAACTATTAAATGAAAAAAACTGTAATATCTGTTTATTAGATTATGATTTTTAAAATAGGGTAAGTATAG
The DNA here is from genome assembly GCA_022606425.2 of Lepidostoma basale. NCBI lineage: Eukaryota > Metazoa > Arthropoda > Insecta > Trichoptera > Lepidostomatidae > Lepidostoma > Lepidostoma basale. The sequence goes on along the minus strand of JAHDVF020000515.1, from coordinate 29,141 downwards.
TGAAGCTGCCACTCATCGTACGATCACTAAATTCAATAATAAAATTAATGCATTTCCCTGACGCCATAGCAGGTTTGAAATGGTCATATGTCGTTTATTTTTTTTACGTTTTTTTCGAAAGTGTGTCGCCAGGACGGCGACTAGACCCTAGGAAGGGTACCTGTAATGGGGTCTCTTACGACCGACCTTTGCTAATGATACATTCAGGACTCATACCCTATAATTTGCTGTAATCTGGTCTGAGTCAGAAAAATTTATATTGTTTCGTTTTTTGTGTCCTTTAATTCACTTTTTTCATGAAGCTCACCTTTGTGAATGTCAATCGTTGTGCTCTGAACTAAGATAAAATATTTTTCTACTATTACTAACACACTAAAGGCCCAAGTGGCACACCAAGAACAAGCAAAAATGTTACACTTTGCTACAGACCAATCCCTTGGATTGAAACTAGTGAAGCGTTTCAAATCATACAACATGTGTTGAAACTACGCCAGGACGACCTGGATGCCGAAGGAACAAAACGGGAACAAGTTGAGAATGAGAAAGAAGCCTAGTAATGTTAGTTACTTACTTATACAATCGGTTTCGTCCACTACTGACTTAGGACTCCCCCCATACTTATCCACGTACTCCTATCTTCCATATTCTGCATTCAGTTACCAGCTATTGCCCTCTGCTTCTTCCATCTTCAAGAAATATCCATTCCATTACCCTTCTAGTCCATCTTTGGTTTCCCAGTCTGTGCAAATGACCAATTGAGTTTAGCCACCCTTTCGATAACATCCGTTACTTCCGAACTTCTTCGTATCGTCTTCGTCAGCTTGTCTCCATCCTCTGCTGGACGTAAGCCTCTCCACCCCCAGGTCAACTCTCTCGGTCTCTCGCCAGTATTCTCCAGGCCCTTCCCGCCGTCCGCACAATATCATCGCTCCACCTGGTTGGCTGTCTCTCGACAATTCTCCGGCCCAACCTTGGCCTCCATTCAATTACCCTCTGGCTCCATCTTCCATCATCCCGTCGAGACACATGACCAGCCCACTGCCACTTCATCCTCGCAATGCATATCTCTACATCGGTGACCCTAATGCGTCTTCTAATCTCCACGGTATACGGTCTCTAAGCAAGATACCCAACATGGATCTTTCCATGGTCCGTTGTCCTTTAGTTAACGTCCACAGGTAACACACACTGGTCCAGCAATTTTGGTTTTAAATTTTATGGCATGTCCGACTTGAAAATGTTTCCCAGCCTTCCGAATGCAGACCAACCGAGCTGTATTCTCCTATAATCTCCTTGACTTGACCCCTTCTTCCAAAAGTTGGAAGAGGGGGTCAAGTCTTCGTATCCTACGGGTATTTAATATATACAATTGAAATACACATCGGTCGGATAGAATTGGCTCACTTCAACTTTATAAAATATCAGAAATGCACTAATTGTCCGGTATGCAAAAAATAAGTTGATGTAAAATCAGTGACGAATGGATAACAGAGACAATGCTCTACACTTGCAAAGTTAACCGATTATGACCGACAGTCTCTTTCTTGGGCCCGATGTATATTACTCACCTCGAATACTGTATATTCTTCTCTCTTCTTCTTAGTACCATTCACTTTTCCATATTTTACGGTTTCGATTCTGATCTTAATTACTAGAGTTTAATTTCTTTCAAATGCTTACATAGTTAGTAGCCAAAGGACGTTCTCTATCTTTTAATATTGTTGGATGCTGATTGTAATTATTATTATTATTATTTTTTTATAACAATCAGCTGTTTTCGTACACACATACACATACAAAATTAAACAATTTAGTAAGGCTAATTTCATGCTGCGAAATACATTAATATTCAGAAAAATAACAATAGTATGTAATTCTCGCTGGATCCTTCCTCTCGATCTGGTCCCTACAGAATCGTGTTCTCTGCCTACTCCATCTCACTATGCCATCAATTTTATGATTCAATGTTTTTATCGAAATATTTTTACGCTTCAAATATTTTTTACTACTCAAATTTATTTTAGGACTAAGGACACGCAATAATAGAGAGCTAATGAATAATGGACCCCCCGTAGGACACGCGTGTCCTTTGACAACCCCACATAAACACTGACAATATAAGAATTACGAAGACTTATTTATAGTTCGTTTAATCTCCCTTGAGGGCTGAATGATAACATTTCATATTGAAGTAATCGTAATAAATTATTTAAATATGATTGAGATGTTTTGTTATAGTAACAAAAAATACATATGTGATCCTTTTTGGATATCATTCGAGTGACATCTAGCGACGAGTAGCAAAGATTAAAAGTTGTTAGCAAAGACGCAGACCATTTTAAACCAATTATTTGATTTATTCTGTTAGCATTGATTTTAATGTTTAGATGGGTATAGAGGAAAGAACGCCAAATCCTTACATCCTTACAATCTTTTTTTATATTTCGAGACGACCTTCGTGGCAGAGTGGTTTAAGCTGCGACTTCCATACCGAAGGTCCCGGGTTCGATTCCCGGCGATGGCAGTGTGATTGTCACACTGTCTTTGGTCTGGTGTAGAATTCACGTGACAATAAAATGGCGATAGATTGGCTACCTATCACATGTCACGAGAATCAATATAATAGCTAAAAAATAAATTGTATACAGTAATGGAGTTCAAATGACTTCTTGTATACTTAAAAAAAAAAAAAGATACGGTGATTTAAGTTCTTCTTCCCCTTAGTTTAAGTCGTATGACCTATTTGTGATGGTGGGCTGTCCTGGGATGATGATGTCCAGACATCTCTCCATCTCTTCGGCGGCCTTCCTGGTAATCTCTTGCTGCTTGGGTTTTCATCTTTAACAATTCTTGTATTCTCCATGCGGTCCACGTGGTCTCTCCAAAAGCGCCTTCTGCTTCTTCCCCATCTCACTATGTCTTCAACACCACAGACAGATCTTATCGTTTCATTTCTGATCCGATCTCTGAGGGTTTTGCCTGCGATGGAGCGTAGGGTTCGCTTTTCTGCTACTCTAAGAAGGTTCTTAGTTCTATTGGTATCGGCTCTGACCTCTATTCTTTTCCCAGTTTCATGCTTCACTTCCATACATAAGGGTCGGCACAGGAACACCATTATGCGCTGCCATCTTTTGGATAGGTTTTAGTTTGCGATGATAATTACTATATACAATTTGTTTATATACCTATTATATTGATTCTCATGACATGTGATAGGTAGCCAATCTATCGCTATTTTATTGTCACGTGAATTCTACACCAGACCAAAGACAGAATCTAATCCGGAACCTTCAGTGTGACAGTCATAGTTTTTGCCACTCTTTCACGAAGGTCGTCAATATAGAGCGGTAGTATAATACTTATTTCCACTCTACTTTCCTTCCTTATATCAACCTTTGAAAACTCTGTCGTACATTGTTTTACAACGCATACCTAACTATCTAATTAACCATCACGCCGTTTCCACAGAGGAATAGGCAGAATGGATGGACCGCCACACTGTTCTATCCTGACATAACTCTCGCGCCTCTTCTAAATTCACACATCGTGACATGCACCCTCGTCGATTGTTCCTACTCCGAACATGGCCGCCTTTCAGTAATTGGTTAATTTGGTCATGCCATTTCTTTCTCGGCTTTCCACGACTTCTTTTCCCATTCACACTACTTGCATTTATCGTTTTAACCATTCTTCCCTCATCCATTCATTCCATATGTCCAAATCATCTAAGTGACTCTTTCTTAATTTTATTTATCATGCATTCATCCGCCTTACATTAATTTCTTACTTCGTCATTAGATATTCTTTCATTCATTGTTTATCGACACATTCTTCTAAGTGACCTCATTTCTACGGCATTTAACCAACTTTCATTCATTTTTGCCAACTATAAGCTTCACTTCCATATATAAGGGTCGGAACTAGAATTCCATCGTGCACTGGCATCTTTGCTTCAGTCGATATATGTCGAACGATTCCCTCAAATAAGAATATTTACATGTTTAATATATATGTACCTAAACAATTTTTTTATAAGAATAATACTCGCTTAAGGGTCATATTTCAATGGTTGAACAATTAATCAAACTTTTTTATTATTATTTTTAGTTTTTTGAGAATATTTTATACGATTTTTAAAGGATAGAACGAGTATGATATTATTTATAACTTTTTCTTTATAAAAATGTTCTCTTGTGTTTGTTTCAATCGTGTGATAAAGGGTGTTTTTTTATCTTATAAAAATTAATATAAATACTTGAAATCTTAAACGAACTAACTGACTAACCATCACGCCGTCTCTCCGGAGGGTTAGGCAGAAAGAATGGACTGCCACACTGTTCTGTCCTGACAGACTTCTCTCGCTTCCTCTACATTCATACATCTTGTCATGCACGCACGTCGATTTCTCCGACTCCTCACGTGACCGACATTCAATATTTGATTGATTAGATCGTGCCACGTTTTCCTCAGCTTTCCTCTATTTCTGGCTCCGTTCAACCCATCTTAATGACCCTTTCATTATTTTGTTCATAACACTTTCATTCGCACCGCATTCACTTCTTATACTTGCATTTGACACTATCATATACAGATTTACCACACATTCGTCTTAGAGATCTCATTTCTACTGCATTTATTCTACTTTAATCCTTCTTTCCCAGTTCCATGCTTCACTTCCGTACATAAGGGTCGGCACAAGAACACCATTGTGCACTGCCATCTTAGCTTTTTTGGATAGGCTTTTGTTTGCGATGACAACTCTAAGTGCACCATTTACTCTGTTGCCTGCCCCAATCCTTCTTTCAATATCCTTCTCCACTCTCCCGCCCTTTGTAAACATACTTCCTAAATAAATCAATTCATCCACTTGTTCCAGATTTTCACCGTTTACACTAATGTTTTAGACTGTCTGTTTCCTTGTTTTTCGAAAATCATTACCTTGGACTTATTCACATTCATCATCAAATCGTGTTGCTTGCATGCCTCATACACACTATACACTAGGGCTATGAAGAACACAATTCATGAAGAACACAATTCATAAATATCTAAATATATAAATTTTAACACTCTCTCCGGTATCAATCTAGCGATTGGTCTGCAGCAACCCGACGCATCTCCTCTTCCACCCCGCTCGGTCCTCGGCAACTCTCTTCAACTCCGCATAAGAGGTGCAGCCCATATCTCGGTAAATCTGGTCTAGGTAGGGTAGACCGAGGCGAATCGGATCACTTTTTTTTTGAGAATATTTAAATCATACTACAGTGTAATATATGAAACTTTTATTGACAAAATAGTAATCAGTAACAATCTAGCTATGCAATAAACATTTTAAAACTTAAAATGTTCATTAATTTTCCAAAATATGAACTAAAAACTTGAAAGACAGAAATATCCGAATCGCCCCAATTATCGGGGCGAATAGGATCGTACATAACATGTATAACTAAATTAAAAATTTCTTAACAAATCATTACCAACATTTAGACAATGAATAGTGAGATCAATATTAATAAGTAACACATAAATCATACATATACGGGCCTTTTTTTACTGTTTCTAAAGTCTTGAAGAATTCGGACACTTTTTTCCTTTTCATGCCGTCAATTCTTGCTCTAAACAATCATTCTGGTTTCCGAATAGTCAACTGCTTATTTCTTTCCATAAAGCGATGGAAACAGTCCTGACCAGCCATTCCTACTGCTCTGTTAAAATTTTGTTTAATTTTCTGACGTTCTGCGAATTCAAATGCATATTTACGAATCGCCTTGGGTGTAATTCCGAAGCCATGACTCGCTAAGTGCAGTAAACGGCCTGCTCAAATCTTTTCAGCAGTCTCATCTAAGGCTGGCTGTCCACCAATCGTTTTAATGACACCTCCGGAGAAAGTAACTCTTCTTTGTTGACTCGTTTTTGGTAATTCGTAAATCTCAGCAGCCCGACGTAAGGTTAACTCTTTGGCCGAGACTTTATTTGCAGCTTCTCTCATTTCTTGGGACCCTTCTCCCGTTTTAGTCTTTCTATTGTACGTGCGAACCATCTACAAGGAAATAAAAACGCATCATTATAAAACAAATCGTTTAAAAATAGTGATCCAATTCGCCCCCGATGATGCGATCCGAATAACCCCGTATTGAAGACTTGAAATAAATACTATTTTACACATTAACCAGTAATATTTTGCTTAAAAACTAAAATGTTTTCTAAAATAGGCCCACTCCCAATCAATATAAGACATACAATTCAAAGTTTTAACACATATCCTTAGAATTACACAAAGAAATGGTAAGCACCTACCTTAGATGCGCAGCAAAATTGTAACACACGCAAATACCAGACGCGCTGGCGCGCATTTTTGACACTGGTGTACAAGTCGAATAGAAACCTTGCCAACAGCGGGAGGTGCGGGATGTGAAAGGGTCGTAAGGCGCTAGTCGCTTGCGTTCCGCGTTAACGCGTTTTTCAAATATTACCAAATTTCTTATTTTGATCCGATTCACCCACCGATCCGATTCGCCTCGGTCTACCCTACTCTTGGCGTGGTCGTCCTCTGCCAATGGATCCCTCGACCATTCCCTCCAACACATTATGCAGGAAACATTCGTGTCGCAACACATGACCAATCCATCTTGCGCGCCTCTCCGCTGTGGTGTTCAACACGTGCCTACTCTCTTCAACTCTGCTGAGAACTTCTTCATTTGTGATGTGGTCCCTCCATGAAACATGGGAAACTCGTCAGTAGGTCCACATCTCAAATGCCTCCAGCCTTTTACGCTCTCTTTCGCCCAGGCACCAAGTCTCGCAGCCGTACAGTAAAACACTCCACACCAATGTTTTGAAAAGTTGTTTTCAGAGGCTCAGGTCTATGTTGTTGGACTCGAATATTTTAGACTTTTTATTGAAAGAAGTTTAGCCTGGTGGATACGACTAGCGACGTCTTTCTTGGATCGACCATCCCATGTAATAATTTTAACGCACAATTTATTTCTTCTTCTTCTTCTTCTTCCTGTGTCTTGTCAGGTCTCCCTAACGTTGACTATCACCCTTGAGTAGGCCTCATGGTGATGACCTGGGGAAAAATATCCAGAGTGGTATCCCCATGCCTTCTCTGGAGGATTTTCTGTTGGGGTTACCTTCCCTTAGCTGGGTGTATCTAGTTTTATGGCGCTGGAAGCTCGCCATTCGTCCTCTCTCTATTTGCTATGGCACTAAGTAATATGTGCCACATTGCCCGGGGTTCGCGGGGTTTTTAAAAGACCTCTCGTGGACGCTAGAGAGTTGGACTTGATAGTAGTGTTGCTGTTGTAAATGCAACATGGCGTCTTACGATATTTTGTAGAGGCATATTTTCCACCAAAACATACCCAATCGTAGCCTACTACCCTTTTGAATTCCATTTATTTATTTTTTATTTATTTATTTATTTTTAACTAACTAACTAACCATCACGCCGTCTCCCCGAAGGGGTAGGCAGAAAGAATGGACTGCCACACTTTTCTTTCCTGACATATTTCTCTCGCTTCCTCAACATTCATACATCGTGTCATGCACGCGTCGATTTCTCTGACTCCTCACATGGCCGACATTCAATATTTGATTTATTTGATCGTGCCACGTTTTCCTCGGTCTTCCTCTATTTCTGGTTCCATTTACATCATTAGCATATAATTTTTTTACCATTCTTTCTTCATTCATTCTTTCAACATGTCCAAACCATCTTAATGATCCTTTCATTATTTTGTTCATGACACCATCATTCGCACCGCATTCACTTCTTATATTTTCATTCGACACTCTATCATACACAGAGTATCCACACATTATTCTAAGAGATCTCATTTCAACTGCATTTATTCTACTTTCATCCTTCCTTTGCCAGTTCCATGCTTCGCTTCCATACATAAGGGTCGGTAGAAGAACACCACTGTGCACTGCCATTCTAGCTTTTTTTGATAGGTTTTTGTTTGCGATGACAACTTTAAGTACACCATTCACTTTGTTGCCTGCCCCAACCCTTCTTTCAATATCCCTCTCCACTCGCCCATCTCTTGTAAACATTCTACCTAAATACACGAACTCAACTACTTGCTCCAAATTTTCACCATTCACGCTAATGTTGCAGACTGTCGTGGTTTCTTCCTTTTCAAAAATCATTACCATGGACTTATTAACATTCATCATCAGATCATTTCGCATGCATACCTCATACATACAATTCACCAGGACTTGTAGTAAATAAACTTAAATAAAAACAATTATATTTTGTAGCAACCTGTAGCGCGTAGCATTTTTCGTTAGGTCATATTTTGTGCCTACCCTTACAACGTGTAATCATCAAATTATAAATTGGTATGGGTAATATATTTTTAAAAACTCCTCCACGTGTGATTAATGTACCACCGAAGTTAATTGCAACATTTAAATCTTACCCGAGTGACTATTTATTATGGTAACACTGAAGCCGCGCGCACAGGGCGCCCGGAGTCGGCCTAGACGCCTTTAATACTGACACACTTCTCTCGATTCCTCAACATTAATACATCGTGTCTTGAACACACGTCGATTTCTTCGACTCCTCGCGTGCCCGGCATTCAATATTTGATTTATTGGTTCGTCCCACGATTAAACAATTATTTAACTTTTTGAAAGTTAAGAAATTCCATAGTAATATACTTTGGGAATTTCTAACAATGCGCTAATAGCGGGGTAGCCTTTCACATTGTGTTAAAAAAGATGTTTTGCTTAATGCTTAATAAACATAAATCTTCATAGATGGCGTTAGTATGTAGATTATATATAGATTAATCTTAGAGATTAACATATTACATAATCTGAATCTTCATAGATGGCACATTGAAACTGACATGTGAAATCCGGCATAGGACTTTAACATATATGCAACTTCCAAAAAATTGTCATACATGGTCATAAAGAAAGGTGGAATGGGGAATGTTGTAATTACATAAAGCGTGCGCTTAACCCAACCAATGACAGGTCATAAGTCCTGTAAACACCTTGATCAACCATATTCAGTTTCCAATTTGCATCTTCGTCTCTATTGAGATACAATTAAATGATTATTTATTTGTCTTTTTCTTTTTTTTATATCGCACTCTTAATAGTAAACTGACCGATTATGGGTTAGGTCATAATTGAGTTAACATTAGACAGAGGCTTGTGTTAACGCTATCCATCGTTTCGCGTTAAAATTAAGTAAAAATTCCGCCAATTGACCTCCATTACACTACGAGTATATCGGTATTTTTCATTCGTACGTGTTTTTCGACTGTTTTTGTTAAAACACCGACTCATGTCAGATTGAGCAAAACTTGCTTTTTTGAGTTTAGCCAGTGTTCTATTAAGCGTGCGATATTTTGTTTATACAACACTAACTTTAAAAAAACTAAAATTATATATCAGACATGTTTCGGACAACCGGTCCTTCATCAGTGATATTATAAAGATACATATTTAAAATATTATAAAATTGTTTAAAATATGATCAGTTTTGACAGATGTTATAAAGATTTTGGAACGTTTATGCTTTTGTTATAACAAATATTTTGAATCAATTAAAATTTTAAAATAATAATTTAATCTTCTTATTGGGGTTCAGGTAATTACTCACAAGAAAGGAAATAAATCAAAGATTGGACTTGACGTTAAATTTAACTAACTAACCATCACGCCGTCTCCCCGAAGGGGTAGGCAGAAAGAATGGACTGCCACACTTTTCTTTCCTGACATATTTCTCTCGCTTCCTCAACATTCATACATCGTGTCATGCACGCGTCGATTTCTCTGACTCCTCACATGGCCGACATTCAATATTTGATTTATTTGATCGTGCCACGTTTTCCTCGGTCTTCCTCTATTTCTGGTTCCATTTACATCATTAACATATAATTTTTTTACCATTCTTTCTTCATTCATTCTTTCAATATGTCCAAACCATCTTAATGATCCTTTCATTATTTTGTTTATGACACTATCATTCGCACCGCATTCACTTCTTATATTTTCATTCGGCACTCTATCATACACAGAGCATCCACACATTCTTCTAAGAGATCTCATTTCAACGTTAAATTTATTTGATTATTTATAATATTTTCTTTATTATTAATCGCTTTTTTAATTTCTAAAATTTCGAGATTGCTCAAAGTTATATTTATATTATATACTCGTACATGCAAAATTTCAACGCCATATGTTTATTAAATTAATGATCATTTTCAATGGGGTGGTTAGTAAATTCAGTAAAATTATTATTAGAGAGACATGCTATTTTATTCTTAATTTAAAATTACGCCTTGTTTTACCTTTTTAAAAATATGAGCAATCATTACATTTCAGTTTATAAATCTCCGATTGAGAAAATTTATCTTCCTTGTTTTTATTATTTTTTATTAATTTACCTAAATTATTGTTTGTATAAAACGCGGGTCTAATGTCAAATGAGAGTTGTTTTAAAATTATATTAGTTAAATTATTAATATATAAAAATCTACGCTATCGATTATTATTTATATTTATTGATGGGAGCTGGAGAATACAAGATTCCTTTAGTTTATTTATTTTTGATTTTTCCAATTAAAATATTATCAATTAAATTATTATTGTAACCATTATTATAGGCTTTATTTTTAATTGTATTTAGTTCATTATTATAATTTTCTATAGAAAGTGGTATATTAATTAAGCGGGTCAACTTGGAATGAAAAGCTGAATGTTTAGAAGAAATCATTATTTATTGGACACTCACTAAACGTGATGAAATAAAGATGAACTGCTTCGAAAGGAAGATCCTCCGCAGAATCTTCGGATCCATTAAGAATAGTCAGACGTGGAGAAGGAGATACAACACAGAGCTCTACGATCTATACCAGGACGTCAGCGTGGTCAAGTTTATAAAGATCAGACTGCGCTGGCTAGGGCACTTGCACGGCATGAGGATTCTGGAGCTCCCCAAAATAGTGTTGTCTGACAATCCAGTAGGGCGAAGAAGCGTCGACAGGCCGAGACTACGATGGTTGGATGGTGCCGTGGCAGACTGTCGGGTCCTGGAGCAGTAAGAGTAGGAGCTGGCGGCCAGAGACAGGATGGGATAAAGACGTTTCTTGAAGGAGGCTAAGACCCACCAAGGGTTGTAGCGCCGGAGAAGAAGAAGATCGTGCCATTTTTTCGTCGGCCTTTCTATATTTCTACTTCCGTTTACATCGTTAACATATACTTTTTTACCATTCGTTAATTCCACTTTGACAGGCAAAAATCGTTTTGATTATTTTTTCAATAACTTGAAATTCTATGAAAGCAAATCTGAAAAATCTAAGATAAAAATATATTTATTTGATATTTTTTGTGAATGTATACAAGTATAAGTATACATTCACAAAAAATATTGTAATCATTCTGGTCAATTTTTGGCATATAGATAGGAGTGACATCTCCAGGCGGCTTCTAACAATGCGCTAATGGCGATAACCTTCACATTGTGTTAATAAAGTAGTTCTGCTAAATGCTAAAAATTAATCTCCATAGATGGCGTTAATGTGTGGATTATATAGATTAATCTTAAGAAAAGATTAACATATGTAATCAAAATCTACATAGATGGCATATTGAAACTGACATGTGAAGTTGAGCATAGATTTGTAACATATATACAACCTCCAAAAATTTGTCTTACATGGTCATAAAGAAATAGGTGGAATGGGGAATGTTGTAATTACATAAAGCGTGCGCTTAACCCAACCAATGACAGGTCATAAGTCCTGTAAACACCTTGATCATCCATATTCAGTTTCCAGTTTGCATCTTCGTCTCTATTGAGATACAATTAAATTTCATATTTATTTGACTTATTCTTGTATTTCTGACCGGTTTCAGCAGCTCGCTGCCATCATCCAGACGATAAGACACCAGATCAAGAGAGCTATTATAGATGTCCATCATATCTGCCTACCCCTTCGGAGAAACGGCGTGATGGTAGGTTAGTTAGATGATTATATTATTTGGATATCTTTTATTTTGGATTACACTTTCGACTTGCCTTACGTTTAGATTTTAAGCAGCATCTGTGGACATAAAGGCATTTATTGTTATGTGCTTCAAACATATGTGGATGAGATCAAAGCGCATAATATTAACTTACTCGTATATGAAATAATTATAATTATTTATAGAATAAAATTTTCACTATTTGCAAAAATATATATGATTACATTTAAAAATCAAATCCGACCCTTACGTATGAAAGCGAAGCATGGAAATGGCAAAAGAATGATGAAAGACATTATTTTGCCAGTGCAGTAGAAATGAGATCTCTTAGACGAATGTGTGGATACTATGTGAACGATAGAGTGTCGAATGAAAATATAAGAAGTGAATGCGGTGCTAATGATGGTGTTATGAACAAAATAATGAAAGGATCATTAAGATGGTTTGGACATATGGAAAGAATTAATGAAGAAAGAATGGTAAAAAAATTATATGTAAACGATGTAAATGGAAATAGAAATAGAGGAACACCGAGGAAAACGTGGCACGATCAAATAAATCAAATATTGAATGTCGGCCACGTGAGGAGTCAGAGAAATCGACGCGCGTGCATGACACGATGTAAAATTGTTGAGGAATCGAGAGAAATATCTCAGTAAAGAAAAGTGTGGCAGTCCATTATTTGTGCCTACCCCTTCGGGGAGACGGCGTGATTTTTTTTTTATGTACACAACAGGTCGTTTCGACCCAATTACTGTATACATTTTTTTATATTTTAGCTATTATATTGATTCTTGTGACATGTGATAGGTAGCCAGACCAAAGACAGTGTGACAATCACACTGCCATCGCCGGGAATCGAACCCAGGACCTTCGGCATGGAAGTCAGAGATCGTAACCACTCTGCCACGAAGGTCGTCGTGTTATGATGGTGTCGTGTCGTGATGGTTAGTTAGTTAGTTAGTTACATTTAAAAAATATGTATTAATTAATTGTTTACCTTATGTTTGGAAGTGAAGTTTAGAGTTGTCAGAAGAAGGATGAAAATATGATAAATGCCTTAGAAATTAAATAATTCAGAAGAATGTGCGTGAAAACGATGTATCATATTATAGAATACCGAACTAAGAAATGAGGAATTGGGTCCTAAATAAAGTTAAAAAGGTTCGCTTCAATGGTTTGGATATATGAAACAAATGGATTAGAAAAATATGGTTAAAAAGGTGTAAACAAGCAGTGTGAATATAAAAAGAAGTCGAGGACGGCCGAGGAAAACGTTTTATACCAAATTAATCAAGTAGAAGGCGGCCACATTTGAAGTCAGAAAAATCGACGGGCGTACGTGTTACGATGTATGTATTATAGAGGAAGCTCGAGAGGTATATATATATAGAGGTATATGTCAGGAGAGAGACCTTTGTCTTCCACTCCAGGGAAACGGCGTGAAGGTTAGTTATTAATTTAGTTACGCAAAATTAAATAAACTTTGCATTTAAATAAAAATACGAGTATACTCGTATTACTATCTTGATAACTTATACCATCATTTCTGAAGGGTTAAGCAAAGAGGTTGGACCGCCACACTATTGCTTTCTAAATTACGAGTAGGTATATCTTCAGTTCTATATATTCCTAAACCCGCATACAGCGTATTATGCATGCACGTCGAATTGAAATTTACATTAAAATTTTAAATAATTCAAACAAAAAAATGATATTTATTATTATATATTTTGTAATTGTCTATTTTTCTGCCATGGAAACGGCTTGATGTTTATTTAGTTGGTTATTATTGACGAATGCATTGTTAAATAAATACTTTTTTTTCCTTTTTTAAAACCCTTCTTCTTCTTCTTCACTTTTGGTAGACTCAGGAGTCTGTTATTTCAGGCGGGTCCTCTTGAGACGCTGAACTCCAGCTTTCTCTCCACCGTTTCGGGGGTCTTCCTGGTCGGCGTTGTCCGTTTGGCGTTCCATGGAGAGCTATGTATGGTATCCTATTTGAGCTCATTCTTTCTACATGTTGATGCCAGTATCGTCGTCTTTGACGTCCCCATCTGACCACATCTTCGACCTCGCAGATTTATCGGATTGCTGTATTCCTAACACGAACACGTGAGGTTTTGCCAGCTATAGCGCGGAGTGTTTTCATCTCGGTTGTCCTGAGCATGCTCTTTGTCTTGACAGTGTCTGCCTTCGATTCAATGCCATATGTGAGGATTGGTCGCACACAGGTCTTGACCCAATTGGATTATATGGATACATTTTTATATCTTACTTGTAATTATGTAATGTTTCAGGTATATTTTAAATTGATTTGTAGTGAGACTCCTTGTGTCTTTTGGTAGTTCATTGTAAAGTTTCAGTCCATTGTTCAATATCCTTGATTGTCCTGCCTTAGTTCGTGCATTCGGTAAGTGATATCTGTCACAGTTCCTGGTCCAGTGTCTGTGTACGTCTGAATTTTCAGTTAATTTGTAGGTGCTGTCTGTTGTCTCTTCCACGGTCACTTTGTGTACAATTTTCAAGGTCTCCAATTTGGTCAGGTCTTATATATCCATTTGTTTTGTTTGTCTGTATACTTGTATGGTTGGATACTGTTATTATGATTATTATTTTACTGAAAGGTCCTTATATTATAACAGCGCGAGCCAAATCTATGTAAAGGACAAAAAAGAAATATACTCGTACATAGAACCATGTGAATAGAAATGTGCCAGTTATCTCTTTGTTGCTCTTGTTGTAAGGGTATTCACGAATTTGCTATAATTGTATCCAACTAGATCTATCTCCTTTACCATCTCATTTAAAAGACTTTTACGGTCAATGTAGGAGAACTTCGAAGGGCGTCTGTGCGGCAATTCGGGGCATAAAATAAAAGAGATCTCAAGTGTCCTGAAAGAATCCAGTATAAACTATGCTGGACGGTTTTTAAAGCGCTTCACGGAATGGCACCAGCCTATATATCTGAATTTTGTGTTGCTACTAACTTGTGGCAATCTACGGTTCGATCAGCAAACTTCCCGGCAATGGGCAGATTAGTTGAGCCAAAGCGCAACCCCCGGACAAATTTCGGAGATCGGGCTTTCGCAGTGGCAGGTCCGTCCGCCTGGAATATGCTTCCTACACGCCTCAGATGCATTGACAATCCGACAGACTTTAAATCTCACATAAAAACCCACCTTTTCAAAATATCCCATAAAATGTAAGCAACGGTTATCTGATTGCTGGTGTCACATGCAGCTCTCGTGACTAAAAACATTGTCAAAGCGCTCTTGAGGTGAACTATTCACGAAAACGGCGCTATAAAAATTAGCCTTATTATTATTATTATTAAAATAAGATATGCCCCCTTGCTCTGCTATAGATTCATTATTATTGCCTCTGTGTTAATTGTAATAGAAAATAGTATCGCGTATTAATGGTAAACGTAATTCGGTGATCTATCCTCCCTTGCTACGTTTACACAGGCGTGGCGTGCAGGTATGTGGGGAATGCATCGTTTATATCCACATCTACATACCTACATACGAATCCCCCCGAGATTCGAACCAAGTATCCTGTTTGATTGATCGCCCTCTCGATCCGAGTGACAAGAAGATTATCGACCAGGATTCTGGATCATTCCCAGCGGCGCTCAATCTCTCACCATTTAGAGATAAACAATAATAAAATGCAGTTTTGTTATTAATGGTTGCGGTATTAAGTTACATTTAAAATTGCATTATGATATTAATTTATAATGAAAACGTGATTGCTTTGTCGGTTTTACAATAATTTACTTTTTTTTTACATTTTTATTATTCTTCTTTTAATAGATGTGACGATCTGTGACACAGAAATCATGTCTCGTGGGATGATGAGGTCCAGCTGTCCCTCGGAATTTCATAAGCGGCTGTATATGCAAGTCTGTTACCATCCATTCGGGTTACATGGTCCCTCCAGCATCTTCTTCTGGATCTACTCCTTCTTTCCTTCCTTCCTTCCTCAGCCTATTCACGCCCACTCCTGAACAATTGCCTCCTCCATTCGCTTCCATGTCACGCTGTCCTGTGCAGACTGCATCCAGGTTATTCCGACGTGTTTGTTCAGATCATCATTCCACCGTAGTTGCGGTCGCCCTGCACTTCTCTTTGCCGTCCACAATTTCCAAATCAGCAGTCTTCTGGTCCACTTTTCATCTGAGCTTTTGGTTACATGACCTGCCCATTGCCATTTTAGAGTCGCCACCCGGTAGATGATGTCAGTGACCTTTGTTTTTTCTCTCACCGTATCGTTTCTGACTCTGTCTCTTAGGCTTATTCCAAACATGGCTCTTTCCATGGCTCTTTGGGTCACTCGTAGTTTCTCGACACTTTGTTTGGACAATGTAACAGTTTCAAGACCATAAGTACCAACTGGCACAAACTAACCATCACGCCGTCACCCCAAAGGGGTAGGCATAAAGAACCACCACAGCGTTCTGTCCTGACATACATCTCTAGCTTCCTCTACACTCATACATCGTGTCATGCACGCACGTCGATTACATAGACTCTTTAATATTGTGCCAAGTTTTCCTCGGCCTTCCTCTATTTCTAGCTCCGTTCACGTCTTTTACATATATACCTTCTTCACCATTCTATCTTCACTCATTCTTTCCATGTGTCCAAACCAACTTAACGACCCTTTCATTATTTTGTTCATAGCACTTTCATTCGCACTACGTTTCTCATTGTTTTTTGTAAAAAAGTAAACTTTTTTATTCATAGTATTTACACTTCCGCATCCGTTTCCGTTTCTGTTTCCGCTAAAAAATATTTTTACATCTGTTTCCGTTTCTGCTTCCGTCATGACACTTCCGTTGCATCGCTACTTAATACCACGGTAAACGGCAAATTTGTAGATAAAATTATTATTATATTTACAAAGTTAAGTACCCCTGAAGTTTATCCAAGCCCTGAAATCCATTTCATACATTTTAGAAAAATAAAAACCCTTTCTTGAGATATGTACCGTTCCTTCAGGCAGACAGGCAAATAACACGTTGAAGATCGAAGGGGTAGATGATTCAAAATCGGCATATCTCTAACAATACATATATTATATTTCACTTTTAACCTTATCCACCAAAAGATTCTCACAAACCATTTTCTTCTCACCATCACGCCGATTCCCCGGAAGGATAGGCAGTGAGAATGGACTGCCACACTATCAAATAAAATCAAATCATTTTTTTAATGTGCCTATACAAATACTTGTAGACGTTTAATGCTTTTCTGATTAATAAAGATCTTCGTATTGCACGCACGTCGATTACAAAGACTCTTTGATATTTAGTTGATTTGATTGTGTGAAGTTTTCCTCGGCCTTCCTCTATTTCTAGCTCCGTTCACGTCGTTTACATATATACCTTCTTCAACATTCTGTCTTCACTCATTCTTTCCATGTGTCCAAACCATCTTGACGACCCTTTCATTATTTGATCACTATTTTTTCATTCGCACTGCATTCACTTCTTATACTTTCATTTGACACTCTATCATATACAGATTTACCACACATTCGTTTTCAGAGAGATTCTGCTTTCATCCTTTTTTTGTCAGTTCCATGCTTCACTTCCATACATAAGGGTCGGTACAAGAACACCATTATGCCTTCTTCACTCATTCTTTCCATGTGTCCAAACCATCTTAACGACCCTTCATTATTTGAACAACAACAAACAAACAACAAAACCATCACGCCGTTTCCCCGCAGGGGTAGGCAGAGAGAATGAACCGCCACACTACTCTATCCTGGCACACCTCTCTAGCTTCCTCCACATTCATACATCGAGTCATACACGCACGTCGATTCTTCCGGCTTCTGACATGACCAACTTTTAATATTTGATTAATTTGGTCATGCCATGTTTTCCTCGGTCTACCTCGACTCCTTACTCCATTTACATTGTTAACGTATACTTTTTTAACCATTCTTTCTTCACCCATGCGCTCCATATGTCCGAACCAACGAAGCGAACCTTTCATAATTTTGTTCATAATACCTTCTTTCGCTCTACACTCCTTCCTAATATCAGCATTTGAGATTCTGTCGTACATCGTTCATTATTTGAAAGTATACATAAATCATTTTTTGAATGTATACAAATACTTGTAGACGTTTAATGCGTTTCTGCTTAATAAAGATCTTCTGCTTAATGCTTACACCCAATCTTAATAGAAGGCGCTAGTGTAGATTGAACTAAAAAATGTGAAGTGTTTCCCAACATTGTAGCATATATAGGTACATCTTCCAAAAATTTGTCAGACGTGGTGGTCGTAAGAAGAGCGGAATGTTGTATTACATAAAGCATGCGCTTAACCCAACCAATGACAGGTCATAAGTCCTGTAAACGCCTCGAACACCACATTCTGTTTCCAATTTACATCTTCGTCTCTATCGAGATACAATTAATCCATACAAATCAAATCAGTTTATTTACTCAAAATACATTACAAACAGTATAAATGTTTAAGGCATCTATTGAGTATAGGTCAAATATTATAAACATACAACATAATACCAGGAACGCATTAGTGATGGTTCGACATTAGGATACAAGATACTTTCTAATGTCAAGATTATTTGTTCCCTGAACGTACGTTCACTTATATGAAAGACATCGATCTCCGAGGAGACCGCGTTCAGCAGATCAATTGCTCTTCCCACCGGTGTCACCAGAGGCAGATTGGTTCTGACGGCCGGTAAAACAAACTGTGCTGTCGCTGTCAGAGATATCTATCGGGGACATAAAGAGCAACATCCTCCAGTACGGCCGAGTTCTCGAAGTATCCCCTGTATCCTGAATCCCTGTATCCCATATCCCATGAGGGAGCATGATAGCTATACGTGGATCTATCCCAACGGCAATTCTTTTGGGAATGCTGGACACCAACTCTCTGCAGCTTCGAAAAGATAACTAACCCCGGAGGGGTAGAGAGAGAGGATAGACCGCCATAATGCTCTTTCCTGACATACCTCTCTAGCCTCCTCTCTATTCATATATCTGTTCATGCACGCACGTCGATTTTTCCGACTTCAAATGTGGAGGTCTTTTAGTATTTAATTAATTTGGTCATTGCATGTTTTTCTTTGTCTTCCACGTCTTCTCTTTCCACTCACACAGCTTGTATACAGCATTTTAACCATTCTTCTCCCGTTAATCCGTTCCATATGTCCAAACCATCTCAAGGATCCTTTCTTAATTTTATTTATGATGCAATCATCTGCCTAACATTTTTTCCTTATTTCTTCGTTCGGTATTCTATCATATATCGTTTTCCCGCATTCTGTTTATATATTTTTGTATTTTTTTATTATTAATATTAATGTAAAATAAAAAACAATCGCACTTTCATTATAAATTAATTATTATGATAGATTTTTGTTTGTTTAACAATACCGATAAAGTTCTGAATTCAAAATTTTATAATAAGTATTAAAAAAAAAAATCTTATCATTTTTCATAAACATATATGTGGATTTTAATATATTTTCTATTCTTACACATGCCACATCCGCCGCACATATTTCAAATATCTTTCAAAACCATTCCCTCTTCTTTTAAATTTAAAAGTCCGTTAAAAATCCGTCTGTAATATATAAAAAAAAAATCGAAATATAAATCACATCGGGTCGGTTCCTGGCCTAAAATCTAAATACAAATGTGGGTAGGTACTTCCAATAAATATTACCGGCTAGCGATGGGCCGCTCTCGATCGAGCCGGTTGGAACCAACCGGCTGAGAAATGGGAATAATTCAAATGAAATCGAGAATAGAATTTTTCGTGTCAGTGATTCAGTATTCGTAAAAAAAATGTTATCAATTCTGGAACGCCTCAATGACATCGATATATTTGTGATCCTTCTAAGATTTGTTATTTCTTAGTTTCATATCGTTATTGTAACTAACTAACCATCACGCCGTTTCCCCGGAGGGGTAGGCAGAGAGTATGGATCGCCACATTGTTCTATCCTGACATAATTCTCGCAGCTCTTCTAAATACACACATCGTGACATGCAACTTCGCCGATTGTTCCTACTTCGAACATGGCCGCCTTTCAGTAATTGATTAATTTGGTCATGCCAGATGTTCCTTGGCCTTCCTCGACTTCTTTTCCCATTCACACAACTTGTATATATCTTTTTAACCATTATTTCCTCATCTATTCGTTCCATATGTCCAAACCATCTTAGTGACCCTTTTTTATTTTTATTTATTACGCATTCATCCGCCTTACATTCCTTTCTTACTTCATCATTAGATTATTTTATCATACATTGTCGTGTCCATCCTGTTGACCATTGACCATGGCACGCCATGCGCTTCTGTCACCCGTCAGTCTCCAGGCTGCAGCTAATGAGAGAACAGTCAGCTCCCTGATTTGATCGGACACTTTATCCACGATGATGAGCTTTTCAAGGTTGTTCTGATCTCTCTGGGCTATGTGTCCAAAATATTTTAACACTCTCTGAGAGCACACCCGCGAGAGTCTTGCCCCGATACCCAGCTCGTCAATAATTGACTGTTTTTTCTTCACTTCACATATTTTCGTTCAATCTACACTAGCACCATCTATTAAGATTAGATGTAAGCAACACTTTTGTCTTTATTTCGACAGCGACCGGTTTTGCCCGGCTCTTTGTCGATGCCAGTGAGCCTGGGGAAACCGGTCGCAGTCGAAATAAAGACAAAAGTTGAAGTAGTAAAAAAACATCGTTTTATTTCATTATTATTTCTTCTTGTTCTTCTTCTTTTAATAGATCTGACGATCTGTGACACAGAAATCATGTCTCGTCGGATGATGAGATCCATCTGTCGCTCCATCACTTAGGCGGTCTTCCATTATTATTTCTTCTTCTTCTTCTCCTTATAGACCTTCGGTCTGTTCCTGAAATCAGGCTGACCTCTCTTGGGTGGTTGACTCCCAGCTATCTCTCCATCTCTTCGGCGGTCTTCCGGGGGGACGGCAGCCGGCAGGAATCTGATGCGCCACAGCGTGTGGGATTCTGGTGGGGTCCATCCTCTGCACGTGCGCATTCCAATATCTTCTGCGTTGTCTGCTCCATCTCACGACATCCTCCACCATTATTATTTATTAATACTAAATAAAATCGCTATATATTCATAATAACATTTTATTGGCGAACCGGTTCAAATTAAATATTCAAAGTAGGAACTTCACTATTAACGGGCCGGCGCATATTTAAAGGAAAATACATTCATCACGCTGGCAACACAATCCAAGATGGCGGCCGTGGGCGGGAAATGAAATCTGTCATATGTAAGTGAGTTATTCATTATTTATCGTCCTGATATTCGCCCACTACTTAGATATTCACCGATTTTGTGACAAATAATTACTTCCAATCGTAGGAAACATCGCTAGGGTCTTTTGTACTTTGAAATTGCTAGGTCTAGGGATAAATATAGTGAACTGGTAGCGCAGACCTAGGTACTAGGTAAGTGTAGACGATATTATTATGGACGAACAACTTGGCCTAACGGAAGTATTTTGATTTTTTTCATAACGTTCCAATGTTTCTACCTAACTAACTAACTAACCATCATGCCGTCTCCCCGAATAGAACCGCCACACTGTTCGTTCCTTATATGTTTCTCTCGCTTTCTCAATATTCATACTTTTTATCATTATTTGATCGTGCACGTTTTCTTCTGTCTTCCTTCCTGAGACATGGTGCCTATCCGAAAGAGATAAACGGAGACTAGAGGCTTTTGAGATGTGGTCCTATAGAAGACTATTAGGAATTTCCTGGAGAGACCACATCACAAATGAGGAGGTTCTCCAAAGAATCGAAGGAGAAAGGCACCTGTTCAGGCGTGCAAGATGGATCGGCCATGTAATACGACAAGAAGGCCTCTTGCATGCCATAATGGAGGGTATGACCGAGGGGACAAATTCTAGGGGACACCCACGTCGAGAGTACCTGGAGGACCTGTTGGTGGACGTGCGCTGCTCATCATATGCAGATTTCAAAAGAACCGCACAAGATAGGGAAGAATGGAAGAGAAGAATAGAGGAAATTGCTGCAAACCAATCCCAGGATTGAAACCAGAGAGAGAGGAAGAGAGAGAGACTATTTCATGTTTCATTAATTCTTTCCATGTATCCAAACCATTTAAATATGCTTTCATTATTTTGTTCATGACACTTTTATTTGACCCTATCATATACAAATTTATCACACATCCTGGCAGAGGACGACCTCGCCAGGAGTACCTAGACCAGATTTGCCGAGATATGGGCTGCACCTCTTGTGCGGAGTTGAAGAGAGTTGCCGAGGACCGAGCGGAGTGGAAGAGGAGATGCGTCGCCTTGCTGCAGACCAATCTTTAGATTGAGACCGGAGAAGAAGATACGTGGAGACGGCGTGATGGTTAGTTATTTAGTTTTAAAATATATATTGCTTTGGAATCAACGTACAAAAACAGTCAGTTGAATATATATGGTAAATAAATTATTTACCTTTGAAGTTGTCTGATTTATTCACAATTTATCGTGTTGCCTTACATGTATTGCGGTACACTATATATGTATAAAGTATGTAATACATAGAAGGGTCACGCCTCTATATCTGTCTGCCTTGGAAGACACACTGGTATAAATCTTATAGTATATCCCTACAGGACCAAACTAGTCTTACAAAATTTCATTTAATCAGAAAAAAATAATAATTGACAACTGAAATTATCATTGACCTTACCATCAGGCAGTGGCGTGCCTAGGGCCAACCAGTAAGGCAAGCCCGTCCGATTTTTTTTGTGTTATAATATTAGTAGAGGGTCACGATAATGTATTTTTCCCGATTAAAAGAGTTTTATATTTCTAAAAAACGACTTTTTCCGACCCTTATGTATGGAAGCGAAGCATGGAACTGGCAAAAGAATGATGAAAGTAGAATAAATGCAGTAGAAATGAGATCTCTTAGACGAATGTGTGGCTACTCTGTGTATGATAGAGTGTCGAATGAAAATATAATAAGTGAATGCGGTGCGAATGATGGTGTCATGAACAAAATAATGTAAGGATCATTAAGATGGTTTGGACATATGGAAAGAATGAATAAAGAAAGAATGGTAAAAAAATTATATGTTAATGATGTAAATGGAACCAGAAATAGAGGAAGACCGAGGAAAACGTAGCACGATAAAATAAATCAAATATTGAATGTCGGCCATGTGAGGAATCAGAGAAATCGACGCGCGTGCATGACACGATGTATGAATGTTGAGGAAGCGAGAGAAATATGTCAGGAAAGAAAAGTGTGGCAGTCCATTCTTTCTGCCTACCTATTCGGGGAGACGGCGTGATGGTTAGTTAGTTAATTAGTTGGTTATATTTCTAAATTAATTTCGTGAATTAATTAATTTTAATACCCATTTTAAACGCATTTTTAATCTATTCAAAGCTTGGAGCTGGCAAAAGAAGGATAAAAGCAGGATAAACGCCGTAGAAATGAGATCACTAAGAAGAATGTGCTGGAAAACGTTGTATGATAGAATACCGAACGATGAAATAAGAAAGAAATGTAAGGCGGATGACTGCATCAAGAATAAAATTAAAAAAGGATCCCTGAAATGGTTTGGACATATGGAACGAATGGATGAGAGTAGAATGGTTAAAAAGTTGTACACAAGCAGCGTGAATGGGAAAAGAAGCCGAGGACGACCGAGGAAAACTTTGAATGACCAAATTAATCAATTACTAAAAGGTGGCCACATTCGAAGTCGGAATAATCGACGTGCGTGCATGGTACGATGTATGAATGCAGAGGAAACCCGAGAGGTATGGCAGGACCGGGCATTGTGGCGATCCATCCTCTCTGCCTACCCCTCTGGGGAAATGGCGTGATAGTTAGTTAGTTAGTTAGTTTTTTCAAAAAATAATTTTCTGTGTCACCAAACTCATGTTCTTGTATAATATAATAATGTATTTATAAATACAAGATTAAATATAATTAATAAGCTGTAAATAGACAATAATAATAAATTTGTTAACACCGAAACACGAATTATAAATAAATGTTCGTAAAGAAATTACGTAATCTTTCGTTTCATAACATTTCCGCACATGACATAAATGACAAATAACATTCTGACAATAGAAATGATGTTCGTGACACATCGAATAGTAACATACTTCAGAGTGATAAAGCCCGGCTTCAAATCCATACAAAAAATTGTAGAAATCTTCTGGTACATAATTAAATCGCTTTAACGCGCGCGGAAATTCTATGGAAGAAATATAAAGAATCAATGTATAGCAATAAGAAAACCAAGAAAAACAAATACCCTCGCTTTGAAAATAATTGTCATTTTTAGAACCAGGTGTCATAGACGTTATTTTAAATAACGAAAGCGGATTTCGAATCCGGCCCAGCAAAACATACAGCACAAAATGATACCGTGAAATATAAATATTCAGGTAGGTACCTGCCCGCCCCCGCTCCGCGGTGGTATACCGAACTACAGAATTACATATCTCCTGGCAACATTATTTATTTACTCCGGGCCGCTGTCAACTTTCCCGCGCCTCTCAGACAAAATGGCGGACCGCTGAATAATATGACATTCTTCGATTCGTAAAAATGTACAAAGCTCGAATAGTATAACGGAGAATTATTTCTTACCGTGTTCTTGCTATCATAAGAAGGAATATATATATTTTTTTATCTAATAATAAAGTAAAAACTAACTAACCATCACGCCATTTCCCCGGAGAGAGAGGATGGATCGCCAGAATGCTCTGTCCTGACATACCTCTCGGGCTTCCTCTACATTTATACATCGTACCATGCACGCACGTCATGCCATGTTTTCCTCGGTCGTCCTCGGCTTCTTTTTCCACTCACGCTGCTTGTGTACAACTTTTTAACCATTCTTCTCTCATCCATGGTCACTCTTTTGCATGCCTTATACATCCTTGACACTAAGACTTGCATATTGTCTCTACTGTCAGCGATTAACACAGCATCGTCTGCATATAACAAACAGCTGACTGACAAACAATTCATCTTAGCACCAGCGTCTATGCCTTCAAGTTATTTCATGCACTTGTCCAAGTATAGATTGAACAACCACGGGGACATCACACAACCCTGACAACACCTTTGGTGATGTCAAACCAAGATGTGACAGCCCCGTTAACCCTGACACAAGCGGTGCTTCCCTCATAGAGGGATGCGACCGCGCGTATCAGTTTGGTGCCCACCCCATACTCGGCCAACACCTTCCAAAGTTTTTTTTTCCTATCTACTCGGTCATACGCTTTCTGCAGATCCACAAACTAATTAATAAAGTATTGTACCTGAATGTCCAATCGCATTTCTTTACCCTTTCTTACCGTTATCCGATTATTATTAGAAGAACGTCGTTTATCCGGACTAATTGGACATTAATTCAACTTTAATTGCATTTCCCAGTTCCATGATTTACTTACATACATAAGGGTCGGCACAAGAACACCATTGTGCACTGCCACACATTGAGTAATGAAAATATATTTATGTATGGAATCGAAGCAACTGGCAAAAGAAGGATGAAAGTAGAATAAATGCAATAGAAATGAGATCTCTTAGACGAATGTGTATAAAAACTGTGTATAATAGAGTGTCGAATGAAAATATAAGAATTGAATGCGGTGCAAATGAAAGTGTTATGAACAAAATAATGATAGGATCATTAAGATGGTTTGGATACATGAAAATAATGAATGAAGAAAAAATTGTAAAAAAGTGTAGGTTAACGATGTAAATAGAACTATACATATATAATAGAAAGGCCGAGGAAAACGTGGCATGATCAAATTAATCAAATATATTAAGTGTATGAATATTGAGGAAGAGAAAGAAATAGAATACACATATCTTGGCCAAATCATACAATTAGCTAGAAACAATTTCGAGTAAGAAGCAGGCCTTTGGAAAATTACGTCATGTTCTCACCTCTAAAATACCACAATGCCTCAAGACTAAAGTCTTCAACCAGTGCGTCTTGCTAGTCATGACATATGAAGCCGAGACGTGGGCACTGAAAAAAGGTCTAGTCTACAGATTCAAGGTCGCCCAACAGGCCATGGAAAGAGCCATGCTTGGAATAACCTTGAGGGACAGATTCAGAAACGAAAGTATTCGACAGCAAACCAATGTGACTGAGGTGGCTCTGAGGATGGGCGGGTTGAAGTGGCGATGGGCTGGCCATATTTATCAGAGAACCGACGGCCAATGGGGGAGACGGGTTCTGGAGTGAAGTTGGGCGTCCCCCTGCCCGCTGGACCGACGATCTGAAGAAGATTGCTGGACATGGATGGATGGGAACGGCAATAGATAGAGGGCGGTGGCGTGCTTTGGGAGAGGCCTTCGTTCAGCAGTGGATGACAGACGGCTGATGATGATAAGCTATCCTGGCTGCGGAACTTTCATTCGCACTGCATTCACATCTAATCAGAGAAAGATTTATCACACAATCGTCTAAGAGATATTATTTCTACTGCATTAATTCAACTTTAATTGCATTAACCAGTTCCACAATTTACTTCCATACATAAGTGTCGGCACAAGAACACCATTGTGCACTATCATACATTGAATTTTTAAAATATATTTATGTATTGAAGCGAAGCATAGAACTGGCAAAAGAAGGATGAAAGTAGAATAAATACAGTAGAAATGAGATCTCTAAGACGAATGTGTGAAAAATCTGTGTCGAATGAAAATATAATAATTAAACGCGGTGCGAATGATAGTGTTATGAACAAAATAATGATAGGATCATGAATTTGGTTTGGACACATGGAAATAATGAATGAAGAAAGAATTGTAAAAAAGTATAGGTAAGTTAACGATGTAAATAGAACAAGAAATATATAACTAGGATGATCGAAGAAGACGTGGCACGATAAAATAAATCAAATATTGAATGTATGAATATTGAGGAAGTGAGAGAAATATGTCAGGAAAGAAAAGTGTGGCAGTCTATTCTCTCTGCCTGCCCCTTCGGAGAGACGGCGCGATTAGTTAGTTAGTTAGTTAAAAATATATTTGTGAGTTTCTTTCTTGTTTACCGCAAATTCTTGCATTTCTACACATGCGATATTCAAAATATCAATACGGCGGGGAATATTAACTCTAAATAATTGTCTGCAAGCACGCAAAGCAGGCCCGAAGGCGTAAGCAGAGACGAAGATATCGCCGCAATCTTATCGGAATTCCGTACTCAGACCAGCTTATGTACCTACACACAAGTAACTAACCATCCGGCTTATGTACCACTGACTAGCTAACTAACCATCACGCCGTCTCCCCGAAGGGATGGGCAGAAATAATTGACCGCCACACGGTTTTTTTCTGACATACTTCTTTCGCTTCCACGATTTTCATACGTCGTGTCATGAATAGGTGAGGAGTCAGAGAAAACGACGCGCGTGCATGACACGATGTACGAATGTTGAGGAAGCGAGAGAAATATGTCAGGAAAGAAAAGTGTGGCAGTCCATTCTTTCTGCCTACCCCTACAAGGAGACGGCGTGATAGTTAGTTAGTTAGTTTAAAATCAATTAATAATCGAAATAAATGGGATTAATATCAAATTTTTTAAAGTTTTTATTTATTTATTATTTCATCAATTCTTGCACGTAATTATTATTTCCTGAATAAACTTCAATATTAAATAATTAATAATAATTAAAACGCCTGTTTTCTAGAAGCTTAATTATAATTTATAGGAATGGAATGTTTGGAATCAAAGTTCATGTAGGTACGTCGATTTTAATATTTGATTGATTTGACCGTGTCGCGTTTCTACGGCTTCCTCTATTTCTTGCCCACGGTATTTCTTTTGGGAATGCTTGGGACCAACAACCAAGAGATGGGCATATCTAATAACCCATTTCTTTAGATTACACAGGGGATATTTCGAGAACTCGGCCATGCTGCAGGGTTTTTGGCTTTTTGTTCCTGATAGATATCTCCGACAGCGACAGCATAGATTGTTTTACCTACCGGCCGCCAGAACCAACCTGCCTCTGGTGTCACCGGTGGGAAGAGCAATTAATCTGCTGAACGCGGTCTCCTCGGAGATCGACGTCTTTCATATTAGTAAAAGTACATTCAGAAGGCAAATGCTCTTAATTCTGGAGAGTATCTGGTCTTCCTAATGTCAAACCATCTCTCATGCGTTTCTGGTAGTATACTATATACAACTGTTTTTACCTGTTCTCAATAGATGCCTTAAAAATCTATTTTGTAATTTCTATTGATGAAATAAACTGGATTGATTTGATTTGATTTGATTCTTGCTTCATTTACATCGTTAACATATACTTAATAATTAATATAAATAAAAACATCGGTTTTCTACAAGTTTTATTACATTTTATAGGAATGACGTGTTACGCCTATCTAAGGCATTAACAAATATCTTAGAAAGGCGAAACATATTATAAAATTTCCCTAAACTATAATAAAACGAGGCCGCGGTCTTCTCATGCTGCGTCTTTCCTCCGGTCTTCTCAATGTTATAGAACTGTTAAATTAGGGTCGAAGCACCAGTATTTGACCGCCCCCAGTAATTGACCGTTGGTTAATAAAACAAAATATAATAAGAATTGCTCTATGTGTCCAGTCAAAAAAATTGAATCCCAAGAAACTATGACAGAAGAGGTAGGCAGAGACAACTGCTGGTAAGAAACAAAACTATCAGTTTTGAACTGTGCCTTGTCAAACGGTAAAAGTGCGTCTTCCCGTTGTTGTTCTGAGATTGTTAGTAGTTTTTTATAAGGAAAAGTGTGGTGTTGTATTTAATGTTATTTCTTATGCAATTCTTTGAATATTTACATATTTTTGTATGTTAGGGTGTTTCATAATGTGACAATGTAACAAAATCTATGTATTGTATCAATATAACCTGAAGTGGTCAATTACTGGTGATTGTGCTATTTTTTTTGAGAAATATTAATTTTAATAGTAATACTCATATTTCAATAAAAAAGTTTGAGAATTTAGAGAAGTCAATGTGTTTTTTATTGTTTTCTTTTATTTTGTACACTGAAATAATGAAATTAATGCCTCTAATGTGGATTTCAGTACAAGCTGAACC